>JAWWEW010000041.1:62520064-62648202 GCA_035583185.1 Anabacerthia variegaticeps | reverse complement strand
GGCCCCGCACCGCCCGCCGCCGAGCCCGCCCAGCCCCTCCCGGGCTGCGCCGCCGGCCAGGTGGGCAATGCGGCGATGGCTCTGAAGTTCGCTCCTCGCCGGGCCGCATCCGGCGGGCGGTGCGGGGCCGGGGGCGGAGGGAGGCGCGGGGCCTGCGGTCAGCCCCGCCGCGCCGCAGCGGGCGAGCGCCGACACGGCCGCCTCCCCAGGGCCGGGCAGGGCAGCGGCGGGGACGGGAGCGGGGGGAGAGGAGAAGGGAGCCGCTGCCGGGGCGGGCAGGGCGCCGGCTTCCTCCCGGGGCCGCGCCGGTGCCGCACCGGAGCGTGCGGTGGAAGTTTAGCGGTTCCTTAGAGCATCCTAACTTCAGCGGCGCCCCTGCTTCTGCCTGACTGGAAAGAGGGAGCAGATGGGGAAAAATGCCCTGAAAGTGACCCATATAAACACACTTCTCTCAGCCGATACGGGAGTGTCCGCGTCCAGGCTCTGCAGCATGCCTTGAGCCTCAAAGTGGGTGAATATCCCAAATGGCAGGAGCCGGTAGATAGCGTAAAGGCTGATAGGTATTGTTTTATCTGTGTTGTGTTGCGGTATGTTTGCGAGTTAAATTGCTGCTGAATGGCTTCGAGGGAGGTGGAGGAGGGGTTAATGATTGTTTTTCGCCTCCTAGTTGCCATGAGAGGTCCTTAGAATTCCCTGCAATATCGCAGTGCATAGATAAAAACTTACTTATCGCAGGGGATGCAATTTCCTCCTTGGAAGGAGGCGAGGACTGCCATCCTCCCTTGTGAGCCTCACGTTGTGTGCATTAGCAGTCTGGTTTGTAGCCTTCCTCTGGAGCATCAGGTAGACAGGCCACTGAGGAGAGCACGGGAGTCGAGGGGTTGGAACAGCACTGCGTTGCTTCTCTGCTCCTGCCCTTGACCGAGCAGCCTCGGTGGCACACGTGCACGCCCACCGCCACTACCGCAAGGCAGGGGAAGGTAGGTGAAACCGTATCCCCACCGTACCGATTTCAGAACATAGGCTCTTTGACAGAAAAGGCACCCTGGGAGGAAACGTGACACCTTCTAAGGCCTTATGAAATGGTTCCAGTAGAAATTTAAGTGAGTGATAACATAGAGCACATGCACAAAGTCACCCACCGTTCTTGACGTGCAGGTGAGGGTGGTGTGTGCTCGAGCAGCTGGGTTAAATACCAGTTCTGGGAAGCAGAATGGTGCCTCACCTGATATTAATAGGCGAGGCATGATAAATAAGTGAATATCTGGTGTGAAATCCTCTCCCACACACACTGTGCAAGCAGAATTTTCCCATTCGTTTTTTAAAGAATTGGGAGTTTTTGCTGGTTTCTCCTCTCCTGGGTTTTTCTCATCTTTGGTTTTTTTTTTTTTTTTTTTTTTTTTTTTGGCTGGGTGCTGCAGAGCAGTAAAATGAAGGACATAAAAACATAACAAGTCAAACAAAACAGAAGTAACACCACCAAACAATGTTTGACCTGGTTTTTAGTTTTGTTTGTGAGCCGTACAAGGAAATGTGTTGGGCTTCAAAGCAGACCTCATCGGGTGTAATCCTGCATGGCCTCTGCTCCAAAGTTGGAGCAAACTACTACCTGCCATCCCACTGAGCACCACAGATGCAGCTTCATCAGGAGTGGCTGTATTGGCTTCAGAGGAGGTGAATAGCTTGAGGCAGGCGAGAATCTGGTTCTCTGGACTCTCCTTTAGCCAGTGTTGCCTTTACTGTGCAGAATCATTGCCTGTGCCCTCATCCTGTGACATTTCCTACTATGCAGAGAACAGAGCCAGGCTTTGTGGACCAGGGGAGACCCCATCTTAAAAAGGAGTCTTCTAGACATCACCAGTGCCTGAGCTGTGGGTAGATTTTTGCCTAGGGTGGATGTCTCCAGTGATTTCCTGGGTGTCTCATACCTGGCATCATTCAGAATTGGGTAAAGAGAGGTATTTATATACATTAACTTTTATTTTCTAAACAGTGATTGCCTCTGTTTTGGTTTTGTTCCTCTTTGCTTTGCTTCTTACTTATTCTTGACAACTTTGTTGCAACTCACAGTGTATTTTTAGCAGCCGCATCGGTAGTTTTCTATGTGGGTGGCTTATGGAATTAATCTGGGTAATATTTGTAAATTGCACCTCGCCACCGGTGCTGCTGCTGGAGCTCAGCGCAGGCAAGGACCTGTCTGCACACTCTCCTTGTCACACGAGGGGCTGGGAAAGCCTGAAAATCTGACCCTGGACCTGTCGTGGATCAGGTCCCATTGAATGCCAGGAACAGGCCAGCCCTGCTGGGTCTTGAATGCAACCTCAGATCTCATTAAAGCACATAAAACTTGCTCATTACACACAAAACTTGCTCATCAGGGAGGTGGCTCCAGTGAGGCGGAGTAAAGGTCTTTACCCCAAAGTTCATACAGGGAGATGATAACTCAAAGGCACTTCCTGTTTATGAAATAATAATCAGAACTTCAGCTATGTCAATGCTGGGACCAAAAGCCCAAGTTTTTATTTGCTCAGGATATGGCTATAGCCAGGATAACAGGAAGTCCCCTCCAGTTAAAATTATTGTTCTTATCGTGCTGCCGTGTCTAGCGATTAAGTGAGTTTGAGATGTAATGGGTGAAAAATGCTAGTTTATTTTCAGAAGGGGAAAGAGCGCTGCTGGGACAGGGGCCGAGACGAGCAGACAAGGAGGCAAGCACAGTTACTTGCCACAGTCGTCAGCCCTTGAACTCTGTGCATTGTGTTCCTGTTCGTGGCTGTATCAGGTGGAGAAAACCCAGTTGGCTTCAGCTGGATACTTCAGCTGGCCTAGCAAATGAAGTAATTTTCATTTTCCTATCACTCAGTTTCCTCATTTACTCAGCAGTTGTTTTTTACTGCCCAGTTTCACATGGCACTTCGAAACCACTGGATGTAGTTTCATCCAGACTGGTCCAAAGAGTTGGCTGCACACCCTGTTCAGTGAAGGTCTTCTACTGATGGGAGTCAGCCTAGAGACTTCCTTGATTCTTGTGAGGTCAGCCTTGAGAAGTTAGACTGTGGATTCATAGGTAGATAATGTACTTGGGTGGCTAAATGAGTAAGGCTCCATTTTGGCCACATTACAGCAATGATCTGTAAAAAATGTGTGGATATTTGGTCAGAAGGAAAGTTGAGAAGTCAAATCATTGGAAGGATTGGTGATGTGGGCCTGGAGATAAATCCCTGTCTTGATTGTGAGCCTCACCAAGTGGGTCCCAGGTGATGATGTTACAGCAGTCCTGCCAGATGGTGAGGTCAAGGGCAAGTGCAGTCACCTGCTTGGACTAGGCTGAGACACCACTGTGAGGCAGATTAGACAGCTTCTTCCAGCCGCAGGAATAGAGGCAACTGTAATAGTGTTACCTGTGGGCAGGACCCCTGAGGAGAGTTTGCAAAGGCATTCAGTGGTGGGCTGACAGCTATTGTGATGTCCGCATACCTGTGTGTGTAGTGGATGGGTAGGCTGAGACCATTTTGTTGGTTTTTTTTTTTTAATTTCCACCCTTTTACTCTCTGATCCCAATTTAAGAAGATATTTTAAGGTTTGTGCCTAAATTTAAGCTCACAGGCAGCACTGCTGATTTCATTAGGATTGTTTATGTCTTTAAAGCTGGCCACACACTGAAGTACCTTTCTGACTCATGGCCTCTATAGCTTAATCAGTCCATTTATAAAATGAGGTTATTTCTTCACCCTTATGAGGAAATCTCTGCCCTCTGAATGTGAAATATTATTTATAGGACTTTTTCTTGCTTTTGAAAGGACAACTGGTGGATAACAAGAAGTGAGAATTAAAAGCTATTTAGAGAAAAGGTTGTTTCCTCAGCTATTTACATACCCTAGGTATTTAACAGGAGGTCTTCTCTTTTAAAAGTATTCCCTCTGATAGTACAGAGTTCAACTTTTGTTTTAAAAATAAACCCAGGTGATAATTTCACTTCCCCCCCATTTACAGCACAGAACACACCTGAATCCTCCCTCAGTTAGCTGCATCAGCAACTGAGGTCCATCCTCTGGAAAGCACAAGTGCATGTATTTTGGGACCACTCCTGAATTCAGGTAGCCTTCTGAATTAGGTAATTTTGATGGTAAAAATAATTCTTCTATGGTTTGCCCACGCATGTGAGTGGAGGAGCAGCCTCTGTCTGTAGGCTGGCAAAGGCATTGCCATATCTCAAAATACCTGAGAGAGTCCAGAGCCAGGACTTAAACAATTAAAAAGGTGTACCATTAAGATTTGCTTATTGCATGGAAGTAACAATAAGCTGTAATAGTATGTGTTTATAAAATGCTGTATATATTCGAGGTGCTATATAAAGAGTGGCTGTCTGATCAACCTGCTGACAGAACGGTGTGGAGAAACAGTCTTTTGCTTATTTCCAGGACATGTAAAGAATAGCCAGTGGGAGGCAAGCGTCCTGGAGATGTGACGTGACCCCTTTAAGCTGCTCCTGAGGTCGATTCTGATACAGATCAGCAACAGCCACTGAAACCCAGGGCGCTACACGACGGGAAGCACCGTCTCCATGGGGAGAGTTATTAGCCTGTCCGTGATGTGTTCTGGAGAGAGGGAGTTTTATGCTGGGTGAGGGATGGTGTAGTTTGCTCCCTTGGTTTCCTTCAGCATTAACACTGAATGGGGCATTTAGTTGGGGAAGCTGAAGCTCACTTTATTTACACATCATTCTCTGTCCTGCTCATGTTCCAGGGCTGTGCTGGCATCTGTCTCTGGAAAGTTGAAGTAGGAACAGTCACAGACAGCTCCTACCCTGAAAAGTGGGAAAGGTCAGCCTGTGAGGCAGTGCTATTTACTAGAGATACTTGTGAAACTACAAAGGGAACTGTCTTCCCTGTTCATTATAACTTTTAATCCTTAAAGGTATTAGCAAGACCTGGAACAATAGTGTTACATAGAGTCCCCTGCAGGCTGACATCTCCTTCGGTCCTAAAGGCTGACAGGTTTATCTTGGTCTGTGGGCTATTCTGAAATGCCATAGAAACTTACCTCTCGCCAAAATCAT
This sequence comes from Anabacerthia variegaticeps, assembly GCA_035583185.1. NCBI lineage: Eukaryota > Metazoa > Chordata > Aves > Passeriformes > Furnariidae > Anabacerthia > Anabacerthia variegaticeps. Next base: position 62,643,143 of record JAWWEW010000041.1, on the reverse strand, counting down.
TGAAATCATAGGAAGTGGGCATAGGAAAGATTTCAGAGTGTTTCAAAGCAGGATATTAAATGGCTGTCCAGCATGTTCCCTAACAGGCTTGTCCAGTGTATTCCCCATGTCTGGAGGGTTCACAGCCTGTCCAGGCTGTCATTGCTGCCCTTTGCTTTGTCACTGAAAAGTTTTGCCCCCTCTGTAACTCCTCTCTGCTTTGCTTGCTCTGATTCCTTGTCCTTTTAACAGTGGGTGTGGGAAAACTATTCCTTTGTCTTTGTCATGCCTGTCCTTGACTTTGTGTTCCTTCAGCTGGATCATATCTGAGACACATTCTTCAGCTCTTTCTCCTGTGTCCTGTTCCCTTCAACTCTGATCATTCTCCTCATTCTCTATGCCTTCTTCAGCTAGCCTTCCTCTCTCTTGAATGGCACTGCTAGACCACAGTGCTGTATGTTGGGTTCTGTGCAGGCCAGGTAGAGCAGAAGTATTCCTTCATGTCTCTTACAGGCAGTGCTCCTGCTTGGTTGAACTTTTGCACTGTGACATTGTTCATCTGTGTGCAGCTTGTTACGTGCCCTGGCTCCCAGGTCCTGTCCAAGAGGTCTGATGCCTCATGAGCCATTTTCTGTTTCGTGTGTGTGGATCTAGTCTTTCTTACCTAAGTGTATGATTTTCATCCTGTACCCTTCAATTTTTCAGGATTGTTTTGAATTCTTATCCTGTTCTCCTGATTTTGCAATCCTGCTTGGTGTCACCTGCCCATTTAGAAAGCACAATCTATTTCTTCACCAAGATCAGCTTTGTTTTCCACTCTGCAGTCTCAAATAGAAAACACAGAAGAGAATAAATTGTTTCATAAAAAATGGAAAGAGAACCTTGCTGCAAATCTAAAAGAAATTGGAAAACACACCAAACACTTGGCATTGTTTTCACACCTCCTATTCTTTTACTCTACCTTGGTGCGTTTGAAGTGTTCCTAATGAAAGTTTGTTTGCTCTAGAAGTGCCAGTGCCAAACAAAGCAGGACCTTACTGTACTAGACATGACACTGCCATGAAGGGGTAGATAGTTCCCACCCCAAAGGCTTTGCATTTCTTGTAGGTGAAGACACAAGAGGGTGGATTGTACAAATTGGCTGGGTTCCTTGCAGAGAGGAAGTCACAATGTGTGGGTTTTCCTGTACATTTGTGACAGGGCTTCCTTCAGGGAAGAGGAGGGTGAGCTGAAGATTGAGAAGGGGTAAGGCAGTAGGTCAGGAACAAGAGAGAATGGAATGAGAGAGAAAGGTGGGCAAAAAGAGTGAGGGCAAGTGAATAATGAGAAAGAGGAAGGTGATCTCTGAGAAATACAGGGGCTGAGGCTGTCCCAGCCAAGTCTGGCAGGAACAGAAAATTGAGTGTAATGCTGAAGATCTCATCTTGGACTGTTTTGCAGCTGCCCTTACTGACTTTGGTCTCTCCCAGATATTTTCCCTGCAGTTGTTTCTAACATCTTTGGAAGGAAAGGTGAGCGAGGACAGGAAATGCCACCTATATCCTAATGCTCACAGGCAGAACAGAGAGTTTGCCTGGGGATTCCCCATCTGGAGCTGAGACCAGAGGCAAAACTGATGCTGTGTCGTTCTTTTAAGGTCTCTGATCCTGCTCACCACACTCAAGAAATTCTGATGGGACAGAGGTTGTCTGAGACACCAGCACCTTTCATTGATCTAAGATCCTTGTGGTTTCCTCCCTCTCTGCCATTGCCCTTCCCATGACAACAGTGTCTATGCAGGACAAATTTGATCTGGCATCCTCCCTCCTCCTCCCCATCAGGCACTGCATATTGAATTTTCCCTCAGTCTGCACATGATGCCTTTAAGGGCATGTGTGACTGCCCCACCCTCTCCATTGTCATGTCTGCTCTACTCTCACCATCAGTCCAGGTGACCGAAACAAGTGCGAGCATGGAGGCACACTCATCAACACCTGAACTCATGGGTGAGAACCACATGTGCATCCTCCTGCACATGGATATGCATGGCCCAGAGGATGAGCACATTACAAGCATATGATACTCAATGCAGTGTTCTCTCTAGTAACACATGAGAAATGCCAGTATGTTTGGCAGTGAGTGTAAGATTACGGTTTTTCTCTTGGGTGAAGAGAACAAGAGGAGCTCTTTTTTTCCTATAGTTTGGGGTCATGGTGTTTATTTGCTAGTGGATGTGATCCAGTGGATTCAGTGTGTCTCTGCACAGAGAGGAAACAGCAGATAGGAAAGTCTAGAATGTTCCTGGAGTGTAGAAGATAACTTCCTGACACAGCTGGTGAGTGAGCCAACAAGGGAAGGCACCGCACTGGACCTGTTTTGTGCGAACAGAGAAGGACTTGTGGGCGATGTGGTGGTCAGAGGCCATTTTGGGTACAGTGATTGGTTTTCAGTTCTTGGAGAAGTAAGGAGGGGGCTCAGTAGAACGGCTACCTTGGACTTCTCTTGGGCAGACACTGGCCTGTTTAGGAGGCTGGTTGACAGAGTCCATTGGGACAAAGTCCTGAGGGGCAAAAGAGTCCAGGAAGGCTGGACATTCTCCAAGAAACAAATCTTAAAGGCACAGGAGGACTACAAGAAAGATATTGAGATGCTGATGCGTGCCCAGATAACGGCAGGAGAACTGCTGAAGGATGTAGTGCACAGGTCTTAGGAGCAGTTGAGCGAGCTGGGTCTGTTTAGCTTGGAGAAAATGAGACTTGAGGGAGACCTTAGTGCCCTTTATAACTTTCTGAAAGGAGGTTGTAGTGAGGTGAAGGTCAGCCTCTTTTCACAGGTAACAAGCAACAGGGCAAAAGGAAGTGGCCTCAAGTTGCACCAGGCAAGGTATAAATTGAATATTATGAAAAATTTCATCATGGAAGGGGTTGTCAAGTACTGGAACAGGCTGCCCAGGAAAGTGGTGGAGTCACCATCTCTGGGGGTATTTAAAAGATGTGTATATGTGTTGCTAAGGGACATGGTTAGTTGTGCGCTTGGCAGTGTTCAGTTAATAGTTGAACTCACTGATCTTAGAGCACATTTTCAACCTAAGTGATTCGGTGGTTCTATTTACTTTTGCTTCAAGACGTGAGTTTTTTTTCTAGTTACAAACTGCAAAGGCATACAGGATGGTGGATAGCCAGCAAGCTCCCTAACTATTAGCTGCGTTACTGGGGTGGCACACTTCTGCAGGGAATGTTACAGCAGATGATGGAGGGCTTGATGAAGGCTTGGACTCTAGCAGCAAGACTCAGAGAATATCCAATGCCAGATAACTTGCAGAACATTTCAAAGGAAGTTTGTTTTTTTCAGAAAGGTCCTTTAGCTTTCCCAGAATATTTCTACTTGTAGGCAAAATTTGTAAGCATTCTTTATTTTTAAAATGTGGTTTATATTCTGCGCTTGTCTGCAACAACTCCAGCACTGTTGATGTATTTATCTTTTCCCTGTTAACACTTGCTGTTCGTGGAACGTCTCCTGCTTAGCAGCTGTTTGTAGGTGTTTTTTTTTTCTTCTCTCCTATCATCATGTACCTTTCCTTCCTGTTCAAGGCATCCATAAACCTCTTGTAGTGACATCATAGCTGTTTCCATAGCAACAGATTATGATACTAGAACAGAGGATAATATCAAACAGGAGGAGGAAGAGATAAATTATGGTGTTTGTGTGTGTGTGTGTGTGTGTCTGAGGGCTTGATTATATTCCTACGTCTCTTCCAAGGATGTTGTCTGCCTAGCTTCTCCTCTGTTTATCTTACATGCCTTTTAAAGGTTAGGAAAATGTGAAGGCAAAAAAAAAGATCTGGAGGTCAGAACAATACAGACACGTATTTTTGATGGTCTCTCTGTAAACATAGTAGACTGAGATTTTTTTTTATCCCTGGTAGCTCTCCTATGTCTCCTGAGAGTAGTCTGGAGAAAACTTGGAGGCACAACAATCCCCTGGTACAGCTTTGCTTTTATTTTAATTACAAATTATTTATAGCCACTAGCAGCTGGTATCCCAAGTCAAGGATCTCTGTGCTGCGGATTTTCCAGAAGATGGACAAATGTGGCATAGCATTACCTCAGAGAATGGGCAACCTGTATTTGAGAAAGGATGCAACAGGTCCTCAAATCAGCCAGTGATGGCATGGAGAGAAGAGGGAGAAGTACCTAGATGGATGTTGGAGGGACTGTGATCTCTAGACTGCTCCAGCCTGCCCAAAGAGTGATCATGGAGGAGGTGGTGTGACCCTCATCCCAGTGTTAGCTTTTCACAGTGGTGTTTCTGGAAGACCTGTGCCCATAGTGGGTTGGGGGGCTGATTGTGACTATCTGCATGATTATTCCATGGCTTCAGGCTGTCCCTCTCACAGCAGCAGGATTGCAGAAGAGTGAGTGTCCATATTGCTCCACAGTTATACTGGTAGGAAGGCTATCTGTTTGCTTAAAGCAATAGGCTGGAGGTTAAGAATGTCCAGCTAAAGTGCATGTAGTTTTATTTTCTCCTAGACAGCATTTAGTGTTGACAAATTCTAAATAGTTTGGCGAGGATTTTCAGCAGTTCTCTGTTTTGCCTCCAAGTAGTGGTAATTTCTGGCCATCATTGCTACTTTCCTATTTAGATGTTTGGACTTCAAAAGCTGGAGAAAAAATGCCAAGAAAACCCTCTTGGATATCCTCATAGCTCTGAGTGTGTGTAACCTTTAATCTTCCTCTTGTGACAGAATTTCTGGAGAGTTAAATAGCCTTTAAAATACCTGGAGTAGGGTTATCTCTAACTTGGAAATCTCTGGTGATGTGCTTGAGCACCTTAACATTGACAAACAGTTTTGACCCCTTGCTGAGGCACTGTAGTGCCCCAGGGGGGAATGCAGGGGAGGGATTTGAGCACAGCAGTAATAGGTAATACATCAGCTTGCTTTAGCGATACAATTGGCTAGGAGAGTATGTAAGGAGGCTCTTTCCATTACGGGAATTCAGCGAAGTGCTGCATGAGCCCTGGGTCGGCAGTGAAGCAGCGTTGGGATTAGGTGATGCCCATCCTCCAGCTCCCAGTACGTCAGTGCACAGGAGCTTTCTGGTATCTGAGCAGGCAGCTGGTGGGCTTGGTGGGCTTAACGCTGCCATGATGGAGAGGAATTGGGAGATAGAAGGAATCGCATGGATCACCCAAATTGTGCAATGCCATCAGGAGTTAAAGCTGTACAAAAGATACGTGAGCGCACAACTCATTGACAGGAATGAAAAGCTAGATCGCCTTCATGGAAGCTTATTGGGAGCCAGTAGAGACCACAGAGGGCTGGTTGGGTGTGCTTCCCCTGCACAGCACCTGCATGGGATGCTGGCCCCAGTTTCAGAGCAGACTGATGGCATTGTCCTGCAAGGAAATGCTTCCACGGTCAGGCCTCAGAGTGATGGAGGCTAGGGAAGCTGAAACAAGTTCTGTTGCAGGGGGGAGAGAGATCACAACCTTTACTCTGAAGCCAGTTTGAAACAAAAGGACAATTCTTGGCTACAGGCAGTTTGTGAACAGCATGGAGAAATCCAAGACCTTGTAACTCCCCCAAGGCATGTGCCTGCAAAGCAAGTGGGATCACATTTAGTCATGAGTACAATTACAGATTGCTTCATCTCTTCTAGTACTATCACTGGCACCACCAGAAATGTGCCTTCCCATCAAGCTCCCCCTGTGGATTGTCTCAGCATCAGAATATGTGTGTATTTAGCAGGTGGAGATAAGAAACAGGTTGCAACCCCCATTTTACAATAGCTGCACCACCTGACAAGGACATACGAGACCCAGACATAAGCATATCACATTGATGGTGACAATACTTCTCTTGCAGTGTCATTTTCTTATCACTTATCTGTGGCTGTGAGCACCTGGGTACTGAAAATGCACCTTCCAAAAGCCCTGTGCTGCCTGAAAGCACGTGCTAGTCAGAAGGGATGGCAGATGTTGTTATTGAGTAGTATGTAAGAATACAGGTGGAAGAGTATATGTGTGTATACATGGGACTCCTTCCATGTTTGCAGGCATGTGTAGGAGTGTGCACATGTGTTTGTGTGTGACTTCATCCCCTTTATCTACGGAAGACCACATGGGCCTGATTCTTGTCAGAACTATTATACTGTTCTCTCAACAAATTGCATTTGTGTCAGGGCTCTTTTCCACTGCCGGGAATGAAGGCGGGAGATTTATTATAAATATAAATTAGTCTTTGTGTGTGCGTGTGTGTGTGTGTGTGAGCTCTCTTAGCTTGTACAGGAGGAAATATAAACAAGGTGAATGCAGGGTGTTTATGTGGAGTGATGCTGTGACAGCGTATGTGTTGGCAGGAGTGCTGTCTGCAGTCTCTGCGTAAGGGTTGTGTTGCCAGTGTGAGTGTGGAAGACTGTAAATCACAGTGTGTTCAGGAGGGGACACTGCCACTCTGCCTGTAAAAGGCAGGAAGAGATTTTTTTGAAGCAATGTCACTTTTCAGGCTGAACAAAAGGGTTACTAGAAATCCAAGCTTGAGAAAAATATCATCCAAGATGTTTTGACAGAGGGTGATCTATAATCTACATCCACTAGCTCGAATCCATCCTGATCCAGGACAGCTGCACGGCAGGCATCTTTAATGCATCTTCCAGTGCCAGGTTTTGGTGGCCAAGCTGGACCAGTTCTTGGATATCTCTTCAGCTCTGCTGATGTGTCTCAGGCCTGTCTTCTGTAGCCTTAGTAGTTATTTCCGTCTTGAGTTAGTCTTGTGATGTAACTGGGGTCTGTATGCAAATACAGTATCCCCCGGGGAATATGTATCCCTTTAGATGTGTTTAACATATCACTCACAATGTATCTAATGTAGGTGAAACCACCGCAATAAAGTAGCTGTATCTTTTCCTGTACCCCTGCCAGTCGGCATCTGAACCCTGGTTTCTCGACTGCAAACTCAAACCTACACAGTGTGGAGTTCCTCTCTTTAGGACTGGGCTTGGCTTAAAAGTTATTTCATGTTCCTCCAAAATCATTGCTATTTCCCAGAGGAGCACTTGAGTCATTATCAATCCTTGCATTTCCTCTCAGCCAGGAAGGGTTGAAGGGGTTTCAGGAAGAGGATGCTTTACAAGGAGATGTCTGCTTTCCCTTGCCATGCCCTGTCACAAACAGACACTGAGACTCCTGCCAGAAAGCCACTGCCTGTAGAAAATGAAGTGGGAGGGAAAAAGAAAATGGGATGTGAATGAGTGGTAGGAGAGGGCATGATTTTAGGTGGAGATGCCTGATGCTTTTGCTACAGGCTACAATAATGCAGATGCTTTTGGCAGCACTGATGGTGAGCTAAAAAATGTGTTTCCTAGCCACAGTTGTTATGTGGCATCACTGGAGCAAGTTGCAGGTCATAGTTTTTTGTTTAGGTTTCATTGTGGTTGATACTCCTGTCCTCGTCTTCTTGTTATTGCAGGGTGTGTGAAAGGGATGGGGCTTTTACTCTCCTTGTGCCCTTTCTCCTGTTCCTGGCAGCCTTTTCCCCTCTGCCACCCCTTACCCAGCCCAGCCCTGTCATGTTCAGTTGTGCTTGGTTAAAGGTGACTGGCCCACCTGAGGTGTTCATGGCTGAAGATGTAGAGAGCTATGTATCAAGAACATGCTGACTTCACATGGGAACTGAGTGCTGCATGTCAGACATCCCGACCCATGGGCTGGCAAGTGAGGAAGCTCAGGGTGAGTTATGGCGGCCTGGCAGAGGAGGAGGAGGAAGGAGCACGGGCATGGTCATATAGCTAAAACATTCCATGCCTGTCATGAAATGCCTGCTGAAAAGATGAATATTGGGAGTTATTTGGCTAACTGAGGCCAGGGAAACAAGAGCTTCTCCTGGTGATCTCAGCCCTCCTGCCTTGCCCTCCAGGGGTATGGGAAGGGCTGTGGGGAGCAGGTGTTCCCCATCCCTTGCTTGGGGTGTCTGGGCAAATGGGCTGCCTGCTGGGCTGCCTGCCAGCCAGCCTGCATGGCACTCATCCCCTTTTCAGCTGGAGATGGCAACCCAGCAGCACACAAGAGCTGTGAAATCCAACCCTGTGTTGGGACAGGCTGCACTTAAGCCCCCTGTAAGCCCTAATTTGAAGGCTTAAAGGGAGCTGAAGTGTGACACTGAGTGCTGTGGCTGAGTTTCACCCTTTCTGAGCTGTGACACCCTGCCATGAGGGGAACCAAGGGGCAGGACAGTCTCTGGATTCCCAGCAGGGCCAGGAACCTTCAGCAGAACTTCTTGGTTCCAACAGAAACATTGGATTTTTGTCAGGTTTTAAACTGTAAATGTGATTAATTGTGCCCGGCAGTTCTGACCTCTGTAGTTTGCACTGTGTATCAAAGAAGTTGTTGCAGTAACATGCCTTCCAGCTGGTCTCGATACATCTAGTTATGGTCATCCCTGTAGTTCTGTCCTGATAACTGCTTTCCATCTCCCCACCCTGGTCATTGCTTCTCTTGGCAGGCCCTGTGCCAGGCTTCTGAGGGACACATAACCACCGTGGTGGCCCTCTGTCAGGGGAGTCCCCCACCTCTCTCTCATGCTTGTGTCCCCTTCTACCCACACTTGCTGTCTGCATAGGAACCCTTTTCATCTGGTGGCTCTTGGAGGGATGTTGGCTTCCCACGCTGCCCGGCACACAGGTAGTCACAGCAGGCTGAGACTCACCATTTCTTCCTTTTTCTTTGCTATTGTGATCCTTGTTTATTTATTTTTAACAACTGTTGTTGCATTCACTTAGGGCCACTTCAGCAGGAGATGTCTTCATTTATTTTGGAGCCCTATCACTGCTCAAAGCACAGCTGTAGTTTTAGGAAGGCCATGAAGCGTGCTGTGCTATACCTGGGCTTGGGAGGGGATTTTGACAAGGGGCATATCTGCATTCAAATAGCTTCTTAAGAAGATGGCCCCCAGCATCGTGCCTGCTGTATTGCTGGGAAGCACATACGTGCATCTGTGTGCCCATACAGCCCTGTGTCTGCAGATGTCCCTGAAAGCATCCTGTGGCATCCTGCCCACCTTCCTCCTCCAGTCAGGGCTGTAGGACTTTGCCAGTACACCAGAGAAAGTATCGCTGGGGTTTGTCAACCTTTACAAGAAAAACAGATTGTTTTTAAGTCAAAGCTAAGATTGTAGCACATGCTGAAGGCTGGAAGGTAACTGTAAATCCTAGGTCTCATTTGCACAAACGCATTCGGTTCCAATCCTAAGGGCATTTTCCCTTCCGCTACTTACGCCTTCGTTTCAGAAACATGTAAATTTTGTTTGGATTTGTTTTTTCAAAACACCACAAAATGTGGGTGGGGGGCTTTTAAATTACATTTGGCACAGAAGGGATAAGGAGTATTCTGGATCCTCCACAGGGTAGAAATCTGTGGATGGTTGTCATTTATGTGTTGTCAATGGGGAACACTGAAGAGACAGGATACACCAGGAGAGTAGTAATGATTTTTGCAGTCTCATACTTGTAGATCTGCTGCTTGGATCAGACCTCTCAGCTTTCTTCTGGCCCAGCATATGAGACCTCACACAGTGGGTCATGCTTCACGTGTGAACCTTATGTGCAGGGTCATCTGGTGGATAAATGTCCTGTTATGTGAAGGGGTATGGGCTCTGTGTCAAGGTTGCTCTAGAAGTGGGAGGCGATGCTGGCCAGTTAGGCTCCTTCCAGGGCAGAAACCTGCAAGATGCCCCTGCTGCTCTGAAGTGGCCATCCTTTTTGTGACGGGGTCCTTGGAGCAATGAATAGGGACTTGATTTATGTCCTGGAGATTTGGCAGGTACAGATCTGTCCGAGAGCTCGAGGAGGCAGCGTGGCAGTGATTCCCAGGTTTGCTGGGGGTCACCAGTGATGGCACATTTATGTTGCTGAAGGCCTTATGCCTAGCAAAGGTTTTGTTCACATTTGCTTGCTGCTTACCAGATCTCAAAATTGTTAAAAAGAGCAACAAACCAGCTATGACAAGCCTGCAAGGCAGGGATGAGGCTGGGCTACCCTGCTGTGACTCCCTTCAGGCAGGCAGGAGGATCATGCTGCAAAGGGTGTGTGGTGGGAGCTCTGCACTAACATGGGTCATGCAGTGTGTGCTTGGTGCTCTGTTTCCAGAACTGCCAGTTCAATGTCTTTGACCTGCACTGGCTCGCTAGGAAGAAGGAACCAAAGAGTTGAAGGCTTGTCCACACAGAGATTGGCTGCTGGAGGAACCCCCCCACCCCTGCCATTACTGTTGGCAAAGGAGAGGGAGAGGTTTGTGTTCTCTCCTGCCTTTTAGCCAGAAGGAATGTATGTGCTTGGGGGCTTCCTGCATGCTCCCTTGCCATACTGACGAGTTTCATGACACCACTTTTAGCACCTGAGGATAGGTGTGAAAAGGGAGGAGGTAGAGGAGTAGGAGGTGGAGGTGGTGTGAGTTAATACAAGACCCAGTGGGAAGCAACAGCAGGCAGTATTATTTCTGTGGTTTGAGCCAAAACTTTCTCTCTCTCTCTCACTCATTAAATTACAACTAATGCAAGTAGCATTGTGAAGGAGGAATTTGGGAACTGCTGTTCATCATCCAATCGCTTGTAACGAATGTGCTGTTCAGTGCCATAGCCCACAGCCTAGCTGAGAAGTAATTCACTTGGTATTTGCAGGCATGACATGCATGCCATAAGAATTCCACTGTTAGCTTTATGCCAGCATTAGCGAGGGGATATGAAAATAAATGATGAGCTATTGTTTTTCATTATTAAGTCCAGGCTTTTCACTCATCTTGCTTTTTTCCTTCCTCCATCTGTGAAAGGAGGAGCCTCTCATTCTTTTCATTCTCAGAGCAGGCAGGTTGTGCCCTCACTCATCCTAGCTCCCCCATCCCCCTTCCAGACCAGCACCCTTCTGCTACTCCCTCCACCTGTCCCCTCCCGGGTTTGGAGATCAGCTGCAGCAGTCCTTTAAATTGCTGTAGGATAATACTGCAGAATGATATGACATCAGAAGGGAGCTCAGCATTCTGTTTTGGGTCTACAGAGCTGTTTTGCCCTGGCCAATCCACAAGGGGACCAAACCCTGCTCTTCATGGTTGCGCTGGCAGGATCAGACTTTGGTAGAGGGTTCGCATTTTGGTACTTTGAGGTCATCCACAAGCCTTCAGTGACTCTTCTATTATGAAAAAAAAAAGGAGAACTCTTGAGACAGCTGTCAATCTGGATGTGCAGGAGCAGAGCTCAGCAGCCTCTGCTGGGGTCTGCTGGCAGTGGCCAGCCCTTAAAAGTTCACAAGACAAACAAGACAGATCTGCAACCCGTGCTTAGTGAGGGGCATCTCTGTCCATTCCAGTGGGATTTCCTGTGTTTCCTCCAGAGCTCTACAAATGTGAAGGACTTCAATATTACAGGGAAGTGAGGTAGTTGTGTTATTTATCTCTGTTTTCTACTGGGGCTGACCAAAGAGGAAAGCATAGCAGTTTCAGAGATGACCCCTGTGTCTGGGATCATCAGTTCATGGGGCTTGTTTAAGCTGGCACACAGACACCCACCTGTGAAAATAAAAGACTTCTTTGGAAAAGTGGGCTTAAATATCCCCATGAAATCCCTGAACTGAGTCAGTACCAGTGCTATACAGGATTCCTGTGCTCTTAATCTTATTCTTAATCAACTAACCCAGGCAGTCTTTCATGTCATTGAGTTGCTGCTCACTCCAGTGGCCCCAGCCCATGTTGGCTGTTCAGCAGAAGGCCTGGCTGAGCTAAAGGCAGATGGCAGGGTAAGAGCTTGTGCTGATCCTACTTCTATTAACTCTACTACTCCTCTGCACAGCAAGCTGCTCTCTTTGAACATCAGCAGAACCGTTTTTAAAAGCCCTGCGGGCCAGCCTTCTGTGACAGAATAACTCATTTTGTCAGGGAAAAAGATACCTTGGCAAACTTTTGAGTGGAAGCTGTCAGGGGTAACCTCAAGACGCTGGAAGAAGCAGCCATAGGCTTTGAGGAAAGAGCAGCAGCCAGCTGCAGGTGTCACATTCCCACCTGAGAGGGGACATGTGAAAACCAGCACTTTTTTCTCTTGTGTTCCTCATTCATCCTCTCACAGGAGCAGCTTGCACACTGGAACATTCTGTGACGTTGCTTTACACATAATCATGGTTGTGAAATCCAAAGCTGCTGGGTCACTGTACTTGTCCCACCCTGTGCTGTGCTGCCTGCATACCTCAGCACACGGCGACCTGCAGCATGGTGTGGTTATCCAGGTATAGCCCTGACCTGTGGGTCTCCTGAAATGTCTCAGGCCAAGTAACTCCCTCCCCCACCATGTGCACTCGCTGACATGCATGCAAAAACACATGCAGTGCACTGCCTTTAGCACCAATAGCGTGTGTGGCTCTTGACAACTCACTTTAGAGCAATTGAAGTGTCCCACGTCTCAGAAACAGGAAGGATATGTTCCTCTGCCTGAGCTCCTCCACACAGTCTGCTCACAGCCCTTGCAGTGATAGCCAAGGTCCTTTCCACTGGAAGCAATACCTGCACTTGATTGTTCTCGAATTTTGCAATATGCATAAATGGGGTGATGGTGACACTGGGCATGAAGCCATCAACTCACATTTACTTGTGATCGAAGAGAGCAATTTTGATTCAGGCCTCAAAAGGCAAGCTGCTGTGTGATTTAAAACTGTGCTACCAACAGAAGCATATGACCTCATGGTATGAAAAAGCAGGAGGAGATTAGCAAAGAAGTAAGCTTCTAAGGTACACAAATGTCCACGGGGGGGAAAAAAAAAGAAAAAGAAATATCTTTATAGAGGAGTCAGTTTATCTGTGTAAGAGAGGGCTGGGGAAATGACTAATTTGCTGGTTCTGTTATATGCAGGTTGATTCAGATGTTCCTTCTTTGATTCAGGCCCCCTCCTTTGCTTTCTGTACCCCGTACCTCGCCTTGATTTTTCTGCCTTTTAGGAGAGAGCAGGCGAGGGAGAGTGGAAGGACTCAGTGAGGAAGGAGTTAAGGGAATGCTCAGTGGGGATTATAAAACAGCCAGGCACTTGGAAACAGTTAAGAAGAGAGAAGCAGATCTGCCAGGAGGGAGTGTGGCACTGGAGCCGGTGGTTTATTTTCATGCCTCTCTACACAGTGATGCAGAAGCCTCTCCTACAATGGGGATGGAGGTAACGGCAGTGGGAGCGGGGTTGATGCCAGGGTGGGGGTGTCAAGGTTAAATGGGGAATAAACTTCTCCACTACCAAGTTGACCAGCACGCCTACTGATCTTTTTTGACCTGCTCTGCTCTGGATGTGCATTGTTCCAGTTGTGGGTGGCAGCACGTAGCACCTACTGTTGCCTGAGGGCATGGCCTTCCCTTAGGAGCAAGACATCCTCTTTGCATGTTGGGCATAGAGTGAGCAGTCTGTGCACTCTTGGCATCACCCTGGAAAGGTGAACGCAACAAACTTGCTGTCTCTGTGGAGAGCACAGTGTGGGCAGGTCTGGGGGTATGCCTATGTGAGTGTGAGTTGCATGCGAGGTCTTCTGTGCGTGTGCCTGTGGGTGGGCATCTTCTGAAAGACCACCTGGCCAGGAGGAGCCTTTGCTCATGCTCTGATGAAGTGGCTTTAAGTGAGGAGGAGCTATGTTTTCACTCACTCTGCATTTGTGCCTCAGAAGCCTAGGTGAGGCCTTCTGCACATCTTGTCAGGCAACAGATGCTTTGGCAAGGGCAGAGACTCTTGGTCCTGAGAAGGAAAGGCTAATGCAGACACCTGAAGACAGTGTGACCCGACAGACCATGTTACTGGCAGGGCTGCAAAGAGAAGCCAGGTGGCTTCAGGCTTTCTCCATTGTGTTCCCCACATGCCTGTGTTTGGGGCAGTAGCTAACTGCTTTCCAGTTTGAGGGGTGCTGCTACCATGATGGTGAGTCAAGAAGTGACCTGAAAGCAGGCCCTGCCATCACCTCCTGGCTCTTTTTTTAGGTTGTGCATAAAAAATTGTGGTGTTTGCAGCCCCGTGGCAGTGGCAGCTTATGTGGCTGTGACCACAGGGAGAACTGCACATGTGCAATGCAGAGACCCATTTTTCTTGGGGGAAAAAAACCAGATGCAACTATTGGAGCCAAAGTGTATATGGAGGGTGGGTTAGTCACTCTGCAAGTGTCAGGGGCTTGCAGAGGAAATAGCAGGAGTTTGCTGACTAATGCTGATGATGTTGAAGAAGTAAATGAGAAATACAGGGGGAAAACCCTCTGTTTCTGAATTTGGAAGAGAAAAAAAAAGTGAGGAAAAAAAGGAAGGAAGAGGTATGGAGTTACTAATCAGCCCCCAAAGCCTCTGACCTATATCTCCCTCCTTTCCCTGGAGCCAGTCTTGAAATGAAAAATTAATAGAGAACAACCAGGTTTTACCTCCAGGGTACCCTTTCAGGCTGCCACGTACTGTGGGCTGAGACCAGTGGATAGGACTTTGGAGTCCCTCAGCACAATGCAGAAAGCAGAGTAGTCTCAGTCCAGGACATTGCAAGGGTGTCCAGAGAGACTGAAAGTGAGAAGGTAATCTCCTCTCTGGGAAGGATGGTCTCTAGCTTCAGATGGTTGGGAAAAGGATGTGGAGCTGACAGGCTAGGTAAAATAGACCAGTAAAGGAGGATAGTCCATGAAGTCACTGTAACTTTATCAGGGGAAGTGGAGGTGAGAAGGAAAAAAAAACAGTATATCAGGTCATTAGCCCTCTGAGGGCGAAGTTCATTCTGTCTACAGAATATTCCTCCCTCTGTTCCTGTTTGTAGTTTTTTAATGAGGAAAGAGGATCCTTATTTAAGAAGCTAAAACCTAGGGTTGTGGGCCAGGAGGTTTCATTTCCCAGTTCCACTGCTGCCTTGCTCTTTAAGCTTGAGCAAGTCACTTCACTGTCTTCTGGCTCCATATTTATCTCTGTAGAATGTGCATTGTGATACCCTTTGCAAAACATTTTCAAACCTATTGAAGGCAGGAAGGGCTACATTTTCTGAGGTGACTGGGGCCTGGGCATCATGACAACAGCTGTGTGCTGTTCAGGAGGAGAAGGGTTTCTGCCTGCACTGGAGTAGGCTCTGCACCCACGCAGCGCACCCACAGCTTTGGGCACTGCCAGATTGACCCTCCTGTGTGACAAGGCAGGGATGGAACCATGTAGCCATGGCGTGTTGCGAGAAGAGGTGTTATCACCCACTGTGGTAGCAGGGCTAGGCTAGCTTTGAGGGGATCTGAGCATATGTGAAAATCTGGTCCTCTATCACCTCCTTATGTCGGATGACCTCAACTTGGTTGCCCAGGATTACTAGGCTTATTTTATGTATAGGTCTGGACGAATTGTGTTGTCTTTGTTGTGTTCCTTCAGAGCCTATCTCCTTAGATCTTTGCAAGATACCTCACTGCTGTCTTCTGTGATAAATATCCTCTGTGACCCTGAAGGGCTAGAAGCTGAGCCATCCGGACTGTCTCTGCATGGACTTCTGCCTCTCCAGTATTAGGATGCCTCACACAGCTTGAGAAACTAGGTTATATAGCAGCTTTAATGGGGCTTTTTCCAGACACTGATTGACCTGATTCTTCAGACCAGCTGTTTTATTTATTAAGCAAAATAGCAGAAAAGGAATGCATCTCCTACATAAATTTGTTTCATTGTGGAGTATGTTTAAACTATTTTTTTTTTTTCATTAATTGATGTGGAACTCTTACTTGATATTGATTTTGTAGATATTAATTTATGCACTAGGAATGAGGAAGATTTGCCTCTCCATCTAATCCTGTTTCTAGAGAGAGATTTATTTAATGTGCAGTGTAATTTGTCTAATGTGCAACTTTGTATGTAGAATGTACCCAGATTCAGCAGAAGCAGTGAGTATAATAAAAGAAAGCATTGTAGTGCAGTGCTGTAAATCCCTCTGTAATTAAAAATACTAAATTAGTCAACGTTAGTGCAGTCAGGAGACATCACTAGCTGAAAAGCAGGGATATACAGTGAGAGTTTTCAGTGCAGGATAGAGAAACTGGGTCTGTGTTGCTCTCTCTGTGGATATGGTGTGTCTAGGGGAAGAACCATTTATAACATTATTTGCCAGGAATACAGCTTGGATGGCAAAGAGGAATTGTCAGGAGTTATCCCAGGGTTGTCCTTACATGTTCCCAAGGTGATGGAGAAACCAGTTCTGCCAGGTCCCACATCGTCTCCCAGTGTCTGGTGTGGGGTGTGTGTGATTGTTTGCATGCATGTGTGTCCATCAGTCCTGAGTCCTTGTGCACACTTGGTGGTTGCAAGGTTGTTTTTACGCTCCTACAAAAGTGTCTCTAAAATTACTTTATTGCTCTGAGGAGGGCTGGCACCAGCAGTTGGTTGAATTATTCACGCCCCCCCCACCGTCTGTCTTTTTGTCTGTCTGTCTTTCTTTCCTGGTGTTAGCACAGATAAATCACCCCCTTAAATTTTCAGATGGGATTTTTTTTCCAGGAATTTGTGAATCTCCCTGCAAATAATCAGGGGAAGGATCAGTTTATATAAATGTAAGATTCACTAGCTCTGAGCACTGTCCATCTGCCTGTCCTATATCCAGCTTATGACCGGTGCTGCCTACAGAGCCTGATGCTTTCTCTTTCCGAGAAAACAGGAGGAAAGGTGGGGCTTACGCTGTAAGCAAAAGTTGCTATTTGGAATTGAGTAACAAGACTTCGTTGTGCATTAAGGTTAAAAATAAATTGATGTTGTTTATCTGAACAGAACCAGGATAAGAAATAAAACTTTCGTTACAGTTTGCATTTCAGTTTGACTTGATTCTGTTAATGTAACATCTGATCTGTGTCATTTCTTCAACAACTGAGAAAAGTGTATGTTATGGCCATGACCTGCTGTTGAGACCATCCAACAGCTTCCCTATTTTAAGACCTTCATTTTTAGTTATTCACAACTTTACTAAACTTAAACTGTCTAGGCAGAAATTTTCCATCCCAGCTACCTGCGTCAGAATGCGTATTTAGAAAGCAACTCTATTATACCTCTCTTGAATTTTTCAATACATATTAAATGTAATGAATGTACAAAGAAATAAGAAAACAAGCCTCCACTTTAACAGTAAAATTGGAATGGTACATATATCAGGGGTACCATTCCTACTGTCCAAACTTGGCTTAAAAAAATAGTTGTCAATGGGCAAAGCAAATCTCTGAAGGATTTGTACCTAAGAGTTTCAATTAGGCATTTAAAATTAGTGGAAGCTTTTCCACATTAACTCTGTGCTTTGTTTCCTTGCCCATGACATAGGGATAATACAGTGTCTTACTTTATGAGGGCATTGTGAAAATACGTTCCTTTTTGTTTGTGAAACATTCAGTTACTCTAATGATGCGTACCATAGGAAAGGCCATGAGTAAAGTACTAATTCTGTCTTCAGAGCAGAGTGTGGCAGGTACGTGGTAAACAAGGCTTGAGGCCACACCTTGAACAGTGAGAGAGGATGAAATGGTGACTAGGTGCTTGCTTGGTGAGCACCATGTATCCTGCTGTACTGGGTGAGGCCGAGGTCCTGTAGAAAAATAGCCTGTGATTATGTGATTAACAGCTCTGCCATGGTACACAGGCAAGAAAGGGGGTCGAAGGTTGCACAGGCAGCCATAAAGTTGAGGTTTCCTAAGCCTTGCATTCTTGATTTGCAGCTTTAAATAGTCTTGTTTTCACCTTTTGTGTTTTCTGTGTAGTTGTTCGGTCATGCAGAGTGGGCATGAGGAATAATAAACACCCATGCTCCTGGAAGAAGAGACAGGGAAACATCTGGTGCTGTTGGTCATCAGAGAGGAAAATTCTTGATGAAGCCTTGCATTCAGGCATTCCATGTAGGTGCATGTGTGACCCTTGAGAGAGAATTGCAGGGATAGAGGAAAAAAGCAAGCGAACCAAGATGTCTTTTTTTCCCTTATGACAACTGTTCAGTTTATACTGTTTTTCTATAATAATGCTCTGTACCATTAAACAGCAATGCCACAAACCAATAGACTTGCAAGTTATTTTAAGGAAAAACAAGATCACGCCATTGCTTTTTCTGTGGGTCTTGTGGGAAGGCGTTTCCTGGTTTTACCCTGGGTACTCACAGCTTTGGTTGCTCCCTCTCCTGGATTCTGCCCTGTGGAAATCCCAGATCATACACTAATATGACATCATCTTGAAGCTTGGAAAAATGACCGAGCCCTGACTCACAGGGAGAATCATCCCCAAATCCCTCTGCTTTTGTTCACTTTCCTACATTTTGCTTTCCTCCCCTATGTGTTCTGCCCTCAGGTAGAAGGAAGTAGTGCTGCCCGCAGCCTGTTCAGGGTTGTGTGTGGGCAGTAGCAGGGGAGGAGTAGGCTCTGGTTGAAGGTTTGCAGTGGGAATTGTGATAATGCCACTAGTGAGCAAGCTGCTGGGTGGCTGGGGTGCACACGTCAGCAGAAGTCTGCCCATGTCACAGTTGTATCGGCTGTTTCTTCTGCACTAACTTAGGATGGGAGCAAGCCTGTCGCTCCAATGCTGCAGAGGAGGTGGGAGTGGAGAGCAAAGATTGCCATGAGCTGGGAGCTACCAGATGCAAGAAAGTTGCATAGATACAGTGACTTTAAAGGGTTACATACTCACCAAGCTGTATAAGTTGAGGAAAGTTGCTTATTTTGTGCCTACGTTGTGAGTCAAACTAGGATGCACGTTTTCTTGAAATCCCTAAACCCCGTGCACGAGAGCCTCTTCTTGATGTGGTTTTCATAATTGATGTTTGGCTATTTCACAGTTGGTTTTCCCCATGGAGTTTCTCTTAAGAATGCCCTATATTTCTTTTTAATTTTGACTGTGTATGGCAAGTCTGTATTTCAGAAAAAATATTCAAGCATAATTTTTTGTAGAGCTAGGATGCCATTAGGGTCCTTTTTTGAGGGAACTGCTTATTATTTGTGGTGTCCCTTGAGAAGCTGATAACTGAAATCCTACCAGTATTACCACTTCTTCTGCATGTGAATTTTCAGAAAAATTTGTCAAGACAGACATCAGTCTGCCAACACTGGGTGGTTATTACAGTTGTTCAAGCATTAGGCAATTGTGTTTTAGCAAGCAACAATAGTTGCTCTTTCTCTTTCTTCTTTTTTGTTTCTATTTCTTTTAATAGCAAATGCCTTTCACATTTCCTGCTGTTGACTTCTCCAAAAGGAGCATGCCTTTTAGCTGGCAGCTTTCTGTGTGTAACTGATCACTCAACCCTGGAGAAGCAGCTGGGATGGAGCAGGTGGTTCTGCTTCAGCTAAGGGCCCAGTGAGGAAGGAACAAGGAGACCATAGTCCCTTGGTCTTGCTTCATGCAGTGTGTGCCTGCACACAGGACAAACCCCGATGTGGGTGTCTTTGGTCACCTCTAGGTTGGTGTAGATCACCACCAGTGCCCCATCTCCCATAACCCTAGCAAAGCTTTTCTGGAGTAAGGATTTTGGAGGAAAGGGGCTGTTGCCATGGGTGTGGCTTGTCTCCTCTGAAAGACAGCGTGGAACCATGCAACCAAAGGGCACTGTAGTCCACTGCGATGCATCAGTCTGTTGCGCTGACTTCTTGTCTTTCACATCCAAACTTCTGGGTGTTGATTGTCATGATGTGGTACTTTTTAAATAACCCTTGCTAAGGAGTGGACAGTGTCTCACCCACAAAGTGCCTGTATCCTCCCTCCTGCTCTGCTCTGCAGAGCTCCTGGAGTGCCACAGCCCAAAGATGTCCTGGGAGGCAGATGAGACAGTGAAGATCTGGTACATGTTAGAACATAGGATGTGTTATTCCATTTCTGACCTCTGAAAGAGACCTTGTTTTAATTCTGACCTCATGGAAACCTCTTTGCCCCGTGCCTGCCAGCCATCCTGGTTCTGAGTTAGGCAAAGCACATAAGGCAGGGTATATGGGATCACTTTTCTTTCAAAAAAAAAGAGTACGAGGCAGCATGAGTACTTGTTTTAATTTATTCCTGCTCCCGGGTGTAATTATAACCCCTGTGTTTCAGTGTAAAGGTGGAAGGTGATGTGATTGAATGAGGTTAAGGTTTTTATCAAATTGCATTAATACATGACTTATATGAAAAATAACCACCTTCACATAGGAATGCAGGCAGGATTTGCCAGTTGCCTGTGGATTTATGAAACATTTGGAAACAGACTGTGCATTTTTTCATGAGACCTATGTCTTTATGCAGCAATGCTGTTTGCTTATTCTGGGGGAATGACCAGACGTGAAGATATTAAAAACAAAATTAAGAAAAAAGAATAGAAAATGTTTACTTCAAAAGCTAAAAGGGTCCCATTTCTTTACAGAACAGAAACCAAATAACAAGCCTTTCAGTACTTAGTTGGACCTTTGAGATATTTGCCTGGAGAAAACTTACCATGTATTTGTTTATACTTCTTTGAGAAAACTGTATTTGTCATATGTTTATATATATTTCTTTCTTTTCTCCCCCGTCTTTTCTGTGAAGGCTGTTTACACCAAAACAATATCTTTGTTTTCAGAGTTCATCTGCTCCCGCTGCTCCTTTTCCAGCTGAAGTCACAATACTCAGTCTGTGACATCACCGTTGGCTGCCGTGACAACGGAGAATTTTCACTCCAGGTGGAGAACGTGCAGCAGCAGCAGCAGACACTCTGTCAAGAGTAGAGAGTGTATTATTCTATGCACATTGCTACTCATGGAGAAAGAAGGGAGGAAAAATCTGCAAGAAAATCAAATGTAGTTTTTCCGAGAGACTGCTGCTTCTGAGGCAGGCACACCCCAGAGACTTGACTTTCCTGTGGAGATTTTACCTTCCACAGGATTTCCTTTGAAATCAGTTAACAGCAGTTAACTACAGTTGGCTATACACTGGTAGAAAAGTACTTAACTTTTTTAAAAAGGAGAGCGAGGGAGTAATTTAGATTCACGTATCACTCAGATATCTGAACTGTATCCACAAGTTTTATGGAGTTTTTTTGCTTTTTTTCCTACACAAACCTCCTTTCAAAAACCAAGGGAAGACTAATGCCTCGATCCTGCTAATACTTACACATGTGGTGCACTTTCAATGCATGAGTTGTCCTGCTGAAGTCAGTTAAGACAATTCATGTGCTTAAATTCAGACACAGGCCCACATGGCAGTAGTGTGAGGGTCTAGCCGGCTGCCCTGGGGGAACAGTTAAATAAAGATTTTATAGAATGTTTTCTGATGCAGACACTGTCTTGACCTGAAAAAGCTGAAGTTTCTGGACTGAATCTGCCAAGAAAAGCAGAGACTGGCCTTACACCTTTCCCCTTTGCTTTTGTCTGCCTAATTCATTTTGTGGGTCACAACCTTGCCGTTGCTGGTTAGAAGGTGAAGCATATCTGCAAGGGTTTGAAGGACTGTGGCTTAAGAGGTGACACAGTGAGATCATTAAATAGCAGGGGGGAAAACAGAATGGTGAAATAGTCCATATCCCTGTTGACTGTATCACAGTAATAAAGTGAAGAATATGTATACAAAATCTCGTTATTGGTGATAGGTTCATTGTTGATACAGTATGTCCTGAGGGTCTGCAAGCATGAATGGAGCTGTCATCCACTCTGAAGATGCCCCTCAGATGCGCTTGTGGCATTATTTCTATGCTTCAGTTTCATGGCTGTACCAAAGACTTCAGGAAAACCTGAAGCAGGAAAAGTGTTGCCATTTCTCTAATGTAACTTCCCTGCCAGTGTGAGAGAAGCAGCAACTCCAGCTGACTAAGTGCACTTGGAGATGTGTTTTCTAAAAGACGCTGAGCAACCTCTGCAGCCATATCCCTTGGTGACCAATGAGTAATAGCCTTTGCTACAGGTGTTTTCTCTCACTTCCAACATCCCAGGCAACCCATGCATTTGCTAGATCAGGGTCCAGTTTCCCAGTGAAAAGAGACTGTACTAGTCCTGCTTTCCCCTGGCACCCCACTGCAGCCATACTGAAGCTTTTCTGAATTCTCACAAGTCAGGAGAGTGTATATTTTTCCAGCAAACCCTGTAGTGTAACTGTACTGGCAGCTTCAGGAAAGTGGCCATTTACCTACATCTGTGTTTTGGGATGTCTTGGGTTGGATTGTTTGTTTGTTTTTTTGTTTGTTTGTTTTAGCAAGGCTGCACACTCTGGTTGCTGTTGTGGCAGTCCATATGATTCATGTCTTGCACAGTCTGACAGATTTATTGTAGCTCGTGTATGTTGAGCTGCACAGCTCGTGGTTGGTGCCAGGGCAGCCCGTGGTACCAGTGTTGAGATGTTAGCAAGTGCCAGCACCCAGAAGGTGATGTGTGTTGGAGGGCCACTCAAGCAAGCTTCTTGCCTTCGCTTTGGGAAATGGAGAGGACATGAGAACACTTGCTTGACTTTTATTTTTTAAAACTCCTCCAGGAATATCATGTTCTTGGGAGCAGGCAGAGCTGGAAGGAGAAGGGTCAGTTTTGGGATCTAGTGATGCTGTCAGGATCCAGTTTCACATTTATTTTCTGCCTCTGCAGAGCATGGAATAAATTATCGTTTCATTTGAACAGCTTGAAGTCTCTACCACTGACCTTTTAAAAGACTAAATAATAACAAGTTTTTAGGAACTCTAGGATCAAAACCTCATGGATTTTAGACATTTTAATAGCTCTTGAACCTTTGCACTCGAGTTTCACTTAAACTTTTTTTTTACACCAGTTACACCTGCTTCTGTTTGACATCTGTCCTCCTCTGTCTTCTGGGATTCTTCATTCACCGATGCCCACCTGAACCTTTTTTTTTTTTGGTAAAGAAGGTAGAAAATTTTAGAGGGCTGGGAGCAGAGGCACAGCAAGTTGAATACATCATGGCCTTGCTGAAACCCAGGGATGAGCTGGAGGGAAGGACCAAGGCAAAACAAGAATGACATCATTAGTTGGGAAATTCCGAGCAGTTTCATGAAAACCTGTTCAGTGCCATCTCATGTGTGGTTCCTGAGTGCTATTTGCTGATGCTTGGGGCAGGTGAAAGCAGCGTCATTTTGAGCCTCCAGCCAGCAGATTTTCGGGTGAGCCACAGAGGGACTTGTACTGTTGATCTGCCACATGTGCTGTCCCCATAACCCCCTGCTTCTTTGGAGTCCTCCACACTTGGCTCGGTGGTAGTTTGTGGCATGAGGCTCACAGTGACAGCGAGCAGTGCCGAGATGGGTTTCCCTGAGCAGCTGTGCAATTCGACCCAGCCCTCACAGGTCAGTGTTGCTTTTCCATGACAGCACAGAGAGAACAGGCGTTTACTCTAGAAATCTACCAACTGTTTGTTTTGTTGCATAGCTATATCTCCCTTTTACTTGTCTCCTTTGTGAGCATTTCCATAATAGTTAATACTAGGGCTTTCTCTGGCCCTTTGGTGGTTTGATCACTCAGCTACATATTGTTTTCCATTTTTGCCAGATTTCTATAAAGGAGGACAGAGATCAAGGTGAGCTTAGTGTTGTGGGATGTTGATTTTCTAGGTGCTGGAAGATATACATATCTTGTCATGCCTGAGACTGAAGTTTTGTGGGACTGAGGTCCCACTTGCCACTTCTGGCCCATTCAGGTGCCAGCAACATGCATGATGGTAAGTGCTGATTGACAGCAAGTTTGAGAGGGCTGGAGTGTTGGTCAGGATGAGCATCATGTGTTCAGTGCTGAAATATGAGGTTGTGGTTCACTGTCCAAATGCCATGTGGGGCAAGGGAGCTTGCACTGCATCTGCTCACAGCATGCCCAACTCCTCAGGATAGGTCTCTCAGTTCTCCGCTGTCCTGAACTCACTCATTAAACTTTTGTAATCACTGTAAAAAACCTGATTGGCAAATACATTTTCTGTGCCCAATAGCAATTGCCCCACTTCCTTTTGTTCTGAAAATTATAGACATAAAAATTAAATATGGACCTGTGTTCTTAAGAGGTCATAGTTATTTGGTTCTCAGGGAGATTGTGTATCGAAATAGGTCCCATTATGATTTGATGATACTCTAAAGGAATTGAATGAATTAGAACTTTGGTTCATAAAGTTGGGAAATGGGCTAGAAATATCCCATGATCTGGAAGATGGAGATGGCCATCCCTTTTTCTTAATGCAGCTGCTATGGGGAAACTGAATGGAGAAGGGCTTTGTGTCAGATGCAGAACTAGTGGTCATAGAATCATCAAGTTTGGAAAAGACCTCTCAGATCACGAAGTCCAACCTTTGATGAACACCAACATGTCAACCAAACCACAGCACTAAGTGACACATCCAGTTGTTTCTTGAACACTTCTAGGGACAGTGATTCCACCACCTTCCTAGGCAGCCCATTCCAATGCTTAACCACCCTTGAAGTGAAAATATTCTTCCTTATGTCCAACCTGAACCTCCCGTGACACAACTTGAGGCCTTTTCCTCTTGTTCTACTGCTAGTTGTCTGGGAGAAGAGACCAACCCCCCCAGCCCTTGCTACAACCTCTTTACAGGTAGTTGTATAGAGTGATAAGGTCTTCCCTGAGCTGCTTCTTCTTCTCCAGACTAAACAACCCCAGCTCCCTCAGCTGCTCCTCACTGGAGTTACTCTCTAGACCCTTCAGTGGCTCCATTGCCCTCAATGTCTTTCTTACATTGAGGGGCCCAGAACTGAAAGCAGGGTTTGAGGTGCAGCCTCACCAGTGCCAAGTACAGAGTACAGTCACTTCTCTAGTCCTGCTAGCCCCTCACTATTTCTGATCTAGATGCTGTTGGCCTTCTTAGCCACCTGGGCGAATGCTGGCTCATGCTCAAGCCGGCTGTTGACCAGCACCCCCGGGTCCTTTTTCACTGGGCCACTTTCCAGCCATGTTTGTCAGCACATTGTCCTAGTTTCATTTAAGGCATTCTTCTGCCTGGCTTCAAGTAATTGCTCATAGTGTCAGTGATCTCCAGCCCTTTCTGCCTAATGCATGGTTGGTTGCTAGGAGTGCTGCCGTCATCCACATTTTAGTTGTGGATGTGATGACCAATTTCGTATTGCTTTCCAAGATTTGGCTGGATGACTCAGCTGGTCCTCTGGTGACTCATTTCAGTCTCCCATGAGCCCAGGAAGGACTGATGAGGGAAGCATGGCTATTTTCAGATATAAAAAATTACCAAAACCAAGGACTATGTCCACAAAGGAGTACTGCAAACATTGAATTAATTGGGCATTTATACAGGGTGTAAACTTGGCTGCTTCCCACTGAAATTCTTTACCCAGTTACTGTGCTTCTGCTGAATCTAGTTTTCAGTCTCTTCTCTTTATCCATATGGATGTTGAAAAGCTCTCAGTGACTTTTGAGTGCATAATGTCTGATGAAAGTTCACAGGACTTTTGGTACTAAATTCCCCTGGCTAGTTTTGTTTTTTATGTAAGTTTCCCCCATTCATCATTTGCTGGAAGTCTCACAATTGTTCTAGGAAAAACCATAGGTTCACCCCAGGCCATTTTATTCCTGAATCATTCCCATGACTGTGGCAAAACTAAGATGCCCAGTGTTCTCCTATTGAAAGCTGTTGTGATTTGGCCACAAGTTGTTACTAACCTGTTTTTCTTTTCTGGAATCTGCAGAAATAGCAGTGTATTTGCTCCTTGTGAGAAAATCATGCAGCTCTTATTTTCCCAGAAGCTCTTCTTTCCTTGGGACTCCATTTAGCCCGACTTCCTTTAGATCTTTGTCACAATCCATAGGTGTGACTGTAGACAGCTTAGCTGTGGTATCACCAGCACATTGGGGATTCTGAACTCATTGGCCTACTGTGTCTAGGCTGAATCCTTTAATTTTATTGCTGTAGGAAAAGGAAAGAGTTGAGTGTTCTGAGTTGAAAGCACATGGCTGCAAAACAGTTGTAGTAATGCCAAAAAGATGCTTATGGAAGAGATAGGGCAAGTGGCTGCCTGCTGCTGGAAGTGCAAAGTGACATGTCAGTTCACAAATGTAAGATCAGGAATAAGAAGAAGGCCTGACAGCCCCTTTAGCTAGTCTGTCATCTGCAGCCATCTCTCCTTTCTGGAGTGGATTTTTGGTTCTGTAGGTTTGGTTTCAGAAGCTGTGCTGCACAGCAGTTGCTCACAGTCAGCACAGAGTGATGAGCCCAGTTGTCCAGTGTGTGAGGTGTGCTCAGGTGCCTGTGTCTCTGCAGGGTGCTGTTCAGGGTCTCAACAGCTCTGGGTTATCTGAAGCAAAGTTACACCAAGCTTCACTGTACATCACTCCTAAGCTATCACTTGCTTGCTCTTTCTTGCATGAGGAGGAGTGTGTATGGCCGGGCTGGCTGTGGGGCCCCCTTTTCTAGCCCATCACAGTAGTAGCATGCCTCAGGCTGCACTGCAGAAGGCATTTGGCATGTGTCAGACTGGATTTCCACGTTTAGCTTCCCTCCTGCCTTGCTCTAATTTTTACAGTGCAAGAAGCCCGGCAGCCATGATATTAAGCACTGTAGAGCTGAGTAAATAAATATGTCAATAAATAATCATATCCTACACCAAAGAGAAACCTGAGGGAGGGACTGATGGTAGCCAGGGAGCTCTGCTGACACAGGTGGAGGTTTTTATTGTTTTGTTTCTCTTAATGGCTTCCTTTGGTCTGATGTCTTTTCTTTTAGAGCTTTGAGGGGGAGTAGGCTGTTACTGGTGTCCCTGAGCTTCTTCATTGCACACAAGAGCTTTATATCCTTCTTTCTCAAGTAGATATCCTTGCCTGAGCTTCTGGATGTTTACTCTTCAAGGCTCTGAAATCTTTCATGTAGTTTATCCCTATGCCTAAGCCAGGTTTTCTTTCTGTGTAAGCAAGAGCTTTGTACATCACCTACATTGTCCTTCCTTGGCCAAACGGGCTTCTCTGCATACTGATCTGCCCTCTGTCTTGTTAGACAGTGGATGTGAAGACAGTGGGAGATCAGGCACACACTACCAGCCCCCAGCCCCAGCAGCAAGCCAGCAGTGGGGCAGGGAGGCATTCAGAGGCACTTCTGTGGGATTACTTGGGGCAGCATCACTCATTTCCTTTGGAGATTATGAGATTCATTGCTTTCGTGGGTCATCCTCTGGCTGTGCAAGTGTTTATGTGTCTGTGTGTGCCTGAGTGTGAGTGTGTGTTTTGTGTGGCAGAGGTCAGTGCAGCCCTAAATACAGCAGAGTCATTGGTTCCCACAGATAAACCTGCCAGCACACTATGTTCTTGTGGAGACTGCAGCAGCTCCCTTTTATTGTGGTCCCATACAGGAGCTACTTGCTGGTGTCAAAGGGGAATGGATCAAGGGAGACAGCTCTTTGGGGAGAAACAAGTCCCCACCCAAATCCTACACCCTGTGTCTCCAGTGATGGTCTTTGGTTTGGGCCAGTTGGCTCCATCTTCCTGTGCCTGTTTTGGTCCCAGCTCATGTCCTGTTTCATGTCATACATGTCTGGGTTTATAGTTCTACTTTGGAACACAAACCAAAAGCCACAGGTGACACCAAAGAAAGGTTTCTGACTGTTTGACCATAACTTTGAGGACGTTTCCTCAGCCCTAAGTGATGAGGAAAATAAAGTCTGGAAGACAGGGTGAAAAATTCACGCTGAAGTTTTGTTTTCTTGAGGAATTGAAGGGCTTTTCTCTATGTGGGTATGTGTTTGTGTGCTGATGTGAGGACAGGTTATTTACAGAATTGTTTTAACTGCTTAAACTGAAGGTCAGGTGATCAGCCTGCAGTATTCTTTCTCTTTGTTTCCTAAAACACTTCATAGCCCTCGATGGTTGAGAGTGCCATAAACCTCGTGTTTGGTCTTTCATATTTGAAAGCGATATGTGGCTGTCAGGAGGTCAACAAATCAGTCTTGTCTCAATTTTCTGCTTTGACAGAGTCCTGTGTCTAGCTTCCCCACCTTTCTCCTAGCATCTTCCTCTTCCTTTGCATCCCAGGTTCTGTGTATTCCTTCCAGACCTCAACAGGAGCTTGTTTCTCTCCAACAGGTCTGTATCCTGGTGGAAATCAAATGAAGGGAGGGACTTTGCAAACAGGCAAACTGACCTTTTCAGCCCAGCTAGAGCTTGATCTGAGTTTCAGATTTCGTAAACAAAGCAAGGGCTGAATGTCATGCAATGGCCTCTTTGCAAGTGAAACACTTAGGAAAAAAAATCCTGTAGGAGTGAGAGGCTCAGCCTGAGACTGCAATAAGCCTTGCCCATGTCCTGCCTTCACAAGTAGAGTTGCTTCTAACAAGTGAGGTATGTGAAGTGCCAGGCATTCCCTGTGGTTTCACCACACTTGCAGGCCAGTTAGAATCATGGGTGTTACAAAACTAATATTTGCAGGTGGAAAGTCATCCAGGTGGGGAGGCAGCCACTGTGGAAAAAGCCAAAATATCTTTTCCACTAGGCAGTTGTGGGAAGTCACGAGTGTGTCAGTGCTGTGTGGCTGAGGGGAGAATAGCCAGAGCAGCATAGGGAAACTGATTAATTTTGGTCCCTTCTTGAGAGGCCTTGGTACCCCTTCCCAGGAATTAAGATATCGGAGAGCCATGTAGGATGGCCACTGAAAGCTGGGGTCAGGAATTAAGGAAGTTTTCTATTTCCCTTCTTAGATGGACTGTGGTCAACCCCCGTTTGAAAGATGAACAGAAGTGACTTGGGCCATGCTGCCTGGAAA
Source organism: Anabacerthia variegaticeps (assembly GCA_035583185.1). NCBI lineage: Eukaryota > Metazoa > Chordata > Aves > Passeriformes > Furnariidae > Anabacerthia > Anabacerthia variegaticeps. The sequence goes on along the minus strand of JAWWEW010000041.1, from coordinate 62,614,534 downwards.
GCAGATCCTTCTTTTTTTTCAGTTCTGCTTTCAGAATGCAACTCTGTTAGCAAACAGCAATCAGAGATGGAGCTTGCGGGAACCTAGAGGGTCCTGCCTTAAAGATCTGCTTGGAGGTTCTGTAGGGACCCACACAGACATTAAACTGGACGACAAGGCAAACTGTGACCAGTTTCACATTTACTGCAGAGACTGTCTTGTACAGTTCTGCAAAGGGAACTTTGGGTGCTGTGGAAATGCCATGGTTACTGTTTGTTCCACTTTGTGACTGTGGAGGACATATGGGAGGGAGGAAGGTGGCCAGAACACATAGGCTGTTGCCAAACAGTCCTACCTGGCACACTGATGTGAGTAACTGCTTTTAAGCTCATCTGGCTTCATTTTGTCTTCAAGATGGGGAAACATTCCTTGGTAGCTTGCTTTCCTCATCTCCTCTGACTGTACCCAGCACTTTAGGAGCTCATTTAAGCATAGCGTTATATGAGCCTCAGCACATCATGCCTCATTTTGAGTGGTGCTGTGGGTGTTACCACAGTCTTCTGCTCTTTACACAGATGTGCTTCTGCTCGTGGGTCCCCCAGCAGCCTGCAGCACAGCCCCAGCCAGGCACCCCACACTTGTCTCAGCTCTGCTGGGCCTTTCTCCAAGAAATCTGAAAGAGAGATTTCTTCAGCAAAGCATTTTGTTAGACATCCTTCAGTGTCCTCCAAAGATAAATCTTCAAAGCAGGGCTTCTGTCAATCCCACCTGTCTGATTTCATCTTGTTCTTTTTTTCTCATTCCATCTCCGACTCCTGAGCAGACTTTCTTCTCCTCTGATGCCCTTGGGAGTATACTGAGTGTTTGGTTGTAAAACTTCTTCCTAACTTCACTGACACCCGCTTTCCTAAAATGTCTTTGTGCTTACATTGTGCATAAGTTCTTTCACACTCTCATTCAGACCTTGAAGGCTTTCAGGTGCTGTCCCTGCCTCTGTCTTTATTGTTCATCACCTCATTTTGCTCTTGGGACTCCAGAAATCATCACAGGAGATGTTGGCTTTGCTCCCTGGCACAGAGGACGATTGCCCAGTAAGGTGCATCTGGCAGGGCTATTGATCTGCCTTCTCAAGCTGCAGAGACCTGACGTGGGCACAAGAGACTCCCAGGTTTCTTCTTTTATGTCTGGAGAGCACTTTGGCATCTTGGTAGAGCATTTGCAGTGTCATTTCATGATTTCCCTAGAGGGGACAGTCCTTCTGTCAGCTTTGACAGATATGCTAAAGGGGGTTTACCTACTGGGCTCTAGCTCTGTTTTGTCAAGACTGTAGACTATTGAATTGTATTCACTTGCAGCCTTCATTTGCTTTCCACTCAGTGACATTGAGGTATCCTGGAGATAAGTTTTGCACTATTCCAGTTCTGCTGGGTTTTCCCCTAGGAAGGTAGGGGCTACCTTCTGGTTCAGGGGAGAATAGATTTGACTGCTGGACCTTCTTACACCAAGATCTAGAAATTTGTGTCAGGTCCAGTTGCTCTAGAATCTACAGGGAGGTGATGAGGCAACCACTGGTGAGGTTTATTTTGACCTGTGTTCTTAGGTGTTGCATAGTTAATTAACTATAACGTGAACCATAAACTAGTCATGTGATTAACTGAGGAAATCCATATTATCTCTTGGCATTACTGCAATTCATTCAAGTGGGAGATGGAGGTGACCCTGTAAGAATTTTTCACTGAGATGTAGTGAAGTATTCAAATTTAAGTGTATGTATTTGTCCCTGAGATTCTGCTTCATGTGCATGAGACCAGGAATGTGTCAGAGGAGCCCACAGCTTTTTACTCAGGCTCATAGGCACCTGAACCCACATCAAAAAGATGAATAAGAATTGTAAGGTTTCCAGATGACAGAAGAGACTAGTGTTTTGTGGTTTGCAGAGCTCACATGCCATTGTCTAGTGACCCACCAGACGTGGTGAGTGAAGGACGTGAGGCTGGAGCTGCCTAGATGTCCAGCATGGGGCCATTCTCAGGTGGTACTGCCTCATTAAGTCTGTGTGGGACGTGCCAGGGCACTTAGTAGTTCCATTTCCCCCCAAGCTGCTCATGAGGGCCCTCATCTGGGGTAGCTGAGATGCTTCCTGGAGCAAATGGACCCAGCATGGATAGGTCTGCCTGCCTTGCAGTCTCCATGCCATAGCCCTGGGAAAAGAAGTGCTGCCCTGTGGGGTCCATGCACCAGGGAGCACCCGTCTCCCTGAAGATGTCCTGGAGGGGAAAGCAGGTGTGTGCCACCTCACCAGCCTTCAGCCTGCATCGATACATAGCCAGGGAACCTGAGCTTGCCACATGGCCTGCATCCCAGACATGCTGGCTAGCAGTCCCAGCCAGCCCTTACCACATGTCCCAGCACTTCCTATGCCCACAGGCCAGTGTGGTGAAGCTGGATGCTCAAGCAAGGGGACAAGATGGACAAGACTCTCTCAGCGAAAGGACTTCCCAGATTTTGCTAGCTGTCTGCCCTGGTCAGCTGAGAAGGTTTTCAGAACCCAGTAGATGAGTTGCCCTGGATTTAAGGAGTTAAAAGGGAGATGAAGAAGGAAATAAAGATGGTTTGTGAGGAGAGAGCAGTATCCTGAGCCACATGCCAAAATAACCTGCTCAGACCGTGATAGGGAGTAACTGCCTACACCGCCTCCATGCCCAAGAGTACTAAGTCCTGGTTGATAATTTTTATCATACCTATAAATGAAAGTCACGATGCACAGAATGAAATAGTAGGCAGGGTTGTTGATGCAATAAATGCAGAAGAGGGATATGTAGGAGAGCAGTCGGGGTGGCGGAGGGGATATGCTGTTTGAGGGTGATGGTGATGAGAGTTCCCTGGCCATTGCACTGCAGGGATGTGCTTTTTGAGTGGGAGTGAAAGGGAAAGAGGCAGATGCTTGTCTTTTTCCATTTGGTTTTGTTTACAGCTACTCTGTGGTTTGGGAAGATTTGCTTTTTCGTTTGGCCATAAAATGTGGATCAAACGTGGCAGCTTGGAGCCATGTGAATCCAGGTCTGAAGCAGTGCAGGGGATGGGCTCCCCCATCTTTGAGAACTGCTGCATACTACATAAGTATTTGGAAAGCTACTGATTAGGGTGAGGCAGTTTTACTAGCAGGACAGGGAAAGCAGAGCAGGAAGGCAGGGAGATTTTCACCTGGAATGAAGGTTCCCTTGACATCTTCTGCTTACCAGGAACAGGAAGGAACTGAGGCTGTTGAGGTCTGAACTCTGCTTTGAGGTCGTCTCCAATTTGCTAGCACAAGGGAAAGAATTTGTATAGCCTCCAGGGACATAAATTTTAAGGAGGTTCCAAGACCACAGGGGTGCTGGGGACAATCCTCAAAAGGGACTACACAGGGGCCACTGTGAAGACATGGCTATTTTGAGGGTGCAGTACATTAGCCATACCTGGCAGATCCCCTGTTCATTGCCTTCTTAACCTGGGTGTATATATGGATTTGCAGGCTTGTGCCTCTCCAGGGAGAAGTGGAAGATACTTATTTCCATAGTGTCTTGTGTGCATCATTTATATGCTGAACACACGCCATGTGCTTTCTACAGTATTTTTCAAGCAGGCACTGTCGTTCTGGTGGCCGTCAGCAAGCAGCCTCTGGTTACAGAGCACTGGCAACTCTGCAGGTGCTGCAAAAGGTCTTACTGCCTACTTAATACAGGGCAGGGGCTTAGTCTCTTGCCACCACAAAGGCCACACTTACAAATCAAGAGTAAGTGCTAGGAGTAAAGCAGAAGAAAACATTAGTGCCTTTCAAACTGTTCCTTCTTTAGTCCCCAAAGTGTATTTTTTGCCCTCTGGGGTAAGGTGGGTGGATAGGGAACTTTACCTCATTTGCTTTCCTGAAATCTGTTAGAAGTACAAGTGAGGCGGCTGCGTGATTTGTATATGCATGCAGAAGAGGGCCATCTGAATTGTAAATAGCACCTGCTAAATTATTATTAAGTGAAAGCTGACGTGGGAGGAGTTCTCAGGAAAGAAACCCCTCAAGTCTTTTAATAAAAGTCATTCCAGATGTTTTAACATTATCCCCTGACTGCGTACTACGTACTTCAGCTCATGTAGATGCTGTGGGAAGTTACATGAGTGGTATCAAGGACAGGGAAGGCCCCACTAAATCCAGTTACTGTCAGTTGTGTGAAAGCTTTAAATGGCTACACTAAAACTCGTTATTAAAGAAAGGAACTATCAATTTTATTTAATGCATGGTGCCCAACCTTGCTGCTGCTCCCAGCCCAGAAACTCACCATGCTCAGGGATGATATAAAACTTGGACCTGCACTTGTCTGGACAAACAGCTGTTGTGGAGTCCTGGCTGTATCCTGGCTGGCTAACTGAGGCTGTGGGGAGCTGCCCTGAACCACTGCCAAGGCAGGGACTAAGCTCTGCTGATATTGCCACTTGCCTTAGACCAGCCAGAGCTTTTGCTAGTGTAGGTGGGGCTGCTGAGCTGGGCTTCAGGTGAGGGGGAATGCTCGGTGAGCAAAACTGCTCATCCTGAGTATCCTCACCCCTTCCCTTCCTGGTGGAGAGCAGAAAGGTGAGGGGCTGGGTGGCAACCTCGGGCTCCCCATTTAAAAAGTGGAAAGATGACTGCTAGGATCTTTCTTCAGTGAAGGGAAGTGACATGAGAGGCCCAGCCTTTCGCAGGAGGTTTCTTGTCAGACCTAGAAGTGGGTATTTAAGGGGACTCCCATTTTTCATCTCTCCATGGTTTATGGCCCCTCTGTCTTTCCAGTTCCTCAGGAGTGAGGATGTCCCTGGGGGCATCACCACAGTCTCTGAAGCATCAGTGCCACTGGGCTTGGCTGGCATGGATCACCCCATTACTGCTGGATTGCTTTCTCATGGATGTTGTGGCAAGCTGTTGTCAGCCTATGTAATCAAAAGGCTGAAGTTGTAAATCATATTACAGGCTGTAATGAGGAACTTGATCCCTGTAACAAACTATCCAACTTCTTTTCACATTTATTACTATTTCTGCTATTGCCATGGAGCAAAGATCCTTTTGGAAAAAAAAGAACATGCCACCAGCACACTTTGATTGTGTCCTCAGGAAATTTAGGGTTGTGTTTTTCTCACATTAGCTGCACAGGCAAATTTGCAATAAAAATTACTTTACTGCAGAAGCTTTCTTTTCCCATCACTGAACTGTCAATCAACCTGTAATTTCTTAGTATCGGACTATGCTGAAGAACTCACCAAGCTATTCTTCCTTCAGTGTGAGCCCCTAAAACCTCAAATGGGAGAAAATAATTTTGGATGGAAGGAAGAAGATTTCATAGTCCTTTTTTTAGGGTAAAAAAATACCTCTCCTGTGATGGGATATAATCTCTGAGGAAGGTGGAAGTGGCAGCAAGAGTCCAAAGTCCTCCCTTTACCCACAAGAAAGCACTGCTTCCTTCACACCCTTAGTTTTGGGGGTACCAGAATCAGTCAGTGTTTTTCCCCTGTTCCTGTCCCCCTGCTGAGGCTGCCAGCAGTGTTTCAGGGACAGCAAGGGGCTGGTTGTTGATGTGGAAACCAGTCCCTAACAACAACAACTCATTTCACCAATGAGCACAGGCAGCCATCTGACATTGACGATGTTGAGTGACTGCTGACCTTGTTTTTAGCGTCAGCTGATATCAACTGGAGTACTGCCAGTTTGCACCAGTTGAAAGTCTGTCCCTTAATGGTGGCGATTTTCCTGATTTTTACAGTGGCACTGAGAAAGTTGCAGCTGCTGCACTTCACATGCTTGACTTTAATTTGGGGGGCCTCGGTCTTTTCATGTTACCTTTAGAGGAGTGTGTGAGAAGAACAGCTCTTCTTGTTCTGCGTCAGTCATTTTTTCCCTTTTTACTTTGTACGAAGAGAGATTGCTCAAGCACACCATGGAATGAAAGCTATAAAGCTATAAATTACACCTCTGCTAGGTCCACAATATGTTACCAATTACATCTGTTATATTATTCCTGTCCAGGGGGAAAACATGCATCAAACCTACCCCACTCTCTCCAGGCGAGTTGGTACTGTAGTAGAAGGAACACTGTAACTCTTCTTAATCAGTGGAAGAACAAACACAATTTTGGCTCACTCACATACAATACTTGTGTCCAGCATGACAAGTTGAGTAATACTGCTGTTCTCCAAGCTCACCGCATGCCACATGCTACAGCATTCGTGGCAGCATTGCCCTGTGGAAAGGAGAGAGAACAAGTACTTAGAGGGGCAGGGAGCTGGAGGGGGTCTGAGTACCCAGTTGCAGGGACCTTGGAAATTGCTGCCAAGAAGGTTAGGAGGCAGGGGGGAGTGGAGTTAAAATGAATGACAGCAAACAGCATCAGAAATCCCCTTAGAGCCAGGGGTCACATCTGTAGAGGGGAGCACAGTGTGGTTTGCAGGGCTTTGTTGTTAGAGCAGGGTCAGTGGGGTTTTGTGTTGCATGTTCAAGCAGGGGGTGAGGGTTTTCCCATGTGTCCTGATGGGGGTTTTCTTCTGCGTCTGCCCTGTCCTCATAAATTCGTCACTGTGGCAGGGATGAAGGTGGGGGTCTTGAAGCAAACTGGAGCGATTGCTTTGCTGGTTATTTCTGAATAGCTTCATATAGTGGGTTTTGGCTTGCCACAGCACCCCTCTCCTGAGCAGTTCCTGGGCTTTGGGCTGCTGGGAATTAACTAGAAAATGGGCATCACATGTGTTTTGGCCTGTTTGGTTGACCATGCTACTGAGTTTTGTGAGTGTAGAGTAACATTCATATTTTTATATATGAGTGTATAAGTTTATGCATGCACATGTGTATGTTTGTATGTGTACACATGAGCTCCAGAAAATCTTCTGAAGACCAACACAGACTAGTGGAGCATGGATTTGTCTTAGAAAAGGGAGCTGAGTGTCAGATACTGTCAGGGCTCCACATGAAGAAGCCATCCATGTGCATTGCGGAGTTTGTTGTGGTTTTGTTACTGAAGCATTCATTCAGCTTTTAACTTTATAAAGTTGAAAACAAGTCAAGGTTATGTTTGTGCTTAATAATTCAGCAATGGTGCCAGCTCAGCATATTGTCGTTTTCTTCCCTAGTCATTCTGGTTTATTAAAAAGAAGCACTGACGACAGATAGAAGGGTGAAGGAGGCTGTGCCTTTCTGCTCTAACTCCCATCGGGCACTGACTCCATCCCCAGGAATCCCCATGGATTTGTGTTCTCCACAATACCTTTGCCCCAGCAGTACTATCCTTACCCTGGGCAGGGAAAGCTGGCAGCAAGTCAGGACTTCAATGTCCCCTTCTCTGTAGACCACATCTTTTTTTTCTGAATAGGCACATTTTCTGTGACAGTGGAATATTACTCAGAATCCTTCAGTAAGTCTGTCTTGGTGATACTTTAGTTTCACCTTGGTTATGAGGTTGTGGGGTTGTTTGTTGGTGTTTGGTTTTTTTAATAAAGATTAGAAGATCATTAACTCTTCTGAAGCCAAAGAAACTTGCGTTAAGAGGTTTTTGTCTTTTCTTTAAAAATAAAATTATATTAGGTGCTAATTCTGCCACATGCTAATTGTGTATGTCGCTTCATTAACAATGCTGTTAATTTCCAGGAGATCAACTTTCCAGTGATGGTATTGTCACTGTGAGTAAGAATAGATGAACACAGTTTTATAAATCTGGGAGAACTGAGAGCAGACAGTGAAGCTCATGTTGTGTAACTCCCATCTCCAGTGCCCCTGAGCACAGACCAGCATTGTGCACAATTCCCACATGCGGACTTGGCAAGCAATCTGAGACATCATCTTCTTCTTCTGTCCTGGCTCCTCAACTTTATCTGTGCACCTCCATTTTGTCACAGTGTATCATCTCCTCGTCCCATCTTGACTCCCTGCAGGCCAGAAGCTACACAGTGGTTTTATGGAAATAAATGGAGGGTTTAAGTCAGATCCACCAAACTGCTTAATATAGGATGAGCCTGAGGATTTGAGATTTGGCTTCTGTAGTCAGAATACTTTGCAGTATTTGACATGAGTTCTTCTAAAGAAACAGTGGGAATAGGAGTCTCTTTAGACAGGGGAGATAAAAATAACAGACATTCCTGTTATTAAAAATGGGAAGGGGGAGAGCAAGAGAGCAGAAATCTTGAATGTTGTTAGTATAGTTCAATCAGGGGTAATGATTTATTTTAGAGCATAATACCTTATTTGTGTTGAATACATATTTCTGGAAGAATATGATATTTGTGTGTGTGCATGTGCTGTATCTGAAGCCTGTATCCCATTTCCCTTTCCTGCCACTGAGCAAATGAAAAAAGCTGGGAAAGGCATCTTGACACTGTGGTTTCACTCTGATGTTGTATTGCAGGTATGGCCTCGCATGTGCAAGTTTTCTCTCCTCATACCCTTCAGTCAAGTGCCTTCTGTAGCGTGAAGAAACTGAAAGTGGAGCCAAGTTCAAACTGGGATATGACTGGGTACGGCACACACAGCAAAGTCTACAGCCAGAGCAAGAACGTGCAGTCCTCCCAAGCAGCCGCCGCAGCAGCCGTCAACGCCTCCCTCCAGATCCCTAATCCGAGCATCCCCTACGAACAGACCATCATCTTCCCAGCAAGCACGGGGCACATTGTGGTGACATCTGCCAACAGCACTTCTGGTGTGGTTGCAGTGTCTGGGCAAACACTGGGCGGGCCACACAACCTGATGCGTCGCAGCACTGTGAGCCTTCTGGACACCTACCAAAAATGTGGACTTAAGCGCAAAAGTGAGGAGATTGAGAACACAAGCAGCGTGCAGATTATCGAGGAGCATCCACCAATGATTCAGAACAATGCCAGTGGGGCCACTGTAGCCACCGCCACCACTTCCACAGCCACCTCCAAAAACAGTGGCTCCAACAGTGAAGGGGATTACCAGCTGGTGCAACATGAGGTGCTCTGTTCCATGACCAACACGTATGAAGTGTTAGAGTTTCTTGGCCGTGGAACCTTCGGACAAGTAGTCAAATGCTGGAAGCGTGGCACTAATGAGATTGTGGCTATCAAGATCCTAAAAAACCACCCTTCCTATGCCCGGCAAGGCCAGATTGAAGTGAGCATCCTGGCTCGGCTGAGCACAGAAAGTGCAGATGACTACAACTTTGTCCGTGCTTATGAGTGCTTCCAGCACAAGAATCACACATGCTTGGTCTTTGAAATGTTGGAGCAGAACCTCTATGATTTCCTAAAACAAAATAAATTCAGTCCCTTACCCCTTAAGTACATTCGACCAATTCTCCAGCAGGTAGCAACTGCCCTAATGAAGCTGAAAAGCCTGGGACTGATTCATGCTGATCTCAAACCAGAGAACATCATGTTGGTAGACCCATCCCGACAGCCATATAGGGTCAAGGTCATAGACTTTGGTTCAGCTAGTCATGTGTCTAAAGCTGTGTGTTCTACCTACCTTCAATCCAGATATTACAGGTAAGAGACTGGGCTCATGTAACATTACTAGATATATTTTACTTATGGGAATTTTGGGACATTCATGTAAATGGATGAAAGTCGTCCCTTAATCCTAAACAAAAATGGCTCTTAGAATGGCTTGTTGGTGATAGGAAAAAATGGTGTTCTGAATTCTTGGAGTCTACTTGCATTGAAAACCATTTTAAGTTTGTAAATAGTCATAAAGTGTTGTTAAAATAGTTTTCCAGTTCCAGTTTAGAAAGCCTTTCACCTCTGTCAGTGCTTTGTTCTTTTTGGGACTGTTTCCAGAAGAGGAGATGTCTCTGGAGAGTCCACATTTCCATTCCAAGTCAATGCATGTAGATTCTTGCTGTCAGAATTACTTTAACCTAAACAGTCCTTCCATATTTCAAATATGTCTTCCAGTCTTGACTTATGTGCGAAAACATGGATTTTATAATCATGAGGTTGGCCCACAGAAAAACTGTGCGGATGCAGAAGATGCTTTGTCACGAGTAGTTTTCACACAGACTGTGCAGCTTGTTAGAGTCACTGGAAGTGTTCTGGCTGGCTCTTGTCAACTCTCCTCCAGGCAAGCAGGCAGCCTGGCTATCTGGAAACACCTGTCGACAGTGGGAAGCTGTGGGTAGAGGTGAATGAGTATTGTCAGTGATTTGGTGTTGAACTGAGGACCGGGTGTGGTCTGTTGGTTCCCACTCACAGTGCTTTGTTAAGTGCTAGGATGGAGTTCTGACCTCTGTGTAGGTGTGCCTGAAGTGAAATGTGTGAACCAGCTGTATCCTTCTTAATTCTGTTGAAGTGTTTTAGCAAAGCAGCCTCTTCTCATAACCCCTGGAAGGTCATCCTCACCTTCCGTCTTGACTCCAAGGCACAGTGTCTCTGAAATGTTCTCCTCCAACCCTCTCTTTGGTACCAGGCAGCTTCATTCAACATCTCAAGGACAGAAAAAAGCTATTCTACTGCTTACATTTCAGGGGGTTTGAAAAAAGTGGGAGGGGCAAAATCGAATTTATCTTTAGATTACAGCTGAATTTAGAAATGTTCAGACCATGTTTTTTTTTGTTGCTTGTCTGTGAAATGGGTGAAGAGGGAAAATGCGATCCTTCTTGATGACTGATTTAATGAAAATCAGTCCTGGCAGCATCCACAGCTCATCAGATGGGTTACAGAAAAGCAGGGTAGTTGCTCTGTTTGTAAATAGGAAAGAATTCTGTGATATACATGGATAGGACTGGGCACAAAAACCCAACTTGAGTTGGTAACAGACCCTTTTCCTACTTCATAAACTTCACCATGTCAAAGCCTACCTGAACTCTGAGCTTGGAAAGAGTTAATTTTCACAGGAACAGGAACTTTGACAGTGTAGCAGTGCAGCAGCTGATTTTTATCTGCTTGTCCTTTGCTCTGAAGGAGGCCAGGAAAAAATCCCCAACCCTAGTTTATACCTCAGAAGAGGCTTATTAAATGAAATATTCTACCTGATGACAGTCCCATCCTCCAGGAGAGACATGTTTCTGTAGTAAATATGCAAAAGCTTTTAGGGTTGCAATTACCTGGCAGACTAGAAATAATAATAAAAAAAAAAAGATAATACAGGCATTTTGTTGTTGAGTTATCTGTGATTCTGCGTTAGCAGCCTGGGTCCCCAGCTGAAAGACAGAAGGGGCAGCCAAAATGAAATATGTGACAGAAAGCAGAAATGAAAGAGAAAAATGGTTCATTTTCAGCGACAAACAAGGAATATTTTTGTGTCAGTCTCTGGGGAGGAGAAAGGCTTGATAAAATTTGCTTTTTATATTTTAAATGTTATTCCTGCCCAGTCTGAAGTTACAGCTTGATAGATAATAAGTTCTGTCTGTCTAATTCCTCCCTTGTTTTCCATGCCTGAATTGGTGGGAGGAGGGAAAAGGGGCAGCAGCTCACCAGGGAAAAAAAAAAGAAAAATCTCGTTTGGTTGAATTACATCAGCAGGGGGCTGCTGATTAAGCTAAATTCAAGTCATGAGGAAAATTTATATTCCTCTTCATTTTCTCATAGGGTAAAATACAGCACAGAGTAAAGACCCCTTCCACTCCAAAGAGAAAGAACTTTCATGCTAGGGGGAACACTGGCCTTTATAAAGATTTCATGTGTCTTCCATTTAATTTACACTTGTTCTGCTTGCTAGAGTATAAAAGACAAGGGGATGACTTCAAGAAATAGCACATTTAAGCTGAATGTGAAGGAAAAGCTTCCTCAGAGTAGTAAAACCTCTCAGAATCTAAGCAGTCATGCCAAAGAAGTGACAGAAGCCCTGTGCCTCATGCATTTAAGGAAAGATGAGGCAGAGCACTGGGGAATATAATGTAGATGTTGGCTCTCAGCTGGAGGCTTTTTATCATGGGCTTTTGGGAGCAAATTCCTAAGTTGTCCCCATATTTTATTAACATCTTGTTTTTTCTTTTCCGTATCACTACTTTTGAAAATGTGATGGCCAAATCTTTTCAAGGGTTGGAAGGTGTTTGGGATCCTTCTCATTCTCAGAGCAATGTAAGGCCTTTCCTCTTCCTTCAAAGGATAGGCCTGTTTTCTTCTCCTGGAGGTGGAAGACAGAAGTGTCTTTAAAACTCTGCTCTTTCTTGACCTGAATCTGCATAGCCCAGCATAAACTAAGAGAGCCCCATGGCTGCTTGTAGACTTTATGTGAGTGATTTGCCATTGCTGCCATGTAGCATGCTCTGAAGATGAACCAGATCCCTCAGCCCAGTTTATAGTGGGAGGAATGGAATGGGACGTGGTATTGCGCTGCTGGCACTGCTTGGGGGCCCTCGCTGGGTGCCCCAAACTCAGCAATGTTTCTGTCTCACCAGGGATATTTCTATGCAAGTGCTCTCAGGGAGGATGGTGATGGCATTGAGGTGGCAGAGTGGGATGGGAAGTATCAAAAATGATATCAAAATATCTTTCATCTAGCAGAATTTAGCTCCCAACACTCTCAGAGGATATAGCCTGCTCCAGGCTAGATCTGCTGCCATAATTGATACTCTGGAGATCTTTCTCTCTTGCTTCTGACTCTAGAGTGGCCTGAGGGAAGCAGAACATGACAGCCTAAGGTGGGCTTTGCAGGAGCTGCCTCTCTAGGAGGGCAGTGCCATCATGTCGCAGTGCCAGCCCCAGGCCCCTGGCAAAGGGAATGAGCCCCAGCAGGGTCACACCATGGGCCCTGCCCTGACATGACAAAGAACATCACAGCCACAGTCTGTGGTCAGAGTTGTCATTTAAGTGGGGGTTGCTGTGAAGAGGATCATCCTCCTTCTGCCCACCCATCTTCACCCTGTGGTGTGAAACTCGTTGTGGTTCTCACATGGTATCCTTACACAGCACGTGTAGGACCTGACTGGTGGCTGTCTAAACATCCCTTGCTTGGGACAGGGGGCCCAGCCTGCCCCTCGGTCACCACAGTCCTTCATCTTGTCCCTTATCACCAGCTGCATCCACCTGGGCCTGATCGCTGACCCTTCTTGGGGGTATGTGTTGACACAGCCATGGTCTGGAGGTACCAGTGTGAGGACCTGAAGCTGCCAACGGAAGGCTGCTCTGCCCAGCTTGCAGTGCAGGCACAGGGCTCTGCAGCTGGCAGTTTTAGCCAGACAAGCTTAAGCTAGAAATGAAGCCCTGTTCACAAAGCAACTGATGAAAAATCTGTGACAGCTGCTGCGTCACGGGGTATCTTCCTGGGATTTTATTTTTTCCTTTTCTTTTTCATGCTGCAGTTTGAAGGGGAGATCACTGAGGTAGACTCTATGATCTCCATTTTGCAGAGAGTAAGGGAGAGATGAATAACCAGAGAGATCCCTTCTGGGTTCATAAGCTGTGTATGAACAGGTTCCTGGGAAAACCCACATCCTGAGAAATACAGTGCTCAGGCTGCAACAGGTGTCTCCTTTGTTAGAACCTCCATTCATGTCCCTGGGTGGAAGAGGGGGTACTGCCCTCTGTGAGGTGGGGGTGGTTGGGGTGGTGGGGAGAGCTGGGGTCCTCCCTTGCTGGACTAGGGTGGTTCCCTATCCTGGGGTGGCAGCACAGGGATGCTCAGAGCAGTTGGACTGCTTGTGGGGGCACTGTCACTATGTTACCTTGCCCTCCTGGCTTTTCTTTGCTGTTCAGCTGAAACAGCTGCTGTGTTGGTGCCTCAGGGATGATAGCATTTCGCTAATTAATGGCGTAATTACCCTATGATATTTAAGTCTTTTAGAATTTGCAAAATATTGCAGATATAAAATAATGGCTGTCACCCCTGCACTATTAGTGAATAAATGTAGGTTTGGTTCCTTGTTTTCAAAAGCCGTTGGTATGTGGCGTGTCTGGCTTGGGTTGAGATGTCTGCTTTGTAGGTAAGTGGCCTTTGATGAAATGTTTGGATAACAGAGAATGAAGCTGAGTATCAGTTTGAAGAGGTGTTTATCAGTCTAGTTTCAGACACTGCAAGAAAATATGCAGGCATAAAGGCTACGTGCACGTTGTCAACCGCCCATACAGAGTGTGTAGTGAGGCCCTGTGCAAGTGTGGTTTTGAACTGGCTGTGCATGCTTAGCTGGATGAATGCAGATCCTGAGGGTGCAGGGGGCTAAACTGGATCCATCTTGCCACATGTGGACATAGTGCCATGACAGGTATCAGTCTTCTAGCTATGCTGACAGGGAGTCAAAGCAAGGTAGATTCCTGGGCAGTTACCACCTCTTCCCCCATCATGTGACTCACAGTATGTGTCATTCTGGCCAAAACTGCCCTTTAAATGAGGCAATTGTAATGGCACAGGGATAGGCTATGCTTATTTGTTTACTCAGTGAATTGGCGTTTGTTAAGTACTTGTATAACAGTGTTAATGAACTTATATTTCAAAATCTTCTGCTATTCTGGACTTGCAAAAACATCTCTATCTCAGACTTGACTGCTTTTGCAGCTGTGGGAGCCTCATTGCTCTGCCAGTCTATTTCAGTCCTACCTGCAACATTCACTGCTCTACTGACTCTGCCTCTCCAAGGTAAAGAGCAGGATAGCTAGACGGTTTGAGGAGGAAAGTTTCTTCTGGGAACTGGAGTGAAACCACAGAGTTCATTGCTGAAGTGTAAGCTCAGTTTCACTTAGTGATGATCATGCCTGATGGGACTGCAGGCTTGCAAAACTCGCAATACATTGCAGAAGAGATTGTGGAGAAAAGCAGACTTCAAGCTATACTATTTTAAGCAGTTGTTCATTTCTTTCCCAAGGACAGTTGGAGTTTGGAGTTCTTTTTTTCAGAACCAAAATTCAGCAGGATTTTTTTTTTCAAAACCAACACCAGGATTAATTGAATCTCAGTTTCATTGTACCCAGACCACCAAGTCTTGGAAGGCAACAGACATTTAGCTGAAAGCTTTTGGTTTTGTCCCGTCTTTGTGATAGTCAGGCCAGGTTGGTTTTTAGTTTTTTGCCAAGTTCCTGTGTATATAAATCACCTCGGAGCGGGGATGGTAAACCAGCACTGTGCTCGTGGTGCATCCAGCAGAAGATTCATACTGTATATTCCAAAATAACTCCCTATGAGATGTCTAATTTAAAAAAAAAGAAGCCTGTATTTCAGCCTAAACAATCTCCTCAGAGTAGAATCTCCCTAGTGTTTTCTCTCTTGAAACCTTCTTACCATTTCTCTGGGTGTTTTTTATTTTTTTTTCTGGGCAGACACACCAGCTCCTCCTTTATCTTGTCAAAGGTAGTGAGCTGCCCCTTTCCGTGTGATGCCACAGCTTCTCCCTGTCCAGCTCCAGCTCATGATGCCGGCCTCAATCCGGGAGGAGCCCTGCATCCCTGTGTGGAGTCAGAAAGGCCGTCCGTCACAGGAGGGCTTTGTTTATTTATTAACCAAGTGTATAAAATATGCCCAGTTACATGCCTCCCAGCACAAGAATATTTGTAATAAAGATGTGTTTTCAAGGAACCTCACAGGGAGCCTTTCCCTGGCAAAAAGAAGTCTTCGATAGGCCGTGGAAGGGAGAAGCCTCGTGCTGTTTCCTTTTGCCTTATCTGTGTCTGCGAAAGAAAATCAAATATCTCAACTGAGTGCTGAGCCAATCTCTTCAGTCCCCTCTCCTCTCTGAAAACAGCTCCTATATAGCAAAGACAGGACACTGACAGTAATTATTCCTTCTGCAGATCTCAGTTTTGTTTTGGTGGCTGGAAAGGAAGGAACCTGTGTGTGCACCGGCAGGGACCAATTCATTAAGAGTGTTGTGGATTCAGAGATGAGTTTGTGGAAGGCAGCCCAGAGGCAGGTACCAGGGTTGAAAGCACTGTTTTTCCATCAGCTGCTGCACCCCACAGGTACAGGGCTCTGGTTCTGATGCAAAAGAGCAAACAAAACAGGGAGGGGAAAGCTAAATCCAATTTTGCTTCTAAAAAAAGAGCATTTTCCAAAGGCTGCTGCAGCTTTTAAGCACATCAGTGATCCACACAGAGGAAAAGGCAGCCCTCTAGATGCAGGCAGTCCCATTCACACTCAGAGATGCTCAGGCAGTGCTGTCCAGGCAGGGAACAGGAGCAGGAGTGGAGCTGCAATGACACAGCTGCTGACCGGGGCTCAGTGGTCAGCCACCAGTGTCTTGCCCAAACTGGGGTAGCTCACCTCACCCTTCTCAATATCAGCTCAAGAGGGACGTGGTTTTGGAGAACTCTGCTCCCCTTCACCCCCACCCTCTCTGCTCCATAACATTCCCATTTAAACATACCTTTGCTCCGTGTGCATTCCTGCCATCTTGTGCCACCCAGCTGCGCCTGGGGCTGACCTCACCAAAAGCAACTTTATGGTTTGGAAACAAATAACACTTGAAATGGGACTAAGCTGGAGTTCCCATGTACTTACTCCGAGGGCTTGCAGAAAGGAGGCAGTGTGCAAATACACTTGTTACCAGTCCATGTAGTACCACCTGAAGTCGTCTGGGAGCTCCTGACATAAATATCACAAACCTTTTAAACCTAGAATGAATCCTAAAGTAATCCCTACCTTCTCTGTGCTTGCCTCCAGAGTAGTTCCATAAAGCTGGGAGGATCAGGGAGTGGTTTGGAAGTCACAGTCTCCCTGCTTGTAGGTCAGCCATGGGTGTTCTTGGGTTTACGTTTTTTTTTGGTCAGGTGTTTTGCTTCTCCTGGTACTGTTTCTCTCACATCATCACCAAAACAAGCTTGTCACAGGATTTCCTGCTGTTTATTTTTCTTCTCTGAAGCTCTATAGGTGCAGTAAGTCCTTTTAAGGCTGCAGCCTGGTGAAATGATGTGAAAAATCAAGGTCACTCTTGTATTTACTGTACCAGGGCAGGTCTGAAACAGCTGCAGATGGATAGCTTTACCTACAAGAAATCAAAACCCACCTATTCCAGCTATTGGCTGTAGTACATACAAGGCATACTGTGTTTTGATGAAGAAGCCTGTGCTCTGATCAGGGGCTGGGACATAACCAGGCTCAGTTTGGTGACAAGCAGTTGCTTGTGCAGGGATTGTGATGGTACAATTAGCAGGGATACAACAAGAGCCAACTGCAATCAGAATCTGCTGTTTACATGTATATGAAAGACATAAAGTTTGGTCTCTGCTCCTAGTTGCTTACTTCTGTGGTTTTGTGTTTGCTTTTCTTTTCTCCCATTCAAGTCACTTCCTCACTAAATGCAAAGGAAACAGAGCACAGAGAGGGTGCTCTCTTTTTCAGCTCCAATGACAGAACAACAGCAGCAGCAGCAGCTCATAGGAACAGTGGTGTGGTGACCCACAGACATTACTCGAGCAATATGCGGCCAGAGAAGGAGAATGCACTGTGGTCACACACACTAGTAGTGAAATAAGTGTCTTTCTACACTTCTTACTTCAATGCATGACTGGGTCAGGCCAGTAGCTGGCCAAAGACAGCAGTGTCTGCTGAGAAGCAAAATGAGTTGAGGGGCTGTTGGCATGAGATCAGTGCTCCAAGTGTGAAAATAAGAAGAGTTATGAGTAGTGAGATTCACCGTCTGCACTCTGAGTATGAAAAAGCATTAGCAACACAGTTTGCACAGGATTTCAGGGATACTTTGCTCAAGTACCATGTATTTAAATCCTATCAGGTTTTTACCTCCCTCTGTACGTTTGCTCACTGCAGGCAACAGATGTAAATGTAACATGGAGGAAGCTTACTGTGTAGCTCTGTGCATTCATTAGGTTCACAAGTTTTAGGCCCCAGCACAGCAGTACTGGAAAGCTGTATTACACTGAAGAGTGTTTTCTCTTGGAAAGTGTTACTGCTCTGCTCCTTATTAGCAATGAGGTTAGAAAAGTGACTGACGTTGGTTTATAAATGAATGAGTCATTACCAGAAGAGATAAATTACCTGAAGATGCTACGATTAGTATGGGGTTACACAATCTCCAGCTTCAGACCCCTGAATGACGTGATTTCAGTCCCCAGTTTCTATTTTCTCAAGGCGTTTGCTGCACTAATGCTTCAAATTAGCCTAAAGTAGTGTAAAGGCACCTTATTCTTAGGTGGGGGCTTGGTAGCTACCTCCTTCTCCAGGTCATGCTGAGGAAAAGGAGTAACTCTCAAGCAGCTGAGAGCAGTTATCTTGCTGGAAAAACACTAATCTTGTGGCCTGACTTAAGCTGAGTTAGAGCCACAGCTGTTACCTGTTTAAGGAGGAAGGTCAAGGCAAATGTCCTTTGCCTTTTAGGCCAGATCATACAATAGTTATTGTGTGGCACTTTACAAGGAGAAAAGAAACACAGAAGAGAGGGGTGTGTGTGTGTGTGTATATATATATATATATATATATATATATGCATGCTGTGAGAGATTGACAGTTCTAAGAGGAATAAGTGAAAAAGAAGTGGCTCTAGGAACTGAGAGAGAGGAAGGGCAGAAGACGAATCCTCTTACAGGCCATGGCTACCTGGAAGTTACTGTTCCCCTTATAAGGAAAGGTGTGGGAGGAAAGAAGATGAGGTTTCACCCTTCTTGCTATTTGAAGACTTCAAGACCAGAGATAGCCAATTTCCAAACAGGACAGTAACCCTCTCCTGTGATGGGCTGAAAGGTAAGCTGTGAGTTCCTGATTGGCAGTTTGACCTCTGTTTTCTGCTTATTGAAGGACAGAAGTAATTGCAGATTTGTTTTACTTTTACAGACATGAGTCATTCTGTGCTGACAAGTTTTGCCTTTATTTTGCTCTGACTGCATGGGATCCGTGCTTGAGTGCATGTCCAGGTTCTGTTCCCTCTATCCATGCTTCTGCTGGTTTGCGTTAGCCAGGCAGTAGCAGACTGCCTGCTACCAAACCTACTGTTTTTCTCCCAAAGCTCCGGCTTAGGGACATAGGTAGGGTGGATATGGGGAAATTGGCCTGAATCTGAATCAAAAACTCTACAGTTCAAATAGTTGGGTTAACTCCTTGTTGTTATTTTTCTATTTGCCAGCAATGGCCATTTTTAGCTGGTTTCAAGTTCTGGAGTGCAAGTGTAATATCCCAGGCCTGATAAGATGCAGAAAGTACCATAAGTTTTATGGGCAGTTTTCAGATAACTCTGGTGACTTGCACAGCTTCTGAGCCCAAGGAGGTCATCAGCTGAAGTCTTTTGAGGAGAAGGAGAATTTTGTGTTCAAGCACCCATTGCTTTTGCTCACATAGAGGCAGACAAGGAGAAGTTGGCATTGTCTCAGAGAACTTGACATCAGGAGGAGCAGTGCTGCAATGAGTTGTGTTTTAACTGCGGATAGTATGGTTGGATTGCTTGTGGTAATACTGCTGAGCAACACTGTGTTTTCTCCCTGTATTCTCCAGTCTCTGGACTACAGGTGTCTGTCACCATTTACCTCATGCTGTTCTCCTTGGATGCTGCATTTGCTGGAGCAGGGCTGTGTTTATAGCACCTATCACATGATTTTTGTGGCTGCGGCACTTGAACAAAAGGGTAGTAGAGAGTATAATGGTACATATGAGCATGAGGGGTAGCACGCATGTTAACGTGACAGGTGGTGTACAGAAGTAAAGCTGATGGCCTTTTTTGGATCCACCATGGTAAGAATTTGTTATTTCAACCAGTTGCTTCTATGCAGAGCTTTGCACTCAAGGTGTAGGGTAGTGGGGTGGAAGGAATATCTGATAATGTAAGAAAAGTTCAGTATATTCAGTCTGAAAATGCAAACGAAGAATAGTCATCCAAGAGCAAAATGAAATATTTCTTTGGTGCTCACAACAGTATTAAGAGGGACAAATGAAATCTAAAAGGTAAGCAGGTTCAGCTGAGGCTAGCTGAATTTGCTGGTTACTGTGCTAAACAGTTAATGATGAAATATTGCCAGTTGATTTTAGTAGGTAAGAGGAAATAATGGTGAAGGCCTATATAAAAATAAAAGCTTATCTAAGTGATCTCATCCCCATAGTAGTAAAAAATACACCTCTCACTACTGTTAGCCGCTTAAATTAGTGGACTGGATTCTGGAGATCTGCTTGAGCACAAGCAAAAGCAGAAGGTAGTCATATTGTTGTTTCTGGAAATGCTTTTCTGGATGCTTATTTGATAATCTATCTCCTCTTGGCAGGTGTGTGAGGGACCGGGAAGGGAAAGGTAGCATGAGCTGGATTTTACTTAGCAGTGCCAGTATACATACAGAGACGTGATGGCTCTAAATGGCTTCCTTTATACGCAAGGTCAAAATACAGCTTGATGTGTAAGATACATAACAAGCAACTGAAAGACATGTTAACTGGTTTGGAAGATAACATTCTATCTTTTGAATGGATTCTTATTATTGTCACCGATGTTACTTTCCGCAAAAAAAAATTATGTTGAAGTTATTCTTTTTTCTCTATTGTTTAGCTCTTGTTCTCAGCTTTGTTATGGCCACAAAGAGAGGATAAAAATGGATCGGCACAAAGTTGGGTTTCCTGTATCATTTAGAGTTATGTTTTCAGCCCTTAGCACTTTGGTATGGTCTGTTCTTCATTTTGAAAATAGCAATAAAAGAGCAGAGAACATAAGAAAACACAATTCTATCTTTTTTTTTTCCCCCCTAATGAAATTGTCAGTGCTAGCCTGAACTCTGCCTCTGATCTGTATGAAGTCTCTGAACTATGCAGTTGGAAGAAAGCAGATACAAAAGGAGAGATAAAATATCCATGTGCCTGGCTATTGAAAAGGTAGTAAAAAGCTCCTGAAGTCTTGCTTGTTTTTGATCTGTATGTTTATGTCTGCATAAATCCTTTGGGAATAAACTTTAAACATTTACATTGGATTTAGTGAATTACCTTCCAGCCTCAGTGCCTATGATCTAGCAAGAATAACTAAGATTAAGCTTATGTGAATGGCCTTCTTGGCTTCCAGACCTATGGATAATGTTAAAGCATGTGTTGAATTGCTGCACTAAAATGAGGAATGGTAGTAATGGGTATGAGGCGTTGTGGTGTGTTTGCTGTTCGTGTGTGGTTGTTGCAGGCATTGGGCATGCATGGGGAGATTGCTCATTTCTTAGTAAAAGGATCTGTCCACAGTGTTTGGCAGCGGAGTATTAAGACACAGTTAACAGACCCCCTGTCACTTTGGTGGGGAGCTGTTGAGTGGTCCTTGAACAAACCCAAGCCTTCAGTCAGAGAAGTAAAGAATTGCTAGCTGCTCCCTCCAGCAGCTCTAGAAGTGCAGCAGTGTCTGTCTCACGCTGAGTTGTGAGGATCTTTTCCTAGCACGTTGGTGCCCATCTCGGGCTCTGAAGGGCAGCCAAAGTAGAAGCTGGAGAGTAAAGAAGCAGGAGCTAACCCAAGGTATGAGAGGTTGGCTCAGATGAAAAATGAGGATGGCAAAGGTCAGAGGTGCTCTAGACAGCTGATACAGCCACATAGATCACTCCTTGCAACCCAGTTCTGTGGCTTGGTCTTCCATGGGATTTGAAGAGACTCATTTCCCGTTCAAGGTCTGTGTTTTTGAGCAACCTTGCAGGTCTATCTCCTAGACACACTCCTAGCTTTTACCTTAACCTGGGCAACAGGATCTGATTACTGACCGCAAAATGGCATTTCAAGTCACATAAGGATCTTATGTGCATAATACCGCTCTAGTAATTGCTTTTATAAAGGGCTGTCACGGCAGCCCAGTGGCAGGACAGAAAGAAGGGATCAGTGCTTGATTTTTGGCAGAAAATCCCTGACTTGCTGTATCACACAGGTCACATTACATGGCAAGTGAGGGCTCGGGGAATGGGGTTGTTGCAAACTTTGAAGTTTTCAGTGCCGTCGGTATGTTCAAGTATCTTGTGAAATGACCAGTTCCATTATATTTCCCCCACGCTTTTGCTTTTTTGAGAGATCTGCATTATTGCACCTTTCCCTTCCACACCTGGAACGGTGCATTTGGTTGATACTGTGTTGTCTTGCTCAGTGTTTTGGAGCTGTGCCAGGCTGTAGCATTTGCTGCTGTTGCGGTTTTCATGGGCAGCGTGGCCAGGCATTGGGGGGTACATTTCTTCACAATGCTTTGAAACATCTGCCATGCTCTGGTTGTACATACCCGTAAACCAGGGTTTCTGCACGCTGGCCAGCAGGTAGCTGGCCTTGGCATCACACCCTGTAGCAGCCAGAGGGGAAAGAGGACTGAGATATTGCAGGAACCTGGTAGAATGGGCAAGAGGCTTCTGTGGCTACAGTCAGAGCTTACGTTGCTTGAAATTGGCACAAGACTTTCCAAAGAGGACTTGACTGACCAGGAGCTTGGAGGCTTTCTTATCTGGAGAGTGACACAGGCTGGTGGCAGCCCGTAATTAATAAAGATACTAACCCTCCTTATGCAACCTGACAGCGTTACTAGGTAGTTGCTCAACAGCAAGGCATGTTACAACTAACCAGCTGGGTCCAATTACGAAAGCCTCACTAATGCTAGCAAGCACTTGTCTGCTCACGTTGTTGGACAGAAGTTCGAGAGATGAATGACTGCTGTGCCACACGCGTGCAGGCTCGTGGTCAGGCAGTGCGCCGTGTGGAGCAGCTGAAGCACAGCCACCACATCGAGCATGGAGTGTCTGCGCTCTGGGAGATGTTTGCTGGGCACTGATGAACGGCGGTGCCCAACACCTGTATGTGCCCAGCCGTCTGCAGCTTGTGCTACCACATGCAGGATGAGGACGCACCCCCAGGGCTGCAGCAGCATCTCCCTCCCCATCTGCAGCTTCTCCCACCCTCTTGCTGCTGCGGCAGCACCGATTTATGCCCAGTACCTACTTAACTGCTTGCTACGGTTAGAAAAAGAGGGAGGAGGGAAGCGGGGGCTCCTACTTATGGCTGCCTCATGAATTTTTAGTCACTACATGAAGATTTCAAGAGTGTGCAAATAAAACATAAAATGAAGCGAAAGACTAAGTGGCACTGCACAAAAGGAGGAGGAAAAAAACCACCCCAAAACACTGCATCATTGTCCAAAAGGTGCAGCCATTAGAGAATAATAATAGTTTTTGTGTGCAGTGCAGCTGGGGCCACAGTTGCAGAAGGAAGGTCCTCAGTGACCTGTGTGATGGCTCTGTTTGTTTAATGTGCTAAAACAAAGAACTGAAAAGCAGACACGGCCCTCGCAGATACACTCAGGGCTTCCCTCAGTTCCTGTGCCTGTGCCCTCTTTCGCTGCGTGTGTGTCTTCATGCTCCAAATGCAACTAATCACAGCTACATGCTCTTGGATGCCTTCCGTCGTGCATCCGCTGTCACTGTTCCCAGGCACTCCCTTGTTGTTGACTCACTACTTTTGTAATTTAGAAACTACAGCAATAATATGAACTCAAATGGTTACTATTTTATTGTCTGTTTTTCTAATTCTCTGTCCTTCAGAACAAGCTCAGGGTAATGACATTATCCCACCCCTCCACCCTGACCTCAGTCTTTTTCTATCCATTTAGCAAGTGCTGCAGCTTGCTCTGTTTTTAATGGGTGGGAATCAATGTGGCTTTTTAAAATTGGATTCTCTCTGCCTTCACAAACAAAATCAATGGTGTTATTGAGCATGTGCAGGCCTGTGTGAACAGGAGCGAGCCAGCAGGGTTTGCCACCTCAGCGAGGCAGGGGCAAAGCCTGTAGCTCACACAGGGAGGATCACTCTTTATTTCTCTGTAATTTTGGTGAAGGATGACAAACATTTTGGTACTGTTCAGAAAGTAGAGCCTGGGGAGTACTCTTCACCAGGTTAATTAGATTTTTAAAGTGGTCAGTGTGAGGTTGTAAAACTGGGCTCAAACCAGACCATTTTGAGTGCCCGTAGGAGGCTTGAAGATCCCAGTAAAATGAGGTTTAATCCAAACCATGCTTTATTTCTGTGTGACTTTACAATTGGATTGGCCACATCTTGTGGAGTTTTCCAGCTGTAGCCTGATCAGAGACCTTTGCTCTCAGAAGCGAGTTTCAGGAAAGATGGGGTTTGGCTTCATTCAGGCAAAGTGTTGATATGCAAACAAATGGGATAGAGAATTAATGCATCCATGTTTATCTTTTGTGGCAGGCTGAGTTTACTAATATTGAGCTGTCATGGGAAAGCTGACTGTCAGAATTGGTTGTGGTCTTGGGAGATGGAAGGAAGGGCAGATTCCAGATGGATGGTATTGTTTTCTGGTTTTTTTTTAATTTATTTCTTCTGCAGGGCTGATCTTCAGATTTAATATTTTCAGGATTTTATCGCATGGTGTGGAAGGAATAGATTCTTCCAGCATGTTCTTTTGGAGAAGTATGTCATCTGTAAGTTCACAAGGCTATGGTAAATAATTTGTGGGACTGTATGAAATGATAACATGGAGGATATTTTCAATTTAAACTTAGCTGTGGAGGGTGTCTCACAATCCACGACAGGCCTTGTATCTGGTTAAAGAGCCTAACAGCTGCCAGTGCAGGCTGCATCGGTGGGACAAAAAAAGAGGTTCAAAATTCATTCCTTTCTGAGCCTTGTCCTCCCTGTGCAAAGCACACCCAACAACATGTATATTTGTCTTCTAAGAGTTAGAGTGATACTACCAACTCTGTTAGATAGGGCACCATCAGTCTTCCAGCTGCAGCCAGTTTCAGACACCACTGATATGGGTCGGGTTCAAGCCGACGACTTTAGTTGTATGTGAATGACTCCAGAACCTTTTATCAACCTGCAGGGCCATTCAGTCATCTCACATAAATGCACATGCCAGCACTTGTTTTGAACACAGCTTTGTTAGGAGCACAGAGAGCTCAGTGTTTTGAGTGAGAGCAGAAATGTCTGGCTGTATGACAGAATGGGTTTTCTAATGCTCCTGACAGCTGAGGAGCTCTGGGTCCGAGGAAAGAAGGAGAGGCAAGAAGAGACCTTTTGCCACTGACTGCACCACCAGAAGATGTTTGTTCAGTGTTCTGTGTTTCCAAGGCTAATCAAGAGTTCACTTTAAAATGCTGTCAGTATGGAGTACTGATGAGTGGAAAGCAGGACTTGTGTTTCTAATGTCTTCATATCTCCACAAACAAGAGGAAAACTTGAACTGGTGTTTGGTTCCTGATGGTGACTT
Source organism: Anabacerthia variegaticeps (assembly GCA_035583185.1). Taxonomy (NCBI): domain Eukaryota; kingdom Metazoa; phylum Chordata; class Aves; order Passeriformes; family Furnariidae; genus Anabacerthia; species Anabacerthia variegaticeps. The sequence continues at coordinate 62,589,530 of JAWWEW010000041.1, read as the reverse complement.
TTGCTGGAGTGCCAGCCCTTGAGTTTGCTTTTCCTGACCCACTTCAGATTTCTTGATTATTTTTTGTTTTAAATACTGAATATCCCTATCACTCCGGGATTTCACTTGTAAATGTGGAGGCACATTTCTAGCAAACAAGAAAATTAACTTCTTCTTTTGTTCCCTGTTTGAGTGAGGATTTCTTTATGGCCATCCTTAAATTGTGTGATCGTGACTGGCCTAGACAAATGAGACAGTTTAAGTATCCTGCATTGGTTTAGCTCATCCATGCATACATTATGAAGTACATAAAGTAACTATAAATGATGCAGGAATTGTTTCTCAGTGCAGGCTTAGTACCTCTATATATATACTGGTGGACTCCCCTTTTCATTGTGCAGGCATAGTTTTATCCGTACAAGAAGTTTGTGATCATTAAATATCATTTCAAAAAAGCTACAAATGTGTCTTTATTGGCATCTTTTATTTCCACAAACAACAAGGGTCCTCTTTAATTATTTTCAAATGTTGGCAGCAGTGGGGTTTTTGCAACTTGCAGATCAGTGCAAGAAGCTTCCCTTGTGTGAAATGTGTTTAGCAAGGGGTCTTGTCAAATACCAGTTCACTAACCACCCAATTTCCTCATGTAATGTTATTTTTAATCAATACAGTAGGTTTTTTTTCATATGTGCTGGTGTGTTGATTAACTCTGCAAAAAATCAATGTACTCCAGCATGTGCTAGGACATGCTTTTTCCTCTTACTTTGTGAAGTTCCCAAGACAGATAGGTCATTTTTGTTGGGGAAAGGCCTCTGTTAGCTATGAGGGCAAGAAACTTCTCCTGCTGCTTTGATCTGTCCCTCCTCTGCACTCCAGTGTCTGCAGTGTGCTCTGCTGGGAGAGCTGGACCTTTGCAATGTTTGTTTGGTGGAACCTGGAGTGAGACTTCCAAATGTCCAAGCAGGAGTTCTGCTCCCTCCCAGGGGCTGCTGCTGTCCTTGCTTCCCTGTGTGCTGCCAGGGGAATGGGGAAAAACTGTTGACCAGTCTGTGAGTGGGGGAAAATAATAATTGATTCTTCTGTATTTCAGGTTGAGATTTTTTTAGATTTTAGGGTTGATGCTTTACAAACTTGGATTGGAGCCTTGATGATTAATTAATATGAAAAGCTAGTGTTTTTAGATGAATCCACAGCTGAGAATTAAAAAAAAAAGTATTGACTGAAAGCCATATAATAATAACAATAGTAATAATCGTATTCAGACTTCCCTTGTTTTGATGTGAATAAATGATCTCATGTAAGGCTAATCTGAACATGACTTCCTTCCAAAATTCCACTTTTCCAAGTTGTTTTATTAAAAAAAACCCAAACCAAAAAACAACCTTCTCCCCCCAAAAAACCAACCACAGCAGCCAAACAAAAAAACCCATCCACAACAACAAAAAAAAACCCTCTTCTTTCATTCTGATTGAAAACCTGCTACTATGAGTAAAATTAAATAAATGAAATTTTGGACTTTGGCTTTGTTAAAACATGTTTGGTCTTTGAAAAATCAATCCAATTTTATGTTAGAGAGGACAATTTTTGCCTTTTTTTTTCCCCCCTGTTGTTTGGACAAAGCAAACCAAGCCCCTCTCCTCTTACTACCCTCTAGACTGTATGCTTAAACATTCTTCAACATTATTTCTTTTTTTAATTTTTAATTTTATTTTTTTTACAGTGGAGTAAAAATAGTGAGATGGTGTCTGAAATAGAATTGTTGCTCTTCAACTTTTCAAAGCAGTAAGGGAAAATAGATCACATAGCGAGTTTTAAAAATCAGCCAGTGTGTGGGATATGCTACACTGAACCTCTTTTCAGAAAAGAACTGGATTGCAGCCTTTAGGAACTGTGTTTACTGTAAGAGAAACTGAATTTAGACCAAGTAAAGGATGTGGGAAGCACCAGCTCAGTACTGCTGTGATGACTGCAAAGCAAGAAATTAAAAAGAAGAAACGGCACAGCCAAAACAGGGATTTTCCACCATGTGGATAAATTACTGGAAATGTCTGAAATCCGTTTGTTCTGGGAAGGTGCACCTCGCAGTTGTTTCTGCTCTCCAGCAATCCAGCAAAGGGTTAAAAGTTTAAGCAAGAATGGGCTGGGGAGAAGACTGCTGCCACAATGCTAAAGACTCATTTATTGGGAGAGTGTTATGCTGCTTACTGTAATTGCAAGAAATTAAAAGAAAGCAAATTAGCTGGGAGCTTTTCAGAACTCTTCCTCCTTTTGCTGACGTTAATGAGATTTTCCCCATACCAAAGGCAGCGTTAATAACTTCTGCTGCGTGGCTCCTGTAAACCATTGCTTACAAAATTAAACAAACCTGGGGTGACAGCGAGGAGGGGAGCACGAGGGGTATTGAGCACAAGGGGGATGAATCCTCTGGGTAGGTTATATTACGGTCCTGCAAATCCACATGTAAGGCAGCTCCATGCTGAAACGTGTGCCGATGGGATGCGTGTGGATCACCTGCTGCCACCCACACCGCTTCTCTGGCCAAGTGCTGCTTTCCCCAGTTTGTGTTGTGTGGTGCCTTTTGTTGGGAAGATTTAGGCAAATGGAAAGTTCATGTAGTAAAGGGAAAAATGTCACGAGGGCTGTTCTTAGGGCTGTATTTATAGCCAAGGCATTTCCAGGAAGGTGAATTTGCTAAACTGGGGTGGAGGTCAAGGCAGAAGGGAAGGGCTTGATTGGGATCAGCTTCCGTAACAGGAATTCCTATCTTGAGCAAGAATCTGCTGCTTTCCAAGAAACTGGGCTTTTCCACAGCTAGCAGAATGGATGCTTCAGAGGCAGGGAAGGAGAAGAGTGAAATTATCCGTGCATTTGGAGGCCCCTCTGTGGGGAAATGCTGAGTTGCAAGTGAGTTGCGTTGCAGGGAAAGGTTTTCAGCAGAGCAGGACCCCATTTTTTGCTCCTCCATCTGTCCCAGGAGAGAGGTGGCAAACAGAGCTGTGCCAAGTGTGGTCCCTCTGAAAGCGATGCGGAGTGGAGTTGGTATCCCAAAGTACTGTAGGGATGAGGGGAATGGATGAAATCAGTGAGGATGTAGCTCTTGCTCTTTTCAGATACAGTCCTTTCCTGTGAAGGGATAGAAAAATACCATTGTTTTTCTGAAAGCTTATGGATGCAAATGTTTGTTTATGGTGGGCATCTCTGTAGCTGTGTACACACAAACCCAATGTATACATACACAAGTGCATGTTGAGTGGGAGTAATATTTTGTAATTTCTAAGGCACTCCTACATGAAGAGACGTGGGCGCCTAAGAAAACATAGCTGAAAGCAAAATCAACATGACCTAGTAAACAACAGCTATCTAGCACATGTGTGCCTACTGTAAAGCAGATCCTGCTTTCCTATGTGAAAGCAGATCCTGCTTTCCTATGTGAAACCAGATCCTGTGTGGGCTCTGTGTGCTTTCTCAGACAGCGAGAGAAACCAATGTCATTTGAACCAAGAGCTTTCTGTAAGATTTTACTGAACTCGGAAAATTTTTCTGCAGATTTTCTTTTGCATTTAATACCCTACTGTCTGGGTATAACAAATTGACACCCTGCAGCTACAATGCCTGTTTTGTGGGAAATGGTACCTGCTTGGTGCAGTGAAAGTGGAGCTGGTTTTTTGCTTTTGCCACTTGGCACAGGTACCTTTCTGGTGCTGTCCTGTGGATGACAGCACAATATGCAAGTTAGTAGAAGTTTTAAGAGGATTCAGAAAAACCTATTGCAAAAGTTCTCAAGTATTTCATGCCTGTCATCTAAAGCAGTTTCAATGCTTTGAAACAGCAGGATAAAAATATTAGACATTGTGTATTTATAATATGTGATTGTTGATTTCTGTTGACATTTACCTCTGCTCCAGAGAGGAGACCGGATAACTTGTTTATGGCAGGGAAGCTAAATGTCATAACCAGGATAGCCTGTTACAGGTGTATATTAACCCTTTCAATTAATTTTCTTAATCCTTTGGGCTTATTGAAGGGTAGTGTGATAAACGAGGCCTGTGCTTTTGTTCTCCCATGTAAAGAGATGCACAATGAAATTCTCAGTGTTCTGAGCATGGGCACAGAGATGTGAAACATAAAATGACTCTTGATGGATGACAGCAGGGAACAAGCAACCCATGCAGGACCTCAGGAGACGGTGGCTCTGTGTGCCTTAGCAGTAATTGTGGCCAGGTGGGAGACAATTTGGAGAGCAAATCAGTTAGTGCCAAGGACCCAAGAGCCATGTTTGGGGCATCCTGGGTCTTTCGGCCTAGGTCTTGTTCAGTGGGTGACTGCCTGTTCGTGCAGGCTGAGACCTCTTTGCAGCGGGAGCACGGAACAAGTGGGAGCTATTGAGAGGTTTATCCTCAGAAGTGCCCAACTGAAAGACTGGTGTAAATGCACTCAGTATTGTTACTTGGTATGTTTTCATTGATCTTATAACGTGCCTTTTTGGTTTGTTGGGTTTTTTTTGGACACTCTACCTACCTGACAGAATCTGGTTTTTAACTTTACAATAGGGGAAGGCATTTCTAGACCTCAGTATTATTGCAAAAAGGAGATTGAAAACAAGCTAGATTTAAAAACCAGAATGCATTCTTAAAAATGTTGAAAAAAATAGCCTTTTTTTTTTTTTTTTTTTTTTTGGAGCTTGGCTAGTGACATTTTAGGTTATCCTTTCCTGGGAGAAAACCTTAAGGAACAACCTGGGTGGAAGAGGAATATCTCTGCAACTCTCCACGATACTGAAGTTAGAGGAATTGCTTCTCTCTTGATTTAAATCCATGTATCTCCAGTGCAACAGCTGTGGCGTTATTTGTGGTTCAGGTTCACTGCAATGACAGCTCTTGGAAAATCTGCTTTCAAAATTTTCCTGAGTTGAAAAGGAGCTGCTGAGGAAGTCTAGGCTATGCTCTTTTTTTTTTTTTTTTTTTTGCACTCTTCTAGTTTTTACAGACCCATCCCACTTTGCATGGGGATGTCCCAGGGCTAGTGTTCTTTCCACGCCTCTTGTTTTGGGCAGGCCCTGGGGCATCCCCCGTGAAAATGGATTTGGGGTGGTTGGTGTTATGTGTCACCCCAGCCCTGGGGAGTGGAGAGCTGTCCAGGTGGACGTTCTTTCTCTGTGCACAGCTGCCCAGAGCCTTTCAGATTGGGAAGAACAACAGGAGAAGGTGAATGCCCCTGTGCCAGGAAGTCTTCATGGTGGGCAGCCAGGTGCAAGATGAAACCCTGGAACAGGAGAGAAGCACAGCATCGTTCCTCTTCTGTTCTTTTCCTCAAACCTCCTTGTTCTCAAAAGCCAAGTAACAAGCCCTCCACTGCCTCTGCAAGCAGTCACCGCTGCGCTTGCTGCTTCTTTCAGAAATGTGCTTGTAGTAAGAAGTTGTTGAAGAGATCAGAGCAATAAAACACAGAAATCACCAGGTACCTGGGAGGGATGGCAAGTGCAAAACCACCCCCCATTCAGCAAACCAGTTGGGAAGGAGGGATTTGGATGAACGCAATGTTACTTCATCTGTGGGCTGGCCATACCAGGCAACACGTGGCTTAAAACGAAGGCTAAAACATAACGGAATGTAGCAGCTTTGAGGGGTGCCACTGTGGTGTGGAGAGCTGCAGATAGCCCCTGGAAGCTCTAGAGAGGCAGAGAGGCTGGATTGCCATCACCTGGATGATGACGAGATTACCAGTGAGTTACTAAACACACAAGAATCCCATTTGGGATTTTTGCTTCTCCTTTCTCCCCTGTTTATTGAAAATGGGGATTTTACACCTAAGGTTTGGGTTTGGTTTATACCTTGCTTAAAAAATGCAGTGAACTAGAAGTCCAAAATGCATTCCTTCATAAATTATCACCCATCTGTGCTGAGATGACTTCTAGAAAGCTGTATGTCATGGCCAGGAGTTTTTTTTAAGTATTTCTGCATACAATTTTTAAAGGGTGCTGGTAGTTCAGGCTCAAAAGGGAACCCACCTTCAAACTGCCTGGCTAGTTCTCTAACTCAGGAATCTAAATGCATAAGATGTAGTTAAAATATTTTATGTGTATATTAAATACTTTAAATATTTAGAGAATTTTTTTCAAATGAAACACTTCATTTGAGGATTAGCCTGAAAAACAATCATATACCAACAATATTTTTTTTTCTCTCTTTGAGGGCAGTTAATAATTTGTATTCTCCAAATGATTTCTAGTGTGTTGTAGTGCTGTAAACTACGAAACAATACAAACTTTAATATTAAACTGTGGGAAGAGCACAGGTATTGAATGGATGTTTGCTCAATGAAGAATTAAGTGAATCTGAATTTTGAAAATTCCCAGAGCATTTTAGAGATAATGCTTAGAAATTTACGAACAGAAAAGAGCATATTTACACCAAAGTGGAGGGTAGTTCTGTTTGACTTGTATCTCCATTAGTCTTGTTGAAGGCAATGTGACTGTGGAAAGTATAAATCCACAATGAATTTGGATTAGGCACCTTCTGGATTCAAGGCAAGCCTTTCCACATCTGCAGTGTCTATGAATTTATTCCATTAATAGTGGAATACAGGTGAGGAGGGTTCATGCTGCTCTTGTCGATACAGTCACCGTCTGCCACGCTGAATGTCTCCCATACTTTATTCTTGTGTCTTTTTTCTCTTTTCCCTTTAATTCAGATTTCTGACTCAAGAAGAGGAAAGCTTAAGAGCACAGCCCATGATGGCTGGAGCAGCTGCCCACACAGATGGGGTGTGACTCTGCTTGGTTTCACTGGTTTTCACTTCTTTCTTGCAGGCAGCAGGAGCTGCCTCTCACTTCTGGAATGAGCACCCACCCTTCGTGGCACCTCTGCTTGCTCAGCCCCATCCATCCCGTTGTGATCAGCAGGGGTCAGGAGCGCAGGCTGGGGCTGGCACAGGCATGGACTGCAGAGTCAATGGGCAGTTACCTGGTATTTTATCCGCTTCCAACCCCTGCACATAAAACAGTGGTGGCGATGAGTGCCATGTGCTCCTCTGCTGGTATTGAAGGAAGGTGGACATGCTGTAATGGGCCACTTCCCAGGTAGCAGTGCTGTGCAGAGATCCAGGGGCCCAGCTCCCGTTAAAGTCACCAGTGGCTGGGGGGAGAGTGAGGACACCCACCCTGGAGCAAGAGGGACTTGTGATAGTGCTGAGGTCAAAACTGGTTGTGGGTACTTAAGAAACTTGGAGGAAAAGAAGGCAAGTGTAGGATGTGAGAGAAACTCGAGGGCAGAGGTAGTCTGCAGGGTTAGTTTTATTAATTAGAGACAAAAGGGAAGTAATATAGACATTGGAAGTTTATTCAGAAGTTTTCAGTCTGGAAAGGGCCCTGCCTAAATCAAAAATAGCTTCCCTTTAAGGAAGAGGCTTCCTTGCTCAGTCTTTATGTATTTATATCTGCCTTGGACTGGCTCAATGGACAAAATGTTCTGTGCTTATTTCCTCTTTTTTTTTTTTTTTTTTTTCCTTTTCCGGAAGAAAGCAGCTGTCAAGTGCAGGAGAAGTGAAGCCACGGGAACTTGCTGTGTGTATCACACCAGGGCTGTCTGGTCCTTACTGACTGGGAACAAACACCCAGTTTCTAGGGCAAGAGCTGGCACCTGATGGACATCTTTTGTCTGTACCTTTGTGCCTTTGCCATCAGGTGAAGAGAAAAGAGCTCTTCCTCTGTCTTCTCTAGGCTTTTTGCTTTCATCAAGCAGAGAGCATCAGGGACAGTGGTGAAGGATGGTGAGACCAGCAAGGCCAGCAGGAAAAAACCCTACAGGACTGAGGGAGAATATATGGAAACCTCCCCCTGACTTGTATCAATTAAAGGAAAAAGGGGAATAGTTTAGGCATTGCAATTAAAAAGAGGTAATAGAGTCTGATTTACATTTCAGAATGTATTAGCTTGCTTTTAATTGGAAAATAATTTGAATTGCAAGTGAAATAATTAGATTAGAAAGTCACTCAGCAATTTACTACCCGTATTCCCCAGAACTGGACTCCTGGTTCATAGAATGCTTGTGAACGTTAAGGGAGCTGCATTTGATTTCCTTCTTTTTGCTCTGCCCTTCTCTCCTTATGAATTACATTCTGGAAGTAGAGCCACATCTTCATTAACCACATTTTTTGTCTGAGCTCTCAGCTGTTTGCGTGCTAGTTCCACGGGCTTGTATGCGTGAGTGAGCCCAGCCATCGCTGCCCTCCTCCTCTCTCCAGGGCGAGCACTCGGGATGGGGACAAAGGCAGGCTGAAGCCTGGGTTTGTGTCCCTGGCAAGCACAGGACTTGCTTTTGTGGTTATCAATGGTGCTAATGGTTTTGTGAGGGTCAATCTTTGTGTTAGAAATGAAAATCTTTTCCACCCCTTTCATGGAGAAGTACACAGGGGAAGCATATTTGGGGAACTTACCTATCGCTGCTTATTAACGTTATAAATCATTGTTTACTGGCTCATAAAAACAATCTGTCATAAATTACAGATCTTGAAAAAAACCCTCGCAGATATGAGACAGAAAGCAATCCATTACTGCTGCTTTTTCTCATTTCTTCTCTGATAGACCCCAGCAACTGCATCATCAGCCTATGGTTATTTCTAATTATTTATTTACACACAAAGCCCCTGCCTTCTCTTCCAGGTCAGGAATGTTTCTTTCACTTGAGGGATAACTTAAAACCAATTTGATTGGGCATGAAGAGTAATTGGACGTCATTTTGAGAAGCAATCCCTCTTGGTAATCCATCACTGTTGTCACGCTAGCCTGTCTCTAAGGCAGGGCAGCATTCCCTTGTCTCTGGTAGTCCGAGGCTGTTGTTCTTCCAAAGTAGAGGCCCCTTTTCAACCCTGATTCTTTTCCAGCCTCTGTTTATTTCTTTAGCGAGTGAAGCAAAAGGAGATATTGTTAGATAACTGTCTATAAATGATTCTGGCAGCTTTGTATAAAGGCATGTGATAAATTTTCAGGAAAGGACTTGTTGCCAGGATAGCTTCTGGAGCCAAAATGTTGGTGCCAAACTAAATGGGAAGAGCACATATGAGACATCAGCTGGGGTGCTACCCTGTGGGGCTGTAGCCTTTCTTCAAGTGGGCACCCCTCTTGTGGCAGTGCATTGATGCTCTTGGCCCTGACCTCTTAACCAAATCTTCACCAAAACCATTACCTGCCCCTCTTCCTGTGGTTTCCCAATCGCATTCAGTCTGTTCAGTCCCATTTAACCCTCTAATTTGATCTCATAGGCTGTGCAGGGAACACTGGGGGTTTGCTGGTAGGACTTTTTGTATGTGTCTGTGCTCAGTGGGCAGCCTGTCTGTGTAACTGGAACGTGGTTGGGACACGTGCCATGTGGAGTGAGGGTGCTTGCAGGTGCTCTCCTAGAGCTGGGTGGAGCTGAAGGAGGTCCCAGCAAAGGGCAGCAGCACGGCTGTGACCCAAGCCTGCGGTTCCATCATCAGGAGCTGCTCCTCCTGCCTTTCCTGGCATCAGCACCATAACCCAAGCCTCATAAATAGCTCATACTAGGCAACAATTTGAATTCCCAAGCTCAAAAGCTGTGGATGCCTCCATCTTAAAAGCTATTCTTCCATCTGTAAGGTAGCAACTCATTTGATTTTTTAAATTGTGTTTTCCTGTTGAAAGTAGAGATGCCAGGGAAAGGCCCCTGTGGCAGCACCCTCACCTCTGGCAGCAATGTGCACACATTGTAGTTCCCATTAGTTCTTGTCCTCTCCAAGTGGATTTAACTTTCATTTTGAAATGGCAGCATTTGAAAGGCATATAGGGCTGAGCTAACCATGTAAGTAATTAGACTAGGAATGCAAGCAGAGGGGGCCATCAGCACTCATTATTTAAGAGCCAGCTTCATTATTTTTACTGCTTGGATGCTTATCTTAACATCAGCAGCCGCTTTTATTTAAAGGGACTTTGCCTTCCAGACTTAGCATTGCCTTGCTAGGCTCTCCAGAAAGGGCACTCGAAGATCGCACGCCTTCTCAGAGAGGTGAAACTGAAATAGTCTGCTCCAAAAAGGATGCTTCCTGGTGCCAAGGCTCCCGAAGTATTTGCACCCTGTGCGGGCTTTGCAGGGATTTGTACCCCTGTACCTGGAACAGTGGTCTCACCATGATAAAAGCGTGATGCTCTTTGACAGCACATGGTATTTTTTCATTAGGTCAGAGCATGAAAATTGTCCTGCGCATGTAGAATTGGAAGACTATGAGGTCTATAGCGAAAAGGCAGTGTCAAATCACACTGTTGCAGTCCCTGCCCCAAAGTGCTTGCAGTAAACACCCACCTTTGGCTCCAAGCTTCTGTTGAATCAGACTTAATCTAAGGTTGCTGATGAAACTGCATAGTGCAAGGTGAGCCCAAGTGCAATAGCAACTTTTATTCTGACACCTTTTATTAAATATGTGTGTGCCTAGGGCTGTGTTTTGGTGGGAGATTTACAAAGGGGGTGAATAACACAAAGTTGTGTACCAAGCGATTGTACCAGTGTGCTGCTATATCCTTTCCGTGAGCCTTTTCCTTCTCTCCTGCTTGTTATCATCACATTGTGTGTGTGGTGGATGTCTGGGCTCTGCTCCTATGGATGACCCGTACACAAGGGTGGGTCATGAGGGAAAAGGGATATCCTGCCAGTCTTCAGTAGGAAAGACTAGCTTGAGATGCTGAAGTCCTTTGTGAGGGGCTTTGAGATCTATAAGCATGTGTGATGCTCTAGAGTTCTTCTCACGCTACCCAAAACTGCCCGGAAATTTGAAGACATCTTGCAGGAGATGGCCTGGCAGTTTTCTCAGCAAACGCGTGGGTGCTGAGCAGTGTATTTCTCCAGGCACCCGGGGAATGGAGAGAAGATACTGTCTTTTACCTTTGCAGTTTCGTGCCTGCTCTGGTCTTTCCTGCAAATTTGTCCCCAGCCCAGCAGAGTTAAATGCCGCCTCGTTGCGTGCAGGGCTGCTTTGTTGCCATGTCAACTGTGCATGTCATTTGTTTACATTTGATTTGGCAGAACATTTCATGATAAGAACCAAGGCCTCCAGTGACTTTGAACTAGGGGGTGACTGGGCAGGGGCATGGCAGGATGGGGAGCAAGGGAGAAGGTCTGCATCCACCTTCCACTGCCTACCCACCAGACGAGTAAATGAAGCTGCCTGGGACCTTGTCATCATAGTTAGTTTCTAGGAAAGTAAGGGCAGGGGAAATAAGTGTAGATTCTCATACTAATATTGATAACAATGTGCACAAATTCTCAGGTGTCTTCTCCTAGTTTGACCCATGGATTGTGAAGGTTATTTCCACAGCCTGCTGCAGCCAGGGTTGCTGCAGCTATGTAATTTCTGCAATCCAACCAAATTCCCAATGAGCAGATCTAGATTGTTTTCATGTGTTAGTCAGTGATGGGAAGGGATGAGTCTTTACAGGCGAAGGACCCATAATTTGAAACAAATCTGTGACAGGCTTTCCTGAGGACTTTCCCCAAGTAAAAAGAATACCAGGACTTGGCCCAAAGCCAAGGAGAAAATATGTCTTAAAGAAAATCTGCAAAGACTGAAGTAGTATATGAACCCTCAAGTCAGTGCAAAAGCAATGAAACAAAAGTAGGTGCGAAATTAGTTATTCAAAATTACATCACTTACAGTAGGTAATTTTTATTTTTTTTTTCTAAATAGAAGCAAAGTGGGAAAAGGTTGGTAGAGTGTAAGAGATTTTTCTCCAAAGTACTTCTGACTGTTTGACAGGGATGTTTTTCTCCCATATTTCTTACCTGATCAGGAGTAATAAATTCTACATTTCCCCCTCTGTGCGGTTCTTTGCCTTTTGGATGTAAGACACATTGTTTGTGGTGTTGGTGGTAAAACACATTCAGGCTTCAAGTTCTGGGAAGCTGGAGAGGTGATGCAATTTCCCCCTTCCTTCTTAAAAGAAAGAGATTAATTTACTATGCATTAATACAAAAAGCAAAGCTTGCCTCCCTGGCAGCTCTGCAGGCGAGGACGAGGGACAGCGTAAGGTCTGTGATCCCTGATGAGGTGCATGGCTCTGCCAGCCCCTCCTCTGGGCAGCCGGGTGAGTCACAGCCCTCTCTAGCATGCCTGCCTTCTGGGGGGTTTCTGCTTTCATGTGAGAGAAAATACCCTTCTTCTGTGATTAATGTCCAAACCACCAAGCATCACCTGAAAGATTGTGCTGCTGGGAGCATAGAAGAAATGACCCGTAGGCCAGCAGTGGGTTCCCCTACTTTGCTCTTTGTCACTCTGCTTGTTGCTCTGGCTTGATTTTTACATACCTGTGTGTGATAGCTTGGTCCTGAGCTCACCAAATTGCCTTCTTAGGGCATGCTCACACACATGCCCTTTGGTGAGTGGCTGCCCCAGCAGTGTTGTCTCCCTCTCCCCGTCTTACCTCCCTGGTACCTCAGAGGCAGTCCACCCTCGTGTGACCCAGTGAGAATTTGTACCAGCTTGTCCTAAGGGAAAGCTCAGAGGTGGGGCCTGGGGTTTTGGGCAGAGACTGGTTGAACCAGCAGTGCCACCAGGAGGAGATGTATCTGGAAACCACAGCCTCTGCAGCAGTCAATTTGGGACTGTGTTTCCCTGAGCTTTCCATGAAGGTGGGACTCCAGGTTCTGCAGGTGGTACTTGCTCTTCACATCTGACTAGAGCTTTACAGGAATGGCCTGTATTGGTACCAGCTTTATTACTCTCTTCATCAGGATGTTTCCCTTCAATCAAGAACAGTTGCAAGCTCATGCTGAGGCAGTAGACAGGGAAGGTGGGGTGTGACAGTGTGACTAGTCTTGAAGCAGGGGTAAAATGCCCATTTTCTGTCTTGCGTGACCTGGAAAGATCATACCTAAGTAAAGGGCTAAGCCAGCCTAATGATTCTCTTGGTCTTTGGCTTCTCTAGGGCTGCCTAACCAGGCTACCAGAAGTGACTGTCTTTGTGAGGTGGGTCCATTAGTGCAAGCCTTGAAACAAAACAATGAACAATAAAGCCTGTTGGGTACTGCCAACATGTGTAGGGTTTAGTCTGGATCCCAACTTGTGTCAGGTTTTTGGGCACTAATCATAACATGGTGTGCTGCAGTTCTTGCTTTTTAATTTTCTACTTCAGGGTGAGACTAGGTGCTTTCCTCAGAACATGAGATTCTTTAATTTTAGACATGAGGTCTGGCACCCTTTGTGGAAGCCAGCTGTCTTCTCATTTTCTTAGCAGTGCTTTCATTCTTCTGCATTGCAAGCCAGCTCTTTTTCTGTGTGGGATCCTTCTCACCTCAGCCCTTTCCCAGTTACATAAAGAAGGAAAAACGCTAAAATAGTGGTTGCACTGAGATTTTAAAAATAAAATAAAAATAAAATTGTTGAGGCCCTTTCTGATGCATTGCTACCTGCCAGATGTCTGCCTATTTGGTTATTTCCAAATTCATGGAGCAGGCAGGGATCTATAGCATTATCTGTAATAAAGAGCAGTGTGGGATAATAGTATGGAGTGCAGGTAACAGCAAACTAGTGCATCTTGGGCCTGAATCAATAATTGCCAAAGACAAGATGTTTCTTTGTAAAGATTTCAGTTGTTATATCATTTTGTAACCTTCTCTCCTTTGTTTTGAGGTTGGTATTTACATAATGTGTAAACCCTAATGCCTGGAAGAAGCATGTGGAGATAAATTCTACAAGCCCTTCCTTCAGACTCACTCCTGAAGTGGTGTTAGCTGGAAGAGCTGCCAGTGAGGGATGCAAGGTGTTCCTGCTCAGTTCTTTTCTGAACTCCAGCTCCTTGGAGACTCACAGTTCCTATGCTAAGAGCAGGGACATGTTGTTTCAGTATTTACTGGGCAAGACAGATGCCCTCGTTTCTTTGTCATGTCTATCAGATGAGCTTTCCAGCTGGGAACCTCATTTCCAAATAGTTCTTCAACAAAAATTACATTCCTTGGACTGCTTGTTCTCAAAAAGTGCTCCAAGTGATCTTAATGCCTTCTCAGCTGTCCTTTACAGCTAAGAAATATTTCTAAATGCAAGGTCACCAGTTGCAATGCTGTGTATTACTGTTAAACTTGGAACGTGTATGTAAAGATGGTCTTGTGGCTAATGTACAAGGTTGGGACAAAGAAAGTTATTTTATTGTTTGCTTCTGTGACCTTGTTATAATTATTTTTCTGCTACATCTCTTAGTCTTCCCAGCTATGTAGTGAGATTAATAAATTGCACTTTTCTTACCTGCGTATATTAAGGTTTCTGAAAGTCCAACAGATGTCTTTATGGAAATACAGAGGGTCTTTCTGATACTACCCACACCCTAAGGGTTGACCTGCTGGCTTGCTTCTCATAGCTAGAGTCAAGTGGAACTTCAAACCTGCCTGCAAGCTGAATACTAGTTATCAGCAGCTCTGAGTGCACTCTTGATCTAGACCCTGCTCCAAAGGGCCGGACAGCATGTGTGTCAAAGTAAAATTTTCATTCTGTTAGGGTATCTATTCAAAACTCTCTTGGTAGAAATACTTCTGCCCCTCATCAACATGATACCTGGGGACCTGTTGATTGCCAGCAGCAATTAATGCAATGCTGGTGGCAGTGCTTGGGAAGGCATGGAAGTAAATGATTGACTTTCAAATTCAGGGCTGCTGTTTGCAGGCCTCTGCTTCAGGGAAAACCCATAGCAAGGTTTCTGTCTGGAAACTAGGTGTATCTGATGTGAAATAATAAACAGAGAAATAAGGTACAGGAAAGTTGATTGTATTTTTAGTGAGCAGAGCTGTACTTCTGAGTCCACTTTAGAAGTAGATTTTTCAAGACAGAGCCCTAGACACTGAGGAGGGCAATCCTCTCAGTGTCCCAAAAAGAACATCGCAGCCTCTAATTAAGCAGAGTATTAACTACCTTATCTCCTTGATGAAACTTGGTAAGCTCTGCTCTGACAGACGTGCACACGCAGCTTTCTCCCTGGAAATTTGGAAGCTAAGACATGCTTTCTCGATCATCTATATGATTTATTTTTCCCCTGGCTATTTCTCTGGAGTTGCACTAACGCGCTGAACCAAGTGCAGCTGTCTTTGCGTTGAGTCGTATTTGCATAGAGCTCTATTTGCATGTTGGCTTGTGCTGCCTTATAATATTAATAAGGTATTAAAGGGGGGGAGGGGCACGTTAAGATTTCAGTCTTGTCTAAGCAGGGCCATGCAAATAAATTTCCTTTTATCCAGAATTAATGACTAATATGTTAACTGGCCTCAGACTGGGATTTTGCTTGGGAATGATGTCTGCGGCAAGGGGCTGTGCTTCCCATTCTGTCTTCCACGCCCTTGGAGACATTAGTGGGTTTGTCCATTTTGGCTGGAAGATGCAAGGCTGCTGGTGCAAGGAAATTTCTCTGGTTGCAATCATGCATGTCTAGAAATAAATACAGCCAGTAGAAAGCCACAGCATGCGAATGGATGAGAGGGAGAAAGGGGGAAGGGGATAGGGGAGTGTGTGGATACAAAGGAAAAAAGGGGAAAGAGCAAAGTCCTTACCAAGAGAAAGCTAATGCCTTGAACTGAGACTGAGCTCACACCTGTAACAAATGGTTCAGCAGAAAGGTATGTTCCTCAGAGGCAGGAGAGTTGGGGTTACTGCCATCATTGAGTGTGGTGGCTGTGCTTGACATCCAGATCTATCCTTGCCCCAGCAATAGCCCAGCCTGCACATCCGTTCTGCCTAGTGTGCCAGGCTCGGCAGCAGCACATGCTGACTGAGGTGATGGGACTGACACCTCATGGTACACTGCGGTCTGGGGGACTACCTGTTGCCTGCAAGGTGAATGGGCAGGGAGAAGCAGGGATTTGCAAGAGGGGCACGCCATTGTGACCAGGAGAGCCAGGGTGGGACCTGGGAAACATGACATTTGCACATAATTAGCTCTTAGTGATGGTAATCTGATTGCAGGACCCTAGGAGCCCAGGTAGCAATGGCTCCTGTGGGGGAAGGCAACTAGTGTGATCTCACGGGAGGGGTCACCTTCAGTCTGCACGGTAAGAAGTACTTCTGGAGCTTACACACCTGGTACTTTTTTATCAACAGCTTGAAGAAGAAAGGAAGCTGTTCTAGAAGGACCTCTTTTATAATCAGGGCTTTATTAATTTGCTCTGTCCTTAATGTATGGGTGATTACAAGAGGGCCAGAATTCCCATGCGTAGGAGGAGAGGTGCCTTAGCCCCTAAAAGGTATGCAATGCTTGCCCTTGAGTTTGGTGGACCAGAAGTTTTCCAAACCTGATTTGTCACTAGTGTGCTATTTCTGAGTCAGCTTTTCCCAGAGTGCTGCCCAGCTGAACTGGGTTGGCTTACCCCAAAGTTTTGGTGTCTTACCTCAGAATGGAGGGATAAGCAGCGTGGTAGGGGAATGCAATGTTCCTGTCTCCATGTTCAGTTCACGCTGTAGACGTTTTGGTGCTAACCTGGTATTCCCACAAGTCATTAGGGGGAACAGTTTGATCTTGCTGTGGGGATGCTGCCGTGTTATGGGGGAAGCTCTGTTCCTAATCAGTGCTGAAGCTGTGAGGGGAAAAACAAGTCTGCAACATCACTTGGCAACACAATTATTATAATAGGGTTTGCTTCTTCCTACACTGCCCAACTGAATTATTTTCTCCATATGGTGGAGCTACTCTGTTTTTAACTGGTTCTTCCTGCCCCTTCACCAGATGGCTGTTTTTATACAGGACATCTTGGCTCTTGCACGTTGCGCCTTGCTGAGTTGAGAGCAGGGAAAGGAATTCGTGTGAAAGCAGGCTCAGGACAGTCACTGCTATCCCTGGTCTTGAGGAATGAACAAACCTGGAACTGGACCTTAGGCATCAGTGAGATGAATATTCAGATTTTATCTAACAGGATAACTGGAAGCAAGGATCCTGCTTGTTTTTGGTGGTCATGAGATTTTAATGTGATCGCATCATTGAACGGGCTGTAAATGGGCTGCACCCTGGAAAGTCTTCCCTTTCTTGGTTTTCAGCTCACTTCAGGTCTGACCTGTAGTAGCTCACTGTCATCCTTGTCTTGGGTGTTAAGCACAGCTAATACATTGCAATCCTGTCTGTCTTCTTGCTATTTTTGTCTTCCTAGGGCAGGGCACCCACCTGTAAGCTTCTTGTTGCTCTCCAGCTGCCAGGGAATCCTTGTCTTGCACCACAGCATGCCCCAGTTTGAGTGCCTCCTTGTGATGCCAAAGACACAAAGAGAGGAAAAAAAACTCGAAAGGAGACATACCTGGGTAGCCAGGCACTCTGCATCTGTATTCAAGGGCCTTCCTCATTTGCTTTTCTAAGGAAACGAGGTGTGTGTGATCACACTGCTGCCGTGTTCCCCTTAACTTTGGAATCCGGTGGACAAATTTGAGCAAATTTGATGCAGGGGGAGAGGTCTCAGTGGTACTGAGTTCTACATGTTTCATGAAAATAGGCAGCTGGGCAGAGACCCTGTTAGTGCATGTCCTGAGGGAAGGGCTGCGTGTCAGCTTGCCGGTTAATGCACGGCGTTGGAGGAGTGTCTCTGTACAGGAGCTCAGTCCTGAGACCTCTCTCTGTAGGAAACGGCAAAAGGCTTTCTCTGGCCTTTTCGTTTTAATTTTTTTTTCCTTTGGTGAGACTTGAAAATAAAAATAACACTTTTCATCTTCAAAGGGCTTTACAAACATCAGCTAATTAATCCTTCCCTCATCTAGTTTGCTGCTTCAAGGAAAAGTGGAAAAGCAGGGATTTTTCTAAAAGTGAGTGAGATGGATCCTTAGAGGACCCATCTCAATTCTGGAGGGTCTGTGGCTGTTGCTCCACTCCAGAGCATGGGCTCTGTACCATGTTGTTGATTGTTCTTTGTTTCTGTAACAAATAAATAAACAATGGAATTCAAAGAAATACTAAGAGATGCCCCCAAACACGTATCCCCCAGTTTATGGCTAACCCATCAACCTTAAAGAACTGTAAATGGGCTTAATCAGGAGGACAAGAAAATTCCCATCATTACATTTTAGATATTTAAAATCAATCATACATAAGATAGTAAAATTTTCTCATAAATTACCATTAAAACACAATGAGGGCATTTTCTGTTTTTCTCTTGATGTCCCTGAGGATCTTGCAGGCAGCATCAAAAACAGAAGGTTTAAATATTTCCTTGTCCAGTTCTCTTCTCCATTGCTGGTAAAACCCTTGCAAGAATACTTTTGAACAGATTAGTACCTGCTATTGCAGAAGAACTTCTACCTGAAAGCCAGTGTGGTTTCAGAGCCAACAGGAGTACTGAAGACATGGTATTTGTTCTCAGATAACTGCAAGAGAAGTGTAGGGAACAGAACAAAGGACTCTATGTAACTTTCGTTGACCTCACCAAAGCTTCTGACACTGTGAGCAGAAAAGGCCTGTGGCAGATCTTGGAATGATTAGGATGTCCCCCCAGGTTCCTCAAAATGGTCATCCTGCTACATGAAGATCAGTGCATTGGCCTTTTTAGCCATCAGTGTGCTTGTAGCAAGCGTGGTTAGAGCCCTTCCCAAATCTTCGTTTGCGAAGCCTAGCCATGATGATGATGAGATATATCCTTGTCCAGTTCTCTTCTCCCTTGGTCTAGCAAACCGTATTTGGGCACAGTATCAGTCCTGACACTGGTGTCACAAATTAATGTGTCATTGTGGATTCACTGGGGTATGAGCACTGCTCTGGCACTGGCTCTCTCCATTGGAAGAAAGAAGGTCAGTGTAAACCAAGCCTTACTGGAGAAGTCAACACAAGGGGGGGAATGGGAGGAGGGCATGGGGCACGACCAGCAGTAGATGTAGGTGGCTTTTACTCTCTTGCATTCAGATGAGCTCTGTGATGCAGATTTTATACTGATGGTAGCTGTGACTTCTGGTCAGGAGCCACATGTGCCTTGTCTGTGTGCTGGATGGGCATCAATACAAAAAGCCAGTGCTCCTGGTGGGCTTTCCCTTGATCTCAGCTGTCAACCAGATCTGGCAGACATGCCACAATGACCTCCAATAAGGTGGTGTGGACCACCACAATGGTTCAGTAATGAGATACCCCACTGAGTGAAGGGGGGAGCTATAAAGAGTGGGTGAAGAGCTGAACAAACTGTGCCTGTAGCTGGAATATCTGTGCCATGGTCAATCCTGTGCTGCTTTCCTGAGAACTTAGCTAAGGGAAGCTTCATCTGAGTCATTGTAGGCATGGGAGCGGGGAGTCTGAGTAAAGGGTTTGGAGAGGAGTGTGGAGAAGGAGTTTTGCATTTCATCTCTGTGATATGGGAACCAATGTCGATTGTGGATTTTTTCCAGCATCCTCTCCACTCTGTGTTGTGCATCCAACTCAGGAATAAAGGGATGGGCTGATGCTCTGTGATTATTTTTTTTTTTTGTCCCTCCACAATCATTTGTAAATGCATGAGAATATTTTGGTGTGGTGAGTGTGGTTACATTTGACACAGCGAGTTAACCTCAGAGGGCAGCAGGTGCGGTGCTTTTGGTTTTCCTTGACGGTGTGAAGGAGGCCTACACCTTGGAGCATTGTAGAGCTCAGCAGCCTCAAAGACACTGCAAAAGCTTTTACTCTAGATTTTTTTCTCAAGAGAAATTTCTTATTTAGTTTTTGCCTGAGTCTACTCCTGCTGGCTCTTCCAGGGTGTTCTTCTCATTACCACTCAAAGGGCGTGAGCTTCTCTTGAGTCCAAAACAGGACATGCATACAATTTTGTATTATTGTGCTGGCTTTTGTCATGCGATCTTTTCACTTCTGTCAGCAAATTTTTTTCTATTGCACTTTTCATCAACACTGAGTTCTATTGCAGATATGGTTACAATTAGAAAATAATGATTTTGGTATTGTTAGAGCATGAATTAATTATAGTTTCTGGTGGAACAGAAAAAAGCAAGAACAGAAAATAGTTCTCAATCAAGCAGAGGTTTTTGTTATTTTATACGTATTTACTATTATTCTACAACTGAAAAGCCTGGATCCAGAAATACTGCAGAAGGATGAAATGGTGCTTACAGAATGCAAGTTCACAAAGGAAGTTATTTTAGGTTTCCTCAAAGGAAAAAAAAAACAAAACAAAAACCACCTCAGGCTTCCCTGAATCAGAAACGTGATGCTGTACTTTGAGTAGAAACCTATTGAGTTCCCTGCAAATTTGTTGTCTTTTAATCCTTGCTTTCCACTTCCCTAAATATGCAAGGAATGAGTCCAGAGTGGCTCTTAAAGCCTTGGCTGGGTTTGCTGGACTGGTAAATAGAAAAATTACTTTTTTTCTTTTTCTTTTTAAACTGAGAAATTCAGATCAGGCATCAGAAAGACACAGTAAACAAGGAGCCTGGCGTTGCTGTTTTTAGACAGGCACTGTTCGGAGTAGGATTGCGCTTTAGGAGGTGCTAAGTATGTTCAGCAATATTGGCATTTTGTTTCAGTTGGATGAAGAGCCAAAAGAAATCTGAGCCCTTCATGAATGGAAGCAGTCTTCCCTCATATGCCCCTACATTGCTTCTCCCTCTCATTGGGCAGATGTAAAGAGCCGCATCCCTTCCACCTCCATCCCTCCTCAGCCTCCGCTGAGAGGTGGTAGCTTCTCACATCTAGCAAAGGAAAGGCAGGAAAGCCCTCACAAGCTCCCTTTCTCTGGCCACACTGCCCTGCAGGGATCACAGAAGTTGTGCCATTTAATCCTTCAGCCGCTGTGGCACGTTGCAGGGTGCTGACAATGGGTGTAAGCAAAATGCATAATTAATAAAGCAGCGGTGGTTGGCATTTGCAGCTTGGCGATGGGTGGGACGTGAGGAGAAGCGACGGGGTAATTATAGATGTGAAAAATGAGGCAGGAACACGCAGTAACCTTTCTAGGTTAGCTGTCCCTGTGATCGATGGCCTGCATTGTTTTCTCACTAACCTTTTGGTGAACCTCCCCTTAGAATAACAGGGCAAATACAGTTATTCCCTTCCCCGTCTTGTTTGTTGGTAAAGCGCTTGTGTACCACCTTATTATTGCACCCTAAATATCGCTGTGTGTTGGTAGTAAATCATACGGCAGGTAGTGAGCTGCCCCTCCTGCAGGGACCTTCTGTCCTGCCCCTACCCAGCTGGGGGCTGCGTGCCCATTGTGGTGCTCTGACTCTGCCACAGTCCCAGTTAAACCAAAAAGATGGATTTCCACAACTGAAGTAGGTGTTGGGTGAGCTGCAGGGATAGAGGTCAGGAAGGGTGAAGTAAAGAAGGTTATGAAACCAAAGGTGTACATGGTAAGGTTTTTGCTGGAAGGACAGGAAAGCTCCAAGATATTGGGGCAGTAAATTCGTGGGCTTGTAACTGGATGGAAGTGTCTTTAAGGGGAGGTGTTGGTCCATTTGCATCCCCTGCTGCTTGAACGTACTATGATTTTACCTATCAAAGCCAAACTTGTTCTGTTTTCACCAATTTCTAATGCAGCTCTCAAGTGATGAGGTTTCTGAGAGCAGCAGTCAAGTTCACAAAGCCCCAACTCCTTTGTCAGGAGAGTTGGTTCAAGCATTTTGGGAGGGAAGCATATGATATACACCAGATAAAATTGCAACATGTGAAAAAAATGTGAAGAATGCCAGGAAACGTTCTTGAACCCTGCAGTCGACTTAGCAGAGAGCTAAATGGTTACAGGCAGTCATGATAATTGAAGATAGGAATGTATACATGAGAGAGCCCCTTCTTTCAAGAAGGCATGGATCTTTGCCTTCATGTCCTGGGAAGTACTTTTGATTGTTGTATTTATTTCTCTGGAGTAATTACTAAACTTCCCCTCAGCCAAAAGCATTACTGATATATGGGGATTTTTTTGCCCTTTACAAGGACACTACTGGCTACTTACAAAACAGTCAAATTAAGAAAAGACATCCGTACTGCAGAGTTATCCAAGGACAAATTAGAAGTTAAAATTAATCAGATGGGAGTCAGTCCAAATTCCCCTTGTTTATGGCAAAAAGTTTCTTTAGTATGACTTCTTTTTTTTTCCTGGAAGATGCGTGTCTCCAAAATTTCTGTCATGGCCACCTAAAATTTTAATATGCGAGAAATGTTTATATTTTTTCAGAACATCGGGTGAGCTTTAAGAATTTGTCTTGGCAAGGAAAAAATGAAACAGTAAAAGGAGACATTTGAAGAGTCCCAGAAACAAATATATGACTATGTGTTGACATGTTATGAAGGTGTTGGGAGCGACTCCTTAACTTAAAATTGTGTTGAAATTTGCACTTACTATGGATTTAAATTCATCAGCTTCACACTCTGATGATTGAATTTAGGCTCCTGATTTGGTACAGAGATGTGCTGAAGAACAATTGAATCTTCCATATGAGGATTTTAAATAAAAAAATGAACTTAACTTTGCAGAAGACTTAATTTTAAAAGTCTTTCTTCTGAAGTGGTGCCTTTCTCCCCGCAAGCATCAAGGTTCCTTTGGGACTGTTTGCAGACCACACTTGCATTCTTGCTTTATTCTGGTTTTCTGTCCAGCTCCAGTAAGATGTGTGACATTAATGGTTAAATCAGAGTTGTTCCTCTGCTACAGCTGCAAGGGCCCTCTTCTATCTCTGAACAATGGAGCAATTGCAGTCTTTAGCCCTAAAATACGGTAGCTGCTGGAGCCAGACTCACAGTGGTCACTCCAGTGGGTCAGGGATTGCATTTGTTCAGGCTTAGTTGCAGATCCTGTCTTAGCAGATGCTGAGCAGCAAGTCCCAGAGACTTTTTTTCCAGGGTGATGAGGGATCCTGAATTAGATTGCAAGACTTTTAGTGCAGCGACTGCTTTTTTATATTTTTTTACATCATGCAGTACAGTAGGGCTCTACTTAACACTTCCAGATGTTAGCTCTAATACAAATGCAATAAAAATAAATTAAATTCAGAGTGGATTTGTATTTCTGCAATCTCTGGAAGAGGAATGTTTTTCCACAGTGCTGTGCCCTGGTGCTTGTACAGGGGGCTGTTGTCACCCGCTCTGCCAACTGTGCTGAGTCAAGTACGGCTTGAGTTGAAAGTGGAGATTTTCAACTCTGCAGCAAGAGTAGCCAGCTAAGGTGACTCTGAGGTGTCCCTTCTGTTCCCAACCACACATACCTTCACGTGTGGATGGATAGGCATTCCCAGGCCTTTCCATAAACATCTTGGTAGACCAGGCAGGTCCTCACAGGGTAGGCAGGGTGTTGTGACTCACCAAGCGGGGCTTAAAAGCGAACCTTGGATTTTATGAGCTGTTCCTGACATGGCAACTGTCTTGCTGGATCATATCTACAGGTCATTTTTCCATAAATTCTGGATTACCTCAGTACTTCACATCACTTTTGAAAAAGCCTTCAAATCCATGTATTATTATTGTTATTCCCTAATATCATAACTAGAAGACAAGGTCTAATAGATATGGCACACTGTTTGCAAGGACTCCGCTTCTTTTCTTGGCTTTACTATGCTCTCACTGTATGATCTTGGGCGAACTGCTCCACCAATCTGTTCCCCTGTCACCACACATTGTCTTAGATCATCAATCCTCTGGAGCAGACACAGTCCCTTAGCACGTTGTGTTTTAACGTCTAGCATTATGAGGCTCTGGTCTCTGCCGGGACTTCTGTGTGTTACAGAAATACAAATAGTTGCTGCTAATAATAATATTAAATCTGTGTGGCTCTTCAGAGATAAGTAAAGGGCAATGCTCCTTTCTCCGAGGAGCAGGCAGGATAAGTACTTTATTTTTGTCTTTGTCTTTTTCTAATTATATTAAAAAAGGCAGCCAGTAGACATGATTAAAAAAAGGAGAAAAAAAATAAAGGAAGGTTGCAGCAATTTGATATTTTTAGCCTCAGACCTGCTACTTGCTCTGTGAACCAATCTTAGGATCATGGGCTGAGTCTGGTTCATATCCGTGTTTGCCAGGGATAGAAATTGTTTGGAGCCTTACATTGACAGTTGGCTCAGTATTCGGGCTAATCCCATAAAACCACCATGCGGCTTGATGCAACTTTCAGTATTTGCTGTGAACAAAAGTCTCAGGAACGTTACAGATCAGACACTAGAAGCTTCACTTGGCTGATACGTGGCAGGGCTCTGGGCTGGAATGATAAGGGGCTGGGATGGAACTGAGCATGGCAGAATGGGAGGCCATCGGAGATGAGAACTCAAGTTTTGTTTGTTTCTGTGTGCTATGGGATTTTTTCAATTATTATTTCATTTCCAAAGAAACGCAACGGCAACAACAAAAGGTCTTAAATATTCAGCAGTGAAAACAATAGATTTGAAAAGGAAAACAAAAAGTTAGAGCCAGCTCTGGCATTGGTGGACATTTGGCTCTGAGGGAAGCGAGAACAGCTTGGATTTGCATAAATTGCATACTGCAGGTCATAAAGCAGAGTCAGAATTATGCTTTCATTGCAGTGGCATGAATGGGAGCACATAATTGGCATTCTTCCCCTCTTGATCAGATGCCTCCTTCAGGGGATTTCTGCACCCAATACGTTGCAGCTCATCCATTCACTCCCTGGCATGGATAGAGCTTTTGTTTTCAAATTATGATTTTTCTATTCTCTGACTTCTTCCATAACCTGGGAAAGCCCCAGCCCCCCCCCCGGTGCATGGCCCTTTGTTTGGGAGAACAACCAGAGGTCGTGCTGTGCTGAATGTAGCTGTTGTTGCGTCACCCCCTGTGCATGTTTCTGTGCTTCTGGGTCAGCGTGGAGCTAATGACCCCCGGGGCAATGGTCATGGTGCTCAGTGCTGTGCACCTCCTCTGAAGTGTATGGAGTCCTACATTTCCAAGTCTGAAGAGATGAACATGATTGTGATCAGTCCAATAGGGCTTCTTCCAGAGATGTGCAAAGATGCACTTCTGGCTGGGACAAGTTTAGCATGTCTCTTGGTCGAACCCAGGGCCCGGCTTTCTTTTGCATTATTTGGTTTAATGGCTTTCCTTGCCTTCTGTGATTTCCAGCTCAATTGCAACGAGGACTCGCTTGTGGATTCAGGTTCAGCAAAACACTTAAATGCGTGCTTAACTTGAGCTGCATGCAGAGCCCTCTCCAGGACTCAGGCGTGTGTGTGCTTCAGGTGATGCATATGGTAAATGCTTCCAGCAAGTGTATATTGGTTCTCCTAAAACTCATGTCCTCTCAGACATCGGTAGCCACATGGAAGCCCTTCCAGCTGGATCCTGGGCATCCTTCCCATGTGGCTCCTTGTCAGCACTGTCCTCTCAGAGCTTCCTCTCTCATCCTGGATGAATGTTTGCAGTTCCAGGTGCCTCGTGCCACTGTGTCTTGTCCTTTCCCAGGACCATGCCCACTCGGCTTTTGATCTTGGATTGGTTCAGCGACAGTGGCAAATAGAAATTAACAGCTATTGATGACTGAGGCCCGCCTCTTCATTTATTCACGGACAAATGTTTTAACATGTCAGTGTTAAGAAATTATATTGATTGGATATTTTGTTTTATTCCTTAAGTCTGCTAATCCAAAGGGCAATTCCTCCTTTAGTATCTTTATGCTGCGGGCTCAGTTCTACTGCACCTTGTCCGAAAAATCTTTATTTTCAAGGCACAGGGAAAATGATGTTTATAAAATATAAACTATGGGAATTTTTATTCCCCTCTGGCTTTAGGAGGAGGAGAACAGCTGGTAGAGAGTAGATGAGAAAGGCTTTATCTGCTGTATTTTGGTTACTGTGCTTTGAGTGATGGGTTTAATAATTGATAGAGCAATTTAGCAATGATCCATAATCCTGAAAGAAGCCTACGCTCCCCTCCCTCTCCCTCCTTTTCTCCCTCCCTCCAAGACTGACAGGCTGCTCTCAGTGGTTTTGTCTGCAAAATTTCATCCCTTGGTTTCTGTAAACAGCCTGACATGGGAGAGGGGGGAAAAAGCAACTGTTTCTAAATCTTTTGTCTTGTTTCCACAAACAGCTGCGCTGCCTTCTCCAGCTCTGGGCTTCAGTCATTTATTTGCTCCCATGCTCTTGCTGAAGAGAGAGGAGGTTTTCTTTAAGGCCCTAACCTAAATGAAGTGTATATATGCAATGTATATAGGAGAGCAGAGTGGTGCAGAGCCTCCCAGCAGGGACTGCTCCCTCCCTATTTAAACCTAGGCTTTGTTGATAGCTGAATCCAGCTTTCTTAATCCCAAGAAAGGTGCACAGTGATGGCAAGTGCTTGATATGTAAGTGTGGTTTACTTGAAAGTCTTCCAGGGTTAACCTGTGGAAATTGCATTTTCCAAGAGCCTCCTAGCAGGGAGCACTGGGATCCTGTTGGAGTGCTTGACATCTCAGTGTCTGTGTGACGACAAATTTTTAAAGATGGATGCAAACCCATGGCAATGTAGGGCTGTGTTTTCAGGTGCATGGCGTGTATCCCCTCCATGGGGGTAGGGAGTTTCAGAGCTTCTGTGTGGGATGTCTGCCTCTCTCTTCATCCACAGGAAGTGCAGGAAGAGAGAGGAAAAGATGTGGCAGAAAAAAGGGACTGAGACAGTAAGCAACACAGAAAAAGAGACAAGGTTATAGGTACTGAGTACCTATACCTTGCCCTTGTTGAGGGCAAGGCAGGGTAAAGAGAGGGAGGAGGTGCAACCTGGCAGAAAGCTGGGTATAGGCAAAGTCAAGTGAGATGTATTAAGTTATGTTTTTCCATATGTATTACGTAGAGGCCAGATTGACAACAAGTTGTAATTAAGTATGACATAAAATCAGCTATGCACAGCTGTATTATTCCTTAAAATTACAAGGGGTGAGGTCCTTTGGGGCACAGTGGAGTCTATGGATGCTCCGCCATGGGAGGTCTGTAATACAAGCTGGCTGAATGCTTGCCAGGAGAGACACAGGCATTGATTGGATGGCCCAGGATGAGGACAGGGAGGGAGTGGGTGACTTTTCTATGGTCTGGGCTAGCCCTGTCAGCCTCTGACACCATCCTCTGGAGTATTTTTGCCCTTTCCAGTCAGCACCCTGGTGGAACATGAGTGGTGTCAAGGGGTGAGTAGTCTTTTCTGCTTCTATGATTTGCTATTAAATACCCTGAGCAATGATAGGCTTACAAGGCTTGGCTGATAATTACGCCAGTCACGTTCAGAAGTAATTGTTGTGTAACTTACTCTGTTTTTAAAAGACCAAACTATGTGTGTGTACACTTGATAAAAACACCCTGGGACCTGCACCTGTACTCTTGAAACACTTCCAGCTATGTTGTATTTTGTCTGTACTTAGAAGGATCTTAATGACCTTCCTATTGAAAAATATATATTTACTCTACTTTATGGAGTTAGAGTAGTTCAGGTGGGAGGGGGGCCTTGGGAGGTCATTTAGCCCAACCTGATGGTCAAGGTAGAGTCTGCCATGAGATGACGATCAGGACTTTGTCTTGCTCTGTCTTAGAAGCCTCCAAGGATGGCAACTGCACAGCCCCTCAGGGCAGCCTGTGCTGGTGGTTCATTTATCAGCACAGTGGAGGTGTCTTCCCTGCTCCCAGTGGGAACCTCCCCTGTTTCAGTTTGTCGGTCATCTCCACTTCCTGCTACCAACCTGAATGAAGAGCCTGGCACCATTTTCTCCATGTGACAGAGGAGAAAAGTGCAGGCTGTTGTCTTGTATACCATGGCTGTCCCTCCTTGCACTGAAGTTGCTCCAGTTCCGAGGCTGAACATGGTGGCCAGATGTGGTCAGAGGTAGGGCACCATATTCCTTGGTCTGCTGGCCCTGCTTTAGGGAGCCTGTTGTTGCAGCTGCTACCTGGGTCCTCGTTTCATGCCCACTGACCCTCAAGTCAAGATGCTTATGGCCATTCCAGCTGGGAGGTTCCCCATTTGTCACCAGGGCTCATCCGTCCCAGGGCCAGACTTGGCATTTGTCCTCACTGCATTTCAGAAGGTCTCCAATGGCCCATGCTTCCAGCCTGTCCAGGTCCCTCAGGTCCCTCTGAGTGGCAGCCCTGCCCTCAAGTGCATTGCCAGGTCTCTTCAGTCTGGCATCATCCATAAACTGGATGAGAATGCCCTCTGCCTCATCCTCTTCGGGTCAGTGATAGATACGCCAAACAAAACCAGTCAGGGATAAACCCCTGTGGTACCTCACTTATTACTAGCCTCCAGTTTATATTTATGTCCTGTAACATAAACCATCACCGAAGGCTGAGTGGATCCAGCTTCCACTCCTCTGAGCTGATACAGATATTTTTTGATGTGTTGCAGACTAATCTTGAGGGATGGGTGAGGGCAATGTGAGCAATGCAGTGTTGGAGCTACCCTCTAGTGGTGGTTATGCTGGTGGTTTGACAGCCCTGGAAATGGCTCTGGCTACACGAACAGTCCTTTCTAGAAACCAGGTGTTTTTTCTGAGAAGTAGAGAGTAGGCCCTTTAGAAGCACTGTCCCTCCTTGTCACTCAAACCAACACATCTTTGTGGGCAAACAGTATACTGTGATAGATAGGGTGGCATTCCTCAATGGCCATTTCACTCCCTCATAAATACCTGTGCTGACTAAACTGTCCGGGGTTTGAACTCTGTGCTGGAATCTGAAAGGCATGATGTGTCTGCATGTTCTGGGATGAGTCCTGGCTGCCAGGGCTGTCCCTTGCTGGGATTCTGTTAGATTGGTGTTCCCCAACATGGTCCAGAGATCATCGCAATCCTTGAGGTCCCACCAAATGGTCTGCAGAGCTGTACCACTTCTGTATGTGTTTCAGCTGAGCATTCAAGCCAACTCCAGAACTTGTGGATGCAGGAGGAATGCAGAAGTCCCTCTGTGAGGCCAGCAGTGAGGGTGAGCTCAGCTCTAAACCCCTGCTTTAGAGTGATGCAGGTGGGATCTGGAGCTTCTCTCCTGTCTGCTTATGGGACACAGAGTGATCGAGTGAGCAGGAGCTGTTGATGGTTGTAGGTGTTAAGCTCTGGTCCTGATGGCTGGCTTGTCACAGACATGAAGTCTGCAAATGCCCAACCCTGGAGCAGAGGATGTCCTTAGTCTGCGGGTCATCCATATTTGATGTCTGCATCCCTTCCAGGTATCTGTATGAGTGGAGAGGTGGAGAGATGAGGGAAATAGGAACTATAATTTTAATTCTAGAATATAAGCCTGTATCCTTATATACTCCTTCACTTAAAAAGTGATTTGAGGTCTGAGAGGTACAGAGGAACAAAAAAAAACCAAAAAAAAACAAACAAACAAAAAAAAAAAAAAAAAAAAAACAAAAACCAGAAAACCAGCAAAAGATGCTGTTTGCACTCCACCTCCTTTAAGTAAGAGCTAAAGGTAATTTGCATCCTACAGTATATTGCAATTAAAATAGGAAAAAAATACAAAAGAATCAAGTCAGTGGGTATGAGAGTCCATAAAGATGCCAAAGAATGGGTTCATCTGAGAGGAGGATAGAGCCCCATCACTTGAATAAAAACCCTTTTGTAAGATCCATGAAGGATGCAGTTCCTCGTCCTCACAGAAGGTATCTTGGTGCGTGGGAGAGCACGAGCCCTGAGTGTGGTCAAGCCCTGGGTGTGCAGCTGGTCAGTGCTTGTCCAGTTGGGGAGAGGGCTTCACCTCCTGCCTCTCTGCCTCTGTCCGGGGTTTTCTGGGTGGAGATGTGAAAGGTGCTGCTCCCTGAAATTCAGGCTTTAGCAGGTGAGACTAGCAGGTAGAGTAGGACAGCACCTGTGTACATCAGCTTAGAGACATCATCACTGTAGGACTCTCTGCACTGCCTGCAGCTGCCTGCAGCCTTCTTCTAGAAGTCATCCCAAAGATGAGAAGCAGGAACACTCTCTGCTCAAGGTGCCAGCAAGTATCAAGTTTTGAGTTATATTTTTGTCTGATATGTATACTTGTCCATGAAGGACTCTGCTGAAACGATCACGCTTGGCCATGGGACCCTACCAGAGGTGGTAAATTATCCCTGAGGAGGGCAGTTTGCAGGGAAGTTTTAAAATTCAGAAGGAGCCCAGCTCTCTGAATCCCAGTCTGTGGAAATGAATTTTTTTGGCATTTGTTTTTAATGTCCTGTGATGTGTGGGTGAAAAAGCCAGCGAGCTAGACTGGTAATTAATTTTCTTGACAGAAACACCAGACAATGAAATTACCCTGCCACAAAGCAGGGTTGCTAAAGTAAATACTCTGCCAGCAGCAGGCCTGAAAGCAGGATGGGGTCATATGTGAGGTGCAAGCAAATGATGAAATGGCAGTTCTGCCTCTGAGGATGTGCAGGTGCTGCCAGCACATGGACCCTCACGCTGTGGGTCCCCTGCACCATCAGCTCTCTGGTACGCATGGGCACATTCAGGCTGGGCTCCAAAGTGGTGGGGGACTTGTTGGACCCAGTGCTGAGCCAAGGAGCATTTCACCCTTTGCTGTCCAGGCAAGTAATGTGGTCAGAAAGGGGCAGTAGATGTGGGAAGTGGGTCTGGGCTGGCTGCCTTCCTCCTGGAGATAAAAGCTCTTGGCAGGGCTCTTTGGTCATTCCTAGGTTGGTAGTAAGTGGTTCCTAAATCTTTGGTCTATGCTGCTGAGATTTGTGTGAGCTGTAGAACAGGTTGTGCTTGCACATGCAGAAGGGGGATGCCTTTTGTTCTGAGACATAGATGGCAGCTCGTAGGAGAGGATGGACGGGGGGGCAAAATTTTCTGTTTTCCTTCTGTGTCTCCTGTACAGAAGACAGGAATTACTGTGCCAAGGGTATTGCAGATGCCAAAAAACTGGCAGAGAACAGTACATGGGGATGCTTCTGCCTGTTTTGAGGTACCTAGCAGCTGGCTGCCATTGTGTGGTGTCAGACAAGATCCTCACCTCAGTCAAAAGTTTTGGTGAGTCTCTGTTAAAAAAAAACCCAAATGTACTGTTGGTGCAGAAAACACTTCTCTGTGCAGCCATGGAGGAATCTGTTGAAGACCTCACTCCTGTTCCAGGAGGGCCTGCTGCCATGTGAATTGTCCTTCCAATTTATGATTGCAATACTCTGATGTGCTCACTTTAATAGGGCACTTTCCCTTGTTGCATAGTGTTAGCAGCTGCAGAATGGAGAAATTCCACACAAGAATGGACAAAGACGTGGAAACCGTTTTCTATCCCTTTGAAAAAGGGAATTACACCATTCTTATTGCTGAGCTAAATTTGAGTGGTTCTAGGAATTTGGAGTTGTGGAGTGAATTGCATGTACATTTTAGGACCATAGTTATTTAGTGTATTAATTACCTGTAAAAAGTGGTGGACCAGTAGCAAAGTGTTCAAGCATGCAGGTATCACAGACTTGCTTAGGTTAGGCTGCACAAAAGAGCGAGGAGCATTTAAAGGACTTGATCAAGATTACAGAAAACATTATGCCAGATCAGTGTAGTACTGAAAAGCTGTAAACATTGGAAGAGGAAAAATGAACTATTTCTACATAATTCTGTGTCCTAAATTAACTGCAGCTCCTCTGGAGAAAGGACTGTGGGTCTCAGAGGATCTCCCAGATAAAACATCTGCTGAAATGCCTCATGTCACTCCAAAAGCAAACAAAATATTAAGCTTAGGGAAGACTGGAATGCAAAAGCATTCTGCAAATAGTGTAAAATAAGTCTGGGGAATATCCTCATGTTTAACTCTTTCTATGTTGGTTCAGCCTGTCTCCAAGCAGTCATGTCAGGAAGAAGAGTTGTAGGATCAGGCAGTGGAAGTGAATTGAAACATCCATGGGATGGTACACTCAGAAGCCAGAAGCTGCTGCAGACGTGGGAGAACAGGGCAGAGATATAAAAATAGCTTGTGCTAAAAGAAAGGTGATTCAAGCACTTCCATCTTCACCTCTGGACCAATTTATGTAAACATGAAGTGAGAGGTAATAAATTTAAACCTGATGAAGGAAAATCAGGCTTTAAACAACTGAGTTAAGATGCTATTCAAAGCAAAAGGTTGCCTGTGGAACTCTGTGTCACAACACATGATTGAAGTCAAGATCTCACCTTGTCTTAAAAAATTGACATGTTTATGTTAAGGAAAAGGAGTTCCACATGTTAGATACAGGTCTATATGCAGAAGGATGTATGCATCCATAACTTAACATGAAGAACAATGTCCACCCAATAGAGGTTAAGAGGTATTTTATCAGTGGACAAGTTATTTCATTATAACACTTGTAGCATCCTTCCCAAAATGCTTGGCATTGGCTATCTCAGGCAGGCAGATCGCTGCTCCCTCTGTTGACTCCAACTCTCACTTTCACATGGCAAACAGGAGGTGTCTGCTGGCTGGAAATTTGGGAGCCTGTGTGGTGTCAATTCCTGTTGGTTTTGTCGTGTCCTAATGACTGCTTATTTAAGTTAACAAGATCTTTTTGTCTTAGAGCTGCTCCCTCTCCATAGAAAAATTGCAGTTATGACATGAAGGCTGGGGGAAGGCTACAGCAAGTGCTAGCTGTGCTGTACACAGGGTGCCCTATCACTTAGATCTGGCCCCCTTGTCACAGCCGTTCTCATCGCTGTTCCAAAATGATCATCTGTTTGGGACTTAGTGGTCAAAGATTGCAACTAATGTTTAGGCTCAATTGTGTAATGTAAATACCAGCTTTCATAAAGTAAAGTAAAATAAAACTACCTCACTGCCTCTCCTCCCTACAAGGATAGGTCTGATTTAATAGAATGAATGGGGTTCCATTTAGTTGCATTTTATGTATTTAAATAATATGGACACTGGTTTGTGCTTTTCTTCTGAGCAGCGGAGATGCAAAACTTCTTTAACGTGTGAAAAAGAAATTCTCTACTAATTACTGCATTCCAGAAAGTGGAGCTTTACGGAAAACCCACTGGTCAGCCAAAGACTTGAGGGGTGGGGGGGAGGTGGAAATTAGAAATTTTGGAACCTCAAATCATAGGTCATCCCTTCTTGCTGGGATTTGGAGGTGTTGGCAGCATAAGTGTGGGGAGAGAGGGAAGGAGATGTGTGCTGTATATGAAAGCTGTGCAAGCGATTTTTATGAACAGGGAGTTTTCTACACAAAATCATGTTGGGAATATCCCACGGATAGTCCACCCCTCCACTCCCTCCACTTGAGTTAGTGGGAGGGATTTGAAGTTCAGGCGATGCGTGGCTGAGCTCTCATTAGTGACCAGGGACATTTCATTCACAATGTGGAAGGCAGACAGGGAGAGGCAGATGGCTTTGAATGCAGGATTTACATAGTAATGAGATTCAGGTCACCATAGCCGTCTTTTTCTCTCTGCATTTTGTCTAGGTGTCGAGTAGTGACAGAATGGGGAGGAAAGGAGGAAAATTAACCCCTTGCTCATATGGAGAGATTGGTGTTTGAATAAAAAGTTTGTCACAGTGGGCTAAAGAACAGTAGTGCATGACAACAAGCACAGATGAAGCCAGAAGGGCTAAAGGTAGCCACGTCTGAAGTTTCTGGCTTGTTTTTTTTGGCAGGAATGGCACAACGTATTCTAACTTTAAAATCCCAGAATTTCCTGTAATTTTTATGTTCTGCATTGCTGGTTTGAGAATAGATAGTTTGGGGGTTTTATCATTACAAGTCAACTCAAAGTTGGGGAAGTTTGTGGACTGAAAATGGGGC
Source organism: Anabacerthia variegaticeps (assembly GCA_035583185.1). Lineage (NCBI taxonomy): Eukaryota > Metazoa > Chordata > Aves > Passeriformes > Furnariidae > Anabacerthia > Anabacerthia variegaticeps. Next base: position 62,555,977 of record JAWWEW010000041.1, on the reverse strand, counting down.
ATGGATTCTTGCTACAGGGCCTTTGCTTCTTTCTTTGGAAAAAATTATGCATCTTGCTTGGTTTCTTGGCTAAAGACTTGTCTTCACATGATTGTAATGGTGTGATTAAAACATAATATTTTCCACTGCAATTGGTAATCCTTAGTATGATCTCACTAGTGTCAGATCTTATCTTGATGACAGATGGGAACTGGGAACCATGGGTCCTATTTCAAGCTTTGGATGGTGGCACTTGATTTGCTCAATAGTCAACCCCAGGCATTCCCAAAATGTGCATCAGGGCCCAAGAAATCCCAAGACTATATTTAAAACTATGAAAGGTTTAAAGCAACGTGTGGGGGTTTTTTTCTTGTGCTTTTTTTCTTTATAGTTAGAGGAGTATGGGAAGGTAAGTTATTCTTTCTGCTGTACATCAGCTGGCTCCAGAAGCTGGGGCTTTAGAAATGTTGCAAAAGAGCAGGAGAGAAGCTTTAGGTGATCCCTGTGTAAAGTCAGTTAACTGCACGTGGACATCTATGCAGGGGTGGGAAAAGTAAGGAAGGTGTTTGTGTGTGTATAAGGGTTTTAGTAGTTGTAAAATGCTTTTGGTTCTTCCACATAGAAGTTGTTTTTGAAATGCAGAGCATTTGGGGCACTAAGGTCAGGATTCATCTCATTTCATCTTGGCTGCTGAAGTCGATTGAGCTTGTCTGACCTCGTCATACAGAGCTTTTCAGCATCAGTGAAGAATCCCTAAGCAGTGGGACAGATTCTCCTTGGAAGGGAAGGGGGCAGAGGTGCTTTGGTGGCATCTCCTGAAGCCAACAGTAAATGCATAGCCAAAGTGCCACTGCATTTGGAGTGGTTGGGCTGAAAGGGAAAAGTAAATCTAATCAGGTACCTGGGACAAACTGGGAAAGGAAGACTTCATGGCTACTTCCTCCTGAGGAAAAGGCTCAGGTCTAATAGATCTAATTATGTTATTTCTGTGTTTTATTGTTACAGCCATTTCTTTAAAAAGTCAGTAATCCTTTTATACCAGTCCTGTAATGATTATTTAATGTCTGGTTGTTTGTGAACCCACCAAGCTGTGTGAACAGAGGATACTTCATCACAGGGAGTCGCTCAGTTCTCCACAGGAAAGTGAGCTGGGCCTGAGAGCCTCGAGTGGGATCCATAACAGGGTGGTTTCATAGTCTCACTTGGTGAATGAATAAAAATAATGGTAGTTATCTCCTTTACAAAATGCTGCAAAACATAGGGCTGTCTCTTGACTATATGAGGCCATAGTACTCTGAAAGGATCAGTACTCACCAACTAATGTTTGGTTAGCAGACACTTTGCCAGTGGCCAGTGGGTCCCCCAGCTCTGTCAGAGCAGTGACACTTGTTGGCAGCAGGTCCACAAGTGTCACGCCAGCCGAGAGGGTCTGCTTCCCTTGTTGATGTTTTCTAACCTCTTCCTTTGCAGAGCCCCTGAAATCATCCTTGGTTTACCGTTTTGTGAAGCAATCGATATGTGGTCATTGGGATGTGTCATTGCAGAGCTGTTCTTGGGCTGGCCGTTGTACCCGGGAGCTTCGGAGTACGATCAGGTGGGTGTGGGTATTGCCCTGGGTGCTGGTAAGTGCACAGATGTTTTCCTCTTCTCATGTGAAGAGATGCCATCTTTTTCTCTTTTGCAATTGAGGGATCTGTGTATCTTACCTTTCCAAGACAACCCTGTCATTACGCACCTGGGTTATTTATTCTGGGTAACCAGTGTGCTGCTTGGTACGCTGCTGCCTAAGTGAAATCTCAACCAAGAGTCAACGCTGCCATTGACTGGAGAGCTCTGTATATGTCTCTGCACTGAGCAGAGCAGGCACCCTTTCTCTGCTGTAACAGCAAGTGCTGAATAAAGGCTTATTTGTTAGAAGAAACTGCACAAACTCGGCTGCGTTTCATAACCCTTTTATGAGAGTGCATATTAAAAGCAGCGACAAGAAAAAGAACGTTTGCATTGATGTAGGTTTCTAGTTAATGTTAGCTGTCATCCTTTTTCTCCCTATAGGGTTTTTTGCTCTTTTTGTAGTCCTAGAATTGATAATGCAGCAGCTGCTAGAGCCAGGGCTGTAGAACACTTTCCATTCCCATAGTCTTCTTCAAGATGATCTTAGCTGTCTGCAAATGCAGCCTGAAAAGGGTCTTTTTTACTTTTAGGAAATAAATTTTTAGAAAAAACCAGGATAATCAGTTTTTCATATATTGAAATGTTTTCTTGACTCTTCTTTTGAAACTAGTATTTTTTTACTCAGAACTCTAAAGGTAAAATTTGGCAGGGGAAATAACTTGCAGTGAAGAGCAGGGCTGTTAGTGACTCCAAAGGAAATCAGACATAGCTGAAAAACTTACAAGCATTTGAAAATCACATACCAAGCATCAAGAGTGAATTTCTTTCCTTTCCCTGTTGCACCCCAAAAGCCATAAAACACACAGCTGAAAAAGAAATTACCGTATCTTACTGCCCAGCTTAACTGCCCAGCACAAAGCTTCCTCTGGTAAAGTATGATGAGGGCTCTTGGGGAGCTGGGAGAGGGGTAGGGACTCATCCTGGTCCCTCACTGCATCACTGGGCTGCAAGCAGGATCTTGGTGCCTCTCAGTTCCCTGAGCTCTGATGGACCTTAAGAACTGCAGAGCTGAGCAAGCCGTGCACAGTGACCTTGGTTCTGAGTGCTTAGAAGTCTGTGAAACAGCAGCTGCTTCTTATGCCCTCATTTATTTAATTTCCCCCCCCGCCTGTGTCTTCCCTCAAAAACACTTTCCATTCCTCCCTAGAATTTTCTAGAGTAGATGACTGTTTTTAGCAGTTGTGCAGAGTTTACAGCAATTTTTCAGAATGAGACATTCAGGAGTCAGGAGATGCCAAAGTTAAGGTTTCATGTGGCACCCCTGGCATATGTGACATCAGTCTTTAATTGTGTAATCACAGACCTATTCTCTTTTACAAAAAAATAAAAGTTGGGGATCCTGGAAACACTTGCAGTATCTTTTAGCTGTGTAGGTGCCAATGAGGTCATGCTTGCAGATGTAACCCACATAACAAATGACATCATGTAGTCATCAGAAGAGATGAAGTACTTTACATACCATTTGAGTGTATATTTCCTCTAAGTTCAAAGACAGTCACTTCATAGTTCTCCGTTTTGAACTCCAAACTGCTCCTAGGGCAGGCTGTGTGCTCAGATGGAAGAAAACCAGCAAAAGTTAGGGAGCAAATATCAAATTGTTCAAATTACTTCCTGGAGAGGAGAGGGTGACATAGAAAGATGCAAAGTGGTGAGAGATGTCATGGAAATCAGTGTCTGGGTCTTTTCTTTGACCTCTAAAACTTAGGGACTTTCCTGTCTTTGTCCTTAGGCCTTGTGGAAGTGTACTGTCAGGGTGAGTTTCCAGTGATGTATGTGATATATGGAGCGAATTCCATACGGAAGTTCTCTTTCCTCTCATTCCTTGCACTGAATCTTTTGGGATGAAGTCTAACTACGTTCTATGTTTTCTCTTTTGTTTGTTCTATTGTTTCAAATGCCTCCTGCATTCCTTCAAGGAAGACCCCCAGAGATCTTCACAGGACAAACAGTGACCTCTCACCCTTCTCTTACAGATCCGCTATATTTCACAGACGCAGGGCTTACCAGCAGAGTATTTGTTAAGTGCAGGGACGAAGACTACGAGGTTTTTCAACAGGGATACAGACTCACCATATCCTTTGTGGAGATTGAAGGTAGGAAGGCATCTCCTTGTTTCTTTTACCTTGCAGTTGTTGGTTGGAACTGAGGAGACATTGAAGTCGCCTCGGAGCCTAGGTCTCTGCAGGGCAGACTCTGGGGTGGGTATTGCCCAAGGTAAAACTGCCATCCCTGAAGTCTGCAGCCCATAACACACCAGCTCAGCATTGCTTTGTGGGAAATTTATGTCCAGAATTGACTTGGAAATCTTCCTCTAAGTAGTCCATGAATTGGTGTGTAGTTTAAGTGAAACGTGCCCTGGGCAGACTTTGCGCTGATATCTAATGCATTGGGGAGGAGGAAAAGGCAAGCATTTTAATTCTGACAATCAAACCCACTAGTAATGCAGGTGAGCCCTGAGTCTCTCGTGCCAGCGTGTTTGGCTGCATGCGGTCCCCAAGCAGAGAGGCTTATGGCTGTAAGGATGGGATGCTGAGCCTCACACTGGGGTGGGTCTGAGAGACCCACCATACCTGGGAGGATTCTCAGAAGTGAAAGGGAAGAAATAAATCACCCTGTGACACAAAAGATGTCACAAAACCATAGCGGAGATCACATATATGTTATCTGGTCAGGCAAGAGAGGCAAGGTGGTCTCTGATGAGGACAGAATGAGGCATGTGCTGGTACATAACCCACAGCTGACTGCAGGGCAGTGTTGGTCAATGCCTGTGTCCTGTTTTGAGCAGACGCCAGATGATCATGAGGCAGAGACGGGGATTAAGTCGAAGGAAGCAAGAAAGTATATTTTCAACTGTTTGGATGATATGGCACAGGTAAGAGCATTGGTGAGTCATCAGCAAGACTGTTTACATGCTTTCCAGCAGCACTAACAAAAGGGAATTACATGAGTTCTCTGCATATCCTATTCTTGTGCCAGCTCCTGAAAAATACCAGGATTATGCCTACCAAATTAGCTGTTATATGCCACTTTGTAGGGGTGACTGCACATAGGGGCGTGCAGGCTCAATGTGCCCTAGTAAAGCAGCCTTGGAAAATGCCTAAGTCACAATTATGCAATTGTTTTCTCTTGCTGTCCAGTGCTTCTGTGTGTGACCACTGGCAAGTCTCTTATTTCTCTGTGCTTTAATGTTTCCATTTGTTAAACAGTGACATTGGAAATATTCACCATGGCTGCAGAAGAGTGCTCTCTGTAAAAAGCTGCTGTCTGGGGGAACAGGGAGTACTAATTCACTGTGTCAATTCCATATAATTGTGAAAGCTAATCCCAGCATAACCACTCCCGTGATGGGAGTTTGTGCTAACAAACAAATCAGTGTGCAAAACTGGTGCAACACTGGAGTTTGTGCTAGCAAAGTCTAGACACGTTAGCATTGACAAAGAAACATGCAGAAATGGAAGACTGGAATCAGGAGAGACAATAAATGCATGAAATAACATAACTTGGCACCTGATACATGAATGGGATGTTTCTCATAAACCTACTGAAAATTTTTTATGTATTTTATATACTTTTTGCTCACGGGACACATAGATAAGTATGTGATAGCACAGTACTTCATATGATAAATACACTGATTATGAGAGTTTACTGGCTACCACATGGAAGCTGTTCATCTTCAGTGGAGGGTGACTAAGTGTTTCATTAGCCATTGACCCAAGCGAGCTGAACACTTAACAGTCTGTCTGGAGATCTGACATGCACAAGCCAGATGACCAGCCACTGCAGAGTCTGCCATGTGACTTCAGCAGCTACCCCTTTAGACAGGGAGGCTTGCAGGGCATGTGCTCCAACGAGGAGTAAACACAGTTTGCTGGAGACCTGGCCATCTGCTCTTTCCTTTGGCGCTCACTCTTGTCGTTTCTCCTTTAGGTAAACATGACAACGGATTTGGAAGGAAGTGATATGTTGGTGGAAAAGGCAGACCGGCGGGAGTTTATAGATCTGTTAAAGAAGATGTTGACGATAGATGCAGATAAGAGGATAACACCCATTGAAACTCTGGGCCACCCTTTTGTCACCATGACGCACTTGCTCGATTTCCCTCACAGCACACAGTATGTGGCTTTTGTTTCCCTTGGGTTTTGAATTGAGGGGTGAAGGGAAGAGCTGGCTGTGGTGGAGACCAAATGTATCTGAGGGGCATTGTTAAGATGTTTAAGACGTATGTTTTAATCTTTTTCTGGTTAAAAAAGGAGGATTGCCATCTCAAGGTTGTAAGATTTGTGTTGGAGGTGCTTGGCATTTAATACGCTGCAGTGTGTGCTACATTGATTATGTAAATATTCAATAATTAAATATTTTTCCATTAAAATGCAGAAGAAATTATGCAATTAGTGCTGAAAGTATCAGTCTATCTCAAAGTAATATAGACCTGATTTGTTGCTGAAGTAATCAACCTTATCTGCAGTGGGGAGCCGACCCTTCCTCCCAGAACCTTCCCATCTTGCCGGGGTCAGTTTGGGGCTGTTTGCTTTTTAAGGGAAGAGATGTTCTGCAGAAGGCTCTTTTACAGGCATAGGCAACAGGACAAGGAGTTCAGTTTTCCGCTTTGTTGTTGTCCACCTGTGTCACCTTAAATACCACACCCTGACTTCATCTGACACATGTGGAATGGAGATGGGCTCCGCAGCCTGGTGGAGGTATGAAGAAGTGTCATGCCTTCCAGCCTACTGCCCCTTCTAAGGCTGTGTCATAGAGCGCAACAGCCTGAAGCACAGGAAACCTGCACCTAGCCCACTGCCCTTGTCCCCTGGGCAATTCACATGGGGCCAGGCTTCTCAGGTGTAAGTGAAGAAGGTAGACACATAGTGGAAGTTTTCCAAAGCTTTCAGAACACTTGGCTTTGGAGATCCTGCTCTACAGCACTGGCACTTCAAGGTGCTTTTGCAGGCTGTCCCTTCCCCTTGAGAGGAGAACAGTTACTGGCACAGCATTGTACTTCACTGGGTGCCGTTTGCATGAATATTTAAAGGCTGTCAGGAGCTCAGGTGCAAAATTAAAGGGGATTGCTTAAAAAGCTACTAGGTTATGTTTGAATGCTGCAGAGCAACAGGTAACTGTGTCAGCTCTCCTGCCTGTATGTGTGGCTTCAGTATTTCAAGTTCATTTAAGGTAGCTTTCCTCCTTTGAAGGAGCTGTAGCTGCCTTTTTGTTACATTTATCACAAGATAAGAGCAGCTGCTTACCAGAAGGTAGTGGGTGCACGATCTGTGCAGACCCAGACTTACCCTGCACAGCCATCTTGAAGCATTGTTATCTATAAATAGACAGTAAGTGATAAATATAATGAAGACAAGATGGGAGATTGTTGTGCTAAACAGAGGGAAAGTAAGTTTCATATAAAAACCATTCATAAATAAAAAATGACAGTATTTTCTAACAGTGTGAGCACCATAGACAAAAGTCTCTTAATTTGCAACAGTCCTTCTTACTGTGCAACAACTGATTGTGTAAGATAGGAGAGATTTGTGTCCTAATGCACTGTCGTCAGAAATCTTTCCTCTAACGCAACAGACCAGAACCACATCTTCATTTTGAAGTGCTCACTTGTGGCTGCCCAGGCAAAGCCCCAGAAAAGTCGAAAATATCACTGGGGCTAGTAGCAGTGAGGATTTTACTCAAATAAAGAATTCAGCATCAGCTCTCTGAATACTAAATGCTGTGCCAGCCGGGTGCGTAACCCTGCGCAGCCCTTCCATGTAGGAAGTGGTGATTGGAAAAGAGAGCAATACGCTGTAACCAGCATGGCAAGTTGATGGAAATTTTGTCTGTGATTGCCTGTGGTTTGGAGAATAGAAACTTCAAAGCCTTGAGAGATGCAGGGAGTTGTAATCTCTCTTGAAAGTAAATCGGGCAGCAGACAAAGTGAGAATATATGGAAGCTGTGGCTTCTGGAAGGAGTCTGCTGTGGCATGTTTCAGAGAGGCTGCAAGTTTGAGCAGCATGAGATGGGCTGTTCTGCTTACTTGCAAGCAGACAGCAAAGTGAATTTAACTCCTCATTTCACATGTTTAACTGCCTGGCTCTTAAATTGCTGAGTACTCTTTGGATTTTATCTGTTTTGCTTTGTCCCTGCCTTTTGCCCTCCTGCCCTTTTTTAAAGTAAAGACAGAGAACATGGTGTTGCATTAGTAGCACTTACACCTTGTTGCATAAAACTGTTTGGTAACACACAGTTCACCATGTACAGAATATTTAGTCTTTCCAGTGCTGTCTGCTTTCTGAAGGGAGAATTATGTTCATTCTTGGCTGGAAAAATTCAATCCAATCGTCTTCTGTATTTATTTGATAAATGTTTGATTTCACTGAATGTTCTGTGACTAACAGGTATAGTTCTATAAGTGAATGCGCAGAATACACAGCTGTGCACAGTGTCCTGAGCCTGTCTTGTCTGCAGGTGTTTACGGCCCAGATCCAGTTATCAAGATATTACTCCTAGGAAAAAAACAGTTGACCATTTCAATAAGAGAAAAGACAGAGATAAAAAGATCGAGGTTCTCTTCCTGACTAACCCTAGGGGTCATATGAGGCTGTTGCTTTTGAAGGGGCATTTTGTTTCTTAAAAATTATTTGAGGATATGTTTGCTTCCTCTGTTCCTAACAGTTTAGATCATTACAAAATGATCAGCATACAGCTGATTTTTTTCAGCTACAGATGATTTTTGCTGCTTGGAATTTCTATTTTTTCGAGTTGGGATAATGGAAATAAAATAAATGCCTGCATACTTTATGGGGTTGTGTGTGTTTCAGACTCAGAGGTCACATTTGTAAAATCAATTATTATGGAGGAATTGTGGGAAACCTGTATTGGTTTTTAGACCTCAAAAAATGAGATTTTAATAAAAATACAGTTTGGCACAGGTTTGCTGTGTTATCTCTTAAACTCTATATGCTTTGGTATCTTAATTATTAAAATGAAATACTAATTGTTTCATGTAACAATGCCTGGTGTGTTCTAGCAACGTAGAGAGTATTTCATCTCCTTTGCTAGGGGCACAAAATATGATACTTCTCAAAATTTCCATTGCTGTATCAATAACATTTAAGGCGAAGTCAGTGTAGAGGAAGAAGCTGTAATCTTTCCCCCAGAGATCCAATTCTCAGTGTGAGATAACCTCAGAACCAGATTGCTTTGGGGCATTGATGAATCCGATTTGGCATAACCTTTTTCAATGTGAATTGTCCCATTGACTGCAAGAGGAGGTCTCATGTACTTCAAGACAAGCATCTGTGCAGCATTTAGCCAGACAGGGGTAATGTTTTAACTGCTTGGCTGGACTCAGCTCTCACTGAACTACTTCTGCAAGGAATTAGGAAGATTTTTTTTAGGGGTTTCAGTGATCAAGAACAGTAAAATTCTTCCTTGCAAAGGACCTTTAGGCTTACAGTGAAGCAAAAAGCATGAGTTGTCTTTCCTTCTCAGGCTCAATCATCAGAAAAAAACCAGTATCTCTCTTTCGTGTTCTCAGTCTCTTTCAGTCTTTTAGAATAGCCACTTTTTATTTCTTGCCCTGTCACTTAAAGAGCAGCCAATTTGCTTGGTTTTTGTGATTTGTATTGCAGTGCTGAGACCCATGGGAGCATCCAGGAGTCCCAAAGCAGCCACTGTCATCTTGGCCTTACTGAAAGAAAAGGGTTAAACTGACTCTCACTGGTTAAGAGAGGCCTGTGTAAAGTAGCAAAGGGCTTAAAGAGCCTAGAAAATACTAAGCCTGCCATGGAGACCCAATGCAGGGCCACTGTGATGAACTGTTACCTGTGTTTAGTTGGTTGGCTGATTTTCTGTCTCCTTCTTGCCCCACTTTCCTTACACAGTGTCAAGTCCTGCTTCCAGAACATGGAGATTTGCAAGCGGCGGGTGAATATGTATGACACAGTGAACCAGAGCAAGACGCCATTCATCACCCATGTAGCCCCAAGTACATCGACCAACTTGACCATGACTTTTAACAACCAGCTGAACACAGTCCACAACCAGGTAAGGGCATCGATCAGAAGCAGCCAGTGCTTGAAACCTTTATGTCAGCAAGGTCTAGAAGATGAAAAGCAAAGTAGCATCCCATTTAACATGCCTGCCAAGAGATGGTGCCTTTTCACTCTCCTTCCTCTGCTCCTTTCCTCATTCTCTTTTCTTCAGGCAAGTGGTAATCTTGTGACATTTTGTGTGACAGTGAAATGTTACCCTTGTTGTTTATGTTGTTGTTGGGGTGATAAATCCTGCTTACTTGGAAAGTTGCTATGGGGAAAAGCTCATTAAGTCCCTTAATGCAGCAAGCAGGACTTCACTCCCTGGGTCAGGCAGAAGTATTTGTGATCTTACAGCACTTCTTCAAATTTGCATTGAAGTAAAAAAATTTAAACCCTTCTGTAACAGATATAGCACTGTGACTGATCAACATGAAAGAAGAGTTTAATGATAATGTTTATTCTTATCTCATTGGTTTTACTTCAGGTGCCACAGTTGATGTGGGACTGTGTGCGTGTACCCCCACTGCAAACACACTGCAGTTTGCTTCGGTGGGCTCTGGCTTTGTAGTCATGCTTTATATTAGTTTTAGTTGCCCCAGTGTTGGGGGGTGCTGTGTTGACAAATTTTATGTGACTGGCAGGCAAAGTTGTTTACTGCGGTCCTGTATTACAGCAGTGAAGGGAAACTCTCCAGGGAGAGCACTTTAGGAGACTGAAGCTCAAGAAATAGCTACTGTCTTTTAAGCCTTTTGGGAACAGGCTGCTCAAGATTCACTCTAGAGATTGCAGGTGGCATTGCGGAAATGGTGTTTGGAAAGCAAGGCAGCTGAAGGAGTCTGTGCAGATGTACGGGGTGTTCCTGCGTCAGTCAGAAAACCAGTCTTCATGACTCAGGTCTTGATATGTGTGATCATAGAAGGTCTTTTGCAACAATTCAAGCAGATTCAGACAGAGATAGGTCGTGACTTGGTGTGATAGGGTGTTATTTACAAACACCAGTTCCCTCTTCTGTCTCTTTCTGAGATGCTGACTAAAGAAATGCCCACTATATGCTCCCATAGACCCCAGCTGCAGGGCAGAGTCACCATTTGTACCACAGTTGCTAGCAGGAAATGCAGATTTGCTTTCATTTCCTTGCAGCTCACTTGATGTTACGATGAGCTGTTGGCTGGGAGATCTGTGGTAATTTCTGAATTCTCATAAGGGGTGTGCACTGTGAGCAGAACCAGTATCTCCAGTGTTCCTAGAAGAAGCGGTAGAAGTATTTCCAAGAAGGGTTTTTTTAATTTGAACAAGCTCTAAGCCTTTCAAAATTCTCTTCAACATACCATTCATCTCGGCTTTCTTTTGTTTCCTGTCTCTGCAAAATGTCTGGGGATTGCCTCCTTCCAGTTACGGCTTCTGAGATGAGGAGTGTGGGAGCTGTTGTGGTTGCTGCTCAGTGTGTTGCACAGGAGAGCAGATTGCACTTCACTGCCTCTGCACAGAGAGGGGATGAGGAGGAGGAAGAAATGTTTTGTCATCACATCCTTCATGGATGTGGCATGATGTGGATGTGGATGCCTGTGGCAGTGCAGCAGAGGTCCACTGGCAACCACTGCAGTGCAAAATGCTTAGCCTGCTGTCTCCTCCAGCCTTGATCAAAGCCTCTTCCTGGATTCACACATTCACCATGAGAAGGTGTTGTCTGACCTGTCTCCATCAATGTTGCTGGTGTGTTTGGATCGAGGGGAAGGATGGGCTCTGCTCTGGTAGAGTCTGGCTGCCTAGGCATGGGTGTTGAGGACATTCTTTTAGAGCAGTGGCTGAGCTATTTAGTTGTTTGCAACTGTTAGACTCAGTCCAAATTAAAAAAAAAAGTCTTCAGATTTCTAGATGTTTTGCAGAACACTGGGATGATTTTTGTGGCTTTGCAACATCCCCTGCTGGAGTTTCTGCTCTAAAAGATTTTAAAAACAAGCCAAGTTTGGACTTTGCAAGTATTAGTATTACCTCCTGTTATGCCTTCTTATCACTTCAAATTCCAAACATAATTCAGGGGGCATGTGCCATCTCATTTACAAAGTATCTAAGAGGAAAGGTTGGAATGAATCTCCCCTCCCAGGATGAGACTTCACAGAGTATGGATATGCTGAGTTTATGTTATGTCAGTAATGTGAGCAGTTTCTAGAGCTATGTACATGATGAGTGAATGTGATTTGTGGATAGCAACATTTTCTGACCCCATCTCCATCACGCTGCAAATCAGAGCCAGTTGGGTGAGAAATGGGGATACAGTTCTGCTTTAGAGAATGTGCTGTGTCTCTGAGCAGTTCACAGTGGCGCTGCATGGCCAGAGGTCCCCTGTGTGGTACAGCTCTGCTTACTCAGGCAGATTGTGCTCCTTTCCCCAGTGCTGCCCTTGTCTCTGTGCTCCTCAGTGTCCTGTTCTACCCCTTGTTTGGTTTTGGTTTGCTGTTTTGTTCGTTTTGTTTTGTTTTACTTTATCCTACACTATTTTACTTTTTTTATTTTATTTTTGGATTTTGCTTCTTCCGAAGTACCCATCTCCCTCATTTTTTTTTTGTTTGTTTTTTGTTTAATTCCCGTCATTCCTTTAGACCACCAACCTGGCTCCCACCTCCTCCAGTGCCACTATTTCCTTAGCCAACCCCGAGGTCTCCATACTAAATTACCAATCTGCACTCTACCAGCCCTCAGCGGCGTCCATGGCTGCGGTGGCCCAGCGGAGCATGCCCCTGCAGACAGGAACAGCGCAGATCTGTGCCCGCCCCGACCCCTTACAGCAAGCTCTCATCGTGTGCCCACCAGGCTTCCAAGGTAAGGAACAGCCTCACCAGGTCTTGGCCAGTCCCTGCTCCCTGCCCGCTGCTGTTTCATCAAGCTTATGTTGGAATTGAGTTTCCTTAGTGCAGGTCGTATGGCAGGAGAAGGACTAGCCTAGTAAAATGAGAGCAGCAAGGTGGTTGCAAGTGGAAATGTTTGCAGTGGCAAAGGATCTTGCAAACACCTCTAACATCATGAGCTGGAGGTAGCTGGTCTGAAACAATGGAGCAGATGAGGAGAAAGCACTGGGGGATAAGATGTGATATTTGTTTTCCTTGGCCCTGAACAGAGTTTGAGGCTCTTCTCCAATACTTTGGTAAACTTGAAAGCTTTCCCCCACAGTAACAATAAATCAGTACGTACATAATGGGCTCATCACTTCTCAGTGATTCTATTGCTAAAAGGGGAACTCAGGAGGGTAATGCAGCAGGGAGGGTAGTGGGGGTGGAGGTTATGGTTTGCCCCCCTAACAGGCTCATGACCATTTATGAGTAAAATTCCCTCAGCTCCATTCCCATTGCAATCAACTCTGTGTATGTAGTGGAAAGTACCACTGTCAGACAACTTGGGTGATGATCAGAATTAGCCACTTCTCCTTCTCTTAACTTTACATGCTGTAGCAATTTGGAAAACTAGATGAGTATCTGTAGAAATTGGTCTAAATAGACCTTGGTTCAGCTGGTGCAACTTCTGCTCTTCATTTCTACAAGCCTGTCTGTGCAGCAGTCTCTAGGCACTTGTTAAATGTTCTGCAAGATTATCAAAGCTCTTTTGAACTAGAGAAGTTTAGCTAGACCTCTTCTACATAGTTAAAATGCATCTCAAGGGTTTGACTTCAGAAATGTATTGCTAGAGTATGTAAGCTAACATCTTCAGCTTGCTATCCTGAGAAAGCTCTAAAGCAGAGGAGACAGCGCAGGCTGTGCCACGCACTGCGGTGGTGGAGAGGGAAGCTTCCTCCGGCTCAGTTAGGCTAATGTGTCGCTCAGTCAGTGATTGGAGTTTGGGGTGTGATAGAGCCTTTTAAATATGAGTCCCAGGAAGCCGTGCAAGAGAAAATCACCTATCCCTGTCAAGGCTGAGGGAGTAAGGAGTTCTCAATTCCCACCCCACTGTCCCACTTTGGTCTAAAGAGGGCATTCTCACATGGCAATAAGTTTGGGCTGGCAAAGACCATTTTCTGTTGTCAAACCAGAGAATATGGGGAAAAGAAGCCATTCGCTCCCCTCTTTTTCTCCTTGTACATAATGTTTTGTGATATTTCCCATGCATTTAAGGTACACAAAAAATATGAACTCAGTTAATCCCTTAACATTTGACATTTAACATTGAAGACATTTGAAAATGTCTTTTCTGCCCCCTTATGCCTGTATCATGTTTGTGAACATTTGATAGACTTCTCTGGGCTAGAGTGGAACACGTGGCACTCTGATAGCCCAGTCTTTCAGAGGGACTGAACATTGCAATTTAATTGGACATCGATGAGTGCCTTCAGACACCTCTGAAAACCAGACCCCCCTTCTCAGCAGTGCTGCTGATGGCTAATGCTGTACCTTCTGTGCTGGTGGAACAGGGTTACAAGCCTCCCCTTCAAAGCATGCTGGGTATTCAGTTCGGATGGAGAATGCAGTTCCCATTGTCACTCAGGCTCCTGGGGCCCAGCCTCTTCAGATCCAGCCAGGACTCCTCGCACAGGTAAGGAATTCTGAAGACACTAATTTCAGCAGGTATTTACTGTGTTGTTCAGCTCTTGGAGGCTGAGGAGAGTAGTTTCATCTAAGGGCCCTCTGTGGTGCAGTTTGGAGACTTGGGCAGCTCTATAAGGGTCTGCAGCTTTCTCTGAAATGTCGCAAAAGCCTCTAGAAAGACCTTCTTTCCTTTTGCTTTTCCACCAGAATCAGTGGGAAAGCCTCAGGGAAAGCTGTGTGAGGCCTCTGCTGAGGAGGAACCAACAATAAGCTCCTGAACTTGCAATCTCAGTGGTAGTTTGTGGTCAGGAGTTGCACTGATGAATTGCATGTTGCCAATAAGTATCTTTCATGCTTTAAGTTTCCACCACTCTGTTTTATGAGCTGCACCTCTGCTCTTAAGGTACAAGTGAGATATAGTGGGCAGAGGCAAGGGCCCCACAGCCAAGGAGCTCTCCATGTCAGCAGCGCTTATTGGCACAATTGTCTGAAATGTGCTCGCAGGAAAAGCATGGTTCTTCCCAGAAAAAGAGGAATGGGCACGACTGATCACATGCACATCCTCAAGGGGAACCCCAGCTTCTCAAACCAGAGGAGCAGTTCATTCCAGCTAGTGCTGGCTTCAGTGAATCTGCCCCTGCTGTTTTTGAGCTGGTGCTACGGTACCTTTGCTGATAACAGGCAGGAAGAAAAAGCACCTAGTGTACTTAATACTGTGCTGTGCAGCCTGGAAAAGGTGACCTGTTAGTTAAAAATGCATGGCTCTGCCTTGGCTTGGTTGATCTGCCATGCCAGCACCTTCATACGCAGTCAGGTACCAGCAGACTTCAGGGTTTATGCCTGTACCTTGCGCTGCTGGGGTAAGACTGTTGGTGCTGTTACTTCCTTTGCCAGCTGTCAGTCACAGTTTTCTGGTGAAGATGGATCAAAATGCAACTTGCAGCCTGTGTGATTTCCATTAGATAACCTGCCCTGCCCCTTCCCAATAGTAGAGCCTTTGTTAGAGGGCTGCCTGAAGCATCAAACCTATCTCTGCAGCAACCTGTTGTAACAGCTGACATGAGCCACCTCTCTTGTTGGATAGGAAAGGAGAGCCTAAGAGGCAGGGGAAACAAAAGCCATGGCAAAGTGAGAAGCAGTCCGTGCAGGCTGCGCAATAGGCTCACCTGTGCATGGAGTCAGCCAAAGCAGAGGATGAAGGAGGTCACAGAGCTTTACGTGCCCCCCTATTCTGCCAGGCCTCCTGTGGTGTGCTGTTCTGTGGGGTTTGAAGGGGTGAGGGTTGGATCTGAAGCATCCCAAAGGCAGCAGGATTCTGAAAGATCTTAGGACTTCCCACTCCTTTCTTCTCAAGGTGGCCTTGTTGGGCCCTATGCAAACAAGGAATGTTTGGTAGTAAAGGTCTTCCTGAACACCCTCCCTCCCCCAGATTACCAATTTTAGTGCTGTCTCTGCCATGTCAATGCCCATTTCATGGGCTGCCTCTTTCGTACTTTCTACTGACATTTTATTCCCTGTCACTTCCAAAAGGGAATTCAAGCTGTTTCTGAGAAACTCGCTTCACTTGCATAGATTTATAATTTTTGATTTATTAAAAGAGAGGCAGTCTGCCTGTTGATGTATCTGTTTGTCTCGCGCGATGAGAAATGCTAGCTGTCACTCTGATGGCAGGGCTCTCTGATTGATGCTGGTGGCATCTGGTGTCCGTGGGCCTCGCTCGGTTTGGGCTGAGCAGCTGGTCTGATAAACAAATCTGTACCCAATTCCAGTTTCCTGAATGGAAAAACACAGCTTCTTTGTGATGCATTGTAGTCACATCTGATCTCTGAGCGGCTGCGTGTCTCTTTCCCAGCAGAGAGCTATTCCCCTCATGCACAGCTGCTTATCTCATGCTCTTCAGACTGGACTGCAGGATTGCTCCAACTACTAGAGGGACTGTCCCCAGCAGAGAGTGTAGCGCCTCCAGAGCCCATTTCTGTCTTTCCACCTGCCTTAATTATCCCGCTGATCAGGCATACTGCTACTCCCAGCACTGTGTAATGCCATCAGGCTTACTCCCCTGCCCAGCACACAGCACAGGTTGCTGTGCTTGACCTCACCAGGATGTCTGTGGCTGGTACAGCCGTACTGCATCCCAGCGCAGCAGGTACCCAGTTCTGCCTGTGCATTTTGTACAAGACCAACTGCCCCAGAGCAGGGTTAGGAGGAAGTTGTTCCAGGGGCTGGAGGGACCCAGGGCAGAGGCACTGACGGATTTTGAGCATCCTTTCTGGCAGCTGTGTGTCTGCAGTCTGTGGGGTGGAGCTAGGCAGTGCAAGGCAGAGCAAGCAGCCCACAAGATGCAGGGTCAGTGGCTAAAGTAACTTGTTTCTCACTTCTCTGAGTCTGTTTTCACACTCTCAAGCCAATGTGGTCCACATACTGTATGCATAGAGACCAGTGAAAGGAGACTGAGCCTGTCTTTTCTAATACCTCTCTGTGGCTTTAGATCTCAAAAGAGTACAGTTTTCTGGCAGGCTTCCATGACGTGACCCAGAACTGTCCCCTGTCCTTGAATAATGCCCTGAATTCTTGATTTTCTCTCCTTTTAACTCCTTCCCTACAACACTTCCCATGGAGGTCCTGCCACCAGCTTTCAGAGCAAACACCGTATTTCCATTAGTTGCTCCTTTTTCACACCCGGAGCACGAGCTCTGTCACACCAGGGGATGCCCCAGCTCCCGAGCTCAGGGGCTCCACCGCAGCAGCCACATTTTGTAGTGATGCAATAATTGGGAACAGGCTGTGGCTGCTGGTGCAAGCCTCCCATGTGTAAGCACAGTGCACTGTGCTAGTGGATCAGCCTAGACAAGTCTTATCTGCAGATTAAATGATTCAGTGGTCCTTACCTAATAAGTGTGGAATTTGTGCCTAGATTCTGACACTACATCTAAATTTATGCACTGCAGTTGGGCAAGGAGCTTAGTTTTGTTCTGTTCTTTTCCTGAAAAGAGAGGAAGCAGTTTTCTCTGCAAGTAAATCCAGGTATTCCCCTGGGACTGGCTGCAACAGCAGTTTAGTCTCCTCTTTTAAAGCAGAGCTGGGGGGGGGGGAGAAAATAATAAAAAGGTTTTTTTCCTCCCTGATCTTTTTGTGTCTTTGCTTCTTTCTCTTACCTGATCCAAGTGTCACCAGCCTGTTGTTGTGGCTCTGTAGATGAAGGGGTTTCGGCAACCTTATCACTGTCCATCCTTTGCAGATGTTGTGATAGGTCTCACTGTTAGCAGCCTTTTCATCTAACACAGCAACATGGAAAGTTACAAGATGGTCAAACTTTGGAGCAGAACTGGGAAAAGATGTCTTTTATGGGGATTGGTTTTTTGGGGATTTTTCCACTGGGTGGCAGGAGGAGGGGGTTTATGGGGACACTTAAACAGATTCTTGTGAAGATGGAGAAGGGGACAAATGTATACCTGGATGAAGCCTCTCCTTAAATTTAGCCTCCTTGATGCTGTGAGATAACACAACACAGGTCCAGTATAGTAGTGCAGGGTGGGACTGAGACAGGCTGTCGGTGGTACCCCTGCATTCCTCAGCCCAGGCAGTGATCAGCTGCCAGAGCTGCCTTTGGGCAGCACATAGCAAAGAAAGTTTCCCAACTCAAAAAACCAGTCATCTGACTCTGTGGAGTCATTGGAGCAGGACAACCTGAGTCATGTCTGTGTCGATGCAGCTGGAGGGATGGTTGCATACCAGAATGATGGCTCAACTTACAGGGCAGAGATTTGCCCCCTGTCAGGGGGGCACCCACTCAGGAAAAGCAGGGAAGCACAGGGAGAGGACAGGCATGCACTGCATCGCCATGCATAGCTCCGCTCTGCTTTGTTCAGGGAGGCTCCTGGTGAGCTGGAAGCAGGCAACTGGGCTCCTTGGCCTATGTAGCAAGATGTTCCTTCTGAGGAACACCGTGTAACTGATACGTGTTCCCTTTTGGTATCCCCAAATACACCTTTTTTTCCTTCCTCACTAAAGCCCTTCAGCTCCCAGTTCTTCTTCCTGATCCTTGAAAAGGTCATTTTCCTTTTAAGTTCCTTTTAAGTTCGTGAAGTCCTTTAGGTCCTCTTGAGGTGAGAAAGGAAACTGGCTGTAAGAGCGGGAAATTAGCAATGGAACCACAGGGCCCAGCTGCTTTGGAGAGTTAAAATTAAAACGTGCTAAAGTGTTTGATGTTTGGGTTGAAATGCCAAGTAGTTTTGATCCCTCCCATTCCCAGTTTAGCCTAAAACACAGCTGCTGCTTTGTATGGCAGGGATTTTTTCCCTCCTCCTTTCCATTCTCTATATTGATGACTTTTACTGCTTTTGCTGTGCTTTCCTAGCACTGTTTGTCATCTGTGACTGAAAGGGGGTAAGAGCTATGTTCATTACTGGGGGCCCCAGCTGAGCATGGACCACCACTCATGCTCAGTGCATGATGCCTTGTGTTTTCTCTCTGTCTGGCAGCAAGCATGGCCCAGCGGCACTCAACAGATCCTGCTCCCTCCTGCCTGGCAGCAGCTGACCGGGGTGGCCACCCACACTTCTGTCCAGCACGCGACCGTCATCCCGGAGTCTATGGCAGGCACCCAACCACTGGCAGACTGGAGGTAAACTGGAGGTGCTTGGGGGGCTCCCTGAAGTACCCACCAGTTCTGGAGGAGGCATGAGAAGAGCCAGGGAGGGAGGGATGGGGTCTCACAAGGCTGCAGGACTGGGAGGGAGAAGGGCTGCAGCCTGTGACTCCCCTGTGTGAAAGCTACAGGGAGCTTCTCCATTCCACATCCTTGGAGTTGAGTGCTGTGCCCACAACACTCTCTTCAGTCTGTTCCCTGGGGAAAATGCTCCATCCTGGGTGGATTAGGAGCCCAGCGGGCCCTGGAGAGGAGGGTGCCTTGGTGAAGGGCTGTGGGAACCTGTGGAAGAGCCTGCTGAGTTGCTGCTGATTGTGCATTAAACGTGTGCCCATCTCCCTACTGCGCAGGAACACGCACACTCACGGCAGCCACTACAACCCCATCATGCAGCAGCCCACGCTGTTGGCCAGCCACGTGACCCTGCCCGCTGCCCAGCCCGTCAACGTGGGTGTCGCCCACGTCATGCGCCAGCCACCCGCCACCACCTCCGCCAGGAAGAGCAAGCAGCACCAGTCGGCGCCCCGGTGAGTGTGGTGGTGGTGGGATTGGGGTCTGTACCTGGGTGCTTCCCGGCACAGCCCCACGATGCAGGTGTGCTGGCAAGGGAGGTATCACCAATGTCTGCAGGGCAAAGTAAGGTTTGTTCCACAGCCTGCAAGGGATTAGATTACGCATTTTGTGACTGGAGTCTTTGCTGCTTCACCTCTTCAGTACCCAGGTCAGGAGAGCGACGAGTAAGAGGTGATCAGCTGCATTTTATACCCAGGGAGCATCGTGTTGTGTGGGAGTTAGTGGCTGGAGGAGATGCAGGATAGGAGACTAAGTTCATACACTTCTTATGCTCCTGTGATTACCTGAGGCCTTATAGCCACTGTGATGAAAAATGTAGCTGTATTCTCAGGGCAGTTGCCACAGTGTCCAGCTGCCACACCTTCTCTTCCCACAGCATGTGGAAGAAGCACTCCTGGGGTGCAGTGTTTGCACTTCCACAGGGGATGCACCTTAGGGGACCATATCATCAGGAACGTGTGGCTGATGTGTGCACATGCACACAAGATCTGCCCTTTCAAAAGCAACGGGGTGATGACCTGTCTCCTGAGCTTTAATGCCATGTGGAGTGGAGGACTGGGGTGGCTTTAGGCCACCTCAATCTCTCTAGCTCCTAACATAGGTGGATAGCCCCTATCTTCAACAGTACATACCAGCAACAGATTTCCATGCTGGCTTTATTATAATCATGGTAGCAAAGAACAGGGAGCATTTTACAAGGATATCTCACACAGGGACAGTCCTTAGAATCTGTCAGCTCTCAGTAGGACCATTTGACTCTGCAAGGAGGAGACTGGAGTTTCTTGCACAACTCAGATGGTAGGATGGTTGCAGTGCCTGTCACAGCACTGTAATCTTGTCTAGAGGACAAAGATGTTTAAGACATACGTGTATCTGTTCTGGAGAAGGTCCTTTGGGCTATGCAACTATGACACTTCTTTAAAAAGAAAAAACAACAAAAACACAAAACAAAGTAGTGCAGAGGAGAGAACCAAAATGGGTCACCACTTGCACAGAGGCAAAAACAGAGGAGCTTGTGGTTTTCCTGGGTGACTGGACCGGGGCCAGAGGAGCTCGGAGTTTGCAACCAATTTGACCCTAGTTAAGAGGCTGCTATTTAAATCCATCCCATTTATCTGCTCTCTAATGTTGAATTTACTTTGGGTGGGCTCCAGCTGTCTTAGTCCATTGGTAAAATAGAGGGAGAGGCAGCTTCATCCCCAGCAAGCCAGCAAAAGAGAGCGGCTTTTGCAACCAGTGTGCCCATGTAGGGGCCCCCCTCTCCCTTCACTCTCCAGGGGCAAAGTGGCAGTGTCCACGAGGAACTGGGCACCCTCAGAGCAAAGGGTTTCTACAGCTTCATTAACTGTGACTCTTTTGTAGCCAAATGAGAAACGTGCTCCTTTGGAGAGGAGGGTACTCCACGCTGCTCATTGGTATTCAAAAAGCACTTCAAATGCTACTGTGCAGCCATTTGTTATGCAAAAGACTCTGTGTAAGTTGGTATAGTGTGATATACTGCCAGGGTGACTTCCTTTTGACGGATGCCACCTATTCCTTTTGTTAGCTTTTGGGCCAGGCTGAACATGCAGCCTAGGCCCCACTGGAGAACAAAACCAGGACTTTGGGTTTGTTTTTTTTCCCTTTTTGAATCTCCAGATGTTCTCTAGTAGTGAGAAGAAATACAAGGGAGAAAGAAAGTGTGGGAAATGAGTGAAATGGGCTTTAGTCAGTGTGGTTTGGTAAATAACCCCATCTGCAGACCCACACTGCACTGTTTGGTGGATAGGTTCTGTGTTCAGGTCTGTGATCCAAGTGAGCCTTTTCCACTTGGGCAGGTTGGGAAGCTGAAGTAGTAAGACTGGGGAAGAAAACAGGACTCCAGAATGCTTTTCTACTGCATAATAAAAATTTTGTTCTTTTCTTTCTGATTTATATATGCTGGATGCTGCTTCACAAGGGAATGAAATGAAACTGAATATATGTCCTCCCTTCTGCCTGCTCTCATCTATGGGACACCACTGCCCTAGAGGATAAAGTGTTGGGCAGGAAATGTTCATTGAAAAAATTCTTAGAAATTAATTTCTGTTTAATTAAATTAAAAAACAGTTTTCCTGATAAATGATTGTTTTTTTCCACAGGAAATTCTAATTTTATCTCTAGCTTTTTCTGGCCGAAAAGTATCTGGTCATGATGCATCTGTGCAGGATACAGGCAGAAGGGATTATCCTTTGGGTGATTCTCCCTCCTGTGAGAGCCATACAGTGCCTGCCTTTGTTCTGTATGTCTGGGCTGTGTGACTAGCCTCTGCTCTCACAGTGCAAACTCCTGAGAGGCAGCATTTCTCATCTGGAAATTTCTAGGAAAAAAATATTTGAATTTTTCCCTAAAAGAAACTTGGGTTTAGCCAATGATATGAGTAAGTCATGCAAGGCACTCTCTCCTTTGAAGAGGTGACTGTGTCAATTTTGCAGTTTTCCCAGACTACATAAGTCAGTGCCACCGAATCAGAGGCCAGGACTCACAAGCCACGGTGACAGCAACTTTAGCAGACAGAGTTTTAACCAACTAACACCTTTTCCCATTTCCAGAAACACATCCACCTATGAAGTTTCATCCTCTCAATCCATCAGCTCGCCCCAGCGGTCGAAACGAGTGAAGGAGAACACGCCTCCCCGCTGTGCCATGGTGCACAACAGCCCTGCCTGCAGCACCTCCGTCACCTGCGGCTGGGGCGACGTGGCCACCAGCACCACGCGGGAGCGGCAGCGGCAGACGATAATCATTCCCGACACCCCCAGCCCCGCAGTGAGTGTCATCACTATCAGCAGCGACACGGATGAAGAGGAGGAGCAGAAGCATGCACCCACCAGGTGAGCAGTAGCTCTCTGCTCTTCCCTGTGTGCAGGAGAAAGGAACAGAGGCAGAGAAGTGTTGGAGAGTCCCAGGAGCTGCTGTAGGGTCCCAGGAGCTATGTTGGGGTGTCAGCATCCAGGCTGTCTTTCATTTCTGAGGAAAAACACTAGCTGAGGACTCCATAGATTTAGGTGAAACTCCCTTGTGTGCTGTACATTTGCTGTGTGACCTTGGAGAAGTGCAGTAGTCTCTCTGTGCCATAGTGTCTCATCTGTAAGAGGAAAGAATACTTTCCTCTATCTCCCTTCTGTTGAAGGAGACTTCAGAGAGTCTATGGTGATGAGCCTTTCTGAGACAGCTGTTTAAAACAAAGAAAAAGGAGGGCTTGGAAGGAACGTGCCTCAGATTTGCCTTTTCTCTAAGTGACCCGGGCATCTGTACAGAGCATTAAATGACACCTTCGATATGTGATATATTTCTTAAAAAGGTTCTCAAAAAAAGTGGTTCTGTCATAAAACACTCAGCAATGATAAATATATTGCAAGAGATTTGCTTCATTCTAATTGCCAAAACATCCTTGAACTATTGTAAAAGTGGCAGAAACTGATTGCTTTTTTGTCTGACTCTGCAGAAAGGCATAGATGAGGCTAGAAGGACAGTGGTGAGTGAGTTTGCCTCTTAGAGAATTAACTTGCCTAAGTGAACAGTGTGGCCCAGGACTGCTGCCACTGCTGATCATCTCTTGTGGATCAGAGAGGACTTAATTTTCCAGGACTGCCCTTTCAGCACCTCTTGTGACATGCAAGAGCTCCAGCTTTCCCGTCTGATGCCAGTCACAATCACTCTGCTTTTTAAGTTGTAGAGAAGTAGCCTTGTAAACAGTTGAATAATTTTACCATCTTTATGTTGGTAACTGAGCTAGGAAATCTTTAGCCTTATCCTTCTGGTATTGGTGAGAGATAATTATTTTTCTATTTATTTAAAATATGTTCCATGCCAGATATTCCTTTAATCACTGGAGATACCTATCTGTGTCTCTGCATCTCTGCATTGTGGTAAGCCTGCAAATGTGCACAGAACAGATGAGATGCATTTGGCCTCCAGGAGGTAAAAATCTGGAAAGAAGAGCCATATGATTCAGGCATCCAGGCTGGAACTTCAACCAGCCTCCCTACAGCCACTGCTGCTTCCCATTCCCCCTTTCCCTACCAATGAACTTCACTGGACAACAAGAGCTCAATGCCTCTCAAAGTCAGGCTTGCCATGAATACAGTGGTTATCGTGGGCAGTTGTAATGTATTTCACTTTAAAAATAAAATTTTAAAAAAGTGCTACAGCATTCCTTGCTTTGGTAGGGGGAAGAAAGTGTCTTTACAGAGAGAGCTGAATGAAGGTCAGTGTGGAACTCAGGTAGACTATAAATAACAAGTGCCTGCTTCCAGGGCTCTTAGGGGAACATGGAGGGCAAGACAAAAGATGCTGAAAACTAAGTTTGTTAGGTGAGGCATCATGAAGAGGGCAGGTATCTCAAAGGTCCTGGGAACTCTTTGTAAGCATGTTTAGTCCTGGTGCTGATCTTAGGCTTTGGGAAATGAGATGCGAATAGTTGAACTCACCATCTTGGTGTCGTTCTTGGGTTCAGAGAGGGGTGGAGGGAAGAGCTGCGTTGCTGGGGCCACTTCAGCCAATGGTTGTCTCTTCTGGTTCATATTTGCTGCCATCTGACCCGTTTCTTCACTCAGCACTCTCCAGGAAGACAGAACAAAATTTAAGGAACATGTCTGGAAATCGAGTTGGGAGTTTGAGGTATTAAAATATTCGGGTCTGCCGAGGGACTTGAAAAGTTGCCCCAGGAGCCAGACTTACATAAACAAACCGGCTTTGATATGACTAAAGCATATTCCAGACACGTTCTTGCCTGGGATCAGATCCCTGGCTACTTTTTGTATCCATATGGCATATCTATACAGAGTGCCAGGATGCCAGCCTTCCTGGAAGGCCAAAGCTTAAGAGCTAGATTTAGTTTCTAAGCCACATACAGACATTTCACATGGCCACGAGCTGTTCTTGGGCACCTTTTGGAATTCCAGAGTGAATTAAATTGCCTGTACAGATGTAACCAGAGCAAATAGAGAATTAGAGGCAGAGGCACAGGTGGAAAACAGCATGTCCAGAATGAGAATTTTTGGTTAATATCTCCAGGAGAGTGAAATCAATTCGCTCAGTGCCTTTTAACCTGGGTAGCTCTAAGACCAGAGTCTCAGCTGGAGTGAGAGTGTAGCTTCCAGTAAAGGAAGCTGTATCAGCATTTAATGCCAAGGGACTTCGTCCCTGCCGAAGCTGGAGTCTTTCTCATTGAAAGTCATGAAGGAAAATAGCTCCAAGTTTTCTCGCTTGCCTATTTTTTTTATGCCAAGAAAAGTGGGAGTGACCATGAGGTATGTGCTTTAATGTAATCAGTGTCCAAAGGTTCAGGATCTGAGTTGAAAATGAAACCATGCAAAGAATGCATTGTCTCACCCGTATATGCAAATATTACCGTATTGGGTAATAGCTGTGGTGTGGGAGTGAAAAAGAAGGAATCACTTGAAACATCCTAGCAATATTGACTTTTTCTAGGTTAGAATACAGAAATCATACGCCACATCACAGATCAAAGGTAATTGCCTGATCTCATCACTGTCATTGGATCAGCTCCTGAATTTGCTACAGCACTTCCTTCTCTTATTTCATGAAGGGTTCAAAGTTTCTTTTTGACCCACAAGACTAAAAACGCTTATTTTATTGATTCCTCAGTGAAGAGAGATTAGAGCTACTTGTGATTGTGAGAAGTAGTAGATCCTTCAAGGATGTAAGAGTTGGTACTTCTTAGTTTAAGAAGTACTGGTAATGTTGATAAAAAATATGATACTGCTGATGCAGTAAAGGAGCCCTACAGCTTGGATTTACTCTGACAGAAAAGCAGAGAGCTTTTCTCATACAGGGAATGCAAATTTTTTAATAATGAAAGAAAATTCTTTGTGATATGGGTAGAATTTTCTTTTTACTACTGAGAAGTAGGAAATGTTATGTTACGTGTTTGTGAAATACTAGCTGATCAGGAAGGCAGGGCAGCACAGCACTCGTTTTGCGCTATCGATGAGCGTAGCTTGGTGTAATGTTTATAAAATCAGTAGTCATTTGAAAATGTTGGGCTCCTCTTGGGTTACTGTTGGGTTAAGGTGCTGGGGAGGTGGTGTGAGATGAGGCCTGGAAGACCTGCTCGGTGGAGCCTTGTCAAAGGGGGCCATCTACTGGGCCCCAGCCCTGTGCCTGGGGCAGAGTCAACAAGGAAGAACCTCAGGTGCAGTTCAGCAGGAATGGTCCTCAGGGAGATGGTCAGGGATTTTCAGGGGGCAAATTCCTGAGTAGAAAATTCAGTTCATCAAAACCAAGGCTTTTTTGCAAGCTACACTTAATTTTTTCTAGTAATACCCCCAACGCAGTGAAATCTGGGGAAGCTTCAAAATTGCAAAAAGTTTTGACCTTTATTTAAGGGGAGAAAGTGCTAGAGGATTAACTAATTAGGGAGAAGACTTATTGTTTCTTGTTTAATGGAAGGCTTTATTATTTCAAAATAAAAGCAAATAATAGGAAGAATAAATTGAAATGGTCAAAATTAAAAGGAAACATTTTTACTGAATGGAATTGTTTTTACCTGGCTTCTGATGCCCACAAAGTTTTGCATGTGACATTTTGTCCCATCAAACAACAGCAGAGGAAAAAGTTTACATACAAAATGCATTATATGAACAGGAAGCAGTTTTGCCACCCTGTTTGTTTATCATCAGTGAACTTGTATACTCTCATCTCTTCATCTTTTACAAAGGAATTTCTTAGGCCAAAGAGACATTCACTCCTGTACTGTAAGATAATACCCTGATTATTATTTATTCTGAATAGAAGAATTTAGGTCTAACCTGCAAAGCACTAAAGAAAGTGAAACAGAAAGTAGATTGATTTTTTTTTTTTTTTTTTTTTTATTAATTCTTCTTTAGTTTCTCTACTCACTCTTTCAAGAATGTCAAGCAGACAGACCAGCTGACTGATAGTGCAGCTGCAGTGATTGGAGCACATACTCAGCGAGTAGAAGTAGAAGGAGCTAAGTACTCCGCAGTATGCAACTTCACCTGTTGCTCTGGTTTAAATGTAAATCCTCCCTTGATTAAATATTTCTGAAGCTTAGAAGTGGAGAAAAGAAAAGCAACAGCTTAAACACGGAGCAGAGAGACACAATGGCACCTTGGAATTGTGGTTGGGAGGGAGAGCACACAAGGTCCTGGGGCGGGATGCACTGGGCTGCACTGGTGGTCCAGTGAGGGGCATTTCTACATTCTGCCAAGGGATGCGTTGCAGAGCGTGGCAGGAGGAAGAGCTGGAAGAAAGGACAGTGGAGGTGGCTGTTGTGATGTGCCTAGACGACTTCCCCTCCAAGCAGTGAGTGCAGCAGCCAAGGAAAACATTATGTTTCTTGAAACAATACAATTATGGCCTTCAGGTGCGTGGTTGTGAGGGTGCTTGCACCCCAGAGAGACAGGAGAGCCCCTCAGTTTCCCACTGCCTGGGCTGGTGTCATAAGTAACATCTCTCCAGCTTGGTTTTCCATGGGCTCATCACAGTAATTACTGTCTTGCTGGGCAAGGCAGGCTGACCGCAGCTGTGCATGTGCATACTGAGTAACTGCCTCATTGACTACCTTCACGGGAACAAAATCCTTGCAGGGCTGTGGCTTATTCCCTCTCCCTTAAGATGGTAAACTATACAATGTACTCCATGTGAGAGATGGAGTCTGTCTTTATAAGGGACCGTAAGCTGATGCAAGTTGTTACTCACCTTGTTCACGTTGTAGTGCAGTGGTGGTGCACCCCACTTTAGAAGACTTTAATTCCCCTCACACACAGAAATTGCTAGCAGACACAAACCAGGTGTTTTTGCCAACTTGCTGATGTGCATGTGGTAGGGGCAAAACACCATTTGTAATTCCCTTTTGACATGTAGCCTATTGTGGCGTTGTTATGCTGTGCATAGTAATGCACTGACTCTGCATAGCAATACATTGACTAACCATAGTCATCTGGTAAAAAGATTGCTGCCTTCCATCTCCAGAAGACACACTGATGTGACATGCAACTAATACTTAAAATAACAGAGATAGACAGTAGCTCTGTCAGCAAACCTTCAGCAGCAGGACCTTTACAACCTGCTATGCCATTCAGTATTTATGACTTACATAGCTACAGCACATGCTGTATAGCCTAATAAAATGGCCTCAGTGTAGTACTTGATAAATATTTCTTACCAACACAAATTCACAAAGAAGGTGAGAGTAGAATAACAGGTCAGGATGGAGGCTGAGCTGAAGAGAGGAGGGCATGTTCTCAACACTGAGCTATGCAAGGCATAAGATTTCAACATGAAGAGAGCGATTGCAGTTGTAGTGTGAGTTTTTGTTGGCTGACTCTATACTTTCCTGGAACAGGTGGATTATTTTGAAGCAGCAAACTCAAAAGGTTGCATGTCACTAAGTTTTCAGAGACCTGGAACAGAGTTGTTTTAATGCGGGGTAAAGCTAATGTGCTCTGGTGCATATGCACACCAGTTCCAAGGCACTCTTGTGTAATGGCTGTCTTCATCATTCATACTGGAAGGCCAAATTGGTGACCCTGAGAGGTGTAAGATTATGTTGCTACAGTGTCAGCCACACTGAAGGCTTTGTAGTCCACACACTGAAGAACTGCCCCCACTAAACACGATTTATTTTTTCTGTGATTCTGGTGTAACTCAAGGTATTCAGGGAAAAAAAGGATCCTGTTCATGCAGTGCTGTCACATACTGAGCTCTTGGGCTGGGCCTTCAGCAAGCAGAAATCATCTCAGGTTGCATTGTTATGAGTTGTTGTTCCTGTCCTTGTCCTTGGCTATTGTGGTGGTTTCTAACACTGAACATCTAATTCAGCATCTGCCTTTCTGTAATTTCCTCCCATTTTTTGTTCTCAACATCTGCCTTCAGCATCTTTCTTATGATCAGAAGCCTACCTTAATTTCTTGCCTGGTGCCTGTGCACAGACTGTCTTCCCTTTCCTCTATCAGCCTTTTCCTTGCTGGAGGGAACTGGGACCCATGTCTGTCTCTGCTGTGCACTCAGGAGGGTGGTGTATATTGGAGAGCCGTCTTCCAACACCTGCTTCTGCTTGTTCAAAGGCATGGTCATGCTCTGTGTCTGCATGTTGGACAGACACAAATTTTTTTTGTGTCCAGGTTTGAGGACAAGCTCTTCAGGATGAGGTGGGAACAGGATACTACTCATAAACTAATAATAAACATACAAAGCAATGCATATTTTATCAGCTGCTGTTCTGAAAGGGTGGACACAGCGCTGGGCAGTAAGGGTTAAAAAGCCTTCTTGGATTAGTGCTTTTCATTCTGTGTAGATGGATTCACTGCCTCTTCAGTAATCTTCTCTCCCCTCCCTCTTCTGGTGAATTAAAATACACCTACCCACATAATGCAGGCAGGCACACAAGCTGACCAGGAACACATACCGACACCCAAAACTACTAAATCACCTATGCTGCCACTACTGTGCTTGCAGGGGGGAAAGCAATTACCAGGCTTGGAGTGAGCTTAATAGGAAGAGGACAAGACTTTTAATAGTATTTCTCTGTGTAAGCACAAACATCGCCAAAAGCTGTGGCTGAGTTATAGGAATACAGTAAGCTTGCTGAGTAGGCAAGTACTGTGTCAACAGGTAAAAGCTCTGAGTCCTCATAGTTTGTGAGCAGGGAAGGCAGTACATCAGTCTGGACCTCACACAGATAATTCCTGGGTTACAGTGAGGTGGACAGAGCAGCTGAGTCCTTAGAGGAAGCTGGAAGGAGGACAGCTGCAGCCTAGCAAGAAGGCTTTGAGTAAGGGGAATACTAACAGCTGGGTTGAATGTTTCAAAAGCCTCCATTTTGGATTAACGTCTATCTTTAGGCCTGTGAATCAACTGATTTTCAGCATGAGTTGGGCCTTTGATGTTTTTTAAATTCCCACCCTTAATCTCTGGGGCAGGCTGTGGTACACCAGGTGCTCAGATCTGGGTGTGTGTGCTCAGTCCCAGCTGACTTCTCTGCCTGCTGTAACATTAACCACAGTTGTTACCTTTCCTAAAGACAGAAATCCAGCTGCTTTCAACGGGAGTCCTTGTGTGCTTGAAATGATGCAGCCTGGTGAATCGAGAGGCTGATCACTTGGGCCCTAATGCTGCAGATATTTACCCATAGGATTTAGCCCTGTTACTGGAATAGCGCAGTTGACTTTGGGAGATGACATATGTTAGTTCTGCTGAGCACTCGTGTAAGGTCTAGCAGGACCATAGCTCTGGTCCTTTTCATGTTCCAGTCCATGAAATGAGTTTAATAACCTTCTACAGTCCCTTGCTCTGGAAAAGTTTGGGTTTGGAGTCATTTATTTTTTTGAAGCAAACAGTTATACTTGGATTTCTTATTGTAACCAAGGAGCTTTAACACTTTGAAGGAGAAAACTTCTTATGGTCCCTGCTTTGACAAGCCTTCATTCAAATTATTGAAATATATGCCCATTCTAAAACAATAAATAGCACAGATTACACAGAAAATTACTCTTCCAGTTCTACAGCTCAACTTTCCCATGTCAAGTGTCAGCTAAGAGCAGGTATTTCCAGTTCAGCGGCTCAGCCACTTATGTAAGGAAAGGACTGTAAAAGAACAGTTAGACCTTATCAGTTGTCAGAAAACTCTTTAGTGACTTGATTTTCCTTTATAAAATGTAATAACTGTCAGAGATAAAGAATATATCTCTCTTCTCAACTGGCAGCCAAGGGTAGCTGCAAAGGGCAAGCAGCGTGGATACTCATAAATGTGTGATTACAGGCCTTTCTACTGATGGAGAGGGGAATATTGATGCAATATTAGTCATTTTTATTGGCTTAATATTCTTCTTTCTTAGCAGCATATCCAAACTGCTACATCTTTCTCCACATACAGTTCTTGTCCATCTAAGATGTGCTGTTGCTCTTTCCGTTTCTAATCAGAGCTCTGCAGCTCCTTGTGAAAAGCTAGAATAAGAGAGTTTGCTATTGTACATCTTTCCTGTCGATGTATCCCTGCCCCTGGAAGGGTTGCTTTCCATTTCTAGATTGTCATGTAATAGCTCTCTCTCCTTCTCTATCATCTGCCCTGCTTCAAGTGACAATGTTTTAGGATAGCACGGCCTCTGGAGACATGTTTTTCGCTGTGAGTAGAACAACATGGTCTTGTATCCTCCCCGGGGCACACCAGGATCCTGTGATGATAGCCCAGAGAAGGTCTGTGCGATGATAACTTGTTTGTGAATGCACCAGCCCAAGGCATTCTTTAAAGGAAAAGATAATAGTTTTTCAATCCCAAGTCTTGGGAGTGAGGTGGTGAGTTGCAGTTTGTGAGTGCTGACAGAAAGACTTTGGGACAGACAAGTTGAAGGGAATCCACCAATGCTCCTTTAGCACTGTGAAAAATAAATAAGGCAAACAATGTCCTTGGAAGGAAACTGTTCTCAGTGTCTGCTCCACCTTTCCTTGGCTAAGAAGTGATGCTGAGAATAGAGAACAAACAGCTCCGTCACAGACTCAGACTGGATTAATCAGCTATTCCCTGGACTGGACTAGCCAGAGTGAGCGAACCGAGAGGACACTCTATGGGAAGGAGATCTCTCTCTGTTTAAAGTGCACACTCAAGAAGTTAAGATTCCTTTTTCTCCATGGCATTTCTGTTCCTGTTGGGGCTGTTTCTACCATTAAACCTAATTACTTAGCTTTTTATGTGCTATCCATTTCTTTTCATCATTTTAAAAACTTCAGTTGCCATAACAACATAATGCAATCAGTGAAACATAACAGCTATTTTCTGTAGTCAAGGTCTGTGCACTGTCAAGGATGTGAACCATTTAAGCAAATCTTCACCGTCCCCCTTCCTCCCTCCTCTTTCTCGCTCTCTTTTTCTCCCTAAACAAGCTCATAACAGGAAGGAGAAACCATCAGGAATAATTAGACACAATAGCAGAGCAAATCCCAATCGTACTCATGCAGTCTTATCTAATGAATTTCTAGCACTAATCTTGGAAGTGTTGATGTTCTTTTTTAATCACTTTTTTGATGTCATAGATAGATTAGTTGCAGCAGGACCTTGATATTCCACACTAGAGTGAGGAGACCCTGTGCCTATTCAGAGAAAGGAAAGAAAATCAAAAGCATTGCATACTTTGTTCGTTTCTTTGTGATTCGTTCCTCATTTTCAGATGCTTATTGAGAATATATGCCCATTGTACCATATTAGTAAATAGAATGGAGTGTATTTTGTAGATTCATGGAATTTAAGCATGAAAAGTCATAGCATCTATTATTAAATCATTGCTGGAAGGCTGGGAGAAACCGCCACGTTTTTGTGTGGGTGGAGAGACTTGCAACAAAGCATAG
The DNA here is from genome assembly GCA_035583185.1 of Anabacerthia variegaticeps. Classification (NCBI taxonomy): domain Eukaryota; kingdom Metazoa; phylum Chordata; class Aves; order Passeriformes; family Furnariidae; genus Anabacerthia; species Anabacerthia variegaticeps. Next base: position 62,524,216 of record JAWWEW010000041.1, on the reverse strand, counting down.
TATAACTGCTGGGCTTCTACTGCACACATACATAAAAAGCAGTCTGAAAATAAATCTGGCAGTCTGGTTCAGTGCTATTCTAAGCAGCGTGAATATAAGATCTATCCACAATGTCTTACTCACTCCTTGACCTCCATGAGGGCTTTCCTGGAATAGTAACGAGTGAGTTTTGAAGCCTGGGATTTGGCTTAAGCAACCTCTCTCTGCTGGAGGACTGAAGGGTGTGCTTTGCCTTTATGGAGCTAGTCTGCCGCGGGCAGAGTCTTCTAGTGGTTTTGAGTTGATCATTGCCTGTTCACTTTTTCCACTCTTTCTATTGCTTGTGTTTCAGCACCTTGTCCAAGCAAAGGAAGAATGTCATTAGCTGTGTCACCGTGCATGACTCCCCCTACTCTGATTCCTCCAGCAACAACAGCCCTTACGCTGTGCAACATCGCGCAGGGCAGAATAACGGGAACAGCTATGACACCAAAGGGGTTCCAGAGACTCACTGCAGTGGGAACCCCCGAACGATCATCGTGCCACCACTGAAAACCCAGGCCAGTGAGGTGTTGGTAGAGTGCGATAGCCTGGCACCAGGTAAATTGCACCTCTTCCATCAAGAAAATTAGTAAGAAATAAATGATTTATCTTGGAAGAATCTCATTGTTCAGTTTCATTTTGTTTGTTTGTTTGCTTGTTTTGTTTTCAAAAAAAAAAGTGCTCCTGCCCTTCTCTCAAGTGACCCATCTGTTCTTGGGAGCCATATTGCATTATTTATGTTCCTTGGTTCACTCAGGAGTCACAGGGGCAAGTGTCGGTCCCAGTTACTTCTGTACAAACCCAAGAACAGAATGCAGCCTTTAGCTCAACGTGTGACACGGAGGGCTCCCATATGCAAGTGTGAACCTTTGTGGCCTTGCCTTTCCGTAGGTTTATTTTAAAATGGTTAAGAGATTGAAAACACATGTGAATTTTCATCCAGACTTGATGTTTCTGGGAAGAACCTTTCCCCAGGATCTTCATTAGGGACTGATGAGGTTTGCTCATCTAAAACCTCTGCAATGCTAGATAGTACAATGTGTTGAAAAGGGGTTTATGGTGGAAGTCTGGCCTGAAACAATTGACTTTGAGCTACTTGGCAGTCCTGGCTTTTGACGCGCTGCTGGTGAACACAAAGGCTCAAAGGGGGAGCTCCCCACTAACACCCTTCCCGCTCTCTCTGATGTTAGGCAAGCCAGGGCTTTTTTATGCTGTGCACATCATGCTTTTCTTCTTCTCCTTGGGATTTGTACCCATGTTGTACAGTTCTGCTGGCAGAACAGTTTCTTGCACTTCTGAAGGATCTGTAAAGCCTTTTCCAGGCCTGCTTTGGGTCCAGTTACCAGGTCTGCTTGTCTACCTCTAGGATAACAGGCTGGTCGTGTATACGAAGCACTGCTGAGGTATTCTGTTAATTAAGAGAAACAGTTTTCTTACCCTGCTTCTGTTGTACGTCTCCTCCGAAAAACCACTCTGGGGGAGACTCAGTGAGGAAAAGGTAGGGTGAGCAATTAAAGAATGTGATGTAAGCTACAAATGTGTTTCCTTTCCTGGCACAGTCACCACCAGTCACCACTCATCCTCCTACAAGTCCAAGTCCTCCAGCACCGTGACCTCCACCAGCGGTCACTCTTCAGGGAGCTCGTCTGGAGCCGTTGCCTATAGGCAGCAGCGACCAGGAGCACATTTCCAGCAGCAGCAGCCTCTTAATCTAAGTCAGGTAAGTCAGTCAAGACTGATTTTGGTGGTGCATCATCCAGCTGTTACCTACTGCTCCTCCAGCATGGGCTGTCCCATTCTGGTCTGGTGATAGAAGGGCCCCGTGTTGAGTTTGATCCACTTGTTTCTACTTGACTGCAGACCTTGGTCTTCTGGCTCAGGCAGAAGAGGTGGTGCAGATCACACCTCTGAGTGGGCTGGTGGTGCTCTTACCATGTGTTCTGAAGTCAGGTGGTCTAACAGTGTGAGTGGGAATTACACAAGAGGGAAGTGCAGCGGCTCAGCCACAACAGAGTTGAGCAGGAGCACATAGGAAGGACTGAACTCTCCTAAGCTATTGGTAACCACAGGGGGAGTATCTTCCAAGTGAAGTGCATCAGCCCAGCTGTGGGATTGGAAGAGAAGTCAAAGCAAAGTCCCTGTGCAGATACATGACCTCATTGAGCATATGACCTCATTCTGTGTTTAGATGACCTAGGAGTTTGATCCATCCCATGATAAACTTGGGCTGAGATCTGGGCAAATCCTATTTCTTGGCAGCATGCACTTCTCAAAGTGTTTCACAGTCTGTGATTAGAAGTGCCAGGGAGCTCCCTGGGAGCTTCAGTAAATAATGGCCTTTTCACATCCTGTACTTGGCACCTCTCTCTTCCCCGAGGTGAGGTAGTAAGAGTAGGGAAGTTACAGCACAGTTACCAATGTTTCAAAAGGAGAAAGTCTGGAGAGCTTGGAGGACAGTGCTGGTTTGCATCCACAGGTGGATGAACAGAGCTATTTTTGAAAAAGTAATTTGATGGAGAATAATGTCCCCTCCCCCTCAAAATGCAGATGAACTTTAAAAATGTGAACAAATTTGAAATAAAAGTGTGTGAAAACAGAGGAAGCGGGCACGATGCTGTTTGCAAGAGTTGGGGAGGAGTGTGGCTGCCACATTTCAGACCACAATGACAGCGCAGGGGGTGCTTACAAAGAAGGTGAGAAGGTTTGGAAGAATAGAAGGAAACAGCATGGGGTATTTTCCTTCTTGCCTTCTAATTCCTGCTGTAATGGAAATTTACTACTCTGACTACAAACGACAGGGAAAATTCCTTACGTTATTGTGCAATGCAAAAAAACAAGTTAGAAAATATCTAGGAGAAAAAGTGCATTGCTCCAGTCCCACTGCAAGAAGTTGCCTGTGCTCTAGTAATTACAGTCGATTACATGAGGGCAGCAGGCACCTGCAGGATCTGATCAAACCAAGGGCTGTATCTTTAAAAAATAACATTGTTATTATTACTAGCCAAAGAAATTATTAACTGCAAACAGCCAAACTGAGCAAAAATAAATTGCCTGTTCCAGGCACAGTGAGGCAATTTCATTCCCCTGAGCTATCTGCACAGCACATTTTGTCAGCAGAAAGTTCACTAACAAAAACCATGTGTTGCATGAGCAACTGGACCTGGGGAAGAAGTTCTTGGGAGCTGTGCACCCAAGGCTGTGTCTTTGTGATAGCTGTGCCAGCAGTTTGTAGCTCAAACTGCTCAAACTTTTTGGGACAGTTTTGGTCAGTGTATGAATGTATGATGTATGAAACCTAGGATTGTGAGGGACTCATTGCTCTCACCTGTTTCCAAGGGAAGACTGGTGATGCTGAGGGTGTCAGGAGGAGCACAAGAGACTTCCCTGAGGCTGCCCTGGTGTTGCAGGGAGGTTCCCAGGCACTACTGAGGAGGCAAAGAGCCATCTCTTGTGTTGTAACCACTTATCACTGTTGCTGTCTTTATCCAGGCCCAGCAGCACATCACGACTGACCGCACAGGGAGTCACCGGAGACAGCAAGCCTACATCACTCCAACGATAGCTCAGGCCCCGTACTCTTTCCCGCACAATAGTCCCAGCCATGGTACAGTTCATCCCCACTTGGCCGCGGCTGCCGCTGCTCACCTGCCCACCCAGCCCCACCTCTACACATACACCGCCCCCGCTGCCCTGGGCTCCACGGGCACCGTCGCGCACCTGGTGGCCTCCCAAGGGTCTGCGCGGCACGCGGTGCAGCACACCACCTACCCCGCCAGCATCGTCCACCAGGTCCCCGTCAGCATGGGCCCACGCGTCCTGCCCTCACCCACCATCCACCCGAGCCAGTACCAGGCTCAGTTTGCCCACCAGACCTATATCAGTGCTTCTCCAGCCTCTACAGTCTACACTGGATACCCACTGAGCCCCACCAAGGTCAACCAGTACCCTTACATCTAAACACTGGAATAAAGAGCGAGAGACGCACCCGTGCCGGGGGGAGTGAGGCAGCCGCTTTTGTATCGAAGAACATGACAAACTAACAATGCAATGGGAGGCTCGCGTGAAACTTGAACGAAGGAGACTTTAAGGAAGAAAAGAAAAAGAGGAAAGAAGGGGGAGAACCAATTCTAC
>JAWWEW010000041.1:62486029-62519964 GCA_035583185.1 Anabacerthia variegaticeps | reverse complement strand
AGGAGACTTTAAGGAATAAAAGAAAAAGAGGAAAGAAGGGGGACAACAAATTCTAAAATTTTTATTTAAAAAAAAAAAAAAGAAAATGGAAAAAAAGAACAGAAAAAAAAATAAACCACAAAAAACCAACCATTCTGCACCAAACTAGAGAGAAAGAGAGAAGCAGAAGGACCCTCCAGCGGGTCCTGTCTTACGAAGAACTTCACCAACAGACTTTTAAAGGTTATTTTCATCCAATAGTGAGCTACATTTAGAAATTTGTTGTCCAAAACACCTAAAATGATATTCCATTAGGTTTTTAATCCTAGGTATACGGATTAGGGATTTATCCAGCTTTTCAAAGGGTTTATACCCCATCTTTGCAGTTGTGTTCGTGTCCCAAAGTACACACAGGTTTGGGGGGATTTTTAACAAAAAAACAAAGTGGGTAAGGGAGGCTGAGGTAGGAAGATAAAACGTTGTCCCAGTGCTCTAAATTCGGACCTAACACTGCTACGTTTAAATACACCTGGGCAAAACAGGCCATGCAGCACTGGTGGAGAGCAGAAGCAATGGGGCTGTTTCTCCCTTTTCTTGAACACACTGGATAAATCCCTGAGACATGCTGTTCCTAAACAAGATCTCTAATAATGTATGTTGGATTTCAGTTGCTTTTTTTTTTTTTTGAAATGTTCCTTTTTAATCCCTAGCCGTTTTAGTATCGGAGGAGACATTTTAGCTGCCCCAAGCCCTCTGCCCCCAGCCCCGGTAGAATGTAGCACTATACAGGTCATATCCCTTTTTACTCTTTTGTGTTGAACTTCAACGATACCAATAGACTATTCCTCAATGTGATTGCACAAAGAAAAGTGATATAACATAGGCATGTAACAAATGTGATTGTCCAGGTATGTGCGTGTGTGTGTGTGCGTGTGCGTGCAGATGCTGCCTTCTCTCTGTGGTGTGTTCCTCGGCACAGCCATTACAACTGTCACAGTCTTAGTTTTACATCATTCCCTCGTAGTGCCTTACCGAACTACAGATGCGGTTTAAGGGTTTACTTCCACTGGTACTCCTAGAAACTGACTGAGGCTAGTCGGAATTTACTCTCCGCTCTTTTTTTTTCTTTTTTTTTTTTTTTTAAAATTAAGGTTGTTATTGCCGATTTTCTCCTTCTGCTGGTGGTGTTGGTTTGTTTTTTTATTCCACATCGTCAATCTTAGCTCACTTGGCGAGGTGTTGGGGAGGCTTATTGGGGTCAGAAGTGCATATAACTGGGTGTTTTGTCAAGCACTGGATAGGCTGGAAGTGACTGGGTCGGTTGTGAGACCCAGAGTAACTCCCAGAGGGTCTTGGGATTAGTTTCTGGACTGGTCTGTTTCTGTCTTGTTGAAATAGCAGGTTTCCTCCCCAAAAACTGAATTCTCATTCTGCTGTTTGACGATGTTCTTGATGGAGTGGGAGGACAGCATCCACCCTCATCATCAGGTAGTCCTGGTTGTGTGTCTGAAATGGGAACAAAAATTTAGCCCTTGAAAGGGGGAAACACTACTTGTTGCCAACATCTCTCACTGTGTCTGTTGATGAGAAGGGATCAGGAAAGGGCTGGAGTCCCAAAGCAAGCATGAGAAAATCCAGTTGAGAGAGTCAATCTCAGGTTTCTTAAGTGAAAAGAGTGTTTTAATACATCGAGCCTTACCCACTCTAACATAGCTGTGACACTGTGTGCCTCCCTCCTGTCTTGTGACCTACACCCAAAAAACTGCCTGCAGAGGCAGAGTGACCCGGGAATGGTGGTCCTGCAGTCCTCCACACCAAGGAATGCTACATGGTTGTCTTGTTTTCCAATAGTTTCTAAAGAGAGCCTTTTCTGTAGCTGGTTTGGTTCAGAAGGGAGTTTCCTTGGTCGTGGCAATTGCAGTGGTGCAGCAGTACTTGGAAATGTCTCTAGAGTACCAATGCCTATGGATGTCCTGAGGAGGAAGGAGAGAAAGGAGTTTGGCAGAATGGTTCCACGAAAGCTGGAGTCTGTGTGGCTGCTCGGTTCCACTCTACATTTCCCTACAGCAGGAGTAGTCAGGTATTTTGCAGGATGCTGGAAAATAGCAGGTTTGTTGGCAAGGGTGGTGAGTGCTGGTTTCCCTGTGCAGAAGTGAGGAGGAAGGCTCTCTCAGGTTGGAAAAGCTGATAGAAAGTCAGGCACATATATAATGTCTTGTGGTAAGTGCTTGGCTGGCCTGGAAGAAGAAGGGATCCCACTATGCATAGGCTGTTCAACAAGGCTGTTGTCTTCTGGCAAATTACCAAATAACCTCCCTGGTTGCCAGCTCTGTTTCCTGGACTACCCTTGCACAGTTTTCTTCTCCTGCCTATCCTTCATTCCAGCTCAATATACTGTAGATGAGGATGCAATCTCCCAACAGCCTATGCACCTTACCCCCCTTCCTTTGGAAAGACAACATGTCCCCTTTCATCTGAGACAGGAAAATAAAGCCCTGCTCTCTCTCTTGCATTCCTCTCCTCTCCCACCAGTTCAGGAGTGAGAGCATCATGCTGCTTATGTCATGAAAAGGAAAGATAATGTTATTTTATTGTATGGTTGTTATGATTATGATTATTATTTTATTATTATTGTATTTTACTCGGGGTTTTAATTGCACATGCATTCCTTAAACTTTGTGGGTTATTTTTTTCTCTTAGTATTGTTGTTAGCATTCTTAATTTTATTTCTCTTCATCAGTGGCATTGGAAGGGTTGCTGTGATTGTGAGAACTGCAGGAGAAGGGAGAAATTAAATTATTCCAAGGATGAAAACTCTGCCACTAACGTGGGGGGGAGTGGGGCCACTCAGTGAGAGTGGTTACAGTGTTGAGGAACAGGACCCTCTGGGTCACATCTGCATTTCAGAATAAGTCCAGAAACATTCATTCACAGGCCAAAACCCAACAGCAGCTAACATAATGATCTGTCAGGAAAGCTGGATCAAAGGCAGATAAGGACCTTGGTGCCCCAGGATCCAGCTCACCATCACTTAGTTTGATAGGACATTTATATAAGATTAAGACTTATTTGTGCTCCAGGCCATGATTATTGGTCCCAGTTGATGAGCCCAAGGCTACACAACATGTTAAGGGTTTGGTTTTCCTAAAGGAGAAAGCAGATAGATGGCTCTCCAGAAAGAGAGGTATTGAAAGAGCCGCAGCAGCCTCTCTCAGTCCCATCACTGGATAAAGCACACTGGTGCACACAGATGGCATCAGCTGGGTAAGGTATGGCTGCAGACAGGACAGTGTTCCTCATCTGCTCTTCCACTCTCACTCAAGGTTAGTTAGATGTCCACAGGGCCAGGATGTTTGGTTTGATTTTTCTGTTGTTGTTTGTTCCTGATCTAGGTTTTCCCTTCTTTTATAATTATTTGTTGTGGAATTTTTTTAAGCTATTCTGGTTGCTACAGTTTAGATATTTATGGTTTCATTTGCATTACCTGCTCTGCTAGAATAGGGGGGAGCAGTGACTGAATTCAAATTCCGTTAAAAAATTACAGAACTTCAGCAGAGACTGAAAGTTAATCATGCACTTGAGTGCTTTAACTAAAGAATAGACTGAAACCCTTCAAGTTAAATACTTTTTTATGTACTCCACTAGTGTAGGACCAGTGAAACATGGAAGGTTGCAATCTCAATCACAGTAATGTTTTACTTGTACTAATTGCATTTTCCCTGTGTTCCCATCTGACCTGCTCTCCCACACAGGCTCAGATCTGATTTGGGGGGGCATTTTGGCAGTGGAGCTGTTACAACAGCACAGTCTGGCAGTGAGAAGGGGTACAGTGCATGTCGGAGGAGCCACTTTTCGTGTTGTCCATCCTGGAGTTGCTGGTCTGCCAGCTGTAGGTGGTCAGGTGATTGTGGTGATGGGCTGTTGATTGCAAGAGATGCACAGCACAGCCATCAAATTGCTTTGATAGTGAAACACTGTGTGAGAACTGTGTTTTCTGGTGGGTATGAGGGAGCTGAGCAACACCTCCTCGCTCACACCTGTACAAAAGCATTGTATGGATAAAGGTGTGGTTAGTTATAGAGGAAATAGCCATTTCAGTGGAGGAAGCAGAAGCTTTGCATGCTGTCCATACCACACACATAATAGCCAGCTTGTTTTGTTTGCAGAATCCTTTGTAGAGGAAATGAGATTGGCATGGTTTGGTTCAGTTGGTGTTCCTTGTGTGCATGGGGTAAATGGCATGGAAACTTGAGCAGGGAGGTGAATGTTTAGGTACTGAAAGTTGTATGGGTGGTTTATGGCTGGCACAGTGAAAAAGTGGTCCTTTTCCCCATCGTCTTGTCTTTCATTCTTGTGCAGAAAGCAGAAGGAAACATGGACATTGCCTCTCCTCAGAGGTGGATGTTCAATTTCCTGCTGTGAAGCCGGAATGCAGGAGGGAGGGGAGAGAATCACCAACATGAGCAGATTGGAAAACCCAAGTGGAAACACTTCTCACTGTAGATTGGGTCAAATCCAGTCATTTGAGAAAGCAAATGCAATTGCATCTTCCTCAGCAGTTTTACTTGTTTGTACCCACACAAATTTGGCCTTGGCAGGTCTCTTACTCTCTCTCTTTTCTAGTAGTTTTGTCATAATACATTAAACATTCCAAGGAAGGGACACTTCTGACTGTGACATTTTTCCTTTTTTTAGACTTTCAAGGAATTGTGTCTTTTAGCTTGGTTTGAGGGCAATTCCATGAGCAAACTTGAAGGGCAATAAACCTGTTTTTTTCTTTAACCAAAGATACTTTTTTTTTTAAGAAAGAGAGAAAGAGACCCCCACCTACTCCAGAAATTAAATGAAGCCACAAGTCATGAGCACCAGGCAATGAGGATGTGCCATGGAACTCCATTTTTCCATTCCCTTCTTTTTCTCTCTCGCTCTCTCTCTCTCAAGTTTCTGTCATTGTTTTGAGTAGCTAGCTTGATGAGCAGAGAAATTCACACTAAATATTGCTGCTATCCTAAACTGTAGGGGATGTCAAAAACGTTTTTCTTCTCTTGTTATTGTTCACATTGATTTAAGTGTTTTAGTGGTGACAATGCAGTGTGGAAATGGTGAGCTGTGTAGTGGGGATAAGCTTCTGGATGCTCTGCATGCTTCTGTAGTGTCTCCTTCTCTGGATTTAGGATGCTGGGTTTGTTCTGTGGGTTGGACCCTAAACAGTGATGCCATGGTCAGGCCAGGCACAGCTGGCCAAGGGTGTTGGACTTCCACTTGTGTTCTTCCATGGCTTGGCAATCAGCCCACTAGAGAACTGCAGTGCTACTTGTCAGTCAAATCCTGGATACCTGTACACAAGGTCTGCAGGGCATAGGCAATGCGAAGGGAAAAATGTGGGAAGGGAATGTTTTCCCCCTTGTTGACACAGCTATCCCTGCTGTGATTCCATTTGCTCTGGGAGCTTCAAAGCAGTTGATCTATGGTCCTGGGCACTCATCTATATCACTCCCCTCAGCGGTCCTGTGAGAAGAGCCTGTGTCCAAAGTTCAGGAGTCCCCATCTTACTTCTCAAGGCCCACTTCTCTGCCTACAAATCATTTTGCTCTCTCCAAACTTAAGGAGGAGAAGATGAGTCTGTGCTGCTGGGGTTCTCCCACTGCCATACTCCAACAAAGATGTCTCTGGTGATGGTAATGATTTCACCCTGGGCTGCAGAGTGAGGTACACCATTTTACAATGGTGTTCGAAGAGATGGCAGCAGTCTTGTCAAAGGCTGTGTGTAGGCTCCTTGCTGGAGTACTGCGTTGGATGAAAGGTGCTGAGCTTTCCAGGCTGGTCTCCATCCCCGTGGTCCATCCTTCCCACTCCCTGGGAACACCACTACCAGGCATGCAGGGAGACCCATTGCAGGGACGGCCCCTGGAAGTCCAGGGAGCACTGCCAACTGAGGGCTCTGTGCTGAAGCTGTCTTGTTCTCCTGGGACAAACATAATCACTGGGAGTGACCCCAGAGGCAGCAGTTACCTGTGAGGAGCTGCTGATGCAGGTGGAGGTGTGAGAACCTGTCCAGGGGTAAACCGAGCTGAGCTCTGTGTGTGTTAAATGGGTGTTAAATTCAGTGGGAAGACGTGGGTTCAGAGCATTTGTGTGTGTTGAGAGTGAAATTTGAATGGTAGATTGGCTTGGTTCTTCAGAAGTCTTAGGAAGCATACTAGGAGGCTTTGCGTTCAGCATTTGTGGTTTGAAACTCCTGTTTCTCATTTACGGGTTAGCTTTGTCCTTCCAGTTTTAGCAGTGCTGCTATAACAGACTATTCATGTGTGTTTGAAGATAAAATTTTTGTTTTTAATCTTTTGCTTATCATAGTTAATCTAAGAAAGGCAATACTAAAGGTATATTTTTTTCCAAAAATGATATTTTTTACTGCACTGATAAATATTGTGACATCTCTGTTCTTAACTCTTTCGCTGTGAGGGGAACTGTGTGCAGATTCACACAAACCTTGTAAATACGTGTGTGTACTTCTGACAGCCAGGGATTATTTTTCTTTCCCTTTCCCTTTCCCTTTCCCTTTCCCTTTCCCTTTCCCTTTCCCTTTCCCTTTCCTTCCTTCCTCCATTCCTCATTCCCTCCCTTCCCTTCCTTTTCTTTCCCTTCCTTCCCTCCCTTCATCTTCTTCCTTCCTCATTTCCTTCTTTCTTTCTTTCAAACAAGGTTTCCTCTTTGAAACAGAAAGCAATGGGGCAACAGTGCTCAGCAAAAGCAAAGCTTATCCCACTTTCAGAACATAGCCAAGGAGTTTTTGCAGTTCTAGCACAGTTAATATTTAAGCCGACTTTTTTTTTTTTTTTTTTAGCAAACTGTTTGGAAAGGAATAAGACAGATAGAAAAGCTTCAGTCTGGAATTCTGATCAGAAATGTTATCCGTCTATTTTACGGCACCTCTGATTTTCCTTCTGTTTTCTTTTTCTTTAAAAAAAAAGTAAAAAAATAAAAAAAGGCTTGTTAACAGGCTTGCTCACCTGAGCTCTAGGCTGATCGGCGACTGTCCCAGGAGTGCCTCGTGCTCCAGGACCGCCAGCTCCTTTGGAAGCAAACCCACTGATCAGGATTCTGGATTCTGATTGCTTCAAAGGGTATCCTCTGGTACTGTGGGATACTTTTGGTTTTTTAAGAGAAGGATTTAAATACACTTACATTACACAAACTGTGACCTAATGGCAATAATTACCTCAAATGTGGGCATTCATCCTGGTTTTAGCCTTTTTGAAATCATGTAGCCAGCTTGAACTTTGATTCAAAGACTCTGAACTTCATAGGGGCGGAATAGCGATAAATGCCCACCCTGGTCATTGTTGCTTGAGTGAATTCTGAAGACAGTGAATCTTTAAAAAGAAAAAAAAAAATTAAACCAAGGAATAGATTACTCTTTTATGTATTTTAATCAATTGTGATGTTAAAATGCACATGTAAGTATATATGTTTATAGCTACTGTAAAATGCTTTGGCCTTCTAGAAGATATTAATGAGTCACATTTTAAACCAATATGAACTGAATAATAGACTGTGGCTACTTAACAGTTTTCTGGCTACATTTTATAGTTATTACAGTGTTTTATAGTTTACATTTAAACTGGTACTTTTTAAGGGAAATCTTGTGTTTATAAGTGACACCTTCAAAAACTCAATACAGCTGCCTCTTTTTAATTTCTCCCGTTAAAAATGGAAAAGTACAAGTGTGTTTTTAATATGTATATTCTGTTTTGAGATATAACATAGTGTTGGAAAGTCAGTCCAGATATGAAGTAATAATCCTCTGTATTCCAAAGTCTGATCGAAAAAACACTCCACCCACTTTGAAGATTTAGTTCAACAGATAAGCTATTTGTTTGTATGCTTGTTTTAATGATGTGCTTTATCAGGCCTCCCTGGGTTGAAGCAGGGATCGCGACACGAAATTCACTGTTCTATGTAGGATCCTCATCTGGATGAAGATACCCACATCAGGAGAATGAAGGATATTCAAAGGAAGGATTGTATTGTACTGTTGATAAATCACTAGCCAAATGATTAATTCCTGAGTTAGTGAATGCCTGTTTTATTTTTGGGGGTGGGGTTGGGGGGGTGTTTGTGTGGCGAGCGTGTGTGCGTGGGGGTGTGTGTGTGTGTGCGCGCGCCACTCAGAGGCAATGCTGTAATTTGGCTTTCATCTGTTCACCCCTTTCTTACAAATGATGCTCACCACTCAGAAATGTTTTAAACCAGTAAACAAAATACAAAGTTCGCTGACCATCTCCTTGTCAACTGTGTTTTCTCAGCCCATGCCAGTTCCCGTTAATGATGTTTCCCTGCTGCTGTTACCCTGTACTTTGCATTTTGAGATATTACATTCCCCACTCCCTGGTCTCACTTAGCCTGTCTAGTTTATTCTGTTGTGTTCTTTCACTTGGGTAAATAACGAACACGGTATAAATGTCTGCTGGGCAAAATGGTACTTTGAGATCATGGAAGTACAGGAACTGGCATTTAAAAACACGTATATGTACATCTCAGCTTCAGCTGTGGAGCTCGGGTACTCACGGGAGGGCTCCTTACGCGTTTCCACCGTGCCTGACGGGTCTGTATCAGTCAGCCTAGAGCAGAGGTAGCGAACAGGAGCGCCCGGCGATGCTTTTCAGCCGGGCACCGGTGCTGCCCCCAGCACGACCAGCAGCGGTGGGGCCGGGGGAGCGCAGCCCTCATCATCCTCCTCTTCCTCCCTCCGTGCCGTGCCCGCCCCGCTGCCCGCATTCCCAAAGCGATAAATAAGGTGTCATTCGGCAAGCCAGGGCTGTCAGCAGCGCTCGGGCCAGCTGGAAAACGCCCCCTCTCCCCCGCCCTCACCGTGCACCGCCACACAATCCACAGGCTTTGCTGCTCCCGGCTCCTGCCTGGTCTCCTGTTATCTCGGGAGGGAGTCAGACTCGCAAATACCAGCACACTCAAATGGAGGAGCCAGAGAGTCTTGTTGAATACTTTGGCTTGCAGCTTGTCAGGCAAGAAGGGGTTTCCAACACTGGCGACGCACATCCCGTAGGATCTGGATGGTTACATATAGCACCTCTGCCCTCACAAGGGAAAAAGCGCTTCTGCAACGCTCCCACCTCACGTGGTTACATACAACACTTCTGACTTTTCTTTTCCCCCGTTATCCCTTATGTGTTTGATTTTTTTTAATTTTTGTTCAAATTTTTTGCTCTGTATTCTTCGTGAAATGAAACTTCCACAGATATTCCAGGGCACAACCATTTCAGGTGTAAAAAGGATCTCCACATCCCATGTTTCACCAATAAAGCAATCAAGGCGTTTTGGGTACCAGATTCTACTTGGGCAGAACCAGAATGTAGCCTGTATATTTCATACCAAATCCAATTTCTGAAAGGAGAGGAAGTGTCATTAATAGCTTTAATAAAGGAGTGTGTGTGTGAGAGAGAGAGAGAAAGAGAGGGAGCGAGAAAGCGAGAAGAAGGAGGGGCATCTTGGAAGGTGAAAAGTCTAGATTTTGGGTAGTTAAAAAAGAACCAATGGGTGAAACATTTTTTTTTATGAGCTGTAAAATCCTTTTAAAAACGGAAGGGGTGAAGTGGAGGGAACATTTTATGCCTTTTGACTGCCCACAAGCCCAGTGTACTCTGGATGGAAAGTGGAAGTTAATATACACTGCACCAAAATTATTAAGGGGAAGTGGGGGCAGAGCTGTGAAACTTTATTGTAATCACAAGAGAAAAGATGCCCCTGCCCCAGCTCTGGATCACAAGTGGTTCTTTCTCTACAGTATCATCTCAGCCCAGTAACCCCACAAAAGCCCTGAGCTGTTGTGTTCCTTCACTGTACGGTTTCTGTAATAAGAGTGTTAATCCATGTTAATCTTTGTGAAAATTATTGTGTGCAACGGTATTTTCTTGTGTACTGCTTTTTACCTATGTGAATTGTCCCTTTCTGTTTTCTTTTTTCTTTCCTTCCTCTTTTTCTTTTTTTTTTATTTTAGTAATACGTCTTTCTTCTTTTCAAAGAAAAAACAAAAACAAACTGATGTGTTGTAGACCTATATGTAACCTATTCCTTAGTCTCATATTATAGGTATGTTATAAGAATGGATATTTTACTTGGCTTTAGAATGTTTTACAAGAAAACTAATTCTTAACCAATCAAGTTCTTGCTACTAAAAAAAAAAAATGCTTGTGTTTTTCATCATGACGTTGTGTGCTTCTAATTAATAATCATTTTCGTTGTAGAAAAATGGAGTGAATTTATATTAGTCTTGGAAACTAATAATAGCATTGTAAATTTATGAGATGATTTTAACAGAAAATACATTATAGAAGAATATAGTTATTTTAATTGTAATATTACTAACTGTAGGGTGAGAAAGGAGGTCCCGTTGTGGTGAACTATGTTATAGCTTGTTATTCACGGTTTCTTTTTGATCATTTTTTCGGTCTCTGAGGTGAAACGAGTTATTAATCAGAATTTGTCAACTCACATATGCATATTGTATATGTGTAGAAATGTAATCACACTTTGTCTTGGAATTACATTAAACTGTTTTAAGTCACTGCAAAGTTTGTGTGTCTGTATGTCTTCTCTCTAGTTTGGTCTGAACATTTGGTTAGTTTTCAGATCCTGTTATTTAATCTCCTCAGTCTATTGGAAAAACAGCACTAATAGTATCATTAATAATAAATAGTTTTCCCTTTGAGGTGACATGTTTAGATTTGTGAGATATGTTTTTCCCAGGGCAGAAGATGCTTTCAGATGCTTCACCAAAGCACAGAAGGCTGCTCAGAGCTGCTGTGTTCAACTCTGTCAGAGCTCTCTGCTACATCCCCCAGTGCTGATTGGAGCACGGCATCGGCTGCAAATAGAGGTCTGTTTTTTCCTTTTAGCCTGAGCCCTCATTTCATTTGCTCCCTTTCCTTTCTTTGCTAAGTCCCAGCTGACCTTTGAAAGGCTTAAGTAGACATTAAGATGCTGAAACCATCACCTGCTGGCAATTGCCATACCTGCCTTTTGGGCTGTGCCTGATTTTCACCATGAGGTTCACTCAGGAGCAAGCTGGAGGCATCTGCAAAGGGTTGCTCTTGGAGGAGGCCAATGGCTCTCAACAACTCTTCTCCCTCTTAACTGAGAGAGAGTAAGACTGACCTGGGTTTGTTGTTGACCTTTCCCAACGTAGTGACTCGTGCACAAGCCACCAGGTTTCCAGCCTGTGAGATTCATCTTGTTAGTTCAGCTTCTCCCTTTCTGGGGATGGCCACAGGGATGTTCAAAGAGCTGTGGTGGGCTGCTTAAAGTACAGAACCACACTTTGCATTCAGTGTCTGGAAAATGGCTTCTGCAAACATGATAACCACTGGATGGTCCTGCACAGCACTGCCAGGTGATGGGATCGCATCAGGACATAAACCTTCAGGTAGCGCAGGAGGCTTGTTTTATCAGTGAGTACTGGCAGCTTTGTTTTTCAGCCTTCTATCTCAAAACATCCTGGAATAAGCAGGGAGTGCTGCAGAAGCTGTTGCAGTGAATTTCTAGGTGGATGTGAGGCTTTTGGTAACAGGAGTTCAAGGGCCCTTTCTCCCAAGCTGCCTTAAACTGGCTGAGACCCCAACTCAGCAAAAGCACTTAAAGCTGTAATGCCTGTGCTTGTCCAGCAAACCAATTAAGTCAGTGTTTAATTTAAAATCATGTGTCCTATTAAATAGCTAACGGGTAATTGCACAGTTAGGTGCTCTGCTGGAAATGAGGAGTTTACTGGGTCATGATATGAGAGACATCAGAAACAGCTGTAAATCTAGAACAGCTGGATTAACTAGTGCAGAGTTACTCCACGTGTGTGTTGTGCTATGATGTCTTTATTTGTTTCTTCTTTTTCTAAAACTTATCTATAAAACTGTAAAAAATATTTGTCACTGTCATCCAAGACCAAAACAGATGAAAAATGCATTGTTACTTGGAGAATATACTTTCTGATCACCTTTTCCTGGAAAGGTAAAATAGTTTCTCAATTCAAGCAGGGCTGCTTCTAATGTAGCCTGTGGTACCTTGTGAAAGAAAACAATGAGGGGTTCAGACATCATATAAGAGGCTGAGAAGGGTCTTCACAAACCCCCTAGAGCTGCAGTAAATGTCAGCTCCCAGAGAGCGCAATCCTGAGCAGCTGGTACAAATTAACACCAACAAACTTGAGCCAGTCAAGCTTTTTCTGGGCTGCAAGGAATCTCTGCTGATGCTTTGAGAGTGTGTGCCTCAGTCAAATGGGTTTATTCTGTGTGTGAATGGCTCTTACTTAAAATTGGGAACGTGGGGGAGATGCTCCAGCATGGCCTCTGCATAGTGGTGCTGCTCTTCCTAGCATGTACCCTTTGTGCAGTGGCCGTGTTTTAATTCTCTGGAGTCCAAAGTTTGGCACCTGAGTTCACATTTATGCATACAAGGAGAGCTTGTCTGACTTCCAATGCAGCTCCGCCCTCCTAGTTAGTTTTCATGTCAAATTAAACTGGAAATGGGTGTCTGGGAGAGGGAGAGGAATGGTCCTGCTCTTTGAAACACAGGCTGTTGGCAATTTAGTCACCTGTGCAAGTGTGTTTTGGATGTGCATCTTGTAAATTCTTGTGTCTTGTCTTCTTACTATGCTGGTCAGGCCACGGCGATGGTGCCTGCATCAGCATTTCCTGCAGCGTGCTTTGTCTTTGTGTTTTCTCCTGTGAGGTGGCCGTGCAAATAACAAGCAATAAAGGCTGTTATTTAAAGGTCCCCGTGCTGCACTGTATGTCAAAGTCTCTGCTGTTCGGGGCTTTTGCTCACAGGGAAGCAGCCACAGGAGGAGCTTGATGTGTGGATCCTGAGCTGTGTTAAAAACCATTTGTCAAAGCAGCAGGCTGGGACAGGAGCAGGCTTCTCCAGGCAGCACTGCCCACCCTAGGAACGGAGCGCAAGCCAGGGAGCAGCACTCCATCCCCATGGGGACTGTCACCTCTGTGTTAACACTGTAAGAACTTCCAATGGAAAGGCACACCATGTAACTTAAGTACATTTAACTCTAGGCTGCATTTGTGCACAGGCTTTTCTGGGCAGATCCAGACATGTGGTTTTAGGGTGCAGGAGGCCACGAGTCTAGGAGGCATCTGGAACATTTCCCATTTGTACTTGGACAGGGTATTGCCTCTGGTGTGTGATCTCATTAAATACAAAAAAGTCACTTTATTCCTCTTTTTTATTACATGCTAGTAAAAAAAAAACCAAAAAAAACCCAACTTGTAGTAATGTCATGGCGGGGGGGCGGGAATAAGGGGAAAAGTATTGTTAAAAAGAAGGACTTACTGTAATTCACAATACTGACTGGACCCTGTGTCAAAAATTCTCATCCCCTCTACATACTCAAGGGCAGTCTGAAAATAACAGAGAAGAATTCATGTACCCACACAGAGCGAGGCTGCTACTGAATTCCACCTCCATGGACCAGGGTTTGGGTCACAGTTCCATCATGGTGCTGCTGGGCTGCTCAAGAAAAGCTCCTTTGGGTTCTGTTGTGTTTCTTCCATGCCCAAATACCCTTAATCTCTCTCTCTCTCTCCTTCAGACAACAATGGGCCTCCTCAGGAGTTTACAAAAGGAGTGGTAGGAAGAACAAAGGCAGGCCTGGAAGGAGACCATTGGAGGAATCGATGGAGGTTCAACTGTACTTCACCTGCACATGCCAGATTGTCTGTCCTGTACCCTGTTCTGTGATGTGGAGATGCAGAGGTCAGAGCTCTGCTCTCCCCTCCATCACTGCACTGGTCACATCTCCCTGCTCATCCCTGCTTTTCTGGGTTTAAATTATCCCATCCTATTTTTTTAAAATGACCGCTGTCCTGCACAACCCCGTTTCCTCACCTCCTTTATTTTCTCACAATGTGGTGTTGCCTCCAGAGGCATCAGGAGTGGGTTGCGAGTGGCAGTGGCTAGTGGTAGTGGAGAGTGACAGGAAAAGCAAATCCCATTAGGCTGGGTTTGGGTGTTTTTAAGGCTTTAAAATAATATCAGGAAGGACTGTGTTTGCAGGGAGGCAAGGCCTGGACACGAGTGCCTTCTGTGACCATATTATGAGTAGCAATGGAGGGAGCTGGGGTTGAGCCTGGAGAAGAGGAGCCTCAAGGGTGGTCTTATCACTCTCTGTGGCTCCCTGAAAGGAGGTTCTAGCCAAGTGGGGCTTGGTCAAGGACAACCAGTGACAGGACAGGAGGACAGAGCCTCAAGCGGTGCCAGGGCAGGTTTATGCTGGACATTAGGAGGAATTTCCTTACAGAAAGGCTGATCAAACATTGGAATGGACTGCCCAAGGAGGTGGTGGAGCCACCGCCCTGGGAGGTGTTTAAGGAAAGCCTGGACGTGCACTGGGAGCCGTGGTCTAGTTGACGTGGTGCCGTCTGGTCAAAGGTTGGACTCGATGACCTCAGAGGTCTTTTCCAGTCTAATTGATTCTGAGATTCTTTGTGATTCTGGGGTCTGGTATTTCTGGGAAAGGTGAATATAGGGAATGCTTTGAGATGAGATGCGACGGGAAATGAAATATAACTGAGGGGGAGCAGGAAAGTGGATGAAGAGGAGTAGAAAATCAATGTGGAAGAGGGGATTTCAGAAGCTCCGAGTTTCTGCTGCTCTAACGAAAGCACTGGGATGCGGAGGGGGAGTGTGCACAGGACGAGGAAAACCAGGTCCCCTCGCCATCGGACTTTTTCCCTTCAGCCTAGGGAGCAGTGTTCTCCGAGGTGGGCCCTGCACAAGGCAGTCCATGGGAGCGCAAGAATAAAATGTTTTCGGATGCGCTGTGAGAGCGTGATCTGGCGAGGCGCAGGGACCCGCCTGCCGCCAGAGGGCGCCCGCGGCTGCCCGGCTCTGCTCGGTTCGGCCCGGCTCTGCCCTGCCCGGCTCTGCTCGGTTCGGCTCGGTTCTGCCCGGCCCGGCTCTGCCCGGCTCGGCTCGGCTCGGCCCGGCTCTGCCCGGCCCGGCTCGGTTCTGCCCGGCTCTGCCCGGCTTGGCTCGGCTCCCCCCCGGTGCGGGAGTGTAAAGGTACACGCTGTCAGCACCAAGAAAGGAAGGGGTTTGGAAATCCCGCCGCATTCCTGCTGTTTAGCCGCAGTTAGGTGGCACTGGGAGGCTGGCCCCGGCCAGCGAGCTGTAGGAGCTGCTGCAGGTCCTGTGAAACAAAGCAGGCTGGTGCTAGAGGACAGTTTTAAGTGCTGGGCACTTAAATAAATACTCAGCAGCTGAAGAGTGAAAGAAGGCTGGGCTGAGATGAAGAAGGCGAAGAAGAAACCCCACAAGTGATGATGCAAGTTCACTCACCACCTCCCACCAGCAGGGCGAATCTCAGCCAAGCCCCTGAGCAGCCTTTGGAATTTACCCCTTCCCCACAGTTTTTATTGCCGAATACGATGTTATATGGTATGGAATACCCTTTTGGTCAGCTGGGGTCAGCTGTCCCATCCCAAGCTCTCGCCCACCCCCAGCCTGCCCACTCAGGGTGCAGAGGGAGAACAGGGACCTTGAGCCCATGCAAGCCCTGCCCAGCAAGAGCTGAAACACTTCTGTGCTGTCAGCACTGTTGTGGACATGAATCCAAAACACTGGACTACATGGGCAGCTGTGAAGGAAATCAGCTCCATCCCAGCTGGGAAATGCTGTGAGATTATAATATATAATATCATTCAGGTGCCTTGAAACAGAGGTACCAGAAGAATTCAGAGAACATGCAGACAATTAAAAAAAAAAAAAGTACTCTCAGATTCCAGACAAAAAAATAGTTGATACTAAAGGTAAAGCAAAAGTGACCAGAATATTCATGCAGCACTCAAGTAAGGATATCAGTGGTGCTTTCCTCCAGAAGGAGCCAAAGATCCTCAAACACATCCCTTTGACCACAGGGCTTGCTTTTGACTACAGGGAATAGCACTGTGCCCACACAGAGGATATTATAATATCTCAGATATCAAATATTGACAGCTCTAACACATCTAAGGCTGGAACCATTGATTGTGAGATTCCCAGAAAAATTATGGAACTACCAGAATGCAAAATCTGGATGGTGAAAAGTCATGGGGTCCCATTCATCCATTTCAGTTGCCTTTCCTTTGACTAGAAATGGGAGTCCCTGGCTTCTTAAATCCATTGCTCTCAAGAGGCTTCTGGCTACAAGTAATGAACATGAATGTCACTTCTGAGGAAAGTGAGGAACTGTTTGGATCATTTGGTGGGGTTTTTTTCATGCCTTCCTCCTAGTATATTTCACCTCAGTTGCAAAAACAGCATCCTAATTTCAGCCCCATGAGAAAAAAAACTGAGAAAGGTGTCTTTGTTTTTTTCTCATTACCACCTTCAGAATTTTCAAAGAAGACTGGCCTTTCACCAAGAAATGCTTCAAGATTTGAGCTATGTGCAGAACTTGAGAAGCCAATGATCTGCTTCACAGAAAAAGCATAACTGATAAGCACTCTCTGAGGTGTAAACCACCTGCAGTCTACCCTAGAAACAATGCCTGTGTTCCTTTCATAATGTTTTATTATTTCTTATGTTTAATGAAAAAATTAGAAAAATTTTCAGAACCATATCTGACTTCACTACAAAGTGAAGGTTACAGAGAAAGGATCTGGGTTCTTTAAGAGATATTTAATAAGCTTTGTGCCTCCTTGCTCTCTAATGCTAGGCAGACAGGGTCAGAGGGCAGTGCACGCTCTAACTATAAAGCTCAGCTTTTTGTGGCTGTCTTCTCTCTCACTCTTCTTCCTTCTTTTCTTTATTTTCTCCCATCATCCTGATTTTTCTCTTTGTGATAAGCAGAGTTATCAGTGGTCTGAGCTGGTCTGTGCTGAGCTCTCTGTTACTGAGCCTTTTTGCTTCTGTGCCCAGGGCACTGTGTTTACTCTCTGAACTGTGAAGCAGTTGCTCTTTAGTTTATTATGGCCTTTGTCTCCATTTATTAATAGGTTTTCTCAGCAAATGGCACTTGAAGTACATTGCTGAATACACTAATCATCATCTGAAACTGACTCTGCTGCATCTACCCTCTGTACTGTGCAATGTGTGTTTCTGCTGTGCTCTCTGTGGCCTGGCATATCCTCTTTATAAAGGCTTATATGACAGGTTACCCCTGCAGGAGAGCTATATGATCTTGAGTCTGTTTCCTGCTGAGTAAGCACTGATTTCCTTAAGGACTTGTGGGAAAAATCTATTTTAATTCTTTGCTGAATCCTGCAGTTACAGATTCTGGCTTGGTAGGAGGGAGCCACACTAGTGGCTCTTCAACTGCAATGCTGCATGAAAGGGGCCTGGTGAGTGGGAAGAAACCCTGTAACTCCTCTGGAGATGCAAATAAAACTGCTACTGCTCTCCTGCAGAGGAGACCCTCTGATCATGCTGAGCATCCCAAGAAGGAAGAGAAGGAGTGCAAGCAGCTTTTGCACCTCCAGGGAAATGCAATCACAAACTCTGATCTCATGCTAATTGATGCTAATGAAAGGGCTCCAACAGACTTTGGAACAGCCCTGCAGGTAAGGAGGGATGGTATCATTTGAACATCACTGCTGATAACAACCAGAAGGATGATACTATCCTATCATCAGTCATGGCAGTACTGTTAAAACTTTTGGACACAGGTTAGGAGATGTGTCAGAAAGGGCAGGAGGACTCCAGCTCTGCCCTACTCACTCATCCCTCTTCTCTCAGGCAGTTTGGTCCCTCTTGTGACCGGGGGCTGTCTCTGTGGGACAGACCACCACGTTGTAGGGTACTGAGGTGGTACTGTGGGCATGCAGATCCCCACAGCCCTCTCTCTTGCCCTCTGCCCTCCCAGAACCTCGAGGTTCATACAGGCAGTAGTTCCACAGTACTCTGCAAGGGAGAGGAAGAAGCCTCAACCCCTTTCCCTAAGCCTCTCCAGGAGCAAAAGAGGACATGCTACTCTGTGAAGAAAGGCAGGGCAGGGACAGTCAGAGCAAGATGGGGTCAGGGCACATTAAAGGCACAGAACAGAGCAAAAGGACAGTACTAATTTTTCCCCAGGGAATGACTCCAGTAATTAGGGGCTGACTAGGCTTAGCTCAGTTCCTGGGAAAATAAAGGAAAGCTTGTATGGAATTCAGTCAAGAAAGAACTACGTGAAAGAATATGATTAATGCCAATGACACAGTTTTATGGTAACTCTGAGCAAACTTGCCAAACAAAGCTGATTTTTGTGCTTTGATGAAACGATATATTTGGTTGACAAAGATAACTGCATAGTAATAATGTATGATAAACTGTGTTGGGCATATGAGTCAGTAGTGCACTGCATTTTGAGTCTAAAAATGAACACTGCAATATCAATACAACTTATGCAAACAGCACCAAGAGGAGGCCAAATGGCAAACCTCAAAGAGCCAGTGAGAAGTCCAGGAGAGGCTCACACAGATTAGGGTAACACTGGAAGCTGTTTAATCCACTGATGTAACAATTTAAACTATGATCTAAATGAACATGAAATCGCTCTTGCTAACAGCATGGGTTGGCAGTGGATAGCAGGACAGAAGACAGAGATGCAGACAGTCACGCAGAGTGATCAGGCACGGTCTGACAGCAAAGGGCTACTTAGTCTTGGAAAGCTGGAAGATGTGAGTGGGAGTAGATGGGGAAGTTTTGGCATAGTGGGTGGTGGTGATGAGTCTGAAACATAGAAGAACTTAGAGATTTAGTGAAATGAGCTATTCCTGATCCTGAATTAATAAAGAGTCTGTCTTGGACAGACAGGCAGACTCTGGGACACAAGACCTCCCCGATCAGGACCCTCCCTGACTCCCTCTTAAGCTTCCTAAGCAACAGAGAGCCTTTTCCTCCCCAGTACATCTCCAGCCAGGGCTGTGGAGGGGACACTGCTGCCTGCATCCCACTGCCAAGATGTCCTATACTGTGAATAGCAGTTGAGTAGTTCAAAGCTCACATGCACAGCAGAAGAAAGAGCCTTCAGGTTCTGCCTCCTGGTGCCATTTTCTTGATTGATAAGCTCAGGTCTGCCATAAGGGAAGATTATGCTGTTGTCTGTGGAGTGGGATCACTCTCTTTTTGCAAACTGATACCCTCTTCCCTGCTTGGCAGGGGCAGGTAGCAGCAGGAGAGCGGTTGCCTGGGAACTATGCAGCACACCCCAGTGGAGAAACAGTGGGGTCAAGTGACAGTACCCTTCTCAGGTTTACCTGTTTGGTGGAGGTTTTTTGTTTGGTTGGTTTGTTTTGTTGTTATGGAGTTGCTTTTCTTGTATGAGAATAGTGAGTTCTCACATTTGTGTACCTCTGCTGACAGGAGGAAGCACAGGCTTGTGAGGCAGCTGACACACTAAGCCATTTCATGGCACTGCCAACCAGGAATGCTTTTTTCCCTCCACGTAGTTTTCTCCTGGGAAGCTGAATCCAGCACTCAACATGTGAGTAGAGAAGCCAGCAGTGCCTGTTCTGCACTGCACTGGCCCAACACATTTCAGGCCAGCAGCTGATCCAGGGGGCTCAAGAATATCTTTTTTTTTTTACAGAAAAGATGCTTCTTCAACAAAAAAAAAATCAGATGAAACATGAGATGAAACAAAGAGAGAGCATTTGTAAATAAGTCTTACCAGAAAACACATTTGTTTCAACAGTTTCCACTGAGCATAAACACACCTGTTTGAGGTCAAGTGCCAAACCCAGCTCTCTCAAAGACTGGCTTTTTCTGACTCATCTCAGCACTGCTGTTCATCCATTCCTCTTTGTCTAGCTGTGGTTTCCAGCAATTCAATGTCTTTTTTATTCTCCCTGGACTTAGGAGAAATTAACACTTGCTTGCCTGAAGGTATGTGGATAGATATTCCCCAATACACTACTGTAATAGCTTTGTGATATTTGAAACGGTATTGCTATATTGTCACTGTTTTCTTCCTATTTGTTTGCCTCTGACATTCTTCTGTACAGCCTGACAGGAAAATAGCCAACAGGAAAACTGAGCTATTGTTGACATTCATAAAAATAACTTGTCTTCTCCACTGTTTTTCACACACAGATTTTTCTTACTACTTCTGTTATAACCACCGTAAACCATCAGCAAGTGATTTCTGCAGGAAAAAAATCAGGAATTTCAGTATGGTGCATATTTTTGGGCTACATTTGGGTGCAATGCCTTAAACAAATGGACCCAAATGGCCAAAAGATCCAGATTTCCCAGGTTTATAGTGAGCAGTGGCACAGTCCTGTCCTGAGGGGTCAGCCTGTGGAGGTCCCAGCAGAGGCACAATGGCTCTGGTGCCAGATCTACTGGACATGTGCTGAGCGTTTCCATGGTGGTGTATGTTTGACATAACACCTTCTGTATACACAGGCATGTTTGGCCATCCTCAGAACCATCCTGTTACGTCTTCATACACACAGAGAATAAAAAAAACTCAGCAAGCTCCAAAAATGAGTGTCCAGAAGAGGAAAGGCTGAAGCATCACTCCCTGACCATAAGCAACAATTGTCTTATTGCTGTGGTCTATCTACCTTGTTTCTCTCTCCCTAGAAGCATACTCTGAGGAATGTTTAAGTTTCTACATATCTGACTTCTTCTTGGTCATCTGGTATTCCAAAAGTTTGCAATGTAAGCCTACTTTTCTTTATGTGAGCTGTTGTTAGGCTACTTATGAAAACATAATAATTGCCCTAAGAGGTGAATTATCAAAACATGGCAAATGGCAGCCCTCTTCCCCATAAGCTTTTTGTATGTGGCTTTTCTTTCCCTTCCTCCAGTTACTGCATTCATCCTTTATCCTGTGGGCACTGAGGAACTGATTACACTGACAAACTTCCACTGAATTTGAGGGGAATACCTTCAAATTACATTGGTGAGACACCCTTCTATCCTGTAGTTGTATTTAAAGGCATAAAATCAGTGCAACTGTCAGAAGCTCTGAACTATACAGGTAGGACTCATTAGACCTTAGGGAACCATGCAAATCTTCTGTAACTTGCCTGAAGGCACCCAAGTTTAGCCTCCGGAGACTCCAAAATTTTATCGCTGGCTCTGACCACATCTAATTTTTTCTCTAGTTGATGCAGACTTTTTGCCTTCTATCTTCCTCCTACATGGTTTCCCATCTCTTTGCATCTTCCTTTCTTTTCCTTATTATTGCTTTTGTACTTCAGCTGCATGTTGTAATAAAGTGTGCTTTTTTTCCAAAAGATTTCTGCATGAAGCTGTAGTAGAGCTTAGGCTGTGGTGAAAGGAAAGATACCAAAAATGTATCAAGTGGTACTCTGGTGGGTAATTTAAAAAATAGTGTGTCTTGTGTTAGTCAAACAATAGAGTATTTGATAAATTATCTGCAGCTGAGAGGATCATTTTCAAAGAGCTGTCCACCTGCAGCACAAAATCCAAGGATAAGAGGTAAGCGTCAGACTGAACTCCCTGCCAAGGATTCTTGACACACCTATTCTTTCTTTGGGGTGAAGGTGAGCATGCAAGAGCTAGGGAATAGGACATTTGACCAGATTTTTTTATTGTAGCAAGAAACAGCAAAATGGAAAGGAGGGATAAGGATGGTGAGGGATGGAAAAGATTGATAATTGTTTCCTTGGCAACTGAAACCGTGGAGCCTCATGCAAGAATCCCTGAGAAAAATCCTAGATCATAATGGTCTCTTCTGCCTTCAGACTGTTCCAGGCTAAGCTTACACATCACAGTGTGGTGCTGCATAAAGGGATCGAGTTAGTGCTTGCTAAATGGAAACCAGAAGCTGTATGGTTGTAAGAAATCCTTGGGAAGAGGAGAAGCACTATTTTCTCTGTTTCATAAAATGGAGAACATTTTACAATGCAAAAGATGAAAATATTGAATAACCCGGCAAAGATTATTAAAAATGTCTTTTGCGAAACAGAGGACAGGGACATTACAAGTCTCTGCCTCTCTCTCACATCACTGCAATGTAAACATAATCCCCCTCAACTGAGACTGCGCTGAGGATGTCCAAGGAATTAGCAGAAGGTCTAAGAGAGCAGAAAGCAGGTGAAGTGGCTGCTGTTTAGTGAATGTTGTTTGCCCACCATGTACTTCAGTGCTTCACAGGGTCTGCCAGCACAAAAGGGTCCCAGTCCTGCACAGTGTTCAGCTGAAGCAGCAGTGAATCTTCATTAGTAGATTTAAATGGAAGAACTAGGGCATATATATGAATATTAATGAAAGAAAGATTGACTAACTTCATGCTATTAAAAGATTTCTAGTCTCAAAGAGTAGGTGGAGCCTTTTGAAAAATGTATAATGAAATACAATATGTGATACACAAGAAGCTCTAAAATGTAGATTTTGATCTCTTTCAATTTTCTGTTTATATAATGCTTTGCATGCGGGAAATTGAAAGATGCCTTCATTTGAACATTTTTGTTTTTTCTTCTCTTATGTCCCATGTACAGGTGTTTATTAATGCAGAATTTCAGGACCATGCATTCTGGGGAGCCACTTGTCAGTGGGCAGCTAGTATTGATTTCTGCTCCAAAAATAGAGCATCAAATGTATGTATATTTATAGATATATGTGTGCATGTATATATATATATATACCCATGTGTGTATATATATATATATATACATATGTATAAAATGGGTGTTGCAAAGGTGTAAAAGACAGAGCAAGGTTAAATCAGAATAATAATTAATAACCTTGCCAATTCCAAAGCAGACTTCATGCCAGCAGGCCATGTAACAAATAAATGCTGGAAAGTGTATTATACAGTTCCATGCCTGTGAAAGGCATCCCTGAGCAAGAGGCTGGTGCATTACTACACATTCACTAGAAACCAGAGATTCAGGGCAGCAGTATTTCCAGACAGTCATGTGAGAATGAAGTGCTGCAGCTACGAGGCAGCCAGTCCACTTATTTCTGTCTGTTCATGATGTTAAATAATTGCCGAGGCCTGCATCACCATCAGTGGCTTCTCAGAGTGACTTAATGACAGGAACCCAGCTTTGTGAGTGATTCCCTGTGGAAGTGAGCGGAGATGTTACACGTGTCTGTCTGATGCTTTGCAAGGAGCAAGCGACTGTGGCAGTTCTAACAACGCAGACAAAGAAAATGAAAGGATCCTTAGAGAGCTGATATTTTTTTTTTTATTATTCTTTGGCATCTGTGATGGAGGTGGCTGGCATAGAGCACAAAATGAAATTTGTTTTCCCCAAGACATTCTTCTTGGGGATTAACAGCAATTTCACAAATAAAATACTGTGTAAGTGAAGTGCCAGAATAGCCATGTTTGCAGGCTCACTGAGAAGGGGCTACTACAGAACATGCCAGCCAAAATAAGATGGGAGAATCCTGCCTCACTATCTGAAGTATTCCATAAAGATAAATAGTAATGGGGTATCTATGTGTGTTTTTCTGGGTGTGTGACTATGTAATTAGTGTGTTAATAGTGAAATGCAAAGGTAAAAGCAGTGTATTTTTTTCTATATTATTCTCCTGTTTAAATTCTTACTTGTTTTTTTTTTTCCCTACCCTCCTCTGCTTATTTTTCACTGTTTAATATCCAAAATATCATGTCTTCAGTTCCTCTTCTTTGGTGAAGGTCATTAGGAAACCTGAATAATGATGTCAGATAAATGTGTAGCTTTTATAAGGAACAGAAATTTCACTGCCTGGAGAGGCAGCTGTTTCTACAGGGCAAAAAAAGATGGAAGATATTTAAGGCAGCAAAAATGCAAAAGGAGTTTTATTTTACTATTTTGATTTATGGGTATTCAAAATGTGGCATCAAGGTTGAGATTGATTTCATGTCACATTATCGACTTACAAGAAAAGCCCTAGTTATTGAAGCCTTCCTCTACAGACAAAGGAGAGAGCCAGGCAAGGCCAGAGCCTATCTTATAATGAAATTAATATTATTTCTTTGCATTCACAACAAAGGAATGGAGCTCACAGACTGATTTTCAAAGAAATGTATGCATGTAACTTCAGTTAAAAAGGATCTATTACATCTGTCCTGGTTGAGATGAGGAATGCAAGTTCTCTCCAAAGTGGAATGGTTTCCTCCTACACAGAAGGAGAGGTCTGTAATCAATCAAGGATACAGTAAATTGAGCACAAATGAGGAAATGCAGGATAGGTATTTCAGAGGAACAGGAAGAGATGTACTAGAGCAGAAGTCAAACCTTCCAAAGTTTCAAGGAAGTATATTCCACAGTATGATGTTATCCGCATTTTTCAATACGTACATTTTCCTTCCAGAAAGGCAGGTCAGTTGGCTAGTTTAATTCTTTAACTTGATTTGGGGTACATAGCACATTGTCCCTGACTCTTACAAGTTTCAGCTTCTTTGGTCTTTTTCTTCAAGTCCTAGATCCCGGAGTCATGTGATTTAGTAAAAACTTGGACTGTACTTAAAAAGAAAAAATAACCCTCTTTTTTTTGGCCTTAGTTTATGGAGTAAAACTTTTAGATACAAACTGCAAAGACTCCCCATAGCCAGCCTTATGATATCTGAATACTCAGACTTGAACACTACGTTGGCATTAATGTATATCATTCACTGCCTGCCTTCCAAAACTGTGTTAGGTATGTTATATATGTAAAGAAAAAAGGATGTAATTCTGTGTCTGGTCTTTTCTTCCCCTTCCCCTGTGTATTCATAAAGCCACACTTCGCCCTATATGTGCAGCTCAAGAGACATTTAGAGGTACAATTATGGTGCAAACATCACTGGGTCATTACCACAGAAACACAACAAACCACTCTAGCTAAAGTATATGTATTTCAGGCCCGTGATGTTAAAATCAGATTTCCTTAAAGTGCCTTTTGTTGCAGACAATGAAGACAGCCTGTATGGCAGAAGACCACTGAAAATAATTCTAAAGAAAGGATCCATTTTTTTTGCAATAGCAACATTTCATCTGATGTGCAGACCTTGATTCATAATTGAAAGTGAGATAGCCAAGGGAACTCATAGGATTAGGTTATGGGAATTCAACTGAACAATGTTTTGCATTCAGATAATTGCCTGAAATTGGGCTATTAGTGTAAGTTTTGCAAATTGCAATAACATAAAACGAAGTAAAATATTCCCAGTGTACACATTCGACTAATGTGCTAAAAAGGAACCCCAACTGGTTTCAGACAACAGAAAGAACTTCCATTAACTCTTCAGAGCTGTGTCCAAATATTGTTTTCAGCCGCACAGGTTCCTCAAATGGACTTTCAAAGGGAAACTCTTTTTATCAAACAGCAAATAAATAAACATAATTTAATAGTGAACTTGTGGTTTTCACTGGCAAGGACACTACTAACATGTCCTTTCTCTGACCTTAGTTTAGTGTTGCATAAAATATCACTGAAAAGAACTGGAGAAGGAAAGAGTTTCGTCTCAAATTGCAGCTGCTCGCTCCAGTAGCTCTCCTGACTAAACGTCAGCAACAGCTGCAGCTCGTGCCTTTTTAACTTATTCCACGGGACAAGATTATTCTGTCCTGTGGCTTTCCCCTAGCTCAGCAGAAAAGTTATCAGGAGAGATGTCCCAAATCCTCCTTTGTCTTAACTTCCTGGTCTTTGCTTTTTGCTCTGCATTCACTCTTGTGACTTAACCTCAGTATTTAGAATGAGCATCTACAGAGCTCAGTTTTAGGGGCAGCTTTTGACAATGCAGCTCCACCCCAGTAAAGTCATCAGAGCAGACGAATACTGGCCCACCACGGACTCAGGCTAATTATTCTAATGATTTGACCTCAGTCTGGGTAATGCCTGCTGCTGTGGCACCTGAGAAGGAAGACTGCAATTAGTGATGCTTTTATCTTTATTGAAGACTTGTCTGCTCAGAAGCATGTGCCAGCCACATGACTTGCTGGGCTGCCGAGGCGAATGCCCATGTCACTAATGATTCTGTGGGGTTCAGAGGCAATTGCACATTTGCCTGTGTCTTCCCTCCCATTTTTGAAGGAAGGGAAATAATTTTAATGATTTCTGTGATGAACATTCAAGATGATAATATCAAATAACCAATTAATGTATCTGTGTCAGTAATTCAATCTTGTTCCCAGTGTTTTTCAGCTTAAAATCCGTATCAGAGTACAGAAGAAAACACCACATCAGCAACCTGTAATGAATGTTAAACATAAGAGACAGTTGAGCTGTGAATAAGAGGTACCTTAGTAAAACCAGGGCTTTCAGTACGTTTCTCTGTCACTGAATTTAGCAGCAGAGTAAGCCTTTCATGGCATCTAATGTTGTTCCCTGGATTCTGCTCTGTGCCCAGATTATGTGAGCCTTAAAATTCCAAAGGAGGAGGGTTTTGTCGCTGTTCTCGGAGTGTGATTTCCATGCTGGTGTATCCCTCTGCCAAAAATTTTACCTGGAGGTTCTGACTCAGGTTTGCCTTTTTTTGGGTTAAATTATTTCTCTTTCAAACGTTGTCTTTAACAAACTCTTCTTTCTCTTGATGATTAAGGCTTTTCAAGTGTTTTGTGCCTCTCTATTATGTCTGCCTGTCACAAGTCTGTACAATGGTCTTTTAAAGTTTACTTAGGGTACAGCTGCACTGTGACACACCATGGTGCAAATATCCCTGAGGCAAAGCTGAACGAGCCAGCTCCAAAACTGGGATTTGTGCTCTCACTGTTTAATAGAGACAGACAAGGACCATCTTTTCTGGCTCGCTTTGTTCTATGTCTGTTGAATTTGTTACAAAGGGGTCCTGGTTTGCAGGCAGGGCTCGTAAGCTCTGCTTTTGGAAAAGGAAAAAAGTGATGGAAGTAACAAGAAGTTGCACATCCCTCTGACTGCAATGTTCAATGCTAAACAAGGGTGTTCGGTGGGGAACAGTGCTGGTTGAAGCAAATAATGTGAAACATGGTTTAGGAATCATGGAATTTGGGCCTCAAGTATAGTAACATAAAGTAAGATTCTTTCTCTACAAAGGTTTGGATGGTGACATTTCACTGAAAGATGGGGAAGCAACATGGGGAGAAAAGGTCTTTAGGGTGACATAAAGCCAGGAAGTCTGCAGGAAGATGAATGTGAACAAAGTAAAAAGAGTAGAGGACAGAAGTATAGGTATTTTGTGACAGCTATTGAATGGGAGGGAGCCTGGGCTTGTAACTTCTAGAGGGACCAGAAACCATTAGCGGTAGGAAACCAAAGTAGATTTGAGGGAAGGGAAAAGGGCTGTTAAAGGATTCTCTCAGGAAGATCAAGCTACTAGCATTTCAGCAGGAGCAAAAGCTCACTAGAGGGGAATGTCATGGACAAGGTTTTGAAAGTGTTCCTTCCAGCTGTTCCTGCTAAAATCTGGCAAAGCATCTGCTGATTGCCTGATTTAGTTCTTCTTTCCAAAAAACACTGATCCTTGACGCTGGCAAAACTTAATGATCTGCCTTGTTCATTATATAAATTAGGATAGCATTTGAGTAATCTTTGGTAAAAACTATATCTGGGCCAGACAGGACGGAAGCCTTATCTTTTTATATGAAGTCCAAATGGTTTCTGGAATTGGATGGAAGATGTACTTTGAATTATGAAGTGATGACTAGAAACAGATGTGGGGGAAGATTTTGCAAGGTCTGAGTATTTTTGGAAGTATTTCTTGACATTGCATAAAGTGGCAGGAAGGTTTTTTGATTCTGTTTTGTGGGAGGAGTTTAAGGGATGTATGTGTAAGTGACCTTTTCAGTAAGCACTCTGTTTAAGATGAGATTACCAAGGATATTTTATAGTGAATTCACTGTACTTGAAAATTACTTTTCTTAAGATTCCAAATTACAACAGACAAAATCTGGCTTGCTCTTTTTTTGTGTCATTCAATAACACAGAGAAACAATTTAATTGCTGTTATGAACAATGCTATAGCATCATTATAGTATTTTTTTTTTTAGTATGGTAAGTTAACTAAGTAGAGATGGAATTATTTTTAGTTGCTCAATGAATAAGAATGAAAGATAATTTGATAGAGCAAAATATACCTGTGGTGCAATAATTTCTGAATATGGTATGTCTATGTGTTATAAAATGATAGATCATAAACAAAATGGGATAGTTAAGGTCAAGATTGTTTGCAGATATGAAGAAAAAGAGACCAGCAGTTCAGAGATCTACACGCCTCTTTACTGGAGGAACACTAAGCCCATTTATTCAAAGGTTGCCTTAGAAGAACTGAAGAGACAGGAATTTGAGGTAAAAGGTTTTGGCAGGTGGTGAAAGTGAGGGAGTCAGAGGAGGCAATCAGAGAACCATTCTTAGGAAGTGTAATATGAAGCGTATATCAGAGACACTTGTTGCAGACCCAATGCCAAAGGCCCAGGAACTTGATTAAATAGACAGCCTGAGATATTTGCAAGGAGATGATGAGGCTTTCAGCAAAACAGAGATGCACTTGGGAAATCTCTCTAATGTCTCAATGAAATCTGTAGTGGAAAATAGGGAAGAAAAAGACTATTTCTCAGAGTTTTCTCCAGCTCAGGATTGAAAACACAGCATACATGCATCTCTTGTCTTTTTACTTTTTACATAGGGACAAGCTGGTATTTGTATGAGCATTTCTGGTGCCAGTTCCCAATATTGCTTCTTACACAGTTACAGCATGAGACCGTGCAGGAGTATCTTGTTAAACTACACAAACACAAAAATTGATAACCTAATGAAGTTTGGGGATTTTTTTCCTTTCACTTTTTAACCTAGAAAACATACTTTCTAGTACCTTCCTTTGACTTTCTAGAACACAATGAATCTGTTTTGTTAGTTGGCTTCTGAAGTTGACTTTTTTCTTTTCTGATGCCAGCAGCTGTTGTTGCTGTACATCATCAGCTAGGAGCAGGGCAGAAGTGACTTGGAGCACAGATTTGCATCAAGCAAAGTTTGAGAGTTCAGAAATAGAACAGAAGAGCACAATAAGACTGAGCTGTATTGTTCTGTAAGTGGTTTGTGTCATTTTTATGTCACCGTATATATACCATGCGACCTTCCACAGCACACAACTTTGCAGTTGTAAAGAAAAACTTTAATGAAACAAAGCCTCTCCTGCTCCCCTAGACACAAGTGTTGATAAGCAAACTAACTGTCTGAGAGCATTGGGAATAGCCCAACAAACTGTCTGAAGGTCTTCACAAAACTGGGTTAGAACACTGCCCTCAAACATTTTTTTTCAATTGTTAGTTCAGCCAATTGAAAACATTCACAAAAATCTATTTCTTCACAAATTTCAGCAGCAGCAAAAGAGTAGGAGAGTAGGAAATATTCACAGAAGGAAAATATATCAGTGGTATCTCTGGTCACTGAGTCCCAAACTAGTAATAACTGAAAGTTAAATTACTGAGCAGTTGTCTGGATCTATCAGAAATAATGTTGATGGTTTCTGTTTCGCTCCAGTGTCTCCAAACCAGGGTTCTGATGTGCAGTTTTGAGAATCATGTTTCTGGGTATGGGTATTACATTTGCCATGAAGAGCAAGGTGATTGGAAAGTACTTCAGAGTTGGCTAGAGGGTCTCATTTCATACCTTGCATTCCATCAAAACCTGGGCAACTAAAAGAAGTGAGCACTTCCACGAAGAGCCTTCTGAGGACGCTCTTGTTTCTGTCATTGCAGTGTGGGTGCACGTTTTGACTGCTGAGGTTTCAGCTTCCAAGTGCCCCTCTGTGTGTGTTCACTTGGGAGGTTCCTATCTAAAATGTTGTGGGGTTTTCTTTTTCCCCCTTATATCCTTCACAAAGCAAACTCTCCATTTCCAGGTGAAGCCTGTCATCATCAATTTAATCATGTTTTGCCCAGCCTTTGATTTTTTTGCATCCTCAGCCTTGACCCAGTAATAAATCAGAGTAGCTGTCACTGTAGTGGAAAGCTCAGTAATGTCAAAAGCTTCCTGGTGTATGTGCAATGGGAAGTCATTCAACAGTAAGTAAATAATCCTTGCAAGTCACACTGTTAGAAAAGATTACTTCTACTCTCCCCTTAAGCAGGATGTCTCATATCTTACCATGGATCCCAGCAGGATACCATAGGGAAGAGAATTTCTCACCCTCCAAATCAGTTACTTCTTGTAATGAAATCTTTTGCAAGCTGCAGAGTAAAACTTAGTTAAAATTATAGCTAGTTTCACTACATGAGTTTGCCAGATTCCAGGATTTCCGGCCTGTACTCATGTCCTAGCAAAATCTGACATATTTTTTCAGATTTCTGTTTTAGTGGAATTTAAAGCCTTCCATAGATCTTTGCGGGTTTTGTTTTGTTTATATTGATATAATTAGCTGTCATTCTTAAGATATTTGCTAGAAGCATGTAAGGTGTTTGGGGTTTTTTTGTTGTTCCAAAGGGAAAGGAAAAACAATCTCCACCACAAATCCCAGCATGTCATCTGACCGAGGGATATCTGCATGAAGTTCTTGTGGTTATTCTGTAGCACCTTTTATCTACACCTGTAACAGGTGAAAAGGAACAGAGAGAGAGAGAGAGAGAGAGAGAGAGAGAGAGAGAGAGAGAAGGTGGTGAGGATGCACTGACACAGCCTGAAGAAGTCCTGAGGAATGCACAAACAGAAACACAGGCTTGAAGCTGTAACCAAAATAATATGTCCTTTGTTACAATTCCTGTTGTACAGAGGAAAACAGGACTTTCTCATAAAGGAGAAGTACTCTGAAGAAATAGCTGAAGGCTACATAAAGGGAAGATGGAGAAAAACCCTGTAGTTGGTCTTAAATTGGTGGGAGCCAGCTACCTCAAAGGTAATTCGTGTGGATAACTCCTACCCTGGTTCAAGACAAATGGCTGAAGTAAATATCATTCAGGTTGACACAAACAAATGTAGCTTTCCAGGAAAAACAGGGCCTTAGAAGGACTGCAAAAAGTTTGAAGAAACTAAACAGTACAAAGATACTAAAGTTAATATAATTACTAAGAGGAGTAGGAACTACAACGGCAAAAGCATTGCCCTGAAGTATTGTTCCATTGCTCCAGTGAAAGAGGAGACTAAGCAGGACAGGATCATAGGAGATCAGGGAAATTCTTTCACACCTTCCGGGAAACAGCAGACCAAACCAGAGGGTGAACTGTAGCATAACAGGTAGCTGCCTCACAGCTCCTCTTTCAATGCCTGTTGTTATTTAATAACAGACCTTTTAATTTGGAGGTGTCTGGTGGAACGTGTGAAATTGCATGGGAATAGAGAATATGTGATCGAATGTGACAGTTCTTAAATTGGCCCAGGAAGTGGGGAAGTAACATAAATACCAGTTTAGTCTCAAAAGACACAGAAACTGGAGAACAAGAACCCAAACACAAGACAAGATTATTTTCGTGAACTGAACTCTGGGAACTGGAGCAGGAAATCATGTTAGCTGAGACAGTGAATGAGTTAGCAGTTACGGTGTATTTCATTATGGATAACATCTCAGAAATGTGAGAGAAGTTGTCTCACACTTTAGTCTGGGAAGTTACCTTTGAATCTTGGTGAAACAAATTATCTACAGCAATCTGCAATGTACTACATGCTTACTACAGCCTTACATGCTCTGTTACTAGAGACACTGTTAGGATGATGAAATGTGGTATCTTTCAGTGAAGATGATAGGGTCTGAAATATGCTTTCTAATTAAGTATTTCAAGGGTCTTAACTGCCAAAGCTCCCACTGACTCTGAAGCAGGGATGGTTTCCTGTTCACTTCCTAAATACTTCTGAGGGTTAGTTTATTCAAAGAGAAAGAAAACTACATTTTGCAAACAGAAAGAGCATGTGACTGCACCCTGCAATGCCAAACATACATGCACACTGCTGCTTACAGTGAAGGCATATTGGAATGACGTGGGGGTTTTTGTGGCTATTGCTTAGCCTGCACTGCACATCTGCAGAAGAGGTTGGGAAGGGCGAGAGAAATTGAGAGATGGTAGCACAGAAGTACCTGACATGGTGTGTATCCACAAATGGTGGGCAGGTAATTATTAAAAAAGGCTGGACTGCTCTTTTGAGCCAAGCAGTTTTCAGGGACTGGCAACTAGCAAAGAAAAAAAATCATGTCCTAGTGGGTTCTGGATTTAGTAAATTAAAAGGAATATCAAAGACATTCCTCTCTCTATCAGCAATTTAATGTAGCAGAAACAATCCTCAGGCCTTGATTTGTCTGTGTTATTTGATCAGGTAAAAGGAAAAAAAAAAAAAAAGGTGAGTTATGCAAGTTTTTCTGCATTCAGTTTTCTGTTAGATGTTTCAAAAACTATGGAGTGGTGGTTTTTTGTCCTACTGTGGTCTTCTTTTTGCAATGTTCAACATCTTTGCATGGGATTTTAAAGCTCAGATTTTTAGTCTAGCTTTAAGATATACGTTGTAAACCCCATGAAATGTTCTGTAAAACATCTCTCCACTGTACAAAATGAAAGAAAATTATGTCATACTGACTGAGTCTTTTAGAATGAATGTATAGGTCTTGTGCTAGAAGGCCTGAAATACTCATCATAGAGATTGCCTTTGATAAAAGAGAGGGCAGCTGTGGACTTTTAAACTCTGAAAACGTCTAACCTAAAACCAGCTGGTTTTTGTGAGATTTCATGCCCTCCCCTTACTCACTATGTTTATATTGAGTCACATCTTCAGCTGATGTGATTTCAGCTTTGCTTATTTCCATTGCCAATGGTTGGCCATGCTTTATTTTCCTTTGTTGTTTGAGTGATACTATGTTGTGATGTGCATTGTGTGATGTACAGCTAATGTACTTTTTGCTTTATTTCTGTATGTCAGCAGAATGAATCCTTCACTCTTTCCATCCATCTCTGGGAGTGAGTTGTTTCTGGTGTGTGCTGAGAAAAGCATTAGGAAGTTGCCTGATGAACTGATAGCCTGTTTAATTGTGAGTGCAGCTGGAAACTACGTGAACCCAGCTCTAAATTGTGCTGGAACCTTTTCCCAGCTGTCACTGGTCCTTCTTGGAGACTGTGTTCCCTGGCAGCCAAAGGGGCCACTGGTGTCCTGGGGTGCATCCAGCACAGCATCTCTGAGCCAGTCAAGGGAGGTGATTGTCCTGCTCTGTTCTGTCCTGGTGCAGCTTCACCTTGAGCACTGTGTGCAGTTTTGGGTGACACAGTGTAGGAAGGATGTAAAGCTATTAGACAGCATCCAAAGGAGGGCCATGAAGGTGGTGAAGGACTTTTGAGGAGTGGCTGGGGTCATTTGGCTTGTTCATCCTGGAGGAGACTGAGTGGGGACCCCATCGTGGTCCACAGCTTCCTCAGGAGGGGAAGCAGAGGGGCAGGCACTGATTTCTCTCAGCTGACCAGTGACAGGACTCGAGCAAACAGCATGAAGGTGTGCCAGGGGAGGTTTAGGTTGGATATTAGGAAAAGATCCTTCCCCCAGAGGGTGGTTGGGCACTGGAACAGGCTCCCCAGGGAAGTGGTCACAGCACCAGCCTGTCTGAGTTCAAGAAGCGTTTGGACAATGCTCTCAGGCAGAGCGTGTGATTCTTGGGGCTGTCTGTGTAGGAGGGGCAGGAGCTGAACTTTGATGACGCTGTGGGTCCCTTCCAGCTCAGGATATTCCGTGGCTCTGCGCCTGCTGGACTCAGGCGTGCTCCCGAGGAGAGCGGGGCTCCGGAGGAGCCCTTGGTGAAAGGCTCCCGTCTTTGTGCCCGATTTCCCCCAGAGCAGCGCTGATGCTGCCTGGGTGTCCTGCCACACAGCTCTGCCCTCCCGCCGGGACCTTTATCCCTGTTCCAGCTCCCGAACTCCGAGCACAGCCCGCGTGACGCCGGGGCTGACCGCGGGCACCCCTCCTGCCGCCCTGGCTGTGCGGGGCGGGCAGGGCCGTGCCGGGCAGCACCGGGTCACAGCGGAGCTGCGCGGAGCCCCCCTCTCCGCACCCCGGCCCTTCCAGCGCGGCTCCCGGGGCGCGGCGGGCGGAGGCGCCGGGCGGAGCCGCTCCCGTCCCTGCCCTGCCTTACCGTGCCTTGCCTCGTTTTCCTTTCC
>JAWWEW010000041.1:62349554-62485918 GCA_035583185.1 Anabacerthia variegaticeps | reverse complement strand
CGGTCGGTGGGGCCGTGCGCGCCGCCGCGGGCCGGGCTCGCCGGGGGCAGCGGGTCCGGCTGCTGCTGCCGCTGTTGGCGCTGCCGCCGCCGCCGCCGGTGCCGCCGCCGACTCTCGCATGTGAAGGGCCGTGCCCGCCCGGCCCCTCCGCCCGCAGCCCCGGGGCCGTCCCGCCCGCCGCTCCGGGAGGCGCCGCGGCGCTGCCCCCGGGACACTCCCCACCCGCCCGCGGGGTGGGCGTGGGGAAGGGTGGGCGCTGCGGCGGCCTCTCTCCCTCCCTGCCTGCCTCCCTCCCTCCCTGCCGCCCGCGGGCGTCCCGGCCCCGCCGGCGGTGGATGCGCCCGGGAGGAGCCGCCGAGCGCGCCCAGCCCTTCCAGCCCCCCCGCGGGGGGACGCGGGGCCGCCGCGATGACTTGAGGCCGGGCCGGGCCGTGCCGTGCCATGGAGGGGATGACACGCTCCGTGGCGGCCGCGGCGCGGTGGCGGCCGGCGCTGCCCGCCCTGCTGCCGCTGCTGCTCGCCGTGCCCGCGCTGCGGGGCTCGCCCGCCGCAGGTAGGGAACAAAGGGCGCCCGGGGGGCAGGTGTGCGGGGCAGCAATGCGGCGGGGCCGGCGGGCGGGCGGGGGCGGCCGCGCTCGGCGGGGCTCGGGCGGGGAAGGCGCGCATTGTTCGCAGCCGCACCGGGGCAGCCCCGCTCCGGCCGGCTGGGACACGGCACGGCCCGGGCGGGCAGGGTGTGCGCTGTGCCAGCCCCAGCCGTGCCCGTGCCGGGCGGAGGGAGCACCTGCGGGGCAGCCGCGGCTCGGCATCGCCCTCGGAGCCCCTCGGAACGCACAATGCGACTCCCCAAGCACGGCCGTGGCGTGAGCGGTGTGTGCGGAGAGCGGCTCGGGCTCCGGAGGGTGGTGCATTCGGTGTGTGTTTCGAAAAAGCCATGAATCAGTGACCCCCTTTTTTTCTTTCCTCTAGTGGCTCTAGCTGTCCAAATTAGTCTGTAGTTAAGCAGGCAGTTTAATCACAAAAAGGTCTCATTTGGTTCTGCTCCCATAGCACTTCTTGGTTCATTTTTAATTCTTCTGTTTTGAAAATTTGAAAGAGCTGCCATCTCGTAGAAAGGTACAATTTTGTTGTGACTGTAGGTTTTGTTTTTGTTAGATAACAGGTATAAAGTAATACATTTTTATCAGTAGCAGTAAGTTGTTGATAAGTGGTGAGAAGTGATAACACCCTCCATTAACCTGTTTCATGAAGTGAACCA
This sequence comes from Anabacerthia variegaticeps, assembly GCA_035583185.1. Taxonomy (NCBI): domain Eukaryota; kingdom Metazoa; phylum Chordata; class Aves; order Passeriformes; family Furnariidae; genus Anabacerthia; species Anabacerthia variegaticeps. The sequence goes on along the minus strand of JAWWEW010000041.1, from coordinate 62,484,660 downwards.
GCTAGTGTTGACTCTTTTATTTAAGCACAAGAATTGTGGTGATTATTGTTGGGTGCTTAAGAACCCTTGGTGTTATAAAACATGCTTATCTTGTTAATAATCCTTTATTTTACTTCAGGAAGTAGTTTGGTTTTGGTGGTGACTAGTTAGGGTTTCAGGGAAGTTGTGCTCTCCTCCAGCTCCCTTTGTAGCCAACAAGAGATGTTTCATTCCAGCCTACATGAAAATCGATAATTTCTGGTAAACTTAAGTGATTCTTTTTCTTAAATAGAACAGGCTTTGCATACAAATAGGAGGCAAAGCCAGTAGTTTCATAAGTTGGAGAGTTGCTTGGGTTTTTTCCCCTCTTTAATAGAATGGCTGGGTTTCTTCTGTATTTTCATAGTAAGTCAGTGAAGGCTTTTGTTTAATTGGTTCTCCAATACATTGTAGCTCTTAATTAAACATTGCTGTGAATTTCTGTAAACATTTCTGTGGTTATCATGAGTTCTTGTATAACTTAAAAACAGCAGTAGAAATATTATGTAACTCAGCCAGTGTTTTGGCTACTGGAAGAGAGCACTCAGAGACAACAGATATTGCCCAAAGCAGTGCTTTCCTGCTTGTTCTGGGGCAGGAGCCTTCAAGCTGTTTTGATAGTCCTCTACGTTTTCTCTTTCCACGGGGCACGTGAATCATGTACAGTGAAGCTGAGGATACTAAGAGTAAACTTGCTCTTCTGAGGATGCTTTTCGTAGACATCTTAGAAATGGTCTACTGATTGCAGAGATTTAAAGTCCACAGGTTACAGAGAACAAGGATGTCTCCTTTTGGTTGAGGTGAAATGCTTTATTAAAAAGCATGATAGAAGACTGATTTCTCTGTTAGAAAGTGTTTAGAAAATTCGAATGTAGTCTTTATCCTAATCTTTTGTTTAGCCTTGAAATGTTTTGATGGTGTAGTGGGTGGTGTGAAACAGAAGAGCTGTATACTGACCATATGCAGTATGCTTGGGCAGCATTCACTTAATTGATCAACAGATTTACAACTCTTGTGTATCTCTCTAGGGTACAGTTAATTTGCTTTTCCGTGCCATTTGGCCTTGGCCAGTCTAGGAACAGTAAGAGCAAACTCCTACAGCTCTGAGTTATGCAGAGGAGGCATACAGTAAGAGTGGAGTGGCCACGTGCTTTCAGTTGAAATAGCAAAGTCAACGTCCATACTTAAGAAAATTGAATAGTTAATCAACTCAAGTTTTGGAATGCTTGATCCAGCTCCCACTGAAGTCACATGTCACTGAATCAGGGCTTCAGCTTCCACGGCTAAGCAGATGCTGAACTCTTAATGTGTGGTTGGACTGCCAGTGTGCTAAAGGCAGGTATGTGTTTGAGCACCTCTGTGAAGCAGAGGCTCTGGCCAGGCTCTGTGAATGTCTTGCTGCTCAGCCCAGACTGTGTTTTTGCTTTTGTTCCATTGCACAATCTGTGCAACTCCTGCACTGACAATCAGGAGGGTTTATCTTGTCTCACTGCGCTGTTTTCATGAGAGGGAGGAGAGCTGTGTGTTGGACTCTGAAAAGACTGCAGTGAATCTCCTCGGAGACTCAAGGACCAAAGACGAGTTGTGGAGGTCAGGCAAAGAACCAGATGTAGCCGCCTTATGGGACAGTTGCAGGATATTGTTTATTCAAGTTAATTGCATGAGTCTGGTGCAGACACTTGAGTTGGCATCACGTCTCTTGTGGCCTGTTCAGCTTGTCAAGCTTGCTTCCAGTTCATTTTCACAGAAGACCCATATGGTTGGAGGATTCTCTTTAAGACTGCTTTCTATGCTGTGCTTGCTTTATTTATGTCAGCCTCGTGTCTACAAGCTATACTTGTAGTCTTGCCAGAGGAAATGTGTTTTTTGTTTGCATGTTCTTTCAAGAAGTTAGAATGCTAAACAAGCTAGTGGACAGTGCAGCTTTTTGTTCAGTTGTATCTGTTTTGTGAGTGGCATTTGTTTTCTGTGAAGCAAGGTCTTAGCCTTCTCAGGCAGGGCTGAGACTTGAAATACAGCATGCCCTTACCAAAGTAGGCTTTAACAGCTTTGACCTACCTTGGGTAATAGATTGCAGGAACTGGGCACATTAAAGAGCAGTGATTTTTGCTGCAGCACAAATCTTTTCCAAGAAAGCTTAGGAACCTGATGATTGTGGTAAATGGCAGGTTCTGACATCCCAGTTCTTACTTGTCAATTCAGAATATGTGTGTGTGTGTGGGAGTCGCTTGCGAGAGAAGTGAAGCAGAATAGACTTCTTAATAATGCAGTCTCATTTCAGCTGTGGGAGATACGGTTTTCCTTCATTGGAAAGTAAATCTGTTTATGGCTGATGTCCTAAACTACCAGTGAGTCTCCAGCCTTGCCCATTGTGGCATACAGTATGAATAACACTAGTTGCATAAGAGTTATTATGGATGATGCCCTTAACTACCAGTGTGTCTCCAGCGTGGCCCGTTGTGGCATACAGCATGATTAACACTAATTGCGTAAGAGTTATTAAATGCAATGTGTCCTGGGAACCTATGTATAAGTAAAAAGCCTTAAGGAAATGGTTGTCCTTAAATTTTGTTATGTAATCCTGTAGTTAAGTCAAGTGGTAGCATTAAATAAACAATGCAGCCTTAATTTCTATTTTGGCTCATGTATAAAAATCACATTTTCATGGAGTCCCTTTGAGCATGAACAGTTTTTTCACTCTGAAGTTACATGATACGATACTTTTTTTAATGCCTTGAAAAGTCATATATTTCTATGCTTTTCTTTAGTGATTGCTAAACACATGTGAGCTCAATAACAAATTTGATTGACACTCCCTATATGTACTGTATTTTCAGCTGTTGATGTTACTGGAGGCAGCTGTTTTGGAAGACTAAGGAAAACCTTTCATAAGAGCAGTGCATTAGTGGTGGGTTTTTTCAAACACGTGAGATGGGGGAAAAGAGATAAAAGTGACTATCAGTACTCACCTCTCTGATTCATAAGTGTAATTATTTATAAAATGCCCAGAATAAATCCTGGAAAATGGTAAACTGGCCTGATTATGCTAGCTCTTACTAAAACTGTAAGATGTTATAAGATGTGTCTGAGAAGTATTTCTGCTTTGCAGTGGCATTGAGAACAAACTTAACTATTTCAATTGAAATTTTATAAAGTGTGCATTTTGCTATGGGCTGAAGCTTTTCTTCTTTGCAAAATGTCAGTTGAAAGAGTTCAGCTACTTCTGATGCTGAAGCAAGAGGAAAACAATTGTTTCTGCTTTGAGTACTGCCAGCTTCTTTTCTGAAAAACTTTAATACCCTTATGCTTTGGAGGATGCAGTTAAACTTTGGCTTATTGTGTCTGCTGTGAAGGGGATGTTTTATCCATTGCTACTTTGAAAGAGATTTTTTTTCAAAAGCTTGTAACAGCTGAATTTAGGCAGACATCTCTGTGATAGAGATACCTTTTTTGTCTGCTAAAACTTGAATATAGCCTATTCTCATGGGACCTCACCTACCTATCAATATTGACCAGAGTGTGCCATCTGGGCAGATGTACTCAGCATACATCCCATAGCTCAAAATGTTACGTGAAAGATTGGACTGTGCAAGGCTGTCTAAACTGCTCCAGAAGTGGGACTGGATTGACCTTTAGGACTGAGAACTGGCACCTGCCTTGTGTTTGAGGACATGTCTCTGCTATGTACTGGAGTGCTTTACTTTCTTTAGGGGAAGTTGGGCATCTGCCTTCTGGTGTGGTGTTGTGTGGTGGTACTTGATTGCATTAGGCCCAAGAGAGAAAAGAGAGAGAAGGCTTTAGGAGGAGCCAGCATGGCAGTCAGGTTTAGTTTAGAGTAAGGGTCTAAGCTAAGAGAAGGGTCCATGGATCTTGCCAGTCACTGTGCTCATTGATGAGATATGTCCAGAAACCTGGAAGTTGTAAGAGCAGAGACACAAATTGTACGAGGGTTTATGGAATGAAAGAAACTGGAACTGGCAGGGTACGAAGACTAGGAGGCAAGACATTAGGTCAGGAGTGGAAAATAGGTCTGTGGAGAAGGAAAACTGCAGTGCAGAAATTAATCCTAGAAGAAGTAAGCAGTGCAGTCTGGTAGTAGGATAAGCACACTGGGAAACACAGATGGACTCACTTTAAAAAAGGAAAATAAACCTCAAAAAAACTAGTGTTGAAAGGATGAATCAGAAGTTGGGAAGATAAGGGACTGGGACAAGACTGATGGAAATGTGCCAAAAGCATTAAGCTTGGAATTTAGGAATAGGGAAGCCTGTTGTACCAACTGCTCTGGGACACTTTCTCTTAGAATCTGGCACAGAACCCAGGGCTTCGGAGTGTTGTCCCTTTTCTCCTCTCAGCCAAGAGCCTGATAATCTGCTACTCCTTGACATTTCATGGATGTGTATGCTTCAGCCCTGTGACAGAAGTGTTTTTCCAAGTTTGTTTTAAAAAGGGGAAAAATTCTTCCACACAAATTGTAGTGGCATACAAAGACTGCAAAGGCAAAAATCAGCAAGTTGGAAATACTGAGGTTAAAATAACCAGTTAACCTATACAATTTAAACTTCTGTGCCTGTAAGTTACAGTGCAGCTATGCTCACTTGGTCACAAAGCATATATCCTTATAGGTAATATTTGTAGCTGTACAGGTACCTGCACATGCAAATACCTTCGCACAGATGGGATCATCATCGCATTCACTGTACAAAACTGATCCTGCTCTGGGAAGAAATGGATGCTGGATAACAAATGAAGTTATCTACAGGACTCTTGCTCCTTTTGTAGCAGATGTTTGAAGGTGTGACATGAATGAAGTGAGGGACAGGAAAGTTTGAATAAAGGTTTCAGTGTTAATGTAATTAAATGCTATCCTAGACAGTTGAATTGTGTTGCAGGACTTTTCACTGATGCTCAAGTTGCTCAAACCAAGCTTCCCACAGGTGGTCACTAGCTGTGTGTGTTCCTCATTTACTGGATGTGAGACCTCTGGGATCTGTGTTGCAGAATTGCTGAGTACTTGCAGCTGCCAAAGAAGTCAAGAGCAGCAGTTCTTGAATAGATGTTGTGTCTGTAATTCTAAATACTAATTAATGTTTCAGATTAGGCTCTTGGAATTTGACCTTGTTTCTCTAGTTTCAGGATTTGAAAAATGTGATTCTCAGATCCAGTTCCTTGTTTCATTTTCAAAATACTGTGAAACCTGCAGATGCAATAACAGTGCAAAGAAAAGTTCATCAGAAAGCCAGACTTTTGCCTTTAGAGCGGTAGAGAACCAGTCTGCAGAACTTGAATCCACAGAAAATAAGTATAAAAAACAACCAATTTGTAAGCAAATAGAAAGTAACAAGTAGTGGTGTAACAGTTTGCATTTACCGTATTAAGGCATTTTTGGTGAGTTAACTAGCCTTGCAGATGGGAAGATGTACTGTGCTGTATCAAAGTGTAGTAGGATTTTATTGATTTTTTTTTTTTATAAAATAGTCTTAAAAAAGAACTCATGATTATTGATGTTTGCTCACTTTCAGTTTTAGCAGTTTCAGCCTACATCCCCAGCCTGTCTGTTCATCATGTGCAAACTGCTTTCTAATTCTTTTAGTCCTCTTCCATTCTCCCTTCTGATTTAGAGAGGCTTCTCTTCTATGATTTAATATCCTCTGTAGAATTTTGAATTGGCTTCAGCCATCTGGTCAAGACTGCACATCAGGTCTTGTGGTTGGAGATAAGTAAGAGGCTAAAATTGATCGGAGAATAAGGGGAGGAGGAATGGTGCAAAGTGAGTAAATCAAGTGTCTGAAATTCATGCTTTTCAGTAAGGAACGTGCATTATAGTGTCATACTGAAGGGATTGAAACGCTGCATGTAGGATGGGGACTAGACAATGCAGTAGTGTTGTGTTAAGGGACTTTATCATGGCAGAGAGAATGTGATTCACCAGGATCACAGTGGTGCTGGATCTCACGAACACATGGATTTTAATCTTAGATGTATCCCATGTAGTAACTCATTAGGTCTCTTTAGTGGCAGAAGAGCTCCAGCTGGAATGCTCTGTCTAGTATCGGACCGTGTCCTTCAAGGAGGAGACTTCCTACTACAGGCAGTTCAGATCACAGAGCTATTGGGACTGCCTAATCTAGAAAAAAAAATCCAGATGGGCAGGGCTTCATTCAAACATATAAAAGATAAATATAAAGAGAAGTGTAATAAGCAGCTGTTTATGTTGAGGAAGAAAAGTAGACTTGAACTGCAAGTGAACAAGACAGGTTTTCTAACTGCTGATCTTTTTAACAGTGGGGATAACAAAATCCTGAAATACATTGGTTAGGGCAGTAATGTAATGTGTCACTGGAATTGAAAAATGAGCTTGTATAATGATCCAACAGAAGAGAATTGCAACAGTGATTTGTAAAAGGATGAAGTAGATGAACTCCAGAAATATTTTGCAATTCTGTTTATGTGAGATACTACAAATAATAAATAACAAATAGCTGAATAATAAATAATACAATTTTATGTGCAGACTCCAACATTGGTACTCATATTGTTACTGAGAACTTTGACATGCTGATTAAGTGAAGAAACAATCAGTGGTTTATGTTGATTTTTAGGCTAAACAGTTTTGTAAGGTTTCAGAGAACATTTTGTAATCCTTGCTGTAGTGACTTTATCCATGGTAATTAACAGGTGGGAGGAACACACTAATTTTGTAAGTTAGTCTCTGTGCAAGTTCAGTTTGTGAAGCATTTTACGATACTATGTAGGTTATCACTGAGAGGGCAGGCACAACTAAGTGGGGTGAATGTGAGTCTGCATGTCTTTATTCATCAACTGAATTATTACTAGCATTTGTGTATCTCCCAGGTGGGATGGAAAAAGAGAGAGGCAGCATTATGCTCAAAACACTTTATTGCTATTTCTATGAAATGTTTAGTTGGGCAAGCTGGGAACTTCTTTGTGGCACAGAATGTAGGGTTTGCCCTTGTCCTTAGTGAAAGGAGCAATGGTGGAAGCAAGCGGTCCTAAGTGATGCAAGATAATTGGGAGACTGGGAAAATAAATAGCACTCGATGAAATCTTTGTTGCCTGTGTTGAATGTGCTGCTGTCTGGGGGTCTGTGTCAAAAGGAGAATGCAAAGCTTGGTTCTTCAGTAGCAGAGAGACAATGGGTGTCCCACCTGGTGACTGGGAAGTGGCAGAGCTTCCTAACTGGAGCAGCAACTGTTAGGAGAACAGCAGGGGTGTCCTGGCCAGAGCTATGTGCTTACTGGCCTTGGCTCAGGTGTGTGTACTTCTCAGTTCTGCAGTGAGGGTGTCCTGAGAAAGGTTTTGTGACACTTGAGGCAGCGTGGAGCTGTGTTTGTGCCCTTTATCTGAATTAGGTTGGCATGGCAGGGTGAGAGAAAGGGAGGATAGAAACTTTGATCAGGAAGATGCTGAAATAAGGAACAGCAAAGGTAAGACTAGGGGCTGAGGTTGCTGTAGGAGTGGGTCAAATTGGGAATATGGATTGGGGTATTGATAGTGGAAGGCTGAGAGGGAAATTATTGTAAGAGGAGGGCTGCTTGATATTGCTAAGTTGGAGGGGTTTTGTGGCTTCCCTGAATGTTTTGACTTGAGCATCCTCACTTTAGAGCTTGCGTTAGAACTGTGCAGAAGGGCGTTTTCTAAATTAGTAGATCATCTGTGTTTTAGTAGAAAACTCTCCAGTGCCTGATAAAATGTATTTGAGAACTGTAAATGCACCTGAAAATAGATGGTCCCATAGGACAGGTAGGCAATACAAGTAAAGATGTTTTTCTTAAGTAGTATTGATACAATTTACAGATTTTTTTTTCCAGCCTATTTTTTATTAATTCACACTCTGTTGGACTGAATTACTTAAGGGGTTTTGTGCTGAATAAGAAAAAATTATTATGATATCTTAGAGAGAAAGGATCTCCTTTTGTTTGTACCCGAGCTAACAGTGTATCAGACTATAGTTTTTTCCTCACGTAAAGGCAGTTTGATGCTGCAGAGTGATGCAGGGAGGTTTATTCTTCTTCTAGCTGGGTGTGAACTTGATTAGATGTTGAGCCTGTCTCACCTTCTCCTGTGGCCTACAGTTCTATTGTAAATAAATTCCACCAAATGTATGCAGATTGCAGTGAGCACTGCTCAACCACAGAGCCACAATGATATAGTTCTGCATTATTTGGAGACAAAGCTCCAAGCATTTATGTAGCAGACTCCTCTGGGCTAGTATCAGGTTACTTTTGAATGGTAGACAGATGATTGTTTATCAGCTACACTGGATTCTGGTTAGGTAACTTCTTCTATGGGTGTCTGTATTTAAAACTGAAGCTGCTGCTGAATTGGGAATAATTTGGGTGATATATTGAGTTAGAAACTGCATGTCACAGAACAAGATCCCGATCAAGAGTAGAAGTCTGGTTTGAAGATGTTTTCAATTAGAATCTGTCAGTGACCTTACTTCCTGTCCTTATGCTGAAAGATGAAACAGTTTTGGGCTTCCAGCCATTGACATTCAATTTTTAGAAGATGTAATTTGTTCCACTCTGAAAGAAAAAAAAAAAAAAAAAAGGCTTTTCCTTTGTCTTTCCAGAGTGCATGTGCTTTTTATAGTAACTTGGTTATAAAAATTACATAAATGCTTATCAAGTTGGTAATCAGTTTTCTCAAGAAACATTTTATCCAGTATTAGTACAAGGAAGAAAGTTACACGAAAATAAATTGTATTTGTGTGTTTACTTTGTTTGGTTCTGTGAGTCGTTACTTTGCTGCTTCTACTGCAGCCATGTTCTTAAAACTGCACAATTTGTCAGAAGGATTAGGAAAGCTGAGGAATGTGAAATGAATGTAAATCCATTTTCATTCTTTTCAAATTGACTGGATTCCAAGCAGACGGTGTCACTTGAAAGTATAATCTTCTTAAAATCCCAGGAATATTAGAAACAAAACTGAATATAGTTTCTGTACTGACGTATTCTTATGATTATTTAGTATTGTTTGTGAAGTTTAAGCACAGAAGTCAGGTGAAGATAGTTCTAGAAACCTTAAAGATATTTTTTTCAGATTTTTTCTAAAATAACACTCAAATTGTGGTGTTTTTATATATCTTTGAATGAGCCAAAACCATCACTGAAACATGAGATTGCACTGACAGTTTTAATGGTGGTAATTTATGTTTGAAAATAAAACACAACCCTTGAAGAATAGAATGCAGCCTTATGTTGTATCATATATTCAGTATGAACATCTATGTCTTTAAACAAGATGCCTCAGAAATATTCTGCAGTACTTTCCTTCATTCCTAGGTAGTGTCAACCTTAGAGATTGCATCTAAAAGTTGTTCTCTGTAAATATGTTAAAGAACTTTCTAGATACTTTCAGAAGCAGAAATTTATGTTTTACATCTTCCACATGCAGGTGCAAGAGCTAATAAGCTTTATGCAGACAAGTGTTATGAGTTGAGTGAACACTTTTAGCTTCTGCTTCCATTTCTCATAATCAGAAATTACATTTCTAATGAATTAATGGACTCAAGGTTTATGAAAATGTATTTTGAGATTTAATGCTTTTAGTTTTGAGAGAGTTGGAAAAAAAAATGAGATTACCAGTAGAATGAAAGCAATGTATTAAAGTAACAGCTGTTTGAATTCTTCTTAAGATCAATTACTGTGGATGGAGTCTTTTGGAGGAGGACAGGTGAAAAAGCACAGATGCATTTTGAATATAGTTTGTCATAGACAGTAAAAGCAACAACCCAGAACAGCAGGTGTTTGTGGAACACTCATATATAAACTCAGACATGTTTGTCCTTATAATGCATTAACGTGTGTGTTTTGCTTTGTTACTTCATTTTTGGGGGTTATCCCCCTCCACCACCCCTGCTTGGGAGAGAAAGGAAAATATTAAATGAGATAGTTTATTTTCATGATTGAACAGTGCATAAAGGTTGAAGACTATCTGTGCTAGTTTGGCTGTATGAACTCTCCCAAAGTTTAATTGGCACCACTGCCTCAAATTCTGTTTCTGTTGTGCTCACCTGAAGAGCTATGTCTTACACTAATCTGATACCAGTTTACTCTGGTAATTCCACAGTACCTTCCTTAAGTGTTTCTTTCATTGCAGTGTGAAGGATCGCGAACATAGTCTGTTGGCAGGGAAGAATAGAGAGTGATGTGAAGTTTACAAACTTCTAAATGACTAAAGCTCTCATTGGACTGGTTATCTCTAAAACCTGCAGTATTTTTATTGTGCTGACTTGGGTCATCTTGCTTGGAAACTTCATAAGGTCATAAGCTTGTGGATGCTTCCTGAATTGTTGCTACAGTGTAAGAGAAATAGTATTACTGACCCTTTGTAACTCCTGGGACTGAATTCCTTGCTGCTTCCAATATGGTGAAGATAAAACCATTAAGTCAAGGCAGTAATTTCATCCTGTCCCTTCCAGTCTAAGAGATGTAGAGTCTTTAAGTTACAGCTCTGCTATCTCAAGCTAGTTGGAAAAATATTGCAGTAGAAGTTCTGTTTGAAACCTCAATATTTAAAAAGAACATTTGGGTTGTTTTTTCTTCTGATTTGCTTTCATGAAAGAATATCAAAGCCAATGGGGTATGTTATTAACAATAAACGTTATGCGTGTATCAAGCTCCTTGATAGGAGTTCATGGTCTCTAGGTGGAACAGGTGGGTTTTTTTTCTCAATGTGCAGGCTGTTTTTTTGTACTGAGCAGTTGAAAAAGACATGGTAAGTGTGATTTTGTTTCTAATTAAACAGTCGTGTTCATGCAGAAATTGTTCAGTGGCTGTGTAATTGAATTAGAGTAGCATGACTTGTGATGTAGTCTTATATAGTTGTATCAATAGTCTGATTGCCATCCAAAAAATCTTGCAGGCTTCCTCATAGTATTCTCTATTGGTGCTTATGAAAAATGGCACATTTCTAAATAAAAATCATGCTTTGATAAGTGGGCTGTTCATGAAGCAATCAATTTCTATTTTAAACAAGTAAACCCTCCAGATTTTCCTCTGTTTTTACACATTACAGCAGGTGTTATGTATATTTAATCAGAAGATACAACAATAATAAGAGTCAAAGCTAGTCTTTTGAGCACAGCCTTGTTTCATATCAATGTTTTGTGTTGTTTGTCTGGAAGGTTGAATTGTCATAATATGTACCTATTCAAATAGAAACACGGGATCAAGAGATTTTGCTTGACAAACATGGTGACATGCTTTCTTTCAATGAATATAGTAAACTTCAATTCCTTTTTTCCCCCCTTTTTGGAAGAAAATCCTCGTGGATTTTTTTTTTTAAAAAATCAAATGTATCGACATTCCCTTATGTACTTTCATCAACGCTTCTCTTATTTTTCCACGTATATTCTACTCTGTTTGCTGTGTCTCTGTCTTGGAGTGAGAGTTGCAGGGAGTTTCATCTTACCTCCTACTGAAAACCTGCAAAAAAATTGCCTGATTCCAGCTTGTGTTGGTTTTGCACTCTCTGTACTTCTTCCAAGCACTTAAGGAGGAGAGTAGAACTTGTTAGGCATGGGTGGGGTTTTTTTCTTGTTAGGGAAGGGAAGACTTGGGAGAAAGGGGAGGAGGAAGAAAGCAGGAGTGCAGTCTCTTGCCAGACATGCATGATTTTCTCTCTTATGAAGCTGTGACTATATTATTCCGCGCAGGCTAAGATTCAATCTAAGATATTTCTGTTAGTTTTGTCTTAGCTTGTTGCATCAGTTTTTTGGATGGTTGTTGTATAGGCTGTATTTTTTTTAAAGTACTTTATTGGCATATTTTTACTGTTTTGGTTTGTGTTTTTCCCTTTAAATGGGATAATTCTTGAAACCCTAACTTAGGGCAGAGTCACGCAGACAATTGTATTGGCACCTCTGGAGCACAACAATGAGTATCAGGGGACGTAAGGGAGCAGCAAGAACCTTTCAAAACACAACTGCCACTGACAGAATGGCACCACAGCTCTGTTTTGTTCTGAAATTAATTTCTTAAGGAGCAACTGGATTAGGACTTGATTGATCTTAAATAGTATTTACTATTGAGAAACTTTCCTTTTGACAGCAACTCTTTTCTCATTTGAATTCCATTACTTACTAGTAGTTTTTATGGGTTTTTTGCTCATTCTGGAAGTTTTATCTACTGAAAGGAAAGTGAAGCTTTGTATTTTTAAGTAGTTCCACTCAGGGTATGTAGTAAAATATTTTTTCTTCAAGGAAACATTTATGTGAATGATTGAATTAAAATGTCTCCTTGGTCCTCAGTCATATTATACTTTGTATAGAAAGTTTAAGCTCCATAATTTTCACTTATCTGACAGGTCTAGAGTACCTAGTGTTCTTGCTAATGCATTTTAGTAAATCCTTTTTTACAGTTGATGCCTTCTGTTTCAGGACTGGCTTCAACACTTCCTCTAGCATCAGAGTTATTTACTGTTCAGTCCCCATGTGAACAGTTCCTTTTTTCACACTGTTTCTGCATACGCTCTCCCTGTGCAACCTCATGGGCCCAGAACTTTGCCAACATGCTCGGCTTCCCTCCATCTGCTTCCCTGAGCAGCAGCCACTGCTCCTGCTCTGTGGTTCTCAAGGACTTGCTGGGGTACTGGCTAAACCAGCACTGCTGTTGCATTTTTGGCTCTCTTCTATTTCTGTGCACTCATTTATCAAATGGAAAACCACCTTGTAGTTACACCTTTATTACTGTGTGTGCAAATCAGGCCCTTGCTATAAATTTGTTCCGGTCTGACGAGCCACGCTTGTCTGCAGGGCAGCAGACACATGCCTGGGTGTTCTGAGGTGAATGCCCAGAGACATCTTTAGAGGTTTCAGTGCTCTTAGTTCGGCGAGCTAGGCTGTCCAGGACCATGTGGAAGGCAAGCAAATGTTGGGAGCACAAATTTGAGTGACCTAATATGAAATGGTAAATGTCTAGCACCTGACTGAAATGGGGTTATAGTGTATCTATGATATATCATGCTGTCTGCCTACTGCTGCTTTAACTGTTTTCTGCATCAACCAAGAGAGAGCAAGATTCCAATTAGCGAGCTTCAGCATTAAGTAGGTAGTGGAAATGTTTATTTTCTTGCCTGATTCAATGTTATCATGTGAGAGACAGGATTTGAAAACACTGTCAGTACTGGAGACAAAATATTTTGTAGTGAGCACACTCATCAATTCCAGCAGACTTTTGCAGAGTTTTATGAGCACTAACTTGCTGGCGGCTGCTGCTGCTGATGGCAGCTTTCATGTGAGCAGAAGACTTGGATTAATGGTGTGGGGCCTGTGGTGCTGCCTTCCAGAGCAGGAGGGGCAGCAGGGATGTTGACAGGCAGCGTGGTGGCACGTCAGTTCTCAGCCCATTCTGAGGGAGACATTTGCAGCAGAAAATGCAGGAGTCTTCCTGAAGGTTGTCATATTGTGGAGGGTTGGGAGCAGAAATGAATACTGAAGTATTGTGAAGAAAAAGATAACATAGCATGCTGGTTATTGCAGCATAAATGGCTTTTATTTTTGTCTTTGTGGTCGTTTTAAAGCCAAGTGATACTGAACTCAGTATTTTGTTTAATTTGTATAGTGGCTTAATGATGGAACAGCATCTTAGGGAGAGGAAGCCTTACCAGAGAGAAACTATTAAAAGTGAGTTATTTGAGGCATTGCATATTATTGATCACTTTAGAGAGACTGTTGTATGGAACTGGAAGTGTCACCTTTGTGGTTTCTTTAATTGTGATTTAAGTATCCCCTGGATGTAAAGCATCTCTGGGACCGAATTTTAAAAATATTATTGTTGCAGTTCTAAGTGGTACCTTAAAAGGAGGAGGAGTTTTTTGCCAGAATAGGCTTTCATTGAAAAACAGACCTCCTGATATTTCCCTCCAAAAGCTTTAGATCTTTTGCTGTTTTGCATAGTTAGCTTAGATAATAAAATTTTGTGCTGCCACTAAGAACTAATGTGGGAAAATTTTCCAGAGGTGTGTATTTCAACATAGGATCTTAGTCATATTTCATTTCACTCATACTGAAAATTTTAATGGGTTCTGTTCAGTAAGTAACTGAAGATCAGCAATAAGTGTTTTTCTGTCCATCCTGTCTGGCAGTATACTGGTCTTTTTGATACTCAGGGAAGTGTGGAGATCTCTCATGATGCTGACTGTGGCAGACTTAGGCTCTAATTAGAACTGGTTTATGTAAACCAGTTTGGGAACTGACAAGTTTTCAGTTTCCTAATCCCTTGCAGAGAAAGGAAGAAAAAAAAAAAGAAACAACCAGCCCAGGAGGCTCAAGAGCACCACACAAATCTGAATGTGCTGACATTTTAAAGAAAACTGCAAGTGCTGGAAATGCCAGGTTTCATTAGATTTTTTGGGTTTTAGATGGATGTTTGAGATGGACTTTACTTGAACCTTTTCTACAGTAAAGGATACAGCAAAATGAGTTTTTGCTGTAAAGTGATACTGTATTGAATGTTATTTGTTTTTAATCCTCTGAATGTTCCCATTTCTGTATTACAGAAATAGCGGTATATGACGTGCAACTGAGAAAGGTGTAAGGACTTGAATGCAGGTTCACTAGTCTTCTGTAAGGAATCTGTGATGCAAGCTTGTTGTGGTGAAGTGCTTTTCATCAGTCATTGCATTCTGCAGAGCTGACATGAAAGTAAGGACGCTCTGACATGTCCCAGGTGTTTGATACAAAAATCGTATCCATAGCATGTCTTATAATATGTAGGTTTTTATTCTTCCTAGACCAAGCTTGAGTCAAATACACAGATGCTGGTATGTCAACACCATCACCTTAGAGCACCCACAATACAGATGTTGGTATTTGATAACCAGGGCTACTTTTTAGAGGGTTAATGTTTTGAGGGTATGATTTCAGCTTGGTTAAATGCAACAGTTTGTTTATTTCACTTTTATGTATACATCAGTTTATGATGACATTAACACTCCAAACAATGTAATTTGCCTCATAAATGCTTAAAATTAAATAATCTTCACTATTTTATCCAACTTAAAGCCTTTGGAAACTGTCTTCCATGCAAAGGTTTACTGTCTTCCTGGGAATTTGATCTTATTCTTCAAGATTATATCTGTTGTATGTTGATTCTTAGAACTGAAATGTTTCTTGATGAAAGGGAGAGGCGAGTGTTGCTGAAATACTCTGCTTTTGTAAACCTGGAAATGAACTGGATAAGAGGGAGGAAGGGCAGATGAAATTAAACATGATATTAATTGGCTTAACATGCTGGAAAGTAAGCGGACCATGCTTGAATCATGATATTACAGTAGGATAAAAAATAAGTATATATTTAGTCATGGTTTGGGTTATTTTAGATCCCTAATAACAAAGGAAGGCTTCCCTCTCCCTCCTGACTTTACCCCCCTGCCCTGTTTAAATTCCTATTTAAATGATGTTATTCTCCAGTAATAGAAGTTGTTAGAACAAAATGGCGGTGGGGAGGGGGAAGGAATCCTATGGAGGTCTCTACTAGCATGTTGGCATTATAGTGTTATTATGTTTAATGAAAGATACCACTAACACTTTTGATTTACTAAAGATGGATTATTGATAGTGAAAAATATTACTGAATACTTCTTCCCTTTCTTTCTTCAGCTGTGGGGACAGGAGCATTCAGGTTTTAGGTTGTAACATCTACACTTCTATTGAAGTGGTTTTAGTTCAGCTTTATGAGTGAATAATGTAATATTCAGAGTATAACCTCTTGTTTTATGGCAATGGAAAGACCTACTATTGCAGCTCCACTGGTTTCTGTTAGATTAATCCCCAGGTAGCATTTTATGGGCAGTGTTCTGTGCAGTCATTTGTCACTTACACAGCATTACTGCAGTTCTGTCACAAGCTATTACAAACTATCACACAATATACCAGACCAGTGCATGGTAAATGTAGGACACTGCTTGGCAAATGTGAGAGTGATGTTGCTGATTTAGGGTGCATTTAGTGTGTCAGAGATGTTGCTTTGTCTGGCAGTATGAAAGAGACATGAAGTGACTTTCTGGATTGCAGGGATGTTGTTGGAAACTGGGAGTAATGCGTCCACTGGGAGCTGAGTCCTTGAAAGTGTACGCTGCAAAGGTACCTGTTGTGATTAGGTATTAGCTTCAGATTAAAAAGCTAATTAAATGCATTTATTTAAAGATGCCGTAGAACAGACACTAGCACTATACCGGGCTTTGTTCACTAATATTTTGGATAAATATTTGTAGGAAGTTTCATTTTGGTGATGTTTTTTTTAGGAAGGCTAAGCTGATTTGTCTAGGGATAAACAGTGAAGATCTCTATTGATCACATGGCAAAAAATTCTGAAAAACTGTGATTTGGGGCTGGAGTGGAATATATCTGGAGCAGAAGGTGTTGGGTGGGCTGTTGAGGAGCTCACTGTATGGTGGTGTGGTTGGAAATAAACTTCAAACATGTGAATGGAAGCTGGGAAGTTTTCCCACCAGTCTGTGTCAGCTGTGTGGTAGATACTAATGTCAAGTGTTCAGGAAGGATGTTGGTTGGCTAATTGGGAATGGCTCAGAGAATATCCCTGTGAGGAAAGGCTTTTTCCAGGTGAAAATGCCAAAAGGAGCAGCCTAGTTAACATTCTCTAGGTGAGCAGCAGGGCTGACTAGATTTCTGTGCTGTGAAAAACATTAATTCTGTAGTGGAAGGGCCCATGAACCAGATAGGAGAGATTTTCAGTGAGGGGAGATTGAAGCTTAAGAACATTGGAGTAGGAGTTACATAAAGTATTTGTAACAGCGAGGAAAATTTAATGGTAGAGCCACTCACTGTGTTGGAAACTTTACACAGCAGGAGTTAATTTGGGCAAGATTTATGAACAAAATTAGGCTGGAGATGGGGCTGGAAGATCACATTGTCACTTTCTGTCCTTATAAGCCTTTGGCTATGTGGTGTGGAAGAATGGCATTATGTAGTCTAATCATGTAGCATGGAGTCTTAATTCTCCTTTCCTTTTGCTTCAGTCAGCTTCTGTTGGAATAAATGACAAAACCTGCTCTGACCAAGAGCATGTTGGTTGTGCTTGCCTCCCTCGGCTGAGATTTAGAGGAGATCAATACAAAATTTTTAGTGGTTTAAAAACATTCACTTCTGTACCAAAAAATGTCAAGATGATAATGAATTGTAGTAAACTTACAGAATATGAAGTTGAAAGCATAACGTGCAATTTGGTAAATAAAACTTTGGTTTATATATCAGTTTTACAGTGTCATTGTGGAACATGCAGTCTTCTGGAGGGTGACAAGGTACAGTTCGGGATTCTGGAGGTGCTGTGGCAATCCCAGCAGGGGGGGACGAGGGGTGAGCTCAGCTCAGTCACTTCCACCCAGGCTGACACTGCTCCTCCCTTTTTTCTAACAAGTGCTAGAGAGGAGTAGAGGTGTTACACAGCCTGTTATATACCCGTACTAGGGAGGGTTCTGTGGGTGTAGAAGCAGATGGTTGTGTTTGAATGATACTCAGAATTTCCATGGAGAGGCAAGAAGGAAGACGGAAAGGAAAAGAAGTCTCAGAGTCAACTTTTCCAGCAAACAAGATGTTCCCCAGAGATGTGTTCTACCGCAAGTATGAGGTAGCTCTAGAAATAAAACTGGAAGGGGACCAGATAACACCACCTTCTTCCATTCCTTATTGACTCTATTACATCAAAGGTTTAATTTCCTTGGAATATTTAGTACTATTTAAAAAAAATATTTTTTGGCTTGGGCATCATGCAAAGGTTTAAATGTTACTGGCCAGTATTACTTGTCATAGGGCTCCCCTCAAGCATGTTTTGCAGACTGGCAGCTGTTGGTGTGCACAGCGTAGCGAAGCTGGAGTGAGTTCAGCTGACGCTTCTGTAGCAATGGAAACTTTTTAATAAATAATTCAGTGAAGTACTATGGAAACCGATATCTGCAGTGAGCAATATCAATCATTTTAATGGTTCTCTCTCGCTTCATTGCTATGTTAGCCATTTAACTGGAGTATTTGTCATTTTTTTAACTGTGATGGGAAAGGGGAACAGAGGGAGACAGCAACATCTCAGTAGTTTGTATGGTTTTCAGCTGTGACCTTTAAGGTCTCTGCTAAGTGAAATGATAGCATAAGGGCTTGTCTGTGCCATTCTGAGGAGAGGTCCTGTCAGTCTTGTACTTGCTCTGGTGAAGAGCGTCATCTGACCTGGACCCTTTGGGCCAAGCCCATTCACTGTTTGCTACCTGAACTAATTAGTGTTTGTTCAGCTAAATTGTTTGCTTCTGAATTTCTAGCATTTCCAGAAATCCTTACTACACTTATTTCTCTACAAGCTATATGCAGCAGAGTTTTTGGGTTTTAACTTGTAGGCTCCTAGTAGCTGGGAAAAATTGATGGTGATAGGCTTTTCCCTTCTGAGTTTCCTTTTGTAGTTGTTTTAGAAGTAGCATATGGTCTCCTCAGCAAACTGCCAAGTAAAGGTTGAAAAATCTTGCTTTAATGACTTTTGAGGGTTCTTAAATCTGGGTGTACACCAGATTTCGAACTTAGTGCAGTGGATGACCAAGAAAAGCAATGGGTGGAAAAAAGACCAGCTGAATGGAGATGAGGCAACTTTTATTGCTTTTCCTTAGAGAAATGAGTCTAACTTAAGAAGTGTTTTCTATTGAAGGTGCCCTTTATTTTATTCATAATTGACATAAAACGTGAAAAGTGTGCAAGAATCTGAAAAGTGGGAGGGGAAAGAAGTTTGATGATGTGACTGAACAGGGTTGCATTCTGAGAAGTCAGAGCTGAGAAGGTTAGTCTTGAAAAGGGATGGTGGATAAAGATGCAATTAGAACAAAAAGAGTAACAAAAGAAAGAACAGAGAATAAAAATAGGTTCTTCAAAGCCAGTTTATCTAGGAATCTGTGCTCCCTTGAAACTGAAGTCTCCAGTTTGGTAGGTAGTAGCTCACTTCAGTAAAATTATTCAAAAGCTCCAGTCTCACCATTCAAACACGTTAACGTGCAAGAGTTGTCTTGACAAAAAAGTTGCCATTTAGATCAGGTTTTGATGAGAAAAACTGCCAGTGTGGAAGAAACCAAGACAAGTCTGTGTCCCTTATGTTTCTCTTGAAATGACAACTTAATTGTCAGTTAAAACATGACAAACCTTTAAAGGTATGTGATGTGTTCATGACTTGGTGAAACTTTAATTCCTATTAAAGTGAGGGCTGCAACTTGTTTTGTAATGTGTTGCATACAGAACAGCATATTTTAAAGTAATGTAAATTCATGGTACATATGTCAGACCACGTGAAGATTCATAGCGTTGAAGTGAATGATGGTGCTGCTCTGGAAGTTGTGGGAAGTTTTCAAGCAAGTATTTAGATAAAATACTTGAACAAAAGTTCTCAAACCTTGCATGGCCGCATGAGGAGAAAGGTAACTTTCATGGATCAGCTGCCAGCTTCTTAAAGGAGGGTCGTGATTCCGCTTTGTTGTGAGGTTTATATTCCTGTTACTGTAAACGTTCAGCTTAATTTCAGAAAACAGTTCTTGGAGGAGACAACATTTTACTAGTGAAACTTTAATTACCAAAGCCCCTTGGGAGTGCTTTAATGGACAGTTTTTAAAAAGCACTACATGTTTTGATAACATGCATAGCAAATTTTATGTCTGGAGCTGTGTATTTGATATGCTTTATCCACACTGGAGATACTGAAAGTTGTTTCTGCTTTACTCCTGTCTCTGCTGTTTTGCAGCAAAGATCAAATCAATTCTGGTTTTTCAGAGCTAAGGAAACAGAGCAAGCTTGTAGTATTCATTTCTCTGATGATTTATTCTAATTTTCTGCAACTGAATTCAATATGAATACAGTATTTTTCAGGTATTTGTCTTGGTGGTTTTTTCAGCCGCTTGTGCTCTTTGGACTCTTTTAACATCCCATGGCAGTGATTTTCACAATTTCATTCTTTTGGGGAAAAAATCTCATTTGTTGCTATTAAACTTATGCTAGTTGATACCTTTCTTGGATTTTTTAAATAATTTATTTTAAAATGTCATAATTTTTATTTTTACTTCATCACATCTTTCCTGCCTGTGGCTCTAGAAACCTCATTCTCATGGTCTCACTTCTGTTGTCTCTCCTCCAATCTGAAAAATCATACAGTGGAGCCAGTGCAGGCTATATTTTATCCTTAATCTTCTCTGTGACACCTCTGCTTCTCTTTTCTTTTTCAGCAGTGATAATTATAACTGTGCAGCACTTGAGATGAGATCACAATGTTTGCATATAGTGTGGCATAATAACATGTTCCTGTTCTTGTTCTCTATTCCTTTCCTACTGGTCTTGAGTATTCTGCTCGTGTCTCTGGTTTCTGATGAGCACTGAACTGATGTTTTGAAGTCATGGTGGATGGTACTTCACAACCTCTTTTCCCAAGTGAGTAGTAGCTCACTTAGAGCTTATTGTTGGTTCTGTAGGTAGGGTTGTTCTTGCTCCTTTCTGTTCCTCACATTCACCAATCTTGAATTTCACCTAACTTGATATAAGCTCTTAGAAGTGCTTTCCACTGCTTTTCAGTGTCAGTTTTCAGCTGGGACTTTTCTGAAACACCGTTGGCAAATGTTGTCAGCTTACCTCTCCGCTTCTTATTGCATTTTGAGGATATTAATCATGGTAGTTGCACCACTGCTGGAAATATTTTTTGCGTTCTGAAGCTTTTAATTGATTCCTGCTGACATTTGGAACTTAGTCCATAGTAGTTAAATTTAAGAGTTTTGATAAGGAATCTTGTTAAAGGCTCTGAAAATCCAGTTAAAATTGTTTCAGGTGAATTAACATTGTGTACATTCTGTTCTTCAGAGTACTGTCACTGACATGTGAGAGACAATTTCCCTGTACTAAAATTATTTGGGAACCTCTGAGACTACAACTCCACTCTTTCACAGATCATTGTCCCTAGTCCGTCTGTGCAAGACAATTAAGTAGCAGATCCAAGACAGAGAAATGCTGATGGATGCTAGGGAACGTAAGGAACTCTTATTCTCTTGAAACTAACAACCTGAATGAGAGTAATTGTTAAGTGGCTTTATTCAAAAGGTAGGTTTTTTTGGAGGTATGTTATAAGTTTGGGATGGAGGCTTTTGTCTGCTAGCAGTGAAACCCAGCTCTAAGAAAAGGCTGTATCTTGTTGTTACACAGCTAGCACAGAGGTGTGAGAGTAAAAACAATGCATCTCATGGGATTTATCTTTGAAATATTTGGCTGCTATCATTAGAGAGAAGTGTTATCTTAATATTTCGACTTTCTTGCGGATTAGCAGCCATTTACAGATGTTTTATTTCTTGTTTTGTGCTATATCTATTTGTGTTCAGTTTGTAAGCACTTTGGAGTTTCTTGTACCACTAGGAAAGAATAAAAATGATCTGTGTGAATGAAAATGTTTTAGTTTCTCTTTCTCAATGCATGTGTGTGTACAGCCGTGAAACACAAGATGTGAAGAATCAGTATGTTTAATATACCAGTTCTCAGAAGTCTGGGTGGAATATAGTTGAAATTACTTAGAAGTGAATAGTTGAACCTGAGGATACGGTGTCTATCTAAGTTCAGTATATTCTTTAACTGATTTTCTCACATTTCTCTGCTATGAATGTTTATCAGTGAACTTAAGAATTGTATGGTATTGTGCAACATGATCCATGAATTTAAGATCCCAGAAAAAAAAGCTGTCTACTGAAAACCCGTATATTTTCAAGCATTTTTGGGATCGTAGTTTAAAATCAAAAAATGCATAAATGTTTAATAATTTTCTATCTGTCCTTAAGCTGCTGAGATGATGTGGTTCATCGGATCACCCTAAGTGGTGCACATTTGCTTGTGAAATCATTCTCTTAAAAATGTGGGGCATTTTTATAGTTTTCTGCAACTTTTGAGTGGGCTCTTGATATAGGAAATCTGTTTATCTCAGGTATGCAGCGTATGTGCATATGTAACATCCAGATATTGCCAGCTGATGCTGTGGAGGAATTTATAGGGGAGGTATCTGGAAACAGCGACACCATGATTTATTGTTTATTCCCGAATGATGTGCTCAACATTTTTGCATCATTATTAGATAATTATTTTTGGCTATACATGGTTTTCCCGTGGTCTGAGCGGGGAGGTGACTTGCTTTTTCACATACAGCTGAAATTAGCAAACAAAACTTTTGGCATCTGAGAAGGCTTGCCGCAGGAGTCAAGGAAAGTAGGAACATGATTATCGTGTCTGAGCAACTAGAGATGTGCTAGAGGTGAATACAGTATGCAAAACATTTTTTTTTTCTTCAACTGTGTAAGCCATTATAAACATCTTAATCAGGAAGGCACCAGAAAGGTTGCTGAAAAGACTGAATAGATTCATTGTCAAGGTCACTTACTAACAAGGTCATATATAATAAACTTAGTTGTCACTTTCATCTGTTCTTGCTTATTAACAGAAAGTTTGGGAGAGCAATATAAATGATAGCCATCTCTGCTCTTGAAATCCGCAGAGGAGATTGTGTTCAGGGGCATAAAATTTCCTTACAAACCGTACACAACACCCCAACTGATGTTTACAATCCTTGCAGATGCCAGCAGGCTGATAAGCTGTGCAGCTGGCTAAGCCAAGCTTTTATTTCAGTTGGGGCTTTTAAATTATATCTGACCATGTAGTTTGTGGGTTGGTACTGTATAGAGGGCTGAAATTGTGAATTTGCTCTTTTCCTTGGGAGGACTTGATGGAAGACGAAATTCTCAGTTTCTGTTTTCCTTGCCACGTTTGCTAATTGAGAAGATTTTGTGGTTTTTTTTTTGTTTTGAGATGCCAGACAATGGCTTTTTCTGCCAAGTCTTTTTACTACTTCTTGGTTTATTTGTAACATTAAAAAGTGTTTGTCTAAGGTACTTTCACTTCAGGTTCAACCTTCAGAATTCAGGACTGCAAGTACCTGCTGGACTGGAGAGGGATCATCGTGTATTAGTTCTTTCTGTCATAAAGATAAAAGTGATGACTTGGTTTTACTGCTTAACCTTTTGCCTCCAGTGCTTCTCTTAAATTAGACTACTTTTTTAAAATGCAAAGAAGATTTTCATCTTGCTGTCTATTATTGTTTCTAACATAACTATTATAAGTGTTGACTCATACATGAAAAGCTGAACATTAATATATTGTCAGTATCTATGCAAATTAATGGTACCAGTAAGGAGATAATATACATTTTCAGGGTGTTACAGTTTATCTGTGAGGCTCCTAACTAAAGATTAACAGCTTTAGGAGTAGAATAGGTACTTCAACTTCCAAAAAATGACAATTCAATTTCAAAACCTTTAGTCCCTCAATAGTGGGAAGATGAGCTTTTCAATAATCCATGTAAAGCTTTGTGTTTAGTGCTAATTTCTGTGTGGGGTTACAACATTCAAGAAAATGTGTGATTGTGTCAAAGGTTTTTCCTGTTCCAACTCACGCTTGCATAACGGAAAAGATTAGGAGTAGAAAACACTCGACACATCAAGTTCAAACCTTGACTTGCAATACACTGGCAATTGCTTTCTGCAAACAATTTGCATATTGGATGGCTTTTTCGTTGTAAACTTGGATGTTTTTCAGTATCTTGGCATTCACGTACAGTTTGCAGGTGACCTGTCTGGATAAAACTCGAATTTTGTTTTCTGGCAACTTACATAACACGCATGAGAACGCAAAATGATCCAGACAAAATGTCCTCAAACTATCAGAGGTATTCTGTTGTTTTTTCTTCAAGACCTTACTCTTACAGAGCTGTGAACTATGTCAAAGAATATAATCGGTTTAGTAGAAGAAAGATTAATTGAGTAGTACAGTTTGTCATTATATTTTCCAGTTTCCACACAGCAGCCAAATGAAGCCTTAAAATTCTTGTGTGAGAAGTCAGTGCCTGAAGATATTTTCATGTGTGTTCTGACTGCCTGAAATAAGAGGGATTTTAAAGTACAGTCCCTATTTAAACCATGTACCTGAAATCTTCAATTGTCCAGTGGTAACTTTAATGGAAAGTAAGATTCCATGGGTGGTTTGTGGGAGCAGTTGATACTGGAAGAGTGGCATATCCATCTTCAACTCTTGCATTATGTCACTTTGGAAGTAAAAAAGAAAATAGAATTGGTGCAGTGCTGGTTAGTGTTCTAGTTCATGGCTGCATTCATTGTCAGTGGTAAAGTCAACATATATAGTATGCAGTAGAGCAACTAGTCTGAATGGGATTTATTTCTACAAGTATTGTGTATTTTTTGGGAACAGCATGATTGTATTGCGGTGAAACCGAATCCTGTAGTTTTCAAAGGTAGCAGACAGCAACTGCTTTTGTAGGAGAAATAAAATTTGGACAAACATCACCCATCAGAAACGGCAACCTGTCTGTATACTTGTTAGCTTTATTTACTTCCCTATATTTTGAAAATCTTTAGAAGCCAGTGTTTCTTGTCCCTCCTTTGTTGCATGTTTCCCAACCCTCGCTTTTTGTGTAAGTATTATTATGTTCATAAAGACTTGTCAAATGTGTCCATCCTGCTTGGAAAGTCCTTTTATAAAGTAATATTTTTAACTGGCTATTTGTATCTAGGATACTGAGAAATTTCCATTTAGAAGACAGAGAAATTTCCATTTGGTTCAGGTCAGTTGATTTCTTGTAAGATAAAAGCCAAGCAGGGTGTCTTGCACCATGTAGATGTTCCTGTGTTTCATGAGGAAAATACTTACAGCAGAACGGTGTCATGCTGGGATCTCTGAGTATCCCTGGTACATAATAAATCCTACTACATTAGAATTAAAATATTAAGGTTAGTTTTTCGTTGGTATTGACAAACCTTTTTGTTATCTCAGCTGTGAGTGAATTCACTGCTCGGTCTAAGTATTGTGAGACTTGTTAGGGCTGTGATTATTGCTGTTTACTTGGGCAGCAAAATGTAACTTCAGTGTTTCTTAAAGCATTGACTTACCTTTTCAGAAACTCAATGGGAAAAGCTACTCTATCATTCTACTTGCTTTCCAAATTATACTGTTGATGACAGGGTTCTTTTTGCTATGTAATATATAGTACATTCTGTATGATAATTACGACGTGTGTTTGGTTTTTTTTGTAAACTCTGATCAAAGAGAAATTAAGGTTTACCAGCTGTCTTTAATAACATAGCTTCCCTATCTATATTGTTTTGTATCCTTAATATGAGAGATATGTGAGACCTGTGTTTAAGTAGTTTAACACTTGCTTCTGTCTCATGGTAACTTCTATTAGAGCTGATAAGATTATTTACATTAATAATGACTACAGAATTGGAAACAAAAATGTGTTGATGGAAATCTGTTTAATTAGGTTGGTTGCTAGCTTATGGAATGTAATTGAAGAAATCTCCATACACTGCTGGTTATCCAGCTTTTTAAAGTACAAGCCTTATGATGCTGAGAACATGCAGAGCAGCAGTAGCTGGTGTGGTCTTACAAAGAATGTAAGTGTTTGTGCTTCTGTGTATATGCTTTCTAAGTGGAGTTTTGATCACAAGTAGCTGTTGTCCAGACTTTACCAAGGTCCCAGATATGAGATGTCTCCTCTCACTATCTTTTGGTCTCACAGGGAGCACACACGGTATGCTACTGTGGTTTGTAACTGTGAAGGCTGTGTGTGACTCCTGCTGGCCAGACAAAGCTGGCCCTCCAAGAACTTGAATTATAAACCACCAACTTCTGGAATAATTGAATTGTTCTAATATAAAGCTGTCTCATAACTATCAAAGTCTTAAAAAATCTCTTGGGTGGACTGGTTGCCCAATTGTTTTCTGTGTGCAGTTTCTTGTATCTTTTGGCAAAGTGTCTTGGTGTTGGCTGCTGTTAGAGATTGAAAAGTGTGCTATGTTGTGTCTTTGAACTATTGAGAGCACTGACTTCTGCATCCCCTAGAGATTAAACAAAAGATACTAATTGGGAAGAGCCTTACTGAGAGTGTTCTTGCTTATTAGTAGAGCAAATAGACTGTGCGTGTCAGATTTGTAATATGTGAATTCTAAAAGATCGAAGCATGTCTTTTATTTAGCGAAGTTTAGGGCTGGAGGTGATGTGGAGATGTCAAACTGTTGCCTGATAGTGTTCCTGATGGCTGCCTTGCTGGTCTATGGTGGTCTGCACTTGGCATCATGCGTAGTGTTGGTCCCACTTATAATGCAGCTGTTTTCTAATGGGGCTCGGAGTCAAGAGGTTGATCACGTGTCTTTAGTACTGAACATTTCCATGTCTTGTGGCTTCAGAGTTGTCCTGTCTCAGCGACCCTGAAGCAGTTGAGGTTGTTGGCAAGTGCAAACTAATTTGACTTCAGTTTAGCTGTTGAAATGTGCCTATATGATATAGCTGGTGTGAACTGTCTGCACACTGTTATGCAAATCCATGGATACTTAGTAAGATTTTGTAGCTGAGTTGAGTGAAAACAGGTAATGTTTCAATCAAAAATTTTTGATGTTAATATACATGTGTGTTTGAAAGAACATAAGATGCTGGCTCTGATTTCTTGTATAAATCACTGTGTCTGAATGGTGGGATAGCATAAGCAATTGCAAAGCAATGCTTCTGTGAAATATTGAAGCCTCTGGAAATGTACTTTCCAGCTCTTGGAAAGGAAGAGGCCGGGGATCATGCCTGGCTGAAAGCAACGTAAAAGAAGTGACAATGTTAGTATGTACAGGGAGGGAACAGAATAATTTTGCTTTCAGGTCTGTCATAAGGTTTTTAAAAATAAGAAGTGTATATAAGCTTACATAAAGTATATGATACTGGTTTTTATTGACATTTGCTTGTAAATTACTTAGTAAGCCATGTCATTTAATTCCATTGTTCAAAATTGTCTTTGCTTTAAGCTGAAACTCAAGAACTAGTATTGGCCTCCTCATCACATGTCGTCCTGTGCCTAAATGAGTTACTATGTCTTAAATTTCCTATGTTTTACAGAATTATTGAAGAAACTGGGTGTTCTGAACTTTGGAGAGTGGTAGTTCATGTTTCTGTGTTCAAGATATTATGCTACTGTTAGGGAAATTTCAACATGGACACATTTGCTGCAGAGCTGGCAGACTGTGTCAAAGTTTTGAGTACAACCTGCTTACAGACCTGTGCAGGTCCTGACCTGTGATGTTATTTCAGTTAAGTACTATACAAGCTGTGCTCTAAACAAAAACTGATTTGCATAATATGCTGAAATTCTGTGCCAGGGACTCAAATATCAAATCAGAGTGGAAGGGAAATGTTACCAGCCTGAAACGGAGAAAGTAATAAACCCTTCTCTTAGGATTTTGTGCAATACATATAAAAATGATGTAAAAATTATGACCAAAAATGCAGGACTCTAGTGTGTAAAAAGCTAAACCCAGGAAGTTATTTAAGAGCTGTTGTATCTGCCTACCCAGACTTGGGAGTTGAAGAGCTAAAGGGCAGTTGGAGTATGGTAGGGCAATATAAACCAATACATTTTCTTGCTCTACGAAGAGAATAGGGATTTTGATTTCAAGGTGCAAAATTCAAGTATGGTTAGATTAAATGCAGGAATTTATTGTACATAAACAATTATGCTTGTGTATGGGAGAAGCCTTTTGAAGCTTTTTGCTTCTGTCTACTGTAGGAAAATGGCTTTCTGGGGTCCTCAGGATTCCTGAGCAGTAAAAATAAGCAGTAATGGATGTGGCATAATAGGACTATTTTAAAGATTCTAAAGACTTCAACATCTGCAAATATATCTATATATATATAAAAGATTGATAATAGCAGTCTTTAAACTGTTTTTTTTTATAAAGCAGACTTGATATCACTTTAACATGAGTCATCTGCTTAAATCTGACTTCCTTTAGCCTGTAGAGTGCATGTTGATACAGTAGAGTTCTCATTTTAGTGTTTCATAGACTTTTTACAAAGGAGCAATTGAAAGCCAAGCACTGGCTGTCTGCTTTAATGGAATGTGTGAGTTAAGGCAATTTCCTGTTGCATGGAGAGAAACCTTAAGTAGATTTACTCAACGTGACAGGAGATGTATGAAAAAAGCAAATTATTTAGTACTTTTGGAATAAGACATTATGTTGCTTTGGAAGATTTGACTGAACGACACGTTACATAACAGGTAATTCTGTAGGGTATTAAATATGTCAGTTTGGGGCAAATTATCAACACAAAAGCAGTTTTCTTGTGCCTCTTTTACACACTGGATGATCAGGCATATCAGACAAGACTCTTGACAGTGCATTGTCCTTTTCCTGTCCAATTTGCCCTTCTGATGGAAATGGAGAAGCAAGGCACTGTGCTGAAGAAAAGTGCATCCAATTTGAGGTAGTACTTTAATAAATGCTTCTCCATTGTTCATGACTTGGCGGCTGTAACAGTCCTTTTTAATGCCAGGCCTGTTTACAGCTTCAGCTGTCAGAGCACCAGGTTGCTTTTGAACTAGGCTTTTGTTACTTTTTTTTTTTTTTAACTCCTGTGAAAGTATTTTGCATTAACTTAATTCCAGTTCAGTAATTTCAGAGATTAGAGTTTTTTAAAATAAAATGACTACATGCCATGTGTATGGCTTGGCTAAACAGCAGCTAGGAATTCACAAGAATCAACGTGTTTTAAACACCAAAGCTGAAGAGGGTTCTCTTCATGTACTGCTAGTCCTAAGCAAGAGTGGTCCATTGAAACAGAGAGATGGGGTGGAACAAGGAAAATGTCCTTAGCTTGTGGCTGGCCCTGAGGGAATTAGTTGTAGCACAACAGTCCATTTATAAAGTTAAAATGAACAAACAAGCAGTAGAAGATGTGGGGATAAAAGCGTCACAGTAACCTACAGTGAAACAGAGTACGTGTACGGGTGGAACACACAGGATATGAGACATCTTTTGCCACTTCTGTTTGTTTAAAATCTTAATAGAAAGTTAAAGCTCTCGTTTGTTCTTGCATGTCCAAGGATTTGCTATATGTTACCATTTTGAAGTTAATGGAAAATTTGAGTTTGAGAAAGGATTTGTCAAAAGGTGTTTTCTGTTTGTTTGTTTGTTTTTTTGTTTTGGTTTGTGTTTTGTTTTTTTTTTAATAGGAAAAGATTACTTTAGGAGCAAACACTACTGTTTATTTCTGGGTTTTCATAATGAAAAATAGTGACTGTTCAGAGGTAATTTTGTGGTCATCTGTTATGAATCACTTTTGTTTGAGAATTACTTCACTGTATGTGGCACAAATTCCCTTAATTGAAAAAGTGACCAGCTTCGTCTTCATCTGTGGCTATGAGCACTAGCATTGTATTTTGTATTGGTGTATGAAAGATGGTTGCTATAGCAATGTCCCGGTAGAACTTTCTTCTTTTCAAGGAAACCTAGTATTTAAAGAAAATTAAATCCACAGATGTTTGTTCACTGTGAATTATTTTTCTGTCACTATTTTCTTTTAACAGTGCAGTCACAAAAGAGAGGATGGTACTGGCCTTTGAGATCAAAGGCAAAGAAGACTGTTGGTCTCTCCAGCTGCATTCGGAGTGTTGCCATCAGGTCAAGGGAGGGGATCCTTCCCTTCTACTCAGCACAGGGGAGCCCACACCTGTAATACTGGGTTCAGTTCTGGACTCCCCAGCACAATGCAGATATGGATATACTGGGGAGAGTTCAGCAAAGGGCTGCTAAGCTTAGGAGGGGACTGGAGTATCTCTCCAATCTGAGAATGTTGGGGACTGTTCAGCCCTGAGAAAAGAAGTCTTGGGGGGGAATCTCATCAGTGTGTATTAATACCTGAAGGGAGGGTGCGAAGAAGAGGGAGCCAGAGAGTATTCAGCAGTGGCCAGTGACTGGACCAAAGGCAGTGAACATGAGGAAACATTTTATTTTGAAGGTGATTGGGTGCTGGTAGAAGTTGCCAGGGAAGGTTATGGTGTCTCCGTCCTCAGAGATATTAAAAAATCTGGACATGGTCCTAGGAAATCTGCTTGAGGGAGGAAGGTTGGACAAGATGACCTTCAGAGGTCTCTTCCAAACTGAACTAGTCTGATTACAAGGGTGTGTTTTGTTATCAGTTAAATTGAACCATTAAACAAGGAGAGATTTGTCATTCTGTTCAAGTTTGTTGCCATGAAGCAAAAGAAAGTTTGGAGAAGTGGTGTGTTTCCTAGGAAGATAAGTCATCTCTTTTTAACTGCTCCCATTTTTTAAAAGCTTGAAATGACCATATTTGGCCTAATCCAAGATTATTCCATGTGATATGATGTTCCTTTTTAAAAGAGAAGTCTTTCAATATGTGATGTCAGTATGGGAAAGATTCTCAACATTTAATCTGAGAGTACCAAAGCAGGCAAAGTAAAACCAGGTGTGGTAGTTTCAAGTATGTAACCTGCAATGTGCATCCCACTGTTCTTTGAGCGTTGGGAGGGAGTGGTGGTAGTGGTTGTACTGACAGTCCTACAGGGAGTTATCAAAGTACTGTAGTTAAGAACGTCCTGAAGTGTTGAGATGTATGGTAGTCCTTGATTTTTTTTGTCTTTTTTTTTTTTTCCCCCTGTGAGTTGTGCATTATAAGCTAAAGCTGCTGCTTTGGTTAGAACTGGGGAAGGAACATGTGAGTGCTTGTTTTTTCAGGTTGAGCGCCATTATTTTGTCTTCAGCTCTCTGAGAGATAATGAGAAGTGAACTGTCTGCACTAGTATTTGTGAAAAGAGAGAACTGCCATGTTGATGGGTTTTTCCTTCCTTTGCCTTGTTGTGGAAGTTCAAGAAAAAGAAAAGAACTCCAATGATTTTTGACCTGATCTAATGTGTAAAAGGGGGGCTTTGTCATCTGTGTACCCCTCTTATAGGCCTGCCTTTCCTCTTAATACATTTCTCTGTTTGTCCAGAAATACTTTGAAACCTGAGCTGCAATGAGCTCTAGTAATTTACTATGTATAGTTGAATAAATGCCAACTTTACTTCGAATTACTAGAGCACAGTGAACAGCAGATGAGGAGAAGGATGACTTAAGCGAACTAGTAAGTCATGCCTCTTTCTGAAACAATGTATTTCATCGTTCCTGGCGAGAGTTTTTAACAATATTGGCTCTGGATATGCCTGCAGAGTATCTGTTGTGCATCAGGGTGTAACCTGCCTCTAAAAATGAATTGTTACAATGTCTTCTTATTAACAAAATCAGAAAATAAAACTGTCTTGAAGCCAAACCCTGATAAAAAACTTCTGCAGGAACTACTTTTGGGACTGGGGATCCATCCTGTAAATGGTGAGTGTTAAAAAGAGCCAAAATATGTAGGATGCCTTATTAAACTCAGTTTCCAGAGAGAGCCTGATTCTACTGTTACTATCTTAGTTACAGGAAGAGTGATGCAGATATCCTAATGCGTAGGAAAAGATAGAGTAAATTGTCTTTCAGGTTTATATAGGCAGGCAGTACTGTGGAATTGTAACTTGCTGCTGTTCTGGCTGTTGCTTGAGAGGTTAATTGAGATATTGCTTGATATAACATAAATATTTCAGAGGTAGGCAAGGGATTCTTAGTGCTGTCTGTTCAGCTGCAATTCTCAGTAGTGCTTTTTACATTCTTGTGGCTATCTAAATTTGTCAGCTCAAACTCTGCCAGAAACTTCAACTAAACAAAAATCACGATTTTGTTTCTTTTGACATACATGTTTATATTAACTATACCATTGCTTCTGTAAGTGAGTCCGGGTTGGTTTTTTAAACAGTAAAATAATATAAAAAGTCCCATTTTCTTTTCATAACTGTATCACACATTCATGGTTTATTGTAACTCAAATGGCAGAGAGGAAGAATGCTGTTGTTGCATGACTAAAGCTTGAATGATGGATAAGGCCAAGCAATTAATTTTGTAAACACTTAAAGATTGTTTTAAAAATGTTCATAAACTTAGGCTTCTTCAACCAGCTTCCTCCTCAGTAAAAATAAAAATCCTGCCCTCTTCCAAAAAAGATTCTGCAATAATGAATTTACTTAAATAAATATCTGACATCTATCATGGCTTTTATAATTGAAAGCGTTCCCACTATTCATATTTTCACATTCACTTAGTTGTGTAGCTTTGATAGCTTCTAGTTTCTGTTATAGAGGTCTCTTTCAAATGTCCATTTCCTGGAGGTACAATAGCTTTGTCTGTAATGCATATATTGTACGTAGCATTCATATCATACGGATACTGAGGCATTGAAGACTTGCAGTTTTCTGTACCTCCCAACAATTCAATATCACTTTTTAAATACTGATTTCATGTTTGTCAAAGTTATATGAACAACTGCTAAGATCCCTCTTCAATCCTGAGAGCCCCCCCTCTCAAGTACTTTGTTGAGTAGAAAAGTACATCAGAAGCTCTCTACAACAAAAGTTTTCTGAGTGAAGAACTGTACTTGTCAGCTTGTGATTTTTTCTTCGAGGTGCGTTATTTAAATAGAAGTTTGCACTTGGCTCATAGAATAATGAAATAAATTTTAAAGAAACTATTGCATTTTTAATTGTTAAATAATATGCATTTAACTTTGTCTTTTCTGTAAATTCTTTACAATAAATGCTGCTATTAATAGTGGTGTGCTTCCTAGTTAGCTGCAGTATAGTGGGGATAGGAAACGCCCCCATACAGCATATTGCTGATGGGAACTTTGCCTCATGTGATGAGTGGGAGAGTGTGGTACTGTCAGGACCCCTTTTTCTATTTAGGTGTTCAACTGCAAATGCTAATTGAAAACACTGAAAAAATATGGTGGATAACAGTCACCCACCCTCTAGAGCTGAGACCACTGGTATGCTCTGGATATGGTGGGACATCTTAATGTGTTTCTATCACTGTCTTGCCTGTCTGCTCCCTGTGGACTGTCCTGGGCAACGATCTGGAGATGTGAGCCATCAAAGTCATTGCAGTGGTGTTGGAAAAGTCATTGCTTCTGGTATTGGAATGCATAGATGTTACATGGGAGAGTGAAATGAACTAGAAATGCCTACAAGTACTGCCAGAAGTATTGTCCTGACTAGTGCTAAATTACAGCAGACTCTTCATTGTCAAATTTTTGAGAGCTTTTGAGTGTAAACACTTGCAATTTTGAAAAAGATGGTTACAGCTCATGGAGGGGGGACATATCTACCAGCAATACTGGCAATTCACCAGTAACTCTTCAGAGACGTTGAGTCACACCTAACTCTAGCTGCTCAGTAAGTAACCTAGTCATCTTCAGAATCAACATAAAGCTGCATTGAAAGTCAAGCAGTACGTTTTGCTACCAATGAAGTTACTAAGCTTAGTTAGAAGAGTCAAGTGCCTGGACTGCTAACTGTGCAGCATGAGTGGTTTATTATCATATTGAAAGGCAAGTCTGAGGAAAGCCTTTATCCACTCTTGAAGAAAACTTGTTTGTTTCTCTGTACCTCAGTACCTGTATCAGGTACCTTTCTCTTTTCCCCCACAGAAGTGCTCGTGCAGGATCCTTGAGATGTGTTGTGGCAGAACCAGGCCAAGCAGATTTCAGGCTCAAGGGCAATTAAAAGTCACAGCTACCTATAGTTTCTCTGTTGTGGAAGTTGGCTTTTTCCAGCCTTATCCACTTTATGTTAAGGGTCAGTTATTTGTTCTGAGATCAGAACTTTCTCTAATGTATGCTTTTGTGTCACTGGTGACATATTGATAAAACTGAGTGCTGTTTGTTCATTCAAACTAGCAAGGTAGGAAATAGTGAGCAGATCTGTTTCAGAAGTGGTTCCCTAGATACTTCTCTAGTGCTGCCTAAACTAGAAAAGCTTCCAGAAAATGTACATGCTTTTTTGCAGCTTCACAGATAGACACATACAGACTGAAGCATGTTCAATGGTATTGATGTTTCGGATGTGAGTCCTGAATGACACTTGATCCTCTGTGCTGGTTCTTGCTGTTTGTTGGCTATTTTTTATTTCTCTCCATGAATCCTGTTGTTTTTAATTCCAGACAGTTCTTATGTCTACAGCTCCCAGCATGGTGACTGTGGAGAGTTCCTAGGGGATTTTTGTTACTAGGTAAGCCTATTTGTTTCAGGAAATCTTTATCCTTGTTTATTTCAAAAGTTGGAGAGAGCTCATATGGCTTATGAATGGACTTCAGACGAAGTGTATTGTGGTAGTTTATAACAAACAGGTAGTTTTGGTATGACTGTGTAGGCAAACATAAGCCAAGTAAATACTATTTCGTTAATTGCACTTATGTTAGATCAGATGACCAACTTCTTATCTTAAGCACAGTAATATTTCTAATGTTATTTAAAACCACAAGGTACTAAAATATTTCTTTTAAATCTCTCATTTTAAAAAACAAACCAGTTACTGTTGATTTTTATATTTTGCCTGAGCAGCGATGAGGTAAGACTTGTTGACTTTTCCATGACAGCCTATTTGAGCACAAGAGTATTAGGTGTAGTAGAAACCTGTTACAGATATGAACACCCAGAAACGAATGTCTTAAAAGCTTATGTAGGTTGTGTATCTCCGTAACTTTTTAAAAGCTTTTATATGAATAAGAAATACTTTCATATGCGGGAAGTCTGAAGGCTGTGTGGCACTAAAAGCATTTGCTTTGCCTGGCTGTCACTTTCTTAATTTCACAAATGGCCTTGGCACAGTTGCCTTCAGTATTTTAGAGTCCTGTGGCCTTTTAGGTAAGCATTGATTTGAACTTACTGCTTTCCCATTTCCTCTTCAGTATACACTTATTTCTGAGGGAAAAGTAAGAAAACCTGAAATGCGCAAGCTCTTCCTTGAAATGGTGAGGAAGGAGAGACAATGACTTCTACTTTGTAGTTTTTTTAACATATTTATGGGCTGTCAGTGCGTTGCAAGGACATACTCTGTATGTGACTGAAAGTTTTTCATCTTTCTTCTACCACAGTTCAAAAATACATTGGTATTAAGTCAGTTCATAAGTGCTTAGGGAGTTCATTCAAGTGTTTTTGCAGGTACAGCTTTGGCTTTTAAGTGTTGGAAGTTGAGGCCCATTTTCTCTTTTCACAGCACTCTTAGTTCTGTATACAGGAGGTGTCACTTTCCAGAAAAGCCTCAAAACAGTTACATGGACTGCTCAATAATAAAGATTTTAACTAATAAGGAGCTACTTACAAATGCAGGAAACTTAGGGATAGCTTTGTTTTAAGATATTTCCTTGACTTGTTCCGTAACTGTCAGGCAAGGCCATTTACTCTCTGTGCTGCAAGTATGGTCTGTGCCAACAATGTTTCAAAAAAATGGCTGGCCTAATGCCAGCACCATTATCCTGTCATTATTCTGACAATAAAGAAATGCAGATGTGCCCGAGTTCATACTGTCTGAAACACTGAAGAAATAAGAACGGTCAAAGTACATGTGATAGGATTTTGGCGCAACCTTATCTCAGGGGAATCTGGAGGGGAGGGTGGGGTTGGTTTAGCTCCCTTTTGCATCAACTTACTGTATTCTCAACAGTGCTGGCTCATTCCTGTTGGTCATGGAGCTAGTGGCAAAAATGGACTTTCAGGTACTCAACAAATCACTTTATGAAAATGTTGGTGTTTAATAAAACAGGTAGTTTCCCCCCAAAATGTTGTCTTTTGAAAAGCCTCTGTGCTTGTAACTGAGCTTCTCCCCAAATGGCCAAGTGTTACAGTAAATGGCAAACAGTGAAGTGTCATCATCCATGGTGGGGACTTAGACATCTTTGTGCCCTAACCCTTTTTAGCTCTTCAGAGTGTCTGGAAGACTTCAGTCCTAGAACTCTTAAATTTTTCAGGCTCAGCTTTGTACCTTCTTTCTAATTGTTGGAGATTGCTTGTACCACAGCTAAAAATTCCTAACTTAAACTTTGAATCCTGTGAGAGGTTAAGTATTGGAGTAAAAGCTGTTCCTTTGCACCATAAAGTTTATTTTAATGTTTTGAATATCTTGTGGTGAAGGCTGTGTGAGTCCATCTGTCTTTGCTCTTGAGGCAATGCTTTTCTAAATAGTAGGTTAAGTTCCACTTCACATGATTAGTTTGCCTTGTTTGCACATAAAATTCTTCTGGACAGTGTTCGAGATATATGGGCTATGATTTTGAACCTTTGTTGGCCAACAGTGATCTTTTGAAAGACCTGAGAGGGAATGAGAATCAGTGTAGACCAATAACACTTTTCCTTTAGCCAAATGGTGTGCAAAGTAGGTCTGATGCTTCTCCACTTAAATACAAGCTAAACTGGAGTGTTCCCAGTGACGTGGAGCTCGGGCCCTGTGTGATACTCAACACTGGTGAGTGTCCTGACTTAGGTAAGGGAAACATTCATTACCCCTCAGGTTG
Organism: Anabacerthia variegaticeps; assembly: GCA_035583185.1. Classification (NCBI taxonomy): domain Eukaryota; kingdom Metazoa; phylum Chordata; class Aves; order Passeriformes; family Furnariidae; genus Anabacerthia; species Anabacerthia variegaticeps. Next base: position 62,448,345 of record JAWWEW010000041.1, on the reverse strand, counting down.
CATCTGTCATCTTCGTGTTTTACAGCTTGTTTCACATCTGGGAAAGATGGGCCTGTGAGAGACTCAAATGAAATAATAATCTTGGGAGAAGAAATTGTGGTTAAGTTTTCATAGCAGTATGTCTCATTTAATATGTCTTCCAGACCTTTGATTCCTGAAAACAGCTTTACAGAGATGCCTTTTACAGACCTCTCTATGTAACCCCTGATTTATACCTATTGCTTTAATCAATAGTCACATCTTCCCAAAGTATCTGCCTGGCTGAAAATACTGAATAAATAATAGCGGTATTGAAAGAAGACGCTTGATGTACTAGCACGGGAAGAAAAACTGCCCCCACAACACTTCACCCATTCAATTAGGCAGAAAATGGATTCTGTAGATTGGTTATTCAAAAAGGCTTTTTATTAATGTGATTGTTATTCCATTAGTAATTGGATTGAGAGACATTCTCTTGAGTCGGCAAAGAAGGAAGAGAATACAGATTTTAATAACTTGTGTTTTTGTGTACAAACAATTAGAGCTTAGAGTGATGATTTACATAGTGTTTTCTTGGGTTTTAAATGCAGTGGAGAGAACGTCTCCATTATTTATCTCCTGCTGCAGGGTGGGGCCCACTTTTAATTATCTTACAAACCACTTTTTAGAGCTTTGCATTAGCATTGAAAGAGTTCATTTAATTTCTTGTTCCTTATAATTTCCTATTTTCTAGCTACAGGTGTTAATTACTGAGCTCTTCATGGAGGTGGTTGAGTGCTTCATTTAAGGGATTTTTTTTTTTAAAAGGTCATCCACAAGACACTTTTGAGTTCTTTTTGAAGATCCACTTTTGTCAAGATGAACATTTTGTTGGATCACTGTTGGAAATTGGGTTACAGAGAGGGGTGTCAAAGAAAATAGTATGGTGCGTCTCCTGTCTGTCCAAGGCCTGTCTTCAAAACCTGGAGAGAGACCATTTTTTGCTGATCTTCCTATTATGCCTATTTGCCTTTATCGTTTCTTTTCTGGAGAAAGCAGTATGCAGCAGTATAACTGTGTTTAAAAATTGTCATTTTGATTATGTCCAAGATGGCTCTGTGGAAAGCAGGCTTGGATGTTGAAGGTTTTGGTAATCTGTGCAGGCTTGCTATGCTGCTGCTTCCAAAGCCGGCAGTTCTGTTTTCATAGCCCTGCCACTGAGCTCACAGGTCCTGCTGAGCTTGGGCTATCCAGAACAAGGTTTGTGCAGGCTGTATTCTCTCTTTCCTCCTATTTTACTCTCCTACCACAGTAGCTTAGTCTGTGCATGGACAAAGAAGAGTTGGCCTACTGACCTGAAAGCATCTGCTTACTGACAAGTGATGCAATCTGTCTGCTGTAGTATTACCGTTAAAGCAGCATACTGACTTCTCAATGTATTTTTAAAAGCGTAAATAAGAAAAACTTTACAAAGACAGAGAGGAATTGGACCCCTCCTGAGTATTGTTCGCTTCATTCTCTAATGTTGTTAAGGTATCACAGAATGGGTCTGGTTGGAAGGGACCACAGTGGGTCATCTGTTCCAACCTCCCTGCTCAAGCAGGGTCATCCTAGAGTGCATGGCACAGGATTCCATCCAGATGGGTCTTGGATATCTCCAGTGAGGGAGATTTCACAATTTCTCTAGGGAATCTATTCCAGTGCATGGTCATCTGCACAGTAAAGAAGTTCTTCCTCATATTCAGGTGGAACTTCCTGTGCATCAGTTTCTGCACATTGCCTCTTGTACTGTTGTCTGGCACCACTGAGAAGAGCCCAGCTCCCTCCTCTTGACACTCACCTACTTATAGGTATTGATGAGGTCCCCTCTCAGTTGTCTCTGCTCAAGGCTGAATGGGCCCAACTTTAAGCCTTTCCTTGTAAGAAAGATGTTCCAATCCCTTAATCATCTTTGTTGCCCTCTGCTGGATTCACTCCAGGCACTCCCTGTCTCTCTTGTGCTGAGAAGCCAAGAACTCCAGATGTGGCCTCACCAGGGCTGAATAGAGGGATGGGATCGCCTCCCTCGACTTGCTGGTAGTGCTCTTCCTAATGCACCTCAGAATCCCACTGACCTTCTTGACCACAAGGGTACCCTCATTGCTGGCTCATGGACAGCCTGTTGTCCACCAGAATCCCCAGATCCTTCTCTGCAGAGCTGCTTTCCAGGAGTTTGGCCCCCAGCCTGTACTGGTGCCTGGGGTTATTCCTCCCCAGGTGCAGGACCCTGCACTTCCCTTTGTTGAGTATCAGGCAGCTCTTCTCTGCCTGTCTCTCCAGCTTGTCAAGGTCCTTCTGAAGGGCTGCTCAGCACTTAGGGGAATTGGCCACTCTTCCCATCTTTGTGGCATTAACAGACTCACTGAGGAGGCATCTGCCCCTTCATACAAGTCATTGATGAATAAATTGAACAGTGCTGGGCACAGTACTGAACCTTGGGGGTACCACTAGTGACAGGCCTCCAACTAGACCCTGTACCAGTGATTATGACCCTCTCGGATCTGCTGTTCAGCCAGTTCTCTATCCACCTCACTGTCCACTCATCCAATCTACTTCCTGAGTTTACCTATGAAGATGTTTTGAGACAGTGTCAGAAGTCTTGCTAAAGCAGAGGTAGAAAATAACCACTGCTCTTCCCTGGGTAGTTGTTTCATCATAGAAGGGAATCAGGTTGGTCAAGCATGACTTACCTTTAGTGAATATGTGCTGAGTACTCCTGATCACCTGCGTGTGTATAGAGATGGTCTCAATGAGGTGAGAGGTGATCCAATCAAGTGTTATTTCCACTGTACTTTTAAATTCAGACCATCGTGTATAGTTAAGAAGGAAGAGATAATAAGCATTCAAGTTTTAGAAGTGTGTCATGTCTGTGGTAAGACCTGGAGCTGTAGGAGGCAGGATGGCTTTTGTAGCAACTCAGCAGCAATGTGGATTTCTTTGTCAGCTCATTTGCATTGGGAGCGAAATGCTTAGAAATACATTTTACATATGCAGAAAAACACTACATGTAAAATAGCAGTCTTAAGGTCTTGAAGGAAAAGAGGATTACCTCATATATAGCTTCTCAGTGCTTCTGGCCTATTTTGTTTTAATTTATTTTTTTTTAACTGTTTAACACCATCAAATCTGGTTCTATGCCATAATGTAGAGTTTAATCATACAACAGGCAAGGAATAAAGAAGGGACCTTAAAGATGATCTAGTTCCAACCCTCCTGCTATGGACAGGAACACCTTCTGCTAGACAAAGTTGCTCAAAGCCCCATCCAGCCTGGCCTTGAACATTTCCAGGATATGGCATCTATTCACAAGTTCTCTGGGCAGGCTGTTCTAGTGTCTTACCACACTCACAGTCAAAAATTTCTTCCTTATATCTAGTTTAAATCTGCCCTCTTTCAGTTTAAAGCCGTTCCCCCATGTCTTTATCACTACATGCCCTTATAAAAAGTCCCTTTTCAGCTCTCTTGCCCACCTTTTAGGTGGAAGGTGCTCTATGGTCTCCTTGGAACTTTTTTATCTCCAGGCTAAACAACCCCCAGCTCTCACCCGTGTCTTCATAGAAGAGGTGCTCCAGCCCTCACAGCATCTTCATGGCCCTCCTCTGGGCTTGCTCCAACAGGTCCACATTCTTCTTAAGCTGGGGCACCAGAGCTAGACAGTACTCCTGGTGGGGTCTTAGGTGTGCCCTCACCAGTGCTGAGAACAGGGAGACAGTCACCTCTGCAGTCCTGCTGGCCACACTATTGCTGATGCAGGCCAGGATGCCACTGGCCGTCTCAGCCACCTGGGCACACTCTGGCTCACCTTCAGCTGCTGCTGACCAACACTGTTAGGTTCTTTTCTGTAGGGCCACTTTCCAGATGCTCTTCCCCCAGCCTGTAGCTCTGCCTGGGGTTGTTGTAGCCCATGTGCAGGACCCAGCACTTTGCCTTGTTGAACCTCATACAACTGCCCTCAGCCCATCGATCCAGTCTGTCCAGATCCCTCTGCAGAGCCTTCCTGCTCTCCAGCAGATAAACACTCCTTCCCAACTTGGTGTCACCTGCAGACTGACTAAGGGGGCACTGATCCTCTCATCCAGATCACTGATAAAGATGATACTCAGGACCAGTCCCAGTACTGAGATCTGGGGAACACCACTGGTTACTGTCTGCCAACTGGATATAATTCTATTCACCACCATGCTCTGGGCCTGGCCATCAACCAGTTTTTCACCCAGTGGACTGTGCACCCATCCAGGCCATGAGCATCCAGTTTCTTCAGGAGAACGCTGTAGGAAATGTTGTCAAAGGCTTTACTGAAGCCCAGGTCAACAATATCCATGGCGTTTCCCTCATCAGTAAGCAGGTCATTCTGTCACAGAACGAGATCGTTCTGGTCAAGCAGGACCTGCCTTTCACAAACCCACACTGGCCGGGCCTGACCCCCAGTTGTGCTGTATGTCCTGTGTGATGGCACTCGTGACCTGTTCCATGATCTTCCCTGCACTGAGGTTGGGCTGACAGGCTGTATTGTCCTTCTGGCCCTTCTTGTAGATGAGCATCGCATTTACTAACCTACAATTGACTCAGACCTCCCTGGTTAGCCAGGGCTGCTGACCACCAAATGACACCTCAGAAATGATGAGGGTCTCTTAGTGAGAAACTGGCAAGTATTTTAGGGTAAATATTGTTTACTGCATGATCTTTTTATTCATTTTGCTTGTTGGCATGGCTAGCTTCATATGATTTTTTTTTAGTGTTGTTGAACCTTAAATGGCTTGAAACTCTGGTGTTTTTTATGAACGGGAAATCTTGCTGCCCTTCAGTAATTAAGTTTTTTTTAAAAGTCATGATAAATATTTCAAATCACTTTTCACTTGTGATGCAACCTGATATCAGCAATGCTGATACAAAGAGTTTTAAAAAAACTTTTATGAACAAACTAATTCTAGCTTTCAGAGTTCTGATTTCAAGGCAGAAAGTTCAGATTTGTCCAGCTGAACTTTAAAAAGCTGTCCTATTTTTTCTGTTTTCAGTGGGTGGCAGGCCCATATACATTAGAAAATAAATCAGGTCACCTGTATCTCAGCAGCATGCTCCACATGTCCTGTTGTAGCTCCTAGTTCATAAATAAAAATGAAATGCTATTAGCAAGTATCTAATGACTTGCCCCTGATCAAGACATTTGTAAGGTTGAATCCCCAAAGTATAAAGGTCATTCTTATTTAAAAAGTTACTCAGAAAATTCTGGAGTTTTTTATCTATACTGATGGCTCAGTTTTCATGTTTCTAGCTATTTCTCTGTGTATGTATACAGATGTATAAATATATATTTAATAAGTGTGTGTATGCAGTAAATTTTCATGAATTTAAACATTTATTATCTGCTTGAGAACTTCCTACCCTGAACACTTTTGTAAGTTTTTTTTTTCTAAGTAACCTTAAATATTTAAAAGATTACACTTTTAAAGTTATCTCAGGCATCTTGATTTAGTAGTTCCACTTTTTTCTTTCTGTCTAGTTGGAATTCACTTTCCAGAGCTGCTTTTGCTGTTTCTTCTCCTTCCGTGATACTCTTGGGTGCACCATTGCCATCCCACAATCTCAGGACACAGTGGTTGCCCCACAGTAACCAGACTACCTCATTGAGCCTCTGCTGTACAACCCCTAATGCCCAGGTATCAGATCAGATCTCCTTCATGAAACTTATGCAGTGTCAAGACTTGTTAGTACTTCGCAGCAAGCCTGACTTAAATTTTAAATATATACTTTGAGCAGAATATTTAAGATTCATTAAAAAAAAAAGGAATAATTTGCCTTTAATACTGGCTGCACTTGGAAGAGGTTAGAATTTTCCCATTTTTGGCATGTTTGTTGGATTAACAAACCTTAACTACTTCAGGTAGACTGCTAAAACCTCTGTCTTTCTGTGCTTAAAGAAATATAGGTATGGGTTGGGGTTTTTTCAGTGTTATTATCTCTACTTCCTCAATGTTTGACTTGGGATGAGTGATGTTCTGTCATCATCAACAACGACTAAGTGCAAAGTAGCTTCTGACTGCCTATGGCATTCTCAAAACACACGGTGTTCTTAGCAGTTCTGTGTAAATGAATGCAGTAATTCTGTATTCCAGATGCACGATCAGGACACATTTTTTGAATAGTAAGCAAAATGATGAGCAGCAGATGTACCTTCATCCAGGCCCAGATGATATTCTGGCTCTGTCTGACGTGTCCTGAGGTAAAAGCAGATGATGATGTTGGGAAGAGGCAGGTTATATCCCAGTCTGTATTGGAGAAATTCACCCTGCATTCAACCAGAATGGGTTGCAATTGTCTAGCTCTAGCTGAATTGCAGATTTGCAGCAATAAAAAATTAATGATTTACAGCTCAGTCTAAATTAAATATTTAAACTTCTCCATTGTGCCCCAACCTTATTGTTTAAGAAGAACTCCATTGTTTAAAGTTTGTCATTTATATTGGGCAGGACCACTCAGAAAATGTTGCATTTTTATGTAAAGTAGTTTAATTGCCATATAGGTTTTAAAATTAAAAGCCTTACTCAATTAGCTATTTGGTAATTCTCTAATGTGCACCAGAGCAGAGACAACTACAGTTTCACTAAAAAAAAAATAAAATAATTAGAAATCCTTCCCAACTTCAGCTTGATGGTATCTGACAGTCCTGATTTTGAAATCATGAGCCGTGCATAGTCAAGTACTCACCTGCAGCCAAGTCTGAGAGGCATTATTTTGGAGGAGAGAATACTGAATTTAGGGATAGAAGGAAGTTGAGGTTTAAATTTCCTTTTCTGCTCATGGAAAGAAGAACAGCTAAGAGCAAACTATTTTGATAGTAAACTATTACTCCTGATTTTGTCTTCTGCCAGTAGTAAGAAAGAGAGTTTGTATGTATTTCTGGGGGCACAAATCAGATCATTTGTTAGCTTAGGATAAATGACAGATGTGGTGGGTTTAGTAAATAAACCAACTAGCTGAACATGCTTTTGCAGGTGTGTTTTACTTGTGTTCCTCACTAAAAGATTGTGTAGTGACATGTGCAAATACTCTATTTAGTATTTATTGTAACTTAAAAGGTAAGAGAGCTTATATTTGCAGTGTTACTGAACTGTTAGCAGTAGTGTGCACTTTTTGTTCTGTAGCCAAAGGAGGAAGATGGTTTGGAAGAAGAAAAAAAGGGGCGGTTGATATTTATTTGCTGAAGTCCTTGCTGTATGGACAATGTATCCATAGGATTACATGAAGGAAGATGCAACTCAGTAAGATCTGGGAATAGTCTTGGAGTTCTAGGTTTTGAGGTGTACCACTTACAACCTACTGAATTCATTGAGGATTTAATGTACTTTCTGGCAGAAAGCACTTGGAAGCTTGTAGGAGAAAGCTCAGTCTTAATGCAAATTATGTTTTTCTAAGTAAAAAGTGTTCTTTAGGTTTTAAGAGTAGAGAGAGTCATTTGAATGCCAAATACTTTGGACATATTTTGTAATCAGGTTCATTTGGGAAAGATGTAGATTCAGTAACTTTAAACTGTAGTATCAGGTTACTAAACTACTGAGTTTTTTCATGACCTTTGCTTTGGTTTCTGTAGTTATGTATATTTGCTGTTGCAGTTCCATATGGGGCAGCTGTAAGCTGCAGTGTATACGAACATCTGGATATGCAAACCATTGTTGATGAAGGGAAAGGGATTGAAGTAAATTTCATGAACTAAAAGACTGCCGCCTTTAATGAAAACCTTGCATGCAGAGTTTAAGTATAGCATGAGTTCTGTTTCTTTTTTTTCTAACTTAAAACATTTTCTGAAATGACATATGCTTCTCATTGTGTAGTTCTCTTAATGTTTCATTCTTTCTGCAATATACATGAATACCTAAAAACCAAGAAATGTGCCTCATCTCCTTATCCCCATTTTTAAGACCTTCTAGAGAGCAGAAGGAGCTTGGAGAATGCCAGATTGCTGAACTTCTAACCATGTGATGTTGGGATCTGTAAATTAAACCTGTCTGTGAAAAGCAAAGCTCTTTGGACTATATGGATATGAAAGTATTACTGTGGAGTCATGAAATAATCATGTAAATGGAGAAAAGCAATCAGATTTTACCTTGATCAGTTCCTAGGGAAATGTGCTTGCACTCTAAGCAGTGATTAGTATGTCTTCTAGAAGCACAGTCGCACTTGCTTCGTATCTGAACCACTAATAATTGGACCTTTTTGAATGGAAATTATTGCAAGTTTCACAGAGTGGTAACAAGCCACATGTATGTTCTGTTCAGATGTCTGTGTCTTCCCAACAGAATGACTATAAGGAACCTTTAATTTGGAACAGGTTGCCTAGTACCTAAGTGAAAGCTTACATTTGATATATTCATTAGAATTATGTACATATTTGATATTTATGTAATACTCAGTATGTTCTTTACCATGGTAACCAGGGATGGTGTTTTTTTATTTTTGTTTGTTGTAAGACTCTTCTGGAAGCTCTTTATCAGCTTAAGGGTAACGTAATTAAAGTCTTTTAATGCACTAAAAAAAAATAAATAAGCATCATATGCTCTTGTGTTATAAAACTGACAAGTTGTTGCAAAAGATGAAGTGCTGCATCATTGAATATTTAGATGAATACAAGTGAATACATCTAAGCTGACTTGGATTTAAACAGATCTATTCTTGCTCATGTGGAAGAATAAAGAAGAAAAGTAGGGGGATGGCAGGTAGATCTCAAGATTTAAGACTTCAGAAAACAATTTTCACACTCCCTTTTTTGTTTGAATTGTAGGGTGAGGTGGGAGGCTATTAAGGAAAAATGCATAGTACTTTTGTGCAGTCTTAGAGATTATGTCTTGATGTATCACCAACACAGCTGTTACATTGCAATACTATGTCGTGATTACATATTACAGAAGGAGGGGAAAAAGAATTAGATCAAGTGATCCTTTAAGCTCCCAAGGGTTTAACATACGGTTCTTACATGTGTTACAGCTTTAAATATAAATAAAAATGAATAAAATATAAATAAACACAAACTAAAAAAGAATAACTGTTTAACATTTACTTTATGTTCTTAATGAGTTAGGGGAATGTGAGAAGCCAAAATAAAATTTACAGACTATTAAATGTAGAATGTATTGAAGTTAACCTGGAGTTAGAGCAGCCTGGATGGCACTTCTGTCTCGAGAAAGATTTCTCAGCCCTTCTGGGATGATTGCAACAAACTGGAAAAAAAAAAAATCCGGTTTTTTTTTAATTGTGTATCCTTGTCTTGTTTTCATGAGCTGTACCATGTGGTTGCACTAGCAGGGCTAGAAAAGGAAATGATGACAGGGATGAGTATTTGTAGGAGCTTTGCTTTAGAGAAGCTGAAATAACACTTGCTGGGTAACCAACTGTTGGGAGAAGTTTTAATGAGCTGGCATAATTCAAACTAGGATGTTACTCTTTTTTGAAGGTAAGAAGGGAATCAAAGGGGATATCCCAGTTCACAGATGAGATAAGGGAGAATGCTCTGAAGAGAAAATAGAGGTATGCAGAGAAACAGGGGAAGTGTAGGGGTGTAAAGAGTGTGGTTTTTTGGTGCTGCCAGAGATGTGGAGTTCAGGGAACTTAGGAGTAATGTGAATTCCATGTAAAAAAAAATAAATTATTCATTGTATACTTTTGTTCTAAAGTTTTGATTCTGAGTACTGACAAAACTACTGAGTTTAAGTGTCTTGAGTTGTGCTTCTGAACTTCAAATCTGTGTTCTTGAAAGCAGACTTATATGTGGTGCACTCTCAATTGGACCTGCTGAGTTAGCCAAGAATAATACCCTGAGGACTGTGGCTCACATTTTTGCTTAGAAATGAGCAAATTGTAAATGATGGGGAGTCTTCATGCATGACACAATAGCTGCAGGAAGGAACTGTGGTACAGCTCTCTTGATAAGCAGGTCACTACTGAAGAATGTAGTACTTGAAGGTTATATTGATCAGCAGAATTTAGTTATGGTACAGGTAAAGTATGTCGGTACAGGTAAAGTATGTCAAGAATAGAGTTTAATGGGATGAAGAAGCAAAATCAAACAGCTGCACAATGAGTCAATCTACCAAAAAATGTGAAATCATCAAAGTGGACATTTGCATATTAAAAAAAACCCCAAAACTGCATGTTCTGCTGTGCAGTATTAAGTTCCAGTATTTTGAGTCTCAGTTTCCTTCATGGCTTTCCTCATTCTGAAGGCCAGATAGTCTTTTATTGTGGCAGTGGTCCTAATAAATACCAATCAGATGCCAGTGACTTGTTTTTACATAAAATGTCAAAAAGAATCTTCTCTGAAATAAACCACACCCAGTGACTAGGATGTTTAGATTTATGTTTATAACATGTGGAAGAAAGCAAAAGGCACGACAAATTTTATACTTATTCACTTGAAAAGCATTCAGCACCATCAGCTTAGTTTTGCTACTGTTAAGATCAGATTACTTACCTTTATCTACAGGTAGAGCATAAGCTAGACAGATTTTATCTGCTCAACTACTTAACCTGAAATTGATCTCATTTAATTTTCGCTTTTTAAGGCTTTCCCCTCCTCCCCTCTCTTTTTTTTTTTTTGTGAATGTTTTTAGTTTTGTTCTTTTGGGGAGGGACATTGTTAATTTTTGGCTTTTTTTTGGTATTAGCATTCTGTTGGTGCTTAGGGTAGTGAGCTGGCCGAACTGTTTACTGTTGCTGAAACAGCAGACATCTTACTTGACTTTCTCCTTCCAGTGCTCAGACTGTTGCCCATCTTCATTTTTTCAGTGGTTCTGGTGCACTTTGGGCTCTTCACTTCATCCAACTTCCAATTCCTTCAACTAATGCAGCAAAAATTCTGCTTTTACCAGTTCTATGCCATTTGTAGACTGCTCACCTGTATAACCTCTCTCTGTTCTTGGACAGCTTAATGCCTTTCAAACAATTTTGCTGAAATGATTGCATCCTTTTTTTTTCCTCTGAGTTGTAGCTAATGTCGAAGACAGGACATTAAAGTCTCTTTTGCAGAATTTGAACATTTGCAGTAGTTAAACTGACTTTGGGGGACACTGTAGATCACCCAGAACAAGTGGAATTTACTGTTGAATTGTGCTAATTAGCGCACTGGTTTTAGATTTTAAAAAACTGAGCACCAGAAAATGTAGAAAAATTGTACATCAGGAGTTGACAGCTACAGGTATCCTCAAATAGAGCAAAGCCTCACAATATCTCTTTTCTCAGTTTCTGAAACCAAAGGCAAGAGAAGCAGGTTTGTTGAGATGAAAATGCTTTTAATTATGAAGCACCAGTTGTGCTTGTTTCATGTTCATAACCGAGCTTAGCCAGACTGAGCCCAGTGTCCTCCTGGTTACTGTCATCTGAAATGCTGTGCAGTTTCAAACTTTACATTTGTTGTATTTGCAGTACTTCAGTACTTCCGTGCTTGGCAACTCAATAAACATTTTGTGATGTTTCCTCTCCATCTCCTCTTGCATGTCTCTTAAACTCCTCTGCGCATAATGAAATGAGGAAGAGATTATATTGAATTTGTCTTTGCTGTTGTGGTTTATTGGACAAATATCAAGCTAAAAAGTGTACTTATGTTTAGCTAGCTGTTCAGCTACATAACTGACTGACACAGCATCTCTTCACTCTTGTTCTCTCCTGGGATTTTAGCTTATCTTGCTGCTCTATGACATTTTAAAAGTGGCATGTTTTTCCTTGACTTCTCTATTGTACTGGGTCTCACTCCTCTTCACTTCTTGTTATCTCTTGGTAAAGAATTAGTGGCTTCATTTTATGATACAATTTCAAACTGCTGCAGGTGGATGTGTGGAGTGTTTTAAGCACTCTGTGGTCTTTTTTCTATCCTATTTTAAATGTAAGCATAGTGCTAGTATTAATTGCCGGTAATAACCTACTTTACGGAAGTTTCTATTCCTTCTTGAATTTCAAGAGTTGGCGTTTTCTTCATCTTTAAAAGAAAATCTTAATTAAACTGTTACTAATGCTAAATAATTTGTTTCTATTTCAAAAGTTCAAACAGTAGAAAGAGGGTCTGGAATTTTTTTGTTTGGTTCTTGTCACTATAATGTTCAACATATAAATGGATTTTCATATCATTTCCTTTTCTTTTAAAGTACAGCAGAAAAATCCTGACTTTCTCCTTTACTTCAGCCTTTTACTCTTCCTCCTCCTCTAACTGAAATGTCCTTGCACAGACAGGAAGCAGCATAAGAAACATGCATGCACTGAGAATGCAGGAGATAGCGCCATGCAGCTGTTTAATTCATTAGCCTTTCTGATTCCTTTTAGGAATTAAATTACTGGTTGGATGAAAGGTTCACTACAGTGGGATTCTTGAATGCAGAGCTAATCAAAGTTCACTTACAGCTGGCATGCAACTGGTGTCTGCCGAATACCCTGCTCAGTCATAGTACTGTACCAACAGTTTTCTGAGTAATTAGAAGTAAAACAGCCTCAGCCAATGTCTTACACTGTATCTTTTCCTGATAGGGACTTGTTTGATATTAATTTCTGTTTCTTTTTAATCGGATGCTTACCAGAGGTGTGGTGTGTTGCTTTCTTCCCTGTCTTAGCACATTCTCTTTAAGGGTTAGTTTAATTTGGCCACTTAGTGTATTAACAGCCTGGCTTCTGACATGACATGGATAAAATGATGGTTGTAATTCTGTTTTTATATAGCTTCTGACTAAACCACTTGCATGTACATGACTTGATTTGGGAAAATAGCTCCCAGATTTTAGATTTGTGTCCCCCCAAACTGTATCAGTTCCATAGTCTAACCTGTGCATATCGAAGCTCAAGTTATTGAGTTGGAATGTAACATGAGCAGGAAAACTGAATACTGTGGGTTTAGGCTAGATCTGGCTTGCTTGATGTGTTCAGGGGCCAGTTCTATTTAATATCTTTATTGCTGATCTGGATCAGAGGGTCAGGTGCACCCTCAGTCAGTTTGCAGGCGACACCAAGTTGGATGGGAGTGTTGATAAGCTGGAGGCTCTGCAGAAGGATCTGGACAGGCTGGGTCGGTGGGCTGACGCCAACTGTGTGAAGCTCAACAAGGCTGAGTGCACACAACAATCCCATATGGAACTACAGGCTTGGAGTAAGAGTGGCTGTAAAGCTGCCTGGTGGAAAAGGACCCCAGGGGATGTTGGTTGACATCTGAACAGGAGCCAGCAGTGTGCCCAGGTGGCCAAGAAGGCCAGTGGCATCCTGGCCTGTATCAGCAATAGTGTGTTCAGCAGGACCAGGGCAGTGACTGTCTCCCTGTTCTCGGCTCTGGTGAGGCTGCACCTTGAGTGCTGTGTCCAGTTTTGGGCCCCTCAGTACTAGAAAGACACAGAAGTGCTGGAGCATGTCCAGAGAAGGGCAGTGAAGCTGGTGAAGGGACTGGAGCGCAAGTTTTAAGAGAAGCAGCTGAGGGGGGTGCTTAATCTGGAGAAAAGGAGGCTCAGTGGGCACCTTATCACTCTACAGCTACCTTGAAAGGAGGCTATAGTGGTGGTGGGGGTCAGTCTTTTCCCAGGTAATGAGGGATGGATGAGAGGAAATGGCCTTAAGTTGTGCCAAAGGAGGTTTAGATTGGATATTAGAAAAGATTTCCTCACTGAATGAGTGGTCAGGGATTGAAACAGGCTGTCCAGGGAAGTGATGGAGTTGTCATCCCTGGAAGTTTTTAAAAAACATGTGAATGTGGTGCTTAGGGACATGGTTTAGTGGTGGACTTGGCAGGGCTTGGTAATGGTTGGACTCAATGATCCTGGAGGTGTTTTCCAACCTAAACAATTCTATGATTTATCTAGATCCAGTGACAGGTTATGCAAAATTTTAGCTTATGGCTTAGAAATAGAAATAAAATTTCTAATCCTTAGAATTTAAGAGGACTGACTCAATTCCAAATGTGCAATAATGTAGTGCTGCTTTAAGTATCCAGAAATGACAACTCAGCAATGGGGACTGCTAAGCCTCATTATAGATTTTCTAAGTCAAATTATTAAATAACTTAAAATGCATTAATATACATGTAATTTAATTGCACACATAAATTAGAGGCCAAAGGCTTTGGAGAGGAATGTAGATGCATATCCTCTATCCTTTTCTCTTAGCCTGAGTGATGCTGAATGCAGTGCCCCAGCTAGTGCATAGTGATTCTTTCTATTCCCAGCTATTACTTAAATCTGACACGTGATGTCTGTAGACCTGCATAGGAGAACATCCACCTTATCACCAGTAACTCCAGCCTTCAGTCCAAGTCATAATTATAGTTGTCTACTTTGCCTTTTTTAGTTTATAACCCTACTTCCCTCCCATTGATTCTCTTTTATACCATGTCAGATAGGGTGCTTACTTTACATTTCTGTACTTATCAAATTATTTTCTTTTTGAAGTAAGCAAAACGTTCAAGACAAGAGGAAATCAATTTTAAGAGGACTTAAAGCTGCAGACTGAAGTGTAGGCAAAGCTGTGTATTACCCTTCCATTATTAAAAAAAGAAAGAAACCATGCTTACACTCCAGTTTTTGCAGTATTTAGAGCTGGAAACAGGATTTGGAAAAGGGCAGATTTTCCTAGCAATACAGGAATTCGTTTTAGTGGAAGAGGGAACTGTCAGATAAGATCTTCAGATTTGTTGTGACTAATGCAGAATCTGCTGTAGGACTGCCATCATTGCATGTGGGTTCTTTCCATAATGGGAACAGGAGTCAGAATTGGAATAATGTAGCAGTTTCATAATATTTCATCATTGTTGCCAAGTAATTTTTTCCATCTTTTTACTTATCTAAGGAGGGAATAATTATTTGAGGAAAACAAGATTGCCTTTTTTCTCATTGCGTCAAAATCCAGTGTCTTTTGTTTGTGTTGGGCATTTGGCTGCCTCTGGCAGCCCTGGGGAGACCCAAGCACTGTGGGCTTAACCCGTGCAGTTTTTCCTTCTTAAGCTTCTCATGAATTGTCTGACTTTGGGAATAAACCTCAGAACTGAAAAGTCATGGAGATGCTTCAAAGAAGGTCAATGAAGCTGGTAAAGGGTCTGGAGCATCAGTCTTTCAAGGAACAGCTGAGGAAACCAGGGTTGTTTAGCCTGGAGTAAAGGAGTCTCAATGGGCACCTTATCGCTTGTCTCTTCTCCCAGGCGGCATGTAACAGGACAAGAGGAAATGGTGGCCTAAGGTTGTGTCACGGAATTAGATATTAGGAAAAATTTCTTAACCAAAAGGGTTGTCAAGCAGTGTAACAGGGTGCCCAGAGATGTGGCTGAATCACCACCATCCCTGGAGGTACTTACAATACATGTAGATGTGGCACTTAAGGATGTAGTTTAGTGGTGAACTTGGCAGTGTTAGGTTAATGGTTTGACTTGATTCTAAAAGTCTTTTCCAACCTAACCAATTCTATGATTGATTCTCAGAGAGCTTTGAATCTGAAAGAGTTTGGCTGCTCAGTCCATGTGCAGAAGTAATATGGAAGAAGGATCCATTTTCTAAAGTGATGAGGTTCAGTGTTTTGCGCAGCTGTTTGAAAACCTGTCGCCACTAGATGGATTTGGGGGTTTCTGCACAGGACAGAACTAGGTGGGTGGATGGAAGGGCACCTTGATCTAAAATAAGTGTATTCCATGATGATCACAATTTATGAATCCCAGTACCTTGACAGTAGTGTTCTGTTTCCTTCTTCTCTATCTCTGCCTGACCAGGGCAGTCACAACAGATCAATATCAAGAAGATATTTGAACTGGGCAGGAAACAGTATGTGTGTTGCTATCTGTGGAACTGTGGATATGCAAGTTCAGTAGCCAGCTGCTCCCAAAAGGCATGATAAAAACATGATTTCTGCCTGAGCCTTACTCAGTGGAGAGATGGGCAGATGAATGATTAATTTATACTCTCCTCTTCTCAGATGCTTATGTTCATGAAATATGAATGAAACTGGTTATTTCTGAGTTTTTAGACTTCTGTTGAGTATATTACTGGAGAAGACAGAAGTAGAATGACTTAATCTATACTCCCTTAGGAAATCAGGCTTAGAATAGTGATTTTTAGACTATGGTCTGTGCAGAACTGTACATCGTTGGCAGCTGTTAGGAGCAGTTCTGCAAAGGAGGCTGCTGCAATGTGTCCCAGACATTGGGCTGGGACTTGTGTTCTTCAGATTGCCCTTTTCCAATGCTGCCTTCTGACAGGAGGAATAGCATGCTTTGTTTACATGCCCTCGATTGTTATTGCTGGCTGGTTTTCTTGTAGCCTTCCTTATTGTGATCATTTCACCTTCTATGCCCAAAGACCCTTGAAATTTTTTAAGATAGGCCAGAATGTTATAAATCTTCACAGGAACGTTAAGATGTTCATCTTGACTTAAGTTGTTGAGTGAGAATCGGAGAACTGGAGGAAAAAGAGAGATGGAGGCAAGGATCGAAGTCTCTATGAAATTGTAGCAGTTTGGCTTTTTGGGCATTATGTGATTCCTGTACTTTGATCTGTTGTGTGAAGACAGTGTGAAGAAGATATTACTGAAATAAGAGCTGAGTCTCGGGCTACGAAATTGGGAAAGTATCACAGCTTTAAGTTCAGCTGTGTAGGATGGAGGACCCTTAGAACTGACCTGGAACATACTTGTGTTGATGTATTATGGAATATGTATATGTACATATTTGAGTTAATATATACATGTTATATACATGTATATATGTTTAATGTTCTCTTCACCTTTTTTTTTCAGACCATTGGCTGTTTATATTTTCATGTCATGAGATGCTTTCCGTTTGTATTCATCTTAGGGTGGTTTGTGTAATGTGACATTTCAGAGATATGGCAAACAGGAAGGCATGTCCCATGTTTCTGGGCATGGACACTGCTAAAACTAGAACTGGCAACTGCAAGTAGTGCATTGAGTTTCAATACTTTTCTCCAATCCCTTAAAAAGATAACTGGTCCTTTACTATAAAGTGTGGTTACTGTTTTTCTAGTTAGAGCTGCAAGATGTGTGAAAGTGATTTAATTTTTTTTTTCTTTTGACAACTGGTGTTAGTAGGGACTTTTGAGCACATAAGAAGATTAGAGGGGTAATTACAGGGATGCCTGGACTTTGGGTGTCTCAGAGAAGCTTGTAATGGGTGCTTTGGTGACCTAGCTGCCTGTGATGACTATACTCTGGCTTTGTGAATATTTGTGCTTTTACATACCTCTTTTTCTGTATTATTTTTGTTTCTTTATTAAACAGGTTGTGGTTTGACTGAAACGTATACTAGACCTGTCTATTTATTTTCAAATGAAGTTTTCTTGAATGGTAACACTGCTGCTTGCATCTCTTAGATCAGTTTGGTACTGAATGTTTGAGTCTTTTTATGTCTCATTTGGAGAAATAATAAGCAAATCCACCTGTGGGTTAAATGATTTAGTGATGGGCCAGAATGGAAAATATTACTGGGGATAATCTCAGTGTTACTGTTGAATCTGTAGGAAGCTTATATGGCCATATGCTTCTATCTTTTTCCAAATCCTAATTAATAAAGAATAAATGTGTGTATGTGTGTGAATGAATAAAGTCTAAAATCATCTCAAGTAGAAGCAGTGCCAAGTAGTTAATGTTGCAGGGAGGGAGAATAAGAAGCTAGAAAAAAAAGTCTTTTGAGTCTAGTTTCAGCAGTTCAGAAGAAATTTAATTCAGAAAATTGAGAGTGAGGCAAAACTCCTACTAGTACTTAATTTTTATAAAGCAGGTTGTCATGGAACAGCTGTTGCCAAGGTCTGGAGTCTGGATCTCTGTTAGGGGCTTGTACATGGTGCCACAAAACAGCAAGTAACAGCAAAATGTCTTTCACTTGCTATATCTCGAAGCATCACCAAGAGTTCCCATTTTACCTATTCTGCCTGTTGGGTGTCAATGTATTAGACTAGAGGAGGCAAACCACACTTCTTTGATCCTGAGATGGCAGTGGTAGAACAGCTCTATCTCCAAGGCCAAGGCATATATAGATTTTTCCTCCAGTTTTATTTCCACATAAAGAGCAGCCTCTCTTGCCTTACCAACTGAGGCTGAAACATCTAGTACTGCTGCAGATGCCAGAGCCTTGGCCCTACAGCACAGAAACTGTCCAGACCCATTTTTCACTGGAGCTTTTTCGGGTGGAAGCATCATTTAGTATAAGTTTGTGGAAAATTATTTTGGTGCAGTGTGCAGTATATGCTCACAACTTTATCTCACACAGTTTTTGTCAGTGGTGATAGGAATTTAAAGCATTCCACAGCAGCAGGAACTGTCCTACTTTGCTCTTAATCTCAGTTAGCAGGCCAGCACTAGTTGATAAAAGTGTGTAGCTTTGAAGGCCCAAGTAGGTCTTGGAAGTGCAGCTGAGGATAACCACAGCCTAGGCTGCTGAAGAAACTTCTTTGCTAGCTGTAGGGGAGTCGAAAGCAGCTCAAAATACATTTTTCATTACTTTGATTTTCTCCTTGCTGTAGGTATTGTGGGAAGCAGCAGGGTAGAGAAAGAGAGGATGAAATAGCCTCATGAAGTAAAGAGTGGTATGTCTGTGATGGGGATGAGTTCTTTGATTGTGTAATTGTACAGGCGTTTGTACTGAATGCTTTTAAAATGGTTGTGGTTATAACTAAGAAACTGATTGTAATTTCTTTCTCCTTTGTCATGGTTGCAAGAGGATGTGGAAAAAAATTTGGGGTAGCTGAACATTGGCTGTGTTCTACTTACAGGTGGAAATGCTGCTCTGTTCAATTGAGTCTTTCATAATGTTTGACTTACTTTTATTCCAGTTGTAATCAAGGACTGAACAGTCTGGCCTTTGAAAAGGAATGGGCAATGCTGGAAGTCAAGCAGGAGAATTTGGAGGCTTGCCTCACTTGAGAAAGGTCCCTGACAGCACAGCTAGGCAAGTTGTGCTTCTATAATGACTTTCTGTGGTTGTTCAGCAATACTGTAAATAACACATTCACCACAGAGGATGCACTACTGGTGACTAAGTCCTACACGTACTGCTTTCAAACACTGATCCCTTTCACTTCCAAGTCTTCAGTGGGGTAAAGCTGTTTGTGTATACTTTTATCCAGCTGAATACAGAACATATTGTTCTCTTGCTTTTAGAGTTGTATGCACTTTGCTTACTACCCATTGACAACTAATTGCCAGTTAGAAGAAGGGTATTCTCTCTAATCACTGATTAAAATCCCTGCTCAGCATACCTTTACGTTTGTTAGTTGCCTTTTTTTTTTGAGCAACCTCATATTTATTATGAAAATTCACTATATATAGACTAATATTTTTGAGTTTAACAAATCCTAGAGAGATTCCTTTCTCAAGCAACAGGAAAGTTTGGATGTTCATAAACACAGCCTTTTGATTTATTTTCTTTAAAACAGCTTTGCTGTATATGAGAAACTGCACAGAAGGTTTAGCCCTGCAACTTTAAAATGTGACATTGATTTCCATCTACAGTGGATCTGAACAGCTTGGATCAGAGGAAACAGTTCTGAAAGAAGTCTCAAAGCAAGAATCAGTTGGAATTATAACTCCTCATGTGGTTGTTTAAAATGTTCTTAAAGACCTCTATTGATGGAGGCACCTGAGCCATCTAGAGCAATCCTTTGCAATATAGCGCAACACTGACCTTTGAAAACTTGTCCTAATGGCTGTTAGGACTGCTGAGCTGTCCAGTATAGATGTGGAAAAGAGATTATTCTTCCTTGCTATAATTTTATGTAAACTTAAAAACAATCAGCATGTTTTATTTGCACCTTTCCTGTAATCATGTTTCTTTTAGAATGATTAATTCCAACTTTATACCAGTTGTTTCCTCATTAGAGCACCTCTGTCCACTCTTGTAGTCTTCTTTGGATTCTTTATAATTAGGCCTTATTTTTCTTCAAATGCAATATCCAAAACCAGACACAAGGTCACATGTAAGTTCTTTTTTAATTCATGTTTTAGTATGACAGCAAGAGAAAACCAGCTTGGTTTTATATCCCTTCCTGTAGGAAGGGCTGCACTGGAGGGGCTAAACTGAGTTGTACCACTGTGCTGGGTGCCATATGATGTTGGCCCTACAGAGGGAAGTCTGTACAGAAAAGAAAAATCTTGCTTCAGAGGTTGAATAAGGCTCAGATCATTACAAATGGGGGTGTTAAAATATATTGCATTTGAATACAAAGCTCAAACTATCATACTTCCAGGGCATTTTCTCTTTTAATTAGCAGATTCTATCTGTATCACATCCCTTTCTGGGTGAGTCCAATATTAGTTAAGGCACTAAATTCTCTACATAGGCAGTTACTCTGTGTGTGCTGTGTGCAAACTTTACCAGCTTAGGATAACAGCACTTTGTGACCTATGTAAGGTTAAAAACAAAGGATAATCAAGCTCATGTACTCCAAAACCTTTTCTTTTGACCTTTATGAGCCCCTTCTGGTCCACTTAAAAAGAAAATAGTAACTTCCCTGTTTTTTTCAGATTGATTTCTTCTACTTATTCTTTGGGGGAAAACCCTCCCTGAAGTGCTTTTTTCTGTGCAGGAAGTGGAGGAATTATGCCTTGTGGCTGTGGTAACTGTAGTAGTGCCAGTCTCTCTATCAGGCCAGTTTTAAGCAAGAGAGTATTCGTGGGATAGTAGGGATATTGCAGTTAATTAAGCTAGAAGTTAACTCCCAAGTAACTGTTTGTTGGAGGGGGGTTTGAAAACACAGAGAGTGAAATAGAGTAAACTGTAACTCGTAACTTGTATAAGACTGGCCTGCTTTTCCTTTAGCATGTATAAAAATTGTATGCTGGTTTGGCTGTATAAGCTAAATTAGTACAGAGTATGTGTGCTGTGACCTGATCTAGCCTTTTTTGATCATGGGCACCTAAGGAGTGTAACTTGTGAAAGGCTAGGCTGTGGTAAGAAGGGAAGAAGATAGCCATATGCATGGTGCAGCCTCTTAAATAATTGAAATCAACTTGATATAGAAGACTTTATCCTCTATTACTGGAGGTTGTTCTTTTCCATAGGAAAGTATTTACTCCTGAGAGAATTTCATTTTTTTATTTAATTGACAGTACTTGAGGTAGTTGCTCCAAAAGGTTTCAGTTGGGATATCTCAGCACTTTTTGCTGGTTTCTAAGGTGTAGACATATAGTTACTATGTACATGGTATTTTCTGGTTAGCAGGACTAGAATGCCTCAACAGTTAACCAGGATCTTCAGTTCAGCTCTTCCACCTAAGAACAGGTAAGAATCCCAATTCTTAAGAGCAGGGGTTGGCTCTTAGGAGAATGGCTGGCTATACCTACTATGATGTCCTCCAGCAGACTCTGCCGTTTAAGGCTGGAGTGGGTTTTCCAGGTCTGTAAGGGAGGTATGAAACAACACTTAACATACATTGTAGATACTCCATCTCAAGTAACTGATAACTTACTAGAAAAGGTTACTGTATTTTCCCCCTTTCTTTTGAACCTATTTCACTACGAATAGAATTCTTCTGAACAGCACATTTCTTAAGTCTGATGCACTGTGGAAGTGATCAGATCTGTCTTATTTCTTTTTCCAGTGATATTGTATATTAACATTATCTTGAGTAACAGCAGAAGTAGTTAATAACACGTGCAGCCATTTTCATTTCAATTCTGTTTGGCAACATTGTGTTGAAAAGCCTTTTTTTTTTTTTTTTGAAAGATCAACGGAAGAAGCGTACAATTACTTGAAATAGTACGAAGCATGCAGTAAGAGAGAATGGCTCTGTTGCAGAAAGGGGTCTTGTCTCTGTCTTGAAAAATCATACCTATTTCAATTTATATGCAAATAAAAAATGTGCATCAGCCTTTTGTCTACTTTGTGTTCCAGTTCTTGAAACTCAGGTCACGATTCCCTATAAAACTGAACTCTCGCTTGCCCACAGTTCTGCCTCATTACGGAGGTAACTGAGTTTATTTCCTTCCCCTGGGAATATTTTGGAAAGGAAAAGGAACTGCTTCAAATGTGTGTTACCTTGTGGAGAACACTATCAGCCCCAGTTTCAATGAAGTTATATTTTTCAAGTAGGAGGGTTAAAGCTGTTCATAAAATCAACCCCCAACTTCTAAATTCAGTTTAGAATCCAATGGGTAGCTGTTTCAGCTTCCAAACATAGTGGGCTGTCCTGAGGTGTACCACATATGAAAGGAACTTGGTGCTTCACCTGATTCAATGTGACAGTATTTTTCAAAGGCTGAAGCTACTGACGACATCATAAACAAAGAACCACGCTTATAAGTTCTGTTCAGAATCTAAGGTGTATGTGTTTCAGCTTCTAAAAATAGTGTATACTGTCCTGAGGGATCCCACGTAAGGAAGGAACTCATCACACTTCACTGGTTTAAACTTCTAGGTTGTCCTAAAATGTAGATGATATTTATAAGCTCAAAAACAAATACCAAGGTCTGAATGGAAGAGAAGCCCATATTTTTCTTGTGAGACCCATGTTTACTGTTCTGGAATATTCTTTTTACTGTATTTGTCTTTTGAGACTGTGTAGCCAGCGTGCATCTCAGCCCTGTTTCCCAGTTGCTTTCATGGTTTTAACCAGATGTGAAATTCACATGATTAGCTTCTAATCCTGGCCCAGTTTTTTTCCAGTGGAGAATTCCTTCAAGGGTGCCATATCTGGGAGATGGAGTACTGCCTATAGGTCCTTGCTTAGTCAACATGTGCTGTAGTTTGCAGTCTCTCATTGAGTCACTTGTCTGTAGCTTTACTGAACAATAATGGAGTAATGCAACATTACTTGGTAGAGCATATGGAGAAGTGAAGGGATAACCCAGGGAGCTTAAAGACCATGAGGACTTAGAAGGATCATTTCTTCAGTGGCATCATTTGCTTTGACAGCAGTTCTCACCCAAGCTAACATGGTGCTGCACTACAGGATCTTGAAAAGTCTTTATGGCAGCCAAGGTGACACATGTGCAGTGATTATTACTGAATGTGTCAGAGTATGGCTGTTGTTACCTGCCTGTTCATGATGCCTTGTCCACCTCCTTTTCCCCTTGCTGCTTTAAGGTTAAATCTATTTTCTTGCATGCCTCTAATAAATGTCAGTTATAACAGAAACATCTTCTCCAAGGTGTGCTGTTGCTGCTCAGTTTCTTTAATGCTCAGTTGTTCTGCAACATGTTTCAGTTGCTCTGCTGGTAGCATTGCTCGAGGAAGGTACATTGATGGATGTTTCCCAACAAGTTTGTTTCTCACTTGGTTCCTGTGCGTTAAGTTTTGATAAGAGGACATTCCTTGGCTGTCCTTTTCATTGTTGTCTTTGTGCTGTATTTCCCTATATATATTAGGAATTGTTACTTTGTGATGTTCCTGAAGAGTTAGTGTTCCTGTAAAAAATGTGAGCAGACTGCCCCATAAAGTAGGACTATATAATGCGTTCCACTGCCTTATACTTCCACTTCCTTGAGAGTTGTTTTATTACCTTTCTGGTTCTTCTTACAATGTTCTGGTAAGAAATATGTAATCTAGTAGTCTGTGCGTAGATTCTCTTTTTGGATGATCTGTATATTCATTGTTTCCTCTAGCAGATCCTTTTCTAGTTTATTTCTTCCACTCTTGTTAGCAAAATATTTACTCATTTTTTCCCCCTCTCCCCCCCTTTGTTAACTGAGGCTAAGTAGTTTCTAGGGCCATGCAGAAACTGCAGTTCTTATTACAGGATTGTCTTATTACCATGGCTTGGAGACTTCAGTATCCACAGCTTCTTTCTCCTAAGTTTGCTACATGACTCTTGAGCAACTAAGAGTACCAAGAAATAGAAGACTCACCCCTTAGTATCATGGGTATTTTAGTATGTGTGGCTGATAACTGGTGGTCTCACACCACCCACTTCAGTACTGGCGACTTTGCTGGAGCTGGCAGAGTTGAACTCATCTGTGTTGGTCACGAGCTTGGCCCCACGTCTGAAAGCTTAGACAGCAGGATCTCAGGATAACCTGTTTCCAGCAGAGTGCTCCAAGAGCAGTGATTAGGCCTGTTGTATTGCATTAAGGACATGGAGAAAAAGGCTTTGGGCTAGTTTCATTTCTCTTAAGATGTGAGAAACTGCATTTTCTTTACTTGTCATGTTTTCAGGATGTTGCTAAGGAGAAAAGGACAAAAAGATGAGAATGAATTGCTAAATCTTGAGGTACTTGCACAGGAAAACTACTGGATATCATAATTATTCTTGAAGCTAGTGCAGTTCCAGAATCTCTAGCGGGGATATTTGCATTGAATTTGTCTGCGTTATGCTGTGGATGCCTCAACTTGGCTGCTTATAAGGAAGCGGCAGAAGAGTGTGGGGCTTTTGTGGTTGGTTTTGTTTGTTCATTTGTTTTGGTTATGTTTTTCTATGGGTTTTATTGTTTGAAATAATACTTCTGTTGCCTTCTTTTTCTTGTAATTTTGCCAGGGAATTGTCTTCTGGAAGTTCTGTGGGTATAAATTGTGGCAGAAGTTTGATCTTTGTTACACAGTTACTGTATTTATTACAGGATTTTTAGAAGGTTTCTCTTTTTCCAAGTGAGGTCAAGGCCAATAACACTTGCACATTATAAAGCAAGACCTTGGGTAACTTATTTCAAACCTCTACTTAAATTGAGTACTTCTTGAATTTCTGTTCCGTCTCTTTGTATGTCCCTTTTCTTGTCATGTTTTCGGCACTCTCTTGGTGAAGCACTTATTTTCAGCTCCAAAGGCTAGGGTAGCTGGGACTGTTCTGCTCTCTTTCCCAGCTTTTCTTTGAAATCTTCTTTTCCTATGAAAATGCGTTGACAGATTCTCTCTCATGTGACTAGATTTGCCGAGTGATACACACTGCGAGTACCACTAAATGCCTTCATATCCGACTGTGCAAGAGCCTTTCAGTATTATTGCCTTGTGCATATACAGCTGTTTGAAAAATTAAGCATGTCCAGGCATATTGTTACAATCTGGCCCTGGAGCAATGAAGTTGTTGTTCTGAGTTCAATACAGAGTATTTGTACTATGCCAGCTGAAAATCTCATGTTCAGATTTTTCATCATGCTTTGTGTATGTAACAGAAGCCTTGTGAAGTAACCTCTCATAGGAGCTGCCTTTAGGTGTTGCAGGTTGGGACTTGCATTAGTTCCTTGATGTAATACGATTTTGGAGGGGCAAGCCTGCTGACCTGAACAACTTAAAGCTCAGTCAAGGGTATTTTTCCGTTGTCAGCATGGCACAGTTAAGGATATGTGTCAATGAAGAGAGTCCCTGTGGATAACTGGGTTTCTAGGATACAGCATAGCTTCTGTTTTAATTAGGCAGTTACTCTTGTCTTCAGACTCTGTCACTTCATTGCCTGTAGAGATTTTGTAGTGATAACACAATTTAAGAAGTAAAATAATTTTATTTTTAGCAAAAAATACCTCCTTAAAACATTTGAATGCATTGTATGCAAAATGTCACTCACTGATCTGTCATTTGCACTAAAAAAGGCTAATATAAATTTAATTTAATTGGTCTTTTCAAAAGCTTCCAGGGTCTGCATTTTGGTGGACACTGCAGTGTTGAGCATAAACATAAAGCTTCTCAGTAATCATTCAGTTGGATGAAAACTGACACTGGCTCTTTAGAGACTAAAAATCAAGTTGCTGGGCAGAGAGCAATAAAAAAAGAGAAAGAAAAAAAAGAAAGTGGGGGAAAGAAAGCTTTCTCATTTTAAAAATGTGACCTGGTTATCCTGATGAGCAAATCTGATGAGAGTTTTTCTTAGAATTAACATTTGTAAAGTCAATTCAAGTTTGTGTGTGCTTTATCTCTAACATATGGCTTCCCACACGATGATGTCATGTACAGCTAAGTGCCAAAAAAAGCGTGAATGCTCCCAGCAAAAGCTACACTTTGAACTAGGATTTGACTTGTGGTTTCTGTACATGTGTGTGCGTGGCCAGACAGCTGACCACATGAGAGCTTCGAGCTCTGCACGAAGCTGTTGCTTTCTGCAGCTCTGGGTGATGGTCTACAGGAAGGTGTAGTGGCCATAGACAACTTCTGTATGGGAAGGATCTATGTATGTTCCCCCTGAGTTGTTGGAAATGGTGTGAATTGTCATGGCTAATTTGCTTCCTCACCTTTGGATATCTCTGATCAGGGGAATTCTAGGGAGGGACTGTCAACTTGAGTCATCTTAGTGCTGAAAGAGCTTTGTGCAGTCCCACGAGTGAAGATTTCTGTAGCGTTTGGGTTTGCAGGTGTTGTGTGGGCATAACAAACTGTTCTGTGCATGGGTTTTGTTCCCTGCCCACTTCTTAGCAAAGTCATGGTTTTTCCAAAGGTGATAACGTTTGGGAGGTGGAGCTCACTGTGTGCTTGTGTCTGTGGAGTGGGTGGTGAGGTTCCTCATTCTGACATCCTCTGTATGCTCTTCTGCCCTTAGTGCCCAGTCTGGTGGTCTGCTTGTTACCTCCTTTCATGCTACAAAAAACTTCCCTTGGCTTGCACAGTTTTTCCTCTCTTTCATGCAAAACAGAATGTGATACAGTGGTATGAAATAAAGGGAATTTGTGTGGGGGGGTTTCTATTAGTATACCATTTACTGTAGACTATGGGGTCCTGTTTTGCTTCAGAAGTGGATATGTTAGGAAGATTCCTGGATCGGAACACAGATTGCAGGTTTTCTACTGAGCTGTTCATGAGCCATGCAGTGGAAGTTAGGATCTCAGACTACCTACTGCTCTTTAACGTGATGATTACCAGCACATATCCTAAGGGAAATTTTGAGGGTGGTTTCAGTGTTGGAGGAGGAAGAAAATGTGGGTGCTAGTGCCTGGTATTATAGATTCATTGGTATTGGTTGCCATACTCAAGAGTTCATGAGGATTTTTGTCATGCATTTTTTGACCCAGGTTTGAAATGCAGTTTAGACTGCCTTTTACTAGATCTCTTTCTTTACAAAGTCTTCATCAGCTATGCTGGCCAGCAAGAAAGGGTTTGTCTTTGCTCCTTTCTTTCATGCTTTGGTGTACCTTTTCTCCTTATGCAGAGATAGAAGCTTGTGCGCATTTGCTGTGTAGGAGGAGGAGGTTCTTACCTCCTTGCACCTGTGCAGCAGCTGAGCCACATATGTTTGCATGTGGGTGAAGATGATGTTTCTCTTCTTTCTTGGCTCTGTGTTAAAAACTGAAGTGTGTAAAAGTGAGTGTGTGTACAAAGGTGTTCACTTTGCATGCTGTTTTCCATTAACACTATTATTTCTCTCGTATAGCATTTTGTGTCATGAAGTTTTATTGTCAACTGCAGTGAGAAAGCAGGCTGAGACATAACATAATTGTTCTATTGCTTTACTTTCTTTTAGCCTTTCAGGTGGTACAAGCAGCTGAATTAGTTAAAATTCTTTGGTGCATCTGGTAAATGATGAGAGATTGTCTTTATGTTTTACAATAAAAATAAACATCTTGGCAAAACAGCTGTTAGAACTCTGGATGGTTTGTGTCCTGTGCTGCCCTGAGGGAGCATTGGGCATGGGTGCAGTGTGTGCTCTGAGGAACAGAACCTTACAAAATCAGCCCAGAGGCCCACAGAAGAGCTGTGAACTGGAGCTCGGGAGGGGAGGAACGGTGCAGGCTCCCATCCCCTCCTCTCCCTGGCTTTTGTGTGCCAGGGGTGATTACTGTCACTGTTCAATCCATGCTTAATGCCTCCCAAAGAAGAAAGCAGACAGCTTTTCATCTGCACGTGCTTCTGCGACTGGTATTTTCCTACAAGCCAGACACCTAAGAAATTTAGTTAGAGACTTACACAAGGGAACTGTGTAAATTTTTTGCAATGACCTAATGCATACAAGCTCTTTTTGATGGAAGCTGAACTAAATGCTGTTAAATAAATTAGAAAGTTATTAAGTGTTAAGCTGTGGGAGGAAGAGTTACGATTTTTTCGGATACATTTTCATTTATCATTCTCTCTACCCTTGGGTGGTCTTGTCCAACAATACATTCAGTTACTTCAATTTCTTACTTTCCATTTCTCAAGGAAAATTTAAAATGCTATTAAAACCTCCCCTTAAATGTGATATGCTACTCTACCTATAGTCAGGGAGCAGTTTCAAGTGGTCAATATGCCTAGTAAGTTCATAGCTTTAATTTCAATAATTTGGGAGCCATTTTTAGGTAGTTATATAGGATTTTCCCCATGATATTTGGAATGTATGTAGCATTGGTTGCCCTTCTACCTAAAATGCCTCAGTTTGAAACAATGGCCAGCAATAAAAATGCAATTTTTCTTCTTGTGTAAAAAGTAAAGTTACTAAAATTTGATTTTGTAGATCATTGTGTTAGTATGCAGAAGATAATTTTTTTGTAAGTGGTGTGTGTTTTGAACTGTTTTGCTGGTTGTCTGCTGGCACTTTCTGGTATTGGTAAACTTTATTAGTGATTACATTATTTTTCTCAAAAATAATAAAACAAAACTTGCTAGTTCTACTCTCAAAGTTTAATTTTATCACAAGTAAAGGTTTCTCTGTATTTGTTGTTGCCATTTCTCTACCTTTCATCTATAATTTAACATCTTAATAATATTGAAAATTACCTATGTTTTAGTAGATACTGAGAATTGCGATATTCTACAATTGCCACATTTTAATAGGAGAGTGCAGAAAAGTGATGCGACTTTTTTGAAGTCATGTAAGGGTTCAGTGACAGAGGGGAGATTACATCTGGATCCTGCATTTAAAAATACATGAAAGTATATTTATTATAATTAAAATATGAAAGCATATGAATATGTAAATATATTATTACAAATATATACTTGAAATCTTTTTTTTTTTCTTTATTATAGAACAAGCACTACTTTTTAGCCCTGTAGTTGGATGAAATCTGCATCCTTCTAATTGCTTTGTGGAAAAATGACTAGTCTAGTTCCTGGTTTATGAACACACATAGTTTTCTGGCAAGCAGACATGGTATATTTTTGTCCCCAAAGAAGTCTATAGACTGCAGCAGTCCTTTGCTTTAGTCATGAGAAAGTGCTGCGGTGCTTCCCAAGTTCACACAGGTCTGTGCCAGCGTTAACAGTGCATGGATATGCTTCTGTAAACCCCGATTTGGCAGTTAAAGGGGTAGTTGTGTTCAGTGACAGGTTTTATTGCTTGTGAATTGCTCGGGACTCCTACCAGTTTTGGGGAGCAGCAGAAGCAGCAGAGAGTTCATCACCCCACGCCCACCAGCACATTTCCGATGCTGTTGCTCCTCCTGTGTCCCAACGTTGTTGTCTGAGCTGGGGCATTGTACTGGTGCCATCTGTGCCTCCTGTGGCCCCTGCCACTAGTGCTTGCCTTTCGTACCCTTTGCTGTGGCTTGGGATCACAGCTTTGTTCCCTAAGCTGTCTATTCTTTTTCGTAGTGTTATCGGCTTGGTGGAGTCTGGCTTGTCTGATCGTCAGCCTGTCCCCGTTGCCTCACTCAGCCGCGGTACGGGGGAAAACGTCACCCGGCAGTAGCAGCTGTGCAAACAAACAAGTCAGCATTGATATTCATCAATAGCTTTGTGCAGCCGTGGCATTGAGATGCACCAGAACATGTGCAATCTGTCTGCTTTCTTTGTCCCACGGTATAGCCAGATCGGCCACTCTGCACTGATGAGAGCCATTGTCATGCCGTGGTGTACCTTCTCCTCCTTCTCTTTTTCCTTTGCTTTTCCTTCCTCTTTGTGGGCTGTCTGGCTGCTCCCAGGCACATCTGCCATGCGTCCCATCTGCTCTCCCTGAGAGGCATGCTCAGCGCTGACAAGCAGTATTCAAGTGGTACACTGTTCTCTGGAGATGACAGAAAATACCGATTTGTGTTATTAATGACATGTCACTAATGCTCTCTGCCTCTAAAACACTAAGCAAAGTGAGTAGTATGGAACATCAACTTGTGAACTTGCTGATGAGTTGTTTCAAAATCCCGTATGCACAGGTGATTTTTTCCCATTTCACTTAACTAAAGTAGCACAGCTCTTACCTTGTCTTTATAGCTTGTAACTTTTTCAAGACTCAGTGTCTCTTCCTTCAAAAAATGAAATGTCTGCTTCAGAAGTTGAGTTCTCTCCTTTCTGGTATCAATGGCAAGATTCTGTACATGAAGAGGCACGAGTGTCAGTTAAAATTGTAAATTACTATTACTTTGTCTTTCAAGGAAAAAATCAGACTGTCAAAAAAACAAACAAACCACCAAACAAAAAAAAAAAAAAAACCCAACCCCCACCCCAAAAGCTAATTAGCTAAAGTCAGAAAGAATTTAAAACGAAGATTGGCCTTGCCTTTTCTTCATGTCTGTTGGACAGCTTGTGGTTGTGCAAGTAACTCTTCAGAACATCTTTCTGTGACATGTAGTCACTTAGAGGAGGATCTTGCTGTGTGACAGTTCCCCATCAAGTTGAACAAAGAAAAAAGGAGCTTTCTATAGGTGAAGGAAGATAATATGCAGCACAGGCATGTATAGGCAGTAAAGTTGTCTTATTTGTGGAATCACACTAGCTTTGAGTCAAAGATTTGTGGAAATGTGTGATCAAAAGTGCAGTTACTAATTAGCATGTATTCACCTTTACCTGATCATATTAACTGTCAGGTGTATTAGCTCCACATCTACAATGCTTATTGTGTTGAAGCTGACACAGCTGCCTCGTGTACTGCTGCAGGGATTTACAGAAACTGTGATGAACAAGAACTGCTCTCTCTGTTAGCATGTTTGCCTGCAATGTGGAATTCACTGTAAGCAAGGACTGGGTGTCCAAAGTGTGACCAAGGTGGACAGGATTTTACAGGGCTGGCTAAAAGGAACTGTGCATTCATATAGGGAGAGAGCTGATTCATTCTGAGAGTGTTTTTTCACAGCTTTTTAAGTCCTTTCCTTTAGTAACTACCTGCTTACTCAAAATGCCACAAAGGGAAAAGTAAAGGCTGGAAGCCTAAGTCAAAGAGAGGAGCTGAGGCCAGGGAGTCTTCTAGCAAGGAAAAAACATTTAACAGCTTTTGGTCAGCAAACAGAGCTGGCTCAGGGTACGTTTTTGGTTCTGTGCTTGCTAGAAACTTACTCCTGTTAACTCCTTGTGGAAGCTGTTATTCCGTGGTGGCTGCACTGTGCTTTGTTCACACAGTGGACCTCTCTGTAAGGGATTGAGGATGGACTCATGTATTTGTCTTATATGGGATGTTCTACAAGGATATGGAGGGGTTTTTTGTATGGGTTTTTTTTTTCCTTCACCTGAGAACATTGCAAGGCAGTATACTTGATACCACAACTGAGCATCATAAAGTGGTAGTGTCTACAGTGTGGTTCAGGAAGAGAAAATGGACTGGTACTATTTGAGAGAATAGTATCTGCTAATGCTGAAAAACACTGTGCGTGAAATCTGTCAGATAAAGGATATAATCACAGCACTCCTGTTTGGTTAGATGTGATTAGTGGCACAGTGGTATTGGCTCTGTGCATTAATTCTTGTAATTGTGCTTTTCAAATCACCAACTTCAAAACTTATCAATTTGGTGTGTCAGCACTTGAAAAGTTGTGTCAAGAAGTTTAGCAAACAGAACAGGGTGAAGAGGATAAGTGCAGCAGTTTATCACCTTTGGAAGATGGTGTTAGACTGACAACAGCAGGTAAGAGATACATGAGCTATTCCTGCAAGACATTCCATGGATTACTGAGTTCAAGACATCCTATAAAGGGTTACAGATGTAGTTGCAGTTGAGCTGTGTACTGTATCTCTTTACTGTGAATGCCTGTTTTTATTTTAAACTGATCCCTGATGGTTTAACTGGATGTGGTTCCTGCCCCCCCAGCCTCGTTAATGTGTGTTGCCAGTAGGTTCCAACAGCCCTGCCTGCACACTCCCATATGGAAATAGGATGATCAGCTGGGATACATGACTTAAGGGTGAACCCTCTGTGTGTGTCCTTGAAAAGTATTCTGCAGAAATTTTCTGTTATTTCCTTTAATAATTCGGCTCTGAATGCTATGTACCCAGTCTCGATGTTTCAGAGAAGTACTCAAGCAATAATCGACCATTTCTCTGCAAAACTTATCCATGGCTGGAAAAGCTTATATACAGATCTTCTTTGTAACCCAAGAACACTTTTGTGAGAGAGGAGAGTATTTTGTTTGTTAAAGTATCTGGTGAATTCTGAGCTTTTTCTCCTCCTCTGGCCATTACTACTTGAATTCTGGAAACTGGAGCCATGAAAGTTTTATTACAGGTGCCCCATAAGCAGAGGAGTCCTGCAGAGAGCTGTAAATAAAGATGGTAACTGTTTGGTGAAGCAGTTTGTCACTGCTAACAGGCCAGACTTCAGATGAATGGCGGACAATGTAAGCATAACTACTGGACACGTTACTTAGCAAATTTGTGTGCTTGATACCAGGTCCACATTTGCCTTATGTAGAGGAAACTCCTCCTCATCTCTCATAAGTGTCAGTAATTTCTGCTATTAAAGGGAGGATCTGGTCCTTGAAACAGAGTAGGTCTTTTAGAGAGCCTAATATTAGGAAATAATATAACTGAAAGAAATGAAGTGATACTAAAGGAAAGCAGAACAGCTGAAGTTACATGAAGATTTTCCCTGCATTGTTAGCCTTCTTGGTGTGTTTACTTTGTGAGACTGTTAGCTGCCATGCGCTTTAGCCTTGCATAGGTAAGAGGGAGCCACTTTCTGCCTGTCCATGGTGCTCAATAGAGTGCTGCTGTAGAGAGGTGAGTCACTGCAGAGTGAGAAGAGCTTGTGTTGTCCTGCTCTTTTCCAAGGAATGGAGTTTTACAGGGAGTCTTACTATTTGTGCTGACATGCTCATGGAGGTTTTTGACTCACTGAGAGGTTTTGTCTTCTCTCTTGAATTCTGGGCAGTTGTCTCCAGAAATACTGTGTGTGAGGTTTGCTTGTTGTGATCTTACTACTTGTGCTAATCTGTTGGGTTTTGGCTTTTTTCTTTCTCTCTCCTTATTTAGATGAGACATCCTTGGAACAGCAGAATTTTTCCTTTTTCTCAATGGACTTAAAGGTGCATGAAAGCATATCAGGCAGCAGGACACAAACGGCCTTACCTAAAAGTACTTTGAAGTCCCAAGAAGGTAATTTGCTTCAAACAGTTTTATCATCAGTTACCACTTCCTTTGATGCGACTTTACTTAGCCAAGAAGAAACAGCCAGGATTTCAGAAGGGAGAAGCACGCCATTGGTAGATGTCTCCGTAACAAGCAATGAGGCATTCTTAAGTGATGATGAATTTGTTAGCTCATTTTCAAAGGCGGAGTGGACTCCTCCACTGAAATCTTTTGCAGTTTTAACAGATCATCACTCAGTTAGTACAATAGAGCCATCAAGAGAAATGTTAGAAACTGTGTTGCTAATGCCTTCATTATCTGTCCTTTTTTCACCATATGATATCTCAAAAACAGCACAGCCGAAGACTCCGTTGAGCGCCATCCCTGAACGCAGTAACACTCTTACAGAACTAAAGCCTTTTGTACCAGATCGTGAAATGCTAACAGCAAGCAGAGACTTGCTGTTGTACTCTCCAAATGCAGCTATTCATTTTGCTTCCTTTCCTTCAGAGACAGGAGTTGTGGCACAGGAGAACATTAATGCAAGTGTAACAGCTCTGCCTTTTGGGGCTGCTTCAGAAGGATCACCTTTTCATCTCAAGCTGCTGGGTAAAGCTAGCCCTGTGATCCCAGATGCCACAGCACAAAGTACAGACCTGTATGGTGATGTTTACCCCCATGGGAGTAGCAGGGCAGCAGAATCTCTCAGTCTAAGGACTTACCCCACTCGAAGCATTCCCTGGGCCACACCAGCTTCAACAGCGAGTGCTGAGCCCACTTTTTTTCCTATTAGTCTTCCACTCGTGTCTTTCCCGCTTAACTCAGCTGCCATTTCCATGAACTCTACAGTTCTTAATGCCAGCCTGTTTACACGTGAAGTCTCCACTACAGCACCAAATTTGCCTGCTGGTTCAGAAATACCAAGTCAATCAGAGCTTGTCAGTGAGCTCATGAGTCCAGTGCCTTTCACGAGATCATACAGTTACTGTCTGTATTGTGACTCAGTTTCACTTCTGCCAGAAGCAGGCTTTTCCCCAGAACCTGATGTGGGCTCAGGTGATTATGTTGAAACTATGTCCATCAAAGCCTCTGAGGTACAAGGCATAGCTCCATTTACAACCATAATTACTGATGGGTATGAATTAGAGGAGCCTACACCTGAGATTTTTGATACTTCTTTTCCATCAAGACCAGTTGTTTCATTGTCTTCAAGATTTGCAGAAATCCCTGATTCAAGTGTGTTTTCAGTAAGCATTACAGACACCAGAACGCCTATAACGATTTCTCCTTCCTACCGTCAGCTCCCTGGAGGAACATCCCTAAACATTTCTGTTGCCCAGTCCCTCCCTGTTCTGGAAACAACTTCATTGACACCAAGCACTCATGTAGAACTTCCTGGTGCCACCACCATTCTGTCTGATTCTGCCATTGTCCCAAGTGAGCCAGTAGCGTCATTTTCAATCAGTTGGACAACTTTGCTGGAATTGCCAGAATTAATGCCATCAGAATCTGTGTTTTTTCTTGACAAGACCTCTGCAAGGGAGAAACCGTCTTTAAATATTTCAGATTTTCCATCCAGTCTTTTATCAACACCGTTTCTTATTGAATCTAGCTACTTACCTTTATCAACGACCCTGCTAGATTCTTACTCTGTCATGCAAAGTGATTTATCAACACTCTTACCTCAGACTTTGTTGACTGGAACATCAGTACTTTCTGAGGATGTTACCAGCTGGGACTTAGCTACCACTGTCAGCTCTGCCAC
This sequence comes from Anabacerthia variegaticeps, assembly GCA_035583185.1. NCBI lineage: Eukaryota > Metazoa > Chordata > Aves > Passeriformes > Furnariidae > Anabacerthia > Anabacerthia variegaticeps. Next base: position 62,413,537 of record JAWWEW010000041.1, on the reverse strand, counting down.
TGACACCAAGGTTTCTCAGTTACATCTTGGCCAAACATCAACCTTTTATTCAAATGTATCATCCCTTCCAGAGGCACATGTTCCTGAAATAACGCCATCATCAGATTTTGACTCCAAGTCATCTGTGTTTCTGGAAGCGCCGTCGGTACTGCCAGTGGGCTCTGAAGTTGTGTTTACCTCAGCTGTTACAGGAGCTACCTCTCAGTTGGAGCCTTCGCTCTCCACCTCTCACTCCATGGTTCCTACCCTGGTGCTGCCCACTTCTGACACCCAGTCTGTTACCAGCAGCATCTTACTCAGTGAAACAAATCTGATCTCTTTGTTTACTACCTTTCCGGCAACTCCTGTCTTAAACGTATCTTCATCTCTGCTCTCAACTGCTCTGGCTTCTGATGAGGATATTGGTGCTACCGTTAACCCCACGCTGCTTTTAACATCTCGCAGCGAGGGCAGTGCTCCCACAGCCCTTCCTCCCACAGACCCTGACAACCTCACATCAGCTACCAGCACCATCAGCGTGATGCCCTTTCCTACAGCATCTCTGTCTGTGACCATGGCATTTGCTCCCACACAGTTCCCTCCAACTTCCAGCCCTCCCACTGGATATGAAGTTCCATCAGGAAGCAGTGGAACTCCTAGCACTGAAGCATCAGCTCCTTCCACCAGTGTCCCCACGACCACTACGGGCACAGCTGCGGGCAGGCCAGGGACATTCTCTTCCACTCCTCTGGAGACCACTACTGCATCTGAACTGGTGGTTGTAACTTCTGCTGCCACTACTACCAGGCAACCGTATGTCTGCGACATCACCGTTCCTGATGCTTACTTAGTCACTGCGGGTAAGATGTTCCTTACATTTTTATTTTGTTTTTCAGAAATCACTGTAACGTGACCCCCTAGCTAAACTGCAGATGTTGGATTAACTAAGTGAACCTTTCAAAGAAATACAGTGTAAATTTAGACAAAGAGCTGTAAAAGCACCGATTTATCATTTGTTCTTAGAAATAATAGAATTCATTTGAGTAAAGCCACTTGTGATAGTGAGTTACATGTACATTACACTGCACAGAGAATGAAATTGTCTTCTAAAATTGCTGATGCGTACATACAAGTACGCTGAGTTAGAAACTGCTTTATCATTTCATGGGTTGTAAATGAATGATACTGTTCTGCCAAACTCTTACATGTTCTGACTGAGTAAGTTTCTCCTTTCAGTTGTTGCTGCTGTTTGTAAAAAAAACACCTGCATGTGAGGTAATGTTGTAATACGCAAGAGGAGAATTGGTTTAAAAAATGTTTGGGTTTCGCTACCATTTTTGTAATTTTACCTTACTAGCTTATGTTTGTATCTTCCCTCCTCCCATACTTACTTTCAATTGGATTTGGTGTGCTTGTAACCAGAAAAAGTGACATTAATGTGTTTCAAAATTAATTGTCTTAGCATCTGTGTTTGCTTTTCTGGTGTTTTCCTACCTCTTCCTGGCTTGTTAACAAAACAATACCAGCAAACTAATCCAGGGCAGCTGCAGAAGTGCTGCATGTTCTGTGGTAAGCAACACGTTTTACCCTTAAGATTTAGTTGTAATGTGTAATACAGAATGAGCATAATCTCATCCTCCAGATATGTAGGTGATCTAGCTATGGTAGTGATGAGGAAGACCTTTTTTTTTAACCTATAATTTGAGCAGTTTTGTAGGCAAGTTGCTGATGGGAAGTAACTGCAGGATGACAACACGACAGTTCTCTGTTGTTTGCTTAACCCATAGTCACAGTGTGAAGCGTGACTGTAATAGACATGACATCCATTGAGATGTAGGGATTTTAAAGCTGTTTCTTACTCTGTGGATATCCCTTTCATTAATTAGTGTCACATTTGTTTATTCTTTATTTAGGAGAAAAGTAGATGCATATTTTCTGTGGCTTTTTTCTGACCTCATCTGCATTCCATGCGTTGCCTACAAAACTTTAACTGTGTTGTTACAGCAGGCTTGTTGTGCACAGGTCAGACTGAATGTGCTGTTACTTTCAGATCCCATTTTAATGCCTCAGTGGCCCTCTAGAAGATTCTTCTGCTAGAATGCTAAAGACGTTAGATACCGAAAAACAAAACAAGACAGAAAATAAACCTGGAGTTCCTTAAACTTTATGTGCAGTCACTTTTTAGGCTACAGTCACACCTTTCCCTGTTTCCTTGTCCGTCTTACCTGTTTGATGCAGTTGATCTCATTGCCTGCTTTTTCATGCATTTCACAATTGAAAATGCAGCTTTGAATCAAAACCCAACAGATAAAGCTAAAATGTATTTACCGACTGGCATTAATTTCTAGTGCTGGCCCGAAGAGCTGTTCTACGAAATGTCAGTGAATCCATCAGAGAAGTGCTCAGAGTTCAGTTCAGGAGATCAGTAGAGCTAGAGGTAAGTGCTATGAAGTGTGCACAAGTACTGTTTGATCAACGTGATACAATAGTGGGTTTAATTCACAAGCTAAAATGGTAATTCAAACAGTCCATGAGGTATTGCATCAGAGAGAGGTTTATTTTAACTTGAATGTTAGTCATGTTTTGGTTGGGGGGTTTTTTAATGTGTTTATTATGTCAGCTTTTTACTTTTAGAATGTCTTCATTTTCCAGGACAGATCTTTTTTGGTTTTGCCAGAGTTGAGCAAGCAGTGTCCAGACTCTACCTCTCACTTCCTTTGACTGCCAAATTGAAACTGAACTGAAGAACTTTTACCCTTCAAAATACCTGTTAAAAAGTTCTGTTTGCTCTGCTAGCTGATTATATACTTCGCACTATAAACAAAACCAAACCTTCGGCAGAGACTTGTGCTATTATATGTTATAAGTGATGCCATCAACACTTTGAGGAGAGGTGATGGAATCTCAAATGCATTATTTGGCAGGTGAAAAAAGCAGGGGGAGAAAAAAACCAGGTGTGCAATAGTAAGATGTTATTTTTAAGCCTTCAGATGGGTGTAACTCCTGTCCTTCCCCCACTCATAGGGCTAGAAATTGCTGTGTTCCTGGTTTTTTCTTAAAGCTTCCTCTGCTTTGTTACTGAAGGAATCGTCTTTGAACAATGTATGTGTTGTTTTCTAGCCTCCAGGTGACCTTCTGGTTGAGTTGAGGGTTAAAGTCTCTATTCCCCACCACTGTCTCAAACCCTCTGTCTGAGAGGAAAGGACTGTAAAGGTTGGTTGTACCTTTGTTGTACAATCAGATGCTTCAACACTGGGGACAAAAGGAAATATTTTAATGGACTTGCTGATGTAGATGAGGTTCAGCTACACTTGCAGTTTTGCATGTCTGTATTCATCTAGTTGTCATAACCGAGCACCACATTATCTTTTCTGAGTTAATGATCTCATTTTCATTACAAAATTATCTCAAGGAGCAGTTTGAATGTTGAGCATAACTTGAAATTTCTCCATGTGCAGAATCCCTTGACGCCTTTAACTTCTGCACCTCCCATAATCTCTGCACTCCGTAATTAAACAACTTCTGTCTGGTGTTTGGAATATACCTCTCTACTACTCAGTCAAGATAAAAGTGTTAGGAATTTCTGCCAAGCTTCAGCTATAGTGAACTGCCACTATAAATTATGTGTATTTTAGCTCCTTTTGGCAGTACCTGTTCATGAACTTTTTAGGAGTTTTTTTATATAAGAGATTTTTCTTCTGGTTTGTGAAATACCTTCAGATTGTGCAAACTGGCACAGTCAAGAAGTCAAAAGTTCATGAAGATAGAATGACACTAATTTCCAGTGACCTTACACATCTCAGTAATATGGAAGGGCTTACCTTCTTAACATCAGTAAGACAAACTCTGTTGCTAAATATTTGAAAGTTGATTGGAACAAATATTTGATGTACTACTTTATATTTTGGCCATTTAAATTCCTTCCTTTCATGCTTACTATTGCCTTTTAAAGCTCTCAACAGGAGATGCTTCTGAGAAGTCCTAAGGCTTCTCAGGTATGTGTTTTTATGAATAATGCAGTTAGTCTAGCTTCATTCTTGGCAAAATCTCTTTTATCAAAAGGAAAAAAAAAATCTCTGTGGAACCAGTTTTGCTTATTTTATGCTAGAATGCTGCTATCGTATGTGTTCTTTGTGATGCCTTGGATATGGGTTTTGCACTAAAAATAATCACTGGCAAATGTCTTCACCTCTAACAGTGGAATACTAACAGAACTGTTATTTTTAAGAAAGAGCTGCCTATACTAGCAGTGTGTTGAGTGGTGATGTAATGCGAAGTTTTAAACAGAATTTGTCTATCTTGCTAAACTTAATTAACCAAACAGACCTGACTTTTGTTAGTTAAGAGTACCCAGAAACCATGTGTGTGTTTGTAAGTTATGGTATGGTAGTGCACTTCTCTAAGCTGTTTTTTTACTGTGTCTCATATTACAGCTCACAGATGTTCCCTTGCTGTGATGTAATCTACAGTAAATCGGGAGAGAGTCTAGTTAAATTTAACTTTGTAGTAATGTATGCTTTAAAAATAAAATTCATGGCAATGATGGATTTAACTGCTGCTCACTTTAAGTAGGAAATAAGTTTAACACTAAAAGGAGAATTAAAACATTTTACCCGCAGCTTTTTTAGTTGCAGATTTGGTCTCTTGCTTCTTTATTATTTCAAACATTGTGAGTTGTTGAAGTGGAAAAAAGAAAAGGAGGCAGGCTTGAATCCTGCCAAACGAAAAAGCTTTTGTCAATTTTTTCTTCGCAAAAGTCCTTACAATGAAGTGAGAATAACCTAAAATTTCCAAGTTGTTTCCAGCTGGTCTCAACGTATTATATCTGCAAAAGAATAAGGCCCTATTGCCTGAAAAAGAGTAATTTTTGTCAACTTTCTCTGGTGTAAGCCTTATGATACTTGGGTAAGATCTGTTATTCAGTGTTCCCTTGACTTGACTTGTTGCACTGGAGTTTGAAATAAAATAGTGTTGGCAGTGACTTGCTGCCAGGACCCCTGGTGCCATTAAGTTCATGCCAACAGGAAAAAGGTTTTTGCCAGCCTCATTTGTGCTTGAAAACTTTACCATGCAGTATAGTGTACACCTCAGCCGCTTTGTTGTTGTATTTAACGTGGGTTTTGGGGTGTGTCCTTAGCCTATTGGTTTCTGTAATCCAAAATCAGTAAACTCTGCCTTCGAAGTAAGCAGTTCAGTTCGTTGTCAGGCAGTTAAATACTCCTTTCAAAGATGCCACCTTGTGGACTTGCTCAGGCTTCATAATCTGCTCACTGCCAAAGTGCTGGCTGGTACCCTTGAGGGTGTGAAAAACAATGAGAATTGTTGCCTTAGGATCTTGAAGTGCACAGAAGTAGAAGCTTTGTTTCATTTTTAAGACCTGTGAGCCTTTGTAGTCTGTGTTCAGGAAGTTAAACACCCTCTGCAGGTTCTTTACATGATGCTTAATAAGGTGGTGGTGAGGAAATTGGTTGTTTATGTTTTCTGCCAGATGTTTACACAGCACAATACAGTGCATTGTAGGCATGGATTAGGCTGTGGCAAAGGTGCACCTAATCAAATATTTTGGCAGGCAATAATCAATAGCAAATGCTTAGGGAACATCATAAGGGACAGAGTAAGGATACAGTGATGTTTTTCCTAAATAGTCTTCTAGCCTTTAGTAAATTTTGAGGCTTGAAAACTTTCTCTACTAGCGGCGCTCTCTCCTGTAACTTGGGTAACTTGGAATGAGATAGGCTGTATCCTGGAAACAGCAGAGTTGGCATAAATGTTGCACTTTGGAGAAGGGATAACTTAACTTTAGGTGTTGTAAGGGTTCTCTGCTTCTGCTGAAAGTTCCTGCTTATGCTGTGGGAATGGCTCCAAAGTGCACATGGAGTTTTGCGTGTTTCTCTGACTTCCTGGCCCAAAGCGTTAAGGTAAAAAATTTGTACTTGTTTAATGTAATAAATCTGTGCTTGTATACTTTAATAGGTGACACTCTAAAATGTGAATGGTTCAGCTGCTTAATTTGTTTACATCTAGCTGTCCTGGCAGTAGAGGTGAAACTTCCAAGAGAGGGTTGGATGGACAGCTGGGTTTGTGAACCATTAGAGCTGTGCCAAGAGCAGCTGTTCTCATTCATGAATCACGAATCGGGAGTCATGAGCTGTGCTCGTCTATCCTAGGTAACTTTGTAGACTTCTCTGTGAATTAGCTTGAAGGCTGGCGTGGGTCTGTTATTTCTGTCATATGAATTCGGTTGTAGAGAGGTAACTCTAGATGACCCTGTAATATCTTGAGCAGAAATAACTATTGTTTTGACTTGTAGTTGTTCTAATCTGCCTACCTCAAAGTTACTGTTAGAAGTGGGTTTTTTTGATGTCCACTGTGGAACTGCTACCACTTTTCTGCTGCAGTGAAGCACAGAAGGGAACCAGTTGTTAGCTGCTAAGCTGAAAAAGTTAATGCAAAATTCCGGGAGGGTGTTCAGCCTACCCTGGTGTCTGTGGTGCAGCACAGCCAGTCAGAGGTGGAGGCGGCTGAGTTAGTTATCAGAGCTTTGCTTTCATGTCTGAAATACCTAACTCTAGTGCATAAGTACATGCTGGCTCTGCTAGGCCTCTCTTCCTCTGCATATATTCTTTCAGAAATCACCAGCAAATTGTCACTGAGATTTGTAATTCTAATTCCTCTTTTTCTTGCCTTTCAAGCAGTCTCGTTTGCAAGTAATGGGCAACTTCTTTTGGCATGTGTTCTTCATTATAACTGCTGTTTCCATTTGACAAACTGAAGCTGCAGAGATTATTTCATCATGAGATAAAAGAATAAAATTTCAGATAAGAGGAACTGAAAAGAGCTGTGCACATTATTCATATCAAACAAATTTGAGTTTTATGGGTCTAAATCCATTTAAAATAAAAGCTGGATGTTGCATATATATGTGGGCCAAGAAGGAAGGAAGGCTTAATGAGCAGCATAGATTATTTTTCTCATTTCCTTCTGCTGCTGGAGTAGTTTCTTCTGATGAAGATGAGCTCTCTGAAATGCATGCTTTTTAGAGAACAGGAAAGAGCTGCTTGCTGTCTCATCTAAACAGCAGTTGCTATGAGTTTACACTGCAACAGAAATACCAGTAAGGAACATGTGGGTCACAATTTAAGCAGCACCACGCTTTTCAATAAGGCTGATCCTGAAGCTCAAGGTATCTGACGTATCCCTTCACCAATATGGCACCTGCAAGGTGATAGGATCTCTTCATTTGAGAGGTTCATCTCTGTTAGAAGCTTCAGGTCTCTACTTTAGGCTATCTGTGAGACTATCTTGTTGACTCTCAAAATATTTTGAAATGTGACAGCCTTAAGCAAATAAAGCTAACTAGGGGAGTAAACCAAAGAAGAAGAAAATAATGCTTGGGTAACAGGTGTTCTTGATACTGAGAGAGTTCCTCTGAAAGAGGGAAGACACTGCAGTATGTTTATATAAATAAAACCTTTCAATTTATTCCTACTTAGGTGACTGAGAAATGGTAGAAAATAGTGTCTGCATGGAAACATTCACCAGGGTTTATATTTGACTTACAATATTATTTCTCTTATGTGATGTCTAAGGCTCCTCAGTTTTTAAGAAAACTCAGAGTCAAGACACGAATTAGAAAAGGAGAATGTAATTGTGGTAACTGTGTTGAAATAAACAGATACAAATGTTCCCTGGAAGAAAATGCTCGAGTGTGAAAATTATATCCATAAAACATAGGTTATGTGTGTTTTACTCTTTGTGTGTCACACGTGAATGGTATAGATTGTATATGCAGTATATGACTGAAATGCAGAAGCTTTGTACACAGTTCAGTAAGTAAACAGAAATTTTGTATGGAAAATGTTATGTACGCCAGGGGAAGGAGGCGAGGGGGAGTGCTACTATGTGGGGATGTGATAAATCAGGAAGCGTCGAGATGGGTGTGTTGTACTGAAGAGATTCTAGTAGTTGTACCTAGCACAGGGGAGTTGCCTGTGATGCAGTGGAGCAGAGGCTGCAAGGCACAGCACTAACAGAGTGTGTGCTTCTGCTGCTCTTTGAAAAATAAAGATTGCAGTTTCCTACCTCTTGATGAAGTGCCTTTGAACTGCATGAGATTCTGTAGGTCTGAAGTGTTGCCAAATTTAACATTCAAGATTTTTTTCCCAAATTTCTGATTAATTCTTTTTTTTTTATTTTTTGGTAGGTTTATAAAATTTCCCCTAAATTTGCTTTCTTGGTGACATCAGGTCCTTTTGTTTACACTGCAATAGCTGTCATAAATGTCCTTGTGAACAGCAGTCTTCTTCGTGGTGAGGCCCCCATGATCCTCTCACTGCATCCTTCTTTCACTGTGCCAGACAACAGATTTCAAGTTCAGACAGGTGAGTTCTTCCTGACACAAAGAGGAGCAAAGGTAGCTTCGTACTGATTCACGCTTCTTCACTTGTGATTAAGTATGCAAGATTGAGTCAAACCCCTGTATTCTACTGTTGTGAATCTTAAGTCTGCATTTTTAGTGGCAGATTTGACGGGTCCATAGTTGAGAGATGATAAATTGTAAACTGCTAACCCTATAATTTCATGATTTATTCAGGATTCTTTTTCTTTAAATTTTAAAATAGGTGCACTCTTTTTCTTGCTTCAAAAGGGAAGAAAAAAAATCTGTGAAATATTTATTCATAAAATCACAGTGTAGCTACTTTGTAATGCCTGTGTCTAGTTTCAAATTAAGTTCATGTTAAATGCTACTCTTTTGTGTTGTCATAAATAGGAGAATTGGTGAGTAGAATTCATTGCTCATGTATAATGTGAGCAGGAGGATTCCTTATGTAGTATGCAGCTTTTCATGGCTGCTGTATTGCAGCAGTTTACATGAAGTTCATGACTCCTAATGATCTAAAGCAAAATAGTACCTGTGTAACAGATTTTTGAGAATCAGTGGTGTCATTTAAAACCTTCCAAGTCCTATTTGCATGATAAAACTGCCTGCCTGGTTGGTTGACTGTGTAATGAGGTAGTGACAGGGACTGAGCAAACAGGCAGAGAGTTAATAAATGTCAAGATGGTTCTGTTATTCGAGTATGTTCCGTTTGTTGTTTTTGCTTTGTTAATAATTGTATGGCAAGACATCACTTCTTTAACTGTGCAGGTGTGATGCCTTTTTCTGCTGTTTAACGTGGTCACATAGATAGACAATGGACATATTTTCTGTTCCTGAACCTGGTATAACGTTGCTGTTAGGGTCTGTTACCTAATCATGGTATTCCTTTGTGAAATCCACAGATGTGCATGTAGTTTAGGTCTGTGTGCCTGGCCGCATTCCTCTACGCTCAGTGTTTCTCTCCTGTCCTCTTTCTTTCTTTCCTCTGAAAGACTTTAAAATGTATGTATCTAAATTTAACAGATTGTTTGCTAATTTAGTTTTCTGAAAGTGTTAGACTGATACTAATGTCCATTAATGGACCCAGTATGTGGTCTTTTAGACAAGCTAAACACTTCGATTTCAGGCTACAAGAAAAAGATATTTGTTGCTTTTTTTCCTGAAGGTTTTCGTGGATCTGTTGGGTACTGAGGGTTTCAGTGTGGCAAATTTTGTGTTCAAGTCATGTGAAGTTAGTCACATGTATAAAGTGGAGGTCTTTAATTATACAGGAGAAAACAGCAGGTATTTTGTCACTAGTATCTTTCAGTAATCTATTTATTGCTGCAGGGCATACTAGTGAGTAGAGAATTTACTGCAGCAACACAAAATTTATTTCTACTGTATTCTTACCCAGTGTTTCACTGCATAAGCCCTGAGCTCCATGAAAAAAAAAAAGATAGCCCTGTGGATTCTGCTGCTTGTTTTGTTCTCTCTTGTGGAGAGAGAGAACTTGTCTCCAGGAATAACATGTGCCCTTTGTCTTCAGTCCTTCAGTTTGTACCTCGAAACATGGATATTGGGTTCTGCAACTTTAGCCAGCGCATTGAGAAAGGGCTGACAATGGCATTCCTGGAGGTGAACAAACACCAGGAGTTCTACAACTTCACTGTGCAGGTAAGAGGATAAGCATATTTTGTGTCTGTCCCTTTTTCCTCACCTTTGGTTATCCTGTGTTTCATCCAGACAGTAAAATGAGTTAGGCGTTCACTGACTGTCACTTGCAATCCAGAGCATGTAAAACTATGAGGATTTGTTGTGAGGTCAGTTGGTTTTTTTCCTCTGGTACCACATTTCCCTCTGGTTTCAAGCTTTTTGAAAGACTGATCCAAGATGATGATTTATATCCAAAAACATTATTAAGTATGATAGGGTATATATTTTTTCAAAATAAAACTGTCCCAACCCTTATAAAAATAATTTCCATCAGATTTTACTATAACAGTGGGATTTACTTAGAAAGCTTTTGTTGGAAGACAACGTTCAGTTTTCATTGCCGTGCAGGGGATCCTGTTAAGGAATATAGGAGTTACATGCACTCTGCATCATGTGACTAAACGTACTAGTTGCTTCTGAGGTCTAGAAATACTTACAGTATATGGTATCTGTGACAGCTGCTGCTGAAACTTCATACATGAAAGGTATTGCATATGTACTGGGTCCTGAATCACATATCAGAGGTTAAAACTCCCTGGAAAATCAGTAATTCAGTTTGATGAGACCAATTCCCTCTTCTGTCTGAGTTCTTACATGTAATCTAACTTTGTTGTAATACTGAAATCAGTAAAAATTGTGTCACCTTTTTTAACTGATACCATAAATGCCTATCTGTGGTACCCCAAAATAAAATCAGGAGGAAAAATGGGATAAACTTAATAGTGCCTAAAGTACTGTATAAGATATATACCAAAGGGCTCAGACTTGTACAGATGAATGACCAGTGTGACTACATAGACTGAAGGCGGAACATGCAAAATCATTTCTGGAACTGTTAGCTTAGAAAACTTATTTTAAATACGTCCTTACTGTCTGGAAGAGGTTTATCTACATTAACACAGCTGCTGTGTACATTGGTGCCAATAAAGTCTTCTAACCAGTGGTAGGTTTTGGGTGTGCATGTTTCAGGAGGTTTCAACCAAAAGAACATCCATTTTCAGAATGTTTCTTTTCCATGACTCCTTTCTGTCTGTTTCATGCAGTTTGGCATTCATCTAAAGACTTTTTTACAACTAGATCTATTTTGCCAACTCTCTTGCTAGGTGTTTTTTTTCATCATTTTCTGGACTGTAGCTTTCAGATCATTCTGGATTATGAGTGACTTTAAATGATAACTCTGTGAAGAGGAATTCACATGCAATTTTGCCTCTTCTGAGACTCAGCAGGCTGAATCAATCTGCAACAGATGTTTCTCTGTTTTGATGTGAATTTGCCACTATTAGATGAGGGGAAAAAGTCTGTCAAGGAGTGAATGAAAATGCCAGTAACTTGATTTTGCTGACCCTGCTTCAATCCTGTCTTTTCAGATACTGAACATAACTCTGAGCAGGCCTGGGGCAGCGTTTCGGCAAGGGCCCGTGAGCATTGTCTTTGCCATCCGAGATAAATACGGTTTTCTAAATGGGTCTGAAGTCAGTGAGCAGCTACGAAACTTGTCTGTGGTGGAATTCAGCTTCTATCTGGGCTTTCCTGTGCAGCAAATCGCTGAACGTGAGTATTTGCTCTTAGCCAATTCTGCAAAATACTTGTTTCTAGTGTCTTTCTTTTTGTGCATTAGTGATAATGCAGCTTCAAGTACCTAACTTGTATCGTGAATTCTGCAGAGCAAATCTGTGTCCCTCTCTGCTCACATATCGGTCATCCAGAAGCTTGTTGCTTTTCTCGTCACACTTTCCTTTTGTGCTGGGCCAGTTGGGTTTTACCTGGTTTCGTTAGTCCACTGGTCTTAGTCCAGATTAAAAAAAAACACCCAAGGTGTGTCTTTGTGGTTATGTCTACAGAGGCCTTTGCTACTTCTCAGCAGGGTTTACTGCCTTGGGCTTTTTGTTGCATTTAACTGTGTCCCTGACTTTTAGAAAGCCTGAGACACTGGCCACATAAGCCTTTATTTACCCATATAGTCTAAGTGATCTGTCATTCAGCAGCAGTGCTTTTATTGAGTAGTCTACTATGTTTTGAGGTATTACCTTTCGAGTTTCTCTCTCACTTTTTATGTACCAGTTGCATTGCAAGCAATTTTTTTTCAGACCATCATCATCCTAAAGTTAGATGAATAGGAACTGCCTGCATAGCAGAGCTTGCTTAACACTCAGCCTTGACAACTTACGTTTGGTTAGATTTTTTCAGATGACTCATGAATGTAAGCAAGATCATGAGAGAACAGTACTTGCCTTTCCCTCCTGGTGGGTGTTACTGTTAACTCAGTCCATTAATTCCCCGTTTCTTCTATCTCACTGTGATTTCCAATGCAGATTTTTAATTTTTGGAGTTATTTCTTTGAGCTGTAGAGGTGCATAACATCTAATACAATGAGTTTTGCAATTCAATTAAACACCTAGTGGAAAATCAGGCCTAATGGTAGCTGGTGTTCAGTATGCAGCTGTGTATGTCAGTGAAGATACTATAATGAGAGGGACTGTCAACACAAGTTGATCTCCTTAACACCTTTTAATCTATGTAAGATGCACAGAATACTTCTCCATTTACTGGAAGTATTTTGAAAGTACTGATTTTTTGAAGCTTTTTATTTTAATGTTTCAGAATTTTTGATCCCTCAACTCCCATAATCAATTAAAAAGTGTATGAGGTTGTTGACTCATTTTCTTTCAACATTTCTGCTTTCATTTGGTCTCACATAGAGTGTGTGCCTGTGCAGTGGTAGCTATATTTAATGCAGCCAGGACCAAAAGTCTTGAAAATCCCTTTCCATAAATGATTAACATTTTGTTCTTGTGAGGCCACAGAATGTCTCAGGTTGCATGTGGGCTGTGGTCTTTTTTTCCCCACACTGAATTCAAATTAAATGTTGCTCTTGCCTCGGTTGCTTGAAAGACACTTCTCTTTACTCTGACTCATCTCTTTTACACATTTGACCTAGAGCTTATTTAGCTTTTGGTCTCCTTGGTAATATTTTTGATTGTGGGGCTTTTTTTCTCCTGCAGTGTACTACATTGGGTCTTACAGTTTTCAGTTTTGTCCACATTTTCTGAAATTATATTTGTAGTGCATTTGCAGGTTACCCCTTGCTGTGAATACATCTTCTAGATTACACGATGAAGCTACAGTGAAATTAAGTGATGATAACAATTTCTACCAAGGCTGCTGTATCCTGAAAGAGAGGCTGGTCATAGGGGAAAAACTTTCCTGTTGAACATGCATGTATACTGTTCTTGGGGTTGGAACTAGATGACCTCTAAGGTGCCTTCCAACACAAACAATTCTATGTTTCTATTTTCCTTTTCTTAGGAAATTTGAAATTTTTTTTAATGCTCATAGCAGGAGCTCTCCCTGTGTTCACTGCATGTGGACAGTGGGGATGATTCCAGGCTGATGCTGGTGGAGTCTTGTGGTAGTTCACATGTCAGTGAGAAAGCCAAGAAAAGTAAAATGAGTGAAGAGATCAGGATTTTTAGGAACAATGAAGTCCTCACAAAGTTTGCAATGTAGTAAATGTGCAGATTTGGTGGATATGGTGTTGTAAATTAAGGAATATCTTGTCAGTATTTGACTTGCTTTTTGTTAGAGGAACTCAGACTTCCTGTAGATTGAACCCACTGCAGGACAGCACATTTTGGTTTGAAGTGGTCTAGGTTGGTCTCGGTGGTGCTTTGATGCGTTTGTAGTCACTGTTCTGGAATACCCGATATGGTGCTGTTTGATAAGCTGGCAAAGTGGGAATGCAGTTTCTCAGATTATTAGAGCTATGGATACATCTGTCAGTGAGCCCCAGTATTAATGAATGTAGCTCAGGTGCTTTTATCAACAAGGCAACCACACTCAGTTATTTTCAGCTGTTTCTGCAACTTTTTTTCATTGTTGCTGTGAATGTATTTTGAGCCTAAGTATTTTAGATCTTCAGTATTCAGAGCCAGAAATCCTGTCCAAAGGCTCAGCAGCATTGGGCAGATCCTTCTTGAGACATCTTATTCGACAGTCTGTTGAGGGTGACTGACAGCCAGATCCTCAAAGCTCCTTTGGCAGGAAGATGCTTCAATGTTTTTGTTTTCTAGGCCCTGAACTCTCTGCATTCATACTCTGCCTTGGTCTACAGAGCAGTTGTAGCAGGGAAGGTGTTGTGACGGTCTTCCTTAGACAAACAACTGCTTTGGTGTGTGCAAATTAATATGCAGTTTTCTGCTTTCAGTGTGAATTTTTCTGGGATTCTTGGATATTTACATATAAACAATTGACATATGTTATTGCTTATGTGTAAATATGAAATGTTCCATGCCATACTGTTCTATGCTATTTGTGCCTTAGTTATCAGGCATGCTAACAGTTAATATTCTTGGTGGTGACTTTTCTTCTTCCCGTTGAGGACATTGTATATGATTTTATAGCATGCATCTGAAGAAAAAGAAAATACTTGTAGGTGAGCTGAGCTGTAGGGCTCAACCCCCAGCTTTGTGGGTTGAAGTTGATTTGTACTGAGGAAAAGCTGCTTGTGCATCTCCACACTGTTAAGTGAGACCTTGACATCAATATCCCAAATATGAGCTGTGTTTGAAGGAATGCATTTTATCCCTGCCTCTTGTAATTTTGCCTTTCACACATAGTCCTCTCACTGTTTTTATTCACATAAATAATGCTGTTGATACTTTTAACCGTGTGGGTTGTCCCTGTGCAGTGCATCATTAGCACCAGGAATTTTTTGTCAGCTTTTTTCCCCACTCACTTTGAATCAGGACCAGTAGTGAAAGTTGCTAGTTTGATAGAATTGAACTGTTCTGTGCAGGAATAGGGATGATGAATTGGCCAAACCTGGAAATTTCCAGACTTTCTTCTTTCCTCACAAGAGTCCTAGGTGATTTCAGCAACATGCTTATATTCAAATGTCAGGTTTACACCTTTCAGCAAGTTTATTTTACATTGTCCACCTTATATTTCACGTTTCAGATTGTAAGTTGGTTAGATGGTCACTACCTACATGTCAGCAGAAAGAAAAAAGAGTCTGATCACAAGTTTTGGGTGCCAGTTCATTAAAAATAATAGGAAATAATATATTTGGTATCTCTTTATGACTGGAAGATTTCTTGGTGGACAGGCAAAGGCTAGCTATGGAGTAAATGAGCAACATTTGCTTTCATGAGCTTCCTCTGAATAAATCTCTTTGTTTTTATTATGACTTTAAATAGAGTCGCCTTGGGACTTGTGATTTTTTCAGTGCTAAGTAGCACTTTGATGCATGTCATCTATTTTGGCTGTTTTAGAGATGTGGCAGTGCCAATAGGGTAAAATAAAATTGTACGATATGGTCCAAAGACTGCAAAAGTATTTGGCAGTTTTTTTCTGAGTGGACTTTGGATCAGAGTTCTAACAGACACAGTGTGTTACTTTTGCCCACACCCCCTGTATTTGCATGGAATCTTATTAATTAATGCCTTCATTTTCAAAATACTGTACTCCCTCCATGCTTTCTACTACTGTTCCTCCGTTTATCAGAAATAAGAACAATCAACATGATACTGGTTCTACCCTGTATGGTCCCAGATATCTCTGTAGGAGAGAGTCAGAGATCCTCGGAGCATCTGGCAAAGCCCACGCTGCCTGAGTGATGTGCTTCAGACTGCTGTCAGTAGGTCTCTGGGTGACTGGGTGACCCCTTGGCTTTTCAGTCAGCATTGAATCAATGCTATTACACGGTATGGTGCTTCAGGGCTGCCTGTTAGAATCTTCTAATGATCTACTTCATTAATGCATCTATAGTCATGAGCAGACCAGCTGCAATCTAACTAATAATTGCATTTTGTCTATCCAACTTCCCCCTCAGAATAACAATCAGTCTGTGCTGTTGATAATCATTAGTTCCAGGGGACATTAGAAATCTTGCAAATAAGATCTTTCTGCAGTGCTGAGACTCCAGATGATCTCAAGATCTGGCCACATGTGTGTTAGTGAGACACAGGAGTGACCTGTGAAATAGGAGTTGGAACCTGTATTTGCTCCTGGGCACCCTTCAGCTTTAGTAGTGTCCATTATTTCATGCATTCTATGTCAGGTTTTAGAACCCAGCCTTAGTTGCCAAAGATCACAGCACATCATCCTTTTCAATGTCAAGATTTTCTGCTCAAGTTGGTTTATTTTTAAATTGCATTAATTCTGTGAAAAGTTTAAGTGAATAGTCACCCAGCAATTTGCATGAATTAAATCATTTTCAAGTACTAATTAGAAAAAGTGTGAAGAGCACATTAAGTATTGAAGCAAAACATGGTTTTGGTTTAAAAGAAGAAAAAGCTCACAACTGCAAGCAGCTCAAAGGATTGTGGTCATGGGAAGGTTTTTGATTTCCTTATCATGGGCTTTCCATGCTTTGGAAAACAACGGATCCAGTTTAGTTTATGCTTTTTGTTCAGGTTGTATTTCTAAATTGAAGTAAACAATTGTGTGACCAGAGTAAATAAAATTCCAATCAAAAAGCTACAATCAGAAGAATCGAGTAGCAGGATGCCAAAAATAGATGTGTGTGTTTAAATGGACTGTAAGGTGCTTTTTGTGTGTCTGAGAGTTTTGGGAATTTAATGCATCCTAGTCACTTGTAGAGAGGACCAGTGTTTTCCTGGACCGTGTTCTGATACCCTTTTGAATACTAAGTCACAAAGTACCTCACAGGTGGTCCTCTTGAAGCTAGTGGTGCTACTATTGAAATGAAGGTGGGAAACCCCAATTTGCAGTTTTTGGTTTTTTTCCAGTTAGAGTATTTATAAATCTATGAAAATAAAAGATAAAATGTAACTAGTGATTCTTTTGCTATTGCCTTATCAAAAAAAATCTGAGGTTTTCCTAAGAGGCAAAAGAATCAGTTTTTAGGTGCACTGACAGAGGACAGTTTCACTACAAATTATTGCATTATTAACTTAGAAAAATTGTTCTTTTCTACTTCTCTGAAGCATGCAGTAGTGGCACACTATTCTACAACTGAAGACATCTTTACTCTAAATTGATCCAGCATGGGCCAGGTCATTTAATTGTTATGTGCTGCATTCTTTGTTATGTGCTCCATGAAATTAACCTTTGTATAATGCATAGCAAACTGCATCTGGATTAAATATTTTGAGAAAGTTAAGACCGTTCCTTTTCCTTATTGCTGTAGTGAAGCTTAAGACTTCCCTTGAGAAAACTGTCGGCCCAGCCCCCATCTTCACTTCTTTCCCAACATGTCTTTACTGCTCTCCAGTGGAAACCTTGGGAAAAAGTCTTATCCATACTGAAGTCAGTAGAAGTAGACGGGTTTACTTCACTGGGGCAAGGATTTCACTTTGGAGTAGAGCTTTTTTTGAAAAATTTAGAAATCAAAAATCTTGGAGCCACCAAGCCAAACACAAATCCATGAGTTTGGTCTACAGCAATGTTTCTACATGCACTTATTTGTGTTTTTTGTAAAAAAAATTATCAAGGTGGTTGGTTCTTTTAAATGCTTCCCCTGCACAAGTCTGGAACACAAATCATATATATTTAGTTCTCGGCTTTACATTTAGTGCTTCCATGTAGTTTCTGCCTCAGAGAAGGTCTTATTTTCATCCTGCGACACTCATGAGTTGCCTCATTGCCCTTTGAGCAAAACTCTGTTCCTGCAGCTAGCTCAGGGAGAGTCACAATTCAGACAGTGAGCTTTTAAATGTCTAGGAGCAATGACCTCGGTGCAGCAGCTTGAAATCTTTCACGTAATAAATGTGACTGTTTCAGTTAGCTTCTTTTTGTTAGAGACGAACTGGGGAGTGCATGTTTGGAGCACTTTCCTTACCGTTGTGTCTGCATTGCCTCAGGAGCAGTAATGCATCTGTGTAAATAAGATGCTTGCCGACAGCATAAATTATGAAGTGGCTTCTTTTTTTGTGTGTGTGTTATGTTGTTGAGAATACTGTTCTTATGGATGTTTTTCCTCCATTCTGTTTTTCCCTCAGCCTTTCATTATCCTAAGCTTAATGTGTCCCAGTTGATGAAATCTTCCTGGGTGAGAACAGGTATGTACAGTCTCTGAGTAAGTAAGAGTGCAATTATTTTTGTTAGTGGGATAACTAGCCCACATAAATATTGATAGCTTAGGAATGCTGCATTTTTATGAGGTAATAAATGTCTGAGCTGAAGAAATTCTAAAACCAAAGGCCTAGTGACCTGGAATATCAGGGAAATATAATTCCCTGTTCTAGAATTAACTGCTGCAATTCCTTGATAACACGTGCAAAGCAGTTTTCTTCTATAAGGCAGTTCATTCTTAGTGAAACAACTCAGACTGTCAGGCATAAAGTGTCTACTCTGCATGCTGTCAATATGCCACATTGATTTTTAAGTTTTTATTTTATTTTAGCAAAAATTAAAATTTTCCTTGTGTGGTGCTTTCTACCAAAGCATGCCAGGAGTAAAACTGAGTGAAAATAAGTGCGTTCTGAGTGCAAGAAAGGGTTTCACATTTCACTGATCTCTTGTGATTTTTTTCTCAGAAGGTCACTGCAACCTAAGTCTTCTGAATGTTTTATTCTGTTATCCACAGATGTGGTTGAGCTGTCACATTTAGATGCTTAAAGGCCGCTGAGGTTGCCCGAATGCTGTAGGTTCTACCTGCTGCTTTTCAGCCTGAATGGTGACCAGGCCGTGCCTACCAAACTTGCTCTTAGGGTTCAGATGCCCCCACTGGATACAGTTTTGTCTTCCTACGACTCTATCACCGGTAGTTCACCTGTCGTATGGACTTTTTTTCTAAGTATCCTTGTCTTCTCTCACCAGTGACCACTTTACTTTTTAAGCAGGGAACCAAGTTGTAGTTTAATTTCTGAAGCCCACACAGTTTGTTTTACAGAAGAAAGATTTAGAATTTCAGATAATGCTCACTAACATGAGAGAAGTTCATATGTGTGTCTCATATCCAATGCTGTCCTTCCTTAGAGATTTATGTTGGCTTTTTCAGTAACACTCCCTCCCACTTTTGCTCAGCCTTAGGTTTATCCATTGCTGCTGAAAGTGTCCTTAAGTCTTGCAATAATAAAAGGGTTCTTCCAGCTCAGAAATATGTGCCCTTGGATTTTTAAAAGCTTCCCAACTGTTAAGATTTTGAAGGCCAACTGCAGCAACTTATTTTGCTATATAAGAATTTTTTGAAATCCCGGTTCTTGTAGGCAGTCTGAGAAGAGCTAGTAGATTTTGGCTTGGTCAGTCCTTTCAGTCAGTCTATTGTATTGTAAGGCTAATGAATCATGGCATAGGGAATGATGGAATTTATGCATGTAAAGGTTTTTAATATCAAATTACCCAGATAGCTGTGCATGTATCCCAATAGTCATAAAACACTGGGATATGCAATGTTCTCTCTAGTTCTCCCTCTCAGTTGTAGAATACAATTCATGCTAATAAGCATTAATTTGCTGACACTGAAATCCAATGCATAGGCAAGAATAGTTTTCTACTTGGTGTATATAATAGCCTTAGGTCACTGTCTATTTTACAATTTAATTCTGAGATACTTAGTCTGTGATTGAATTTAGAGGACAGATGCTGTCACTCTCTGTGAGAAATCATGAAAATGTTTCCTTTTTCTGACATATGCAGTGAAAAGCTTGAAACTGAAAAACTGGTTTTAGTATTTTTGTTTTAAAAAATAAAAAACCACCTATATTTAGTTGATCTTATCTAAGTAGGTGGCTTTTTATTAAGCACCACACTTGAAAAAATGAATTTGGAAACACTGAAATGGGCTTCTTAAAAATATAAACCATTTAGTGGAGAGGCACTGGAATTAAAACTGAATTTATGTTATTGCAGTCAGTTGGTTTACTATCATGTAGGATTGCTCTGCTAGGTCATTTGAATGACTGTGGCTCCGTTCACTCCACTTTTCTTTAACTGGATGCCATGTTGCTAGTAAAGGTCCACCGTTTTTTTCATGTTTCCTCGGGGATTTCTCTCAGCATTAGCTGCCCCAGTGACCCCAGGGTACCTTGGCTGGAAAATGGGCAGGGTTGCTAAGCAATTTTTTTGTGCCATTATAGGCAAGCTTGTTGATCTTTCTCTTATCTAGGGAAGTTGCACTTGAATACACAGCTTCATTCACGTGCTGTTGTACTTTTTCCCCATGATTCTGAACCCTTGCCTACCCCATCTCCAACTCTGTATCACTTCCAAACACAACACTTTGAGTGAAATAAGTTGCAGCAAACGATTTAGACTAAATTTTCTCTCCTGTTGGTTTTTAAATTCACTGAATGCTCAATAATGCTACGTATTTTTAAAATTGAAACTGTTTCTTCAATATCCTACATCTGTCCAGCCTAGTTAAGATTCCGAAAAAGTCCTCTGCCAATGTTTATGGTTTTATTAAAAACTTATTTCTTTTAACTTTTTCCCACCCAGTGTCCTCCTTTCCAACACATAACTTCTGGCTGAACAGGACAGTATTCCCCTATGAACACAGCTGCTCTTGAATTGCCCATGAGCTGTCACAGGGTGACTCAAAGCTTGCAATTGACATTGCAGAAAAGACACTGATAAGTTTTACTAATTAATTTGTCTTTCTTGTGTTCCTTTCTGTGCAATGTAGTCCTCTTGGGTGTCGTTGACCAGCGAATTCAAGAGGAAGTGTTTCGGGCTGAGATGGAACGGAAACTTGCTCACCTGCTGAACGAGGCTTTGGTCAGAGGACGGATATGGAGGCGAGCCAGTTTTGCAGGAAACAACATTGTACAGGTATTAGCAGCTCAGAATCAGAGGAAGAAATATAAAGGGTAATAAATTACTGAATAAGCTAATATTGTCCGGGTTTTGAGTTGAGAAATACAACTCAAAAGCATGTATTACATTTAGATAGTTGATGATTCCTCTGTTTTGCACCTAAAATATAGTTCTAACAAATAATTTCTTGTCTTTAAAGCTAAACATAACGAATGTAAATAACTGATTACTGTAAGCACTGACTAAAAATTTCTGATGACGTCTAAAAAAAAAATTGAAAATTATTTTACAAAAATCTGATTTTAAAAACTTTATTGTGACTTACATGAGACGCCTAGCAAAAGGAGACAGAATGATTGTCTGAAAAAAAGTACTCTGCTGGAACAGCTCTCTGTGGTGTTTTTCTAGTGGTGTAGAAGTACAGAATGAAATTGTATGCAGTTTGATGTAGCAGTAGAGTAGTGTATTCTCCCCCTTAACTTCTTGTTTGTTACAGTACTCCTGATCACAAGGTTGACTTTCAGGTAAAAATGAGTAGTCATGTCAGGTTTTGCACACACGGCAATTTCTGCTATCTGGATTGTAGTGCTGCTTTAGAGTTCTGTCACAGGTGGAGCTATTCACATAAAGTCCAAGAAGACTTGGATATTTTATTTTAAGTTTTAAATTCTGACACGTGTTCTTTCTAGTCAGTACTACAAACTGAAAGCCAAAGTACTTTTTAATGGCTCATCTTCTTAAAAATTACCTTTTCCAGCTAATTCATTGACAGTTGGTTTACCTCACAGATGCCCTTCTAGTCGTTCAGACCTATTATCTTTATTTAATTTAATCCTACAATTTTTGCTGCCAATTAAATTTCCAGATGTTGGGATAGTCTTACTTTTGTTTTCCTGTCTCAGAAACATCTGTTTCAGTAATAGAGATTTTATTTTATTTTTCTTCTGTACAGCTTTGAATTGCTGTAAATAGATGTGTGCTTTAGGTCTTCTATTCCCCGCACCTCTTACTGCACTTGGTTCTTTATGCCTTAGTCCTCCGTTTGCATGTAAATTAAACAAATATTCCTTATGTTGCTAGCAAAAATACCACAGCCTATGAAATGTGTATGTTTAGATTACAGTTTTATGATTTTACATAATAAAGTTCAGGTAGTTTATTTTTGCATGCACAAAATTACAGGCATATCTTTTTTTAGCTAAAGAATAGTATTTTGGAAAGTGAAACTACAGCATTTTTCTTTTTACTTTATATTACTTACTGGGACATAAAACGAGGCCTGCAGCTCACATTGCAGTCAGCAATGCTGCTC
Source organism: Anabacerthia variegaticeps (assembly GCA_035583185.1). Lineage (NCBI taxonomy): Eukaryota > Metazoa > Chordata > Aves > Passeriformes > Furnariidae > Anabacerthia > Anabacerthia variegaticeps. The sequence goes on along the minus strand of JAWWEW010000041.1, from coordinate 62,391,452 downwards.
GTTTATGCCACTTAAGTAGTGCAAAAAGTCTGCCAACTGCTGTCTTTGGGCAGAGGAAGATTGTCTTCATTACAGTCAGCACATCTTGCCCTCCCATGTAACACAGGGCTTCTCCAGACACTCACAGTCCACACCTTTACACAGTGTTAGAACTGTAATGCAGGAGATGTGGAAGAAGGAAGGCTGAAGAGATACTTTGCTGCAAGGTGTTAGTGATAGGTGTCCTGCTTTCCTGTACAAGAACAGCAGGTACCACCAGGTACTATAGCTTCCTGGGAGCTTGCTTTGGCAGGATGTTCAGGTCTGTGGCAGGTGAGGCAGCCTTAGAGGCTGTTGTGTGCAGCTGGACTGATGTACCTGGTAGCAGACTCCTGAGTGAAGGATTGTTTCCTTCAAGAATATTCCTCTGAGGATCTGGTCCATAGTAATTTGCCATAAACCTTTTACTGGTGCTATTTCTGTTTCTCATAGCTAAGTTTTTAAGCTCTGTTTGAAGTGTGTTGTATTTTTGTGTCTGTTTGTGTCTTCTGGGACAGCTATTAATGTGTTTTTGTGTTTTATCTTCACATTTTCCCATATATATTTCTTGCACACAAAACAGTGACTGCTGTGATAATAGAGCACAATGAAGTGAAAATAAGAACAGAATCTGACTGCAACACCAAAGTGTTGGATAGTTTTATTAACAGGATATGCATATTTCTATTAAAGACTAGACTCACATTTCGCTTGTGTTGTGACCCTGTAGACCAGAGTTTTTCCTGGGGTGAAAGATATTTATAGTGTATTGAAATGTGACATTTCTAAGCTCTGTGGAAAATCAGGACTGCGGGTCAGAAGGTGAAACAATTATTTGTGAATGTTACTGCAGGCATATTAGTTTCCTTTCACATACTAAGGAAGTAGAAGTGACACCTTGTGAGGTTCAGATTTCATTTCCAAAGGCATGTGTTAGTGTCTAAGAATGTTAAAAATTATGCTTTAAATCTAGACACTCTGAATAAGAGCTTTGGAGTGTGCCCAAATATAATGCTTTCCCCTCCTGTTTGCCTATCTGTGCTATTAACAGGTGGCATTCCATGATAAAAAGAGGAAAAAAGCCTATAACCATTATGTCCAAAAACCCCTGAAACCTCACACCTGATTGTTATACATGAGATAGTTCCATTGGCTTTTGTGTGATGTTCGTATTAATGTCTCATGGAATAAGTCATGGAGTGTATTTTCAGTAAGCTGTTGCTGCAAATCTGAAGGCACATGCTTAATGTGGTTTGCATTGCATCTGCAGAGGTCAGGACCTGTGCTGTATTTTGTCAATAGTTTACTGTAATAGCTCAATTCTCATTACTTTTTTTGAGAAATTAAAGGACTTAATTGCTGTTTAAAAAGACATCAGGAGCTAATAAAAAATTAGTAATTTTCCTTCATTTCAATGTGCTTGGCCTCTTGAACCTAACAGAAAGTGAAAAGATGATCCTAGTAAATGACAAAAGGATCAGTGTTGTCATTTAAAGGACATGTTAGGCAACATGTGAGTTGCAATGTGTAAATAGCAGCTATGAAGGGACATAATGACTGAATTGAGCTTTTCATTAAGGCAGAGATTCATTCTGTTGTCTTTCTACTAACAACTTATGTGTCTCTGCCAAGTGTGTAATCTGAGGAAAGCCCCGGTCTTGCTGTGAGTTTTTAGGTTTATAAATAAAGCCTTTGGGGACTGCTTCTGCTTTACCTTTTCCTCAGAGGCTTTTCACCCCTTTTCTGGCCACCCAGGGCAGCAACTGGCCCCTCTGTCAGGTTGCCCACACAGCCTGTTCCTACCTGTGTATGCTGTTGAGACCACAGTACAGCTTGATTTAATTGCCCAGACACTAAAATCCTACAGAAAGCAGAATCTGCTTTGATTATTTTTTTCCCAAGGTGATGAATGTAGCGAAAAAGGGGAAATAACCGTCATGCATGCATTTTGGAGATTGTGTGTACGTGTTGGCTTGTGTCTGAGTAGTGCTTGTGCCTTTGAAACCTTGAAATAGTTCACCCAGGGGTTCCTTGCTCCTGTGGGGGTTGCTGACCAGGGCATCCCACTGACTGGCTGACCTCTGCAAACTCCTTGGGAGCTTCCTCACCACTTGGATTTCCCCGCTTTACATTATGAACTAGATTTGGTTGCCAAGGCAACTCTGTTCACTGACCTATGATATTCTCTTGAAAACACTTTTTAAATTAAATTTGCTGACACCTGAACACAGTTAAGCCTTTTCTCTGTGGAGGTTAAATGCAAATCTAGTATCAACAAAGGTGGTATCGTTTATGTACACAGAAGTTGAATTGGTATTTTCTTTTTTTTTTCCCCACTTTCTTCCTCCCTTGCATTGAAATTCTTCATGTCCTCCCTCGCTGTGTCACCCCTCACTGCCAAAGTATAGCTGTAAAATGTTTAAATGCTTCCTTACACCTGGGCTGCTTTGCTGACTATCTGGAAAATAGTACTTCTGCTTGCATTCCTAGCACTCTCAAGGATAGAGACAAAACCAGTCTGAAGCTGTGCACAGTATAATTTGGAACAATATGTCACAAAACTTAGTATACAGAAACTGTATAAAATGTAGGCACAGTGACTGTGTACTTCAATTCAATGACCAGACTTAAACAGTTCAGATCCAGTATGCCATTTTCTGTGCTGAAGCTAACACAGAGGTAAGTAAAAACAATCAGTAAATAAAATCTACTGAGTCAATGGGACAGAGATGAAAATTGAGGTACTGATATTGTCACAGTTGCTGTGTTTGTGTACAGGTCTAATTGTCTTGTGGTTGCCTCCAGAATACTCTTTTCAGTCATTGGCTTTCCCAGACTAGAAGTCCATAACCATCTCACTTTGGTTTTGAAATTTTGGCTGCAGCTTCTCTCTGTATGGTGTGAGCAGTCATAAAATACTGTGTATTCAGAATGCATTATTTCAGATAAAAGTTAGCTTAAATTAGTGAGCTTAGTTCATAAAAACTAGCTTGTACCTCCGCTGAATTTCTCCTTCCCATGTTCTCTATACTGTGATGAAATAGCTCCAGCTACCTCTTCCTGTCTCTGCTCTGGCTCTTCTTATCCATCACTGTTCCTCAGCATAGGGAGCCATACACTGGTTTTTTTTTTTCATTTTAAATGTTAAAAATGGTATAGTTACAGTTGTGACAACTTGCACTGTAATCTTGCCTTTCTTACCCTCTGCCCTTTCTAAAGGCAGCTCTGGAGAAGTTTCTTGTTAGCCCATTCAGTCAGCTTCTGATTGTTACCTGGTGTGTATGACACACATAATTACAGTGCTTCTTGTGTGCTTCACAGCACCATAAAATATATGACAATTCAGTTTAAGAATCTTCTAAATTTCTCTGATTCTGTAGCTTTACTATGCACAGAGGGGTTTCATAAAATTAAAATGAACGCATTGATTTTCCCACATGGCCTTTCAACTCCCTCACCCTCCATGTGAGCTAAGAGCTATTTAGGAAGATTTCATCTGTGCTGAAAGGAGATACCAGTCCATACACCCTGCTGCTCTGTGCACGGAAACTGGGCTGTGGCAACCCAGCTGAAACAGAAATAATACATTTGTTAACGAATTATATGTTTGAGGTCCATGAAACCAGATTCAGCCTTACAGCTGCTGAATATGCGTTGAAACCTTATTTATTGATATTGTTTTGTTACCTTAAGTTGGGCATGGGTTGCCCCTTAGCTGGTACAAGAGTGAATAGTATTCAGGATGAGCAGCAGCATTGGTTAAAAGGTCCTCTTAGCAGGTCTTGCTGTGTTTCAGATTTGCACCTTTTTCTGCCCTATTTGTAGATACTGCTTCTTACGTCGCATGTGACAGATGCTGAATGATACTCTTTGCTTTCAGTTGATTTGTTCTCGAAGACTTTTATGACAATTGCACTTTCTCTTTTTTCCACCCCCTTTTTTATAAATATATACCTTACTGTTAACCATTCCTGAAAAATGCTTTTTAGGACATGTTTGACATTGTTCCTGCTGAGCTGGAACGTTGCACTTCTTTCCTTCAACATGATTGTTTAGGTGGAAACTAGGACAGAAAACAATACAAAGCTTTGCTTTTGTAAGCCTCAGACATTTGTGTGTTTAATTTAAGCCTATGGGCAGTATTTGAGATTATAATTTTTTAAATATGTACTTCGTAGCAAAAGGATAATTCTGAGGAAACTAAAATACATTGCTGTGTTTGTGCCAATTCCTTTGAGAGTTCTTCAAACTCTGTTTCACATGGTAGAATACCTCCCACTATTTGTCTGGCCTGATTCTTGTTTTAGCTCACCATTACATGTAAATGGTTAAACAGAGGAGAGTTGTTATATATAAAGATTTAATTCTACAGGAATTCAAAGTTATGTGATTCTCATATGCAATGTAGATGCTTGTTGGTTAGAGAGTATCTACAGGGCTTCCTCATAGCATGCATTCTTTTGATTATTAATGTCTTTAGAAGTAGGTAGGAGGAATTGCTTCCCACAGCGTCAAATACATTCCTTCCTGAAGAAAGGTGGATGCCAGGGGGAGCTGTTTAGAGGATGAAGGTGACTGCAAGTGCTTTTGTTGAGGCAGAGCAAACAGTTTTATTTGATGCCAACAGAATATTCACCTGTGTAGCTGTTTAACATTTGGAAGAACTGGAACAAAGAGGTGTGTGTTACGAATAACAAATCAAAGTCAAAGTAGGTATTTAGTGAAGGGAAAAGTGCAGTCACACTATTCTCTTCAGTAGTTCCTACTAACCAATAATTGCTAAAGGCAGCAGAGGCTTCCAGGGTGGCACAGTGTTGGCATCTTTAGGGTGAAAGCTTATCAGATCTGTATGTTGCTATGAAACAACTGGGATGGGGGGGATTGAAATTTCAGATTTGCCATAAAAATGTATTAATACACAAGGGATTGCTTCCCTGTAAAGTTTCCTTTCAGTTACAAAATTGGTATTTTTTTGAATTTCCCAGGATTCTGGAGTACTTGAGTGATGCTTGTGTTATAATGCTGATACATTATTCCAGCAATGTTGTCTTCCTCTAGATGACTTCCACTCAGAATCTTTTGTATAAGTAATAGGTGAAATATTCTGAATTGTAGTTTGGAAGTAAATTATTATTGCTGAATGTTAACTTTATGTGTCCAACATTGACCTAAGCTCTTCTCAAATGAGAGAACTTGCCAGTGTGTATGTTCCCTTTGCTGTGTACAGTATTTTGGAACACTGTACATAGCACATCCTCCCATCAGACTTCTCTGGATATTGGCTATTTCCAAACTGTACTAGTTCACAGCAGTTACACGGTTAGTATAATACCATATTATTTGGTGTCACAGATAAAGGGCTTTTCTTTAAAACTATTGTATTTCTACAGTGTAACAACAAGGTGAAGTCTTTTTTTTGTACTGGGGGTTGCACACCGTGACAATTAAGACAGGTACTGGTGGCATCTTGGCAAAGCTATACCAAGTATTTATTTTGAGATGTGTCCCTAAGGTGCAGGACCCGTGAAGGAACAAGGGAGAGAGAGTATGGACTGAAAGATCATGGGAGTACCAAATAAATATAACTTAAAATGTAAAAGCTTTCCAATTTTTTTTCAGATTGTGAATGTGTCACGGTTAGTTGGTGTTGATAACCCTGTGGAGCTGATTTATTTCGTGGAGGACCAAGATGGAGAGAGACTGAGTGCTCTGAAATGCTCAGACCTGATGAACAGAGTGGACATCCAGCGGGCTGCAATCATCCTTGGGTACCGCATTGAAGGCACCGTTGCACAGCGTAAGCCCTGTCAAATCCACACTGATGCCACAAAGAGAAGCACGAAGGGTGACATTAGCTTTTTAGATTATGGAACTGTGCAGTGCCCACTGTTGCAGTGTTTTGTGTTTGGAATGCTGCAACTTTGATACTCCTGAGGAAATAATTTTTAACAGCCTTGCAGTGAGCTGTGTGGTGTCGCCTTGCTTCTTGGAGACTCTGCTGAGCTTGGGGTTGCGAGAAGGTCCTTAAGTCAAGCCTCACTGATTCACTTTACTGCTTGTGCTAGAAAAGTACCATGCTAAGTACCTTTCTTGCCATTTTCATTGCCTCCTGCTAGTCCAGAATTTCTTCACAGTTTATCTTGCCCAGGAGCTTGCATAAACCCCGGGACTGTGGGATGGGAGGCATCTGTGTGAAATAGGTGTTTCCTTTATCTGAGTAATAGCAGTGAAGTTTAACACAAATCACTGTCTTTTGTTTGTCTGAATTACTCTGTGAGTGAAAAATATACACTAATGCCAATTTGGGCATTTCTTTACTCCATTGAATATGATTGACCTTATTTTTATTTGTTTGTCCATCAGTAGTTTATAAATAATGTGGTCTTTAAATGAACATAATATAAAAGTAGTGTGGTCTTTACTAGACACACATCAGAATAAATATGGCAGGTTATATAAAGTTACATAATGACTTTATTCAGGAGGCTTGGTATATGAATAATTTTCAGTAAGTAGTGAGACAGAAGACCTACTCAACATTCCATGTTATGATTAGGAAAGAAACTCAAAGGTATTTTAAAACAGAACAGATGAGTATGATCTGCAAAATAGCTCATTGGTATGAATGCTTAATTACCTTTCTCTTTCCTGTGCAATGTGAAGGCATGAGTTACATTGTACCACAGGGTATTTTGCCAACAGAACAAGCGTGTGTCTGATTTTTAAAACTGTCCGTGGAAAGAAACGAAAGAAAATAGTAAGGATTGCACCATCTGGGTGTGTTTATAAATTTTGTCCCTGTGTACAGATAGGTCAGTAGCTCATATACATTGGCTTAATATTTGTTGATGTACTGTAATGCTGGTTAGACAGCAATGCAAAAAGTTGCAAGAGTAAATTGTCTTTAGAAAAATTATGTGTTGAGCAAACTTCATGAATTGTTTATAGCTTATTGCGCATATTGAAACTTGTTATCTTTGACACATCTTTAGAAAGTTCTAAGAGTTGGAGAACCGTAGAAGTCTTTAAATGCTCCTTACTGAAAGAGAGTAGACAAAAAAGTTTATTTTTATAACAGAAAACATAATGTCATAAGTGAGCTGTCAGATGCATAAAATATAAGACCTTTAAGGTCTGGGTTCATCATTAAAATGGTTGTTAATAAAATAGTATATAAAAATCAATACATATAAATACTCATTTTAACTTGAAAACATCTTTTTTTACAAAGTGCATCAGTTTTACTAGAAATGCATTACTGCTCTGGTTTTTAGTCCTTCATCTAACCACTATGCAAAATAGAGCAAATGAAAGTTGTGTCACTTCTTTCAGTTTACTTTTTACAAGCATTACTTGTTTGATTACACTTTCCAGTATTTCTGTTTTCTGTTTGGGGCTAAAGGATCTCACACACTGACAGTGAAACAGAGAAAAGAAAAAAGCAATAAAAAATGCAGAACTGTACAAGTTGGGAGGAGAGTCTTACTGATTTCAAATTGATTGTGATTATTGATGGGGAAAATAATGTATAACTAAAGAGAGGAGGCAGCTGATAATACTGCTTAAAGCAGGAAACAGACAAAAAATGTTGGGAAGTCCATCTTACCTTTGTTAGTGGTAGTCTTTTTTTTAGACCCATTTCACTGTGCTAGCTCAGTTTTGAGTTACTGAGTGATGTGGCAAAAGTGCACTTTCATTAGTGTTTGAAGCATAGGTCTTCAGAAGGTAGGCCAGGACAATTGATCCACCTGCCCCGTGCTTCCTGAGCATGGCATACGTTAACTTATAAGTGGTGTGACATTTCCTGTGATGTGCATCTGGTTCCTGATAAACTCCTTAACTAGCATTTATAAGAACATAAAAATACATAACCTTGAAGTGTCCTCAATTTAAAATATAACTGCATAATATTGGTGTCTTCCTTTTAACTTCACAGCTGTGGAGAAGCTGAAGGAGTCCACTGCAGAGTCACAGAATAGCAACCTCTGGATTATCGTCGGTGTGGCAGTCCCAGTTGCTGTGGTGCTGCTGATCGTCATTATTTTGTACTGGAAACTTTGTCGAACAGACAAGCTGGAGTTTCAGCCAGATGCAGTGAGCAACATTCAGCAACGACAGAAGGTAAAAGGGGATGCTGTGCTGAGAGGAGCTTGAGTATTCTGAGTATAAATGAATGTGAGACTCTAGGGAACACCTAGCATCCTTAAATAGCATGTGTAAACACAGTCTCAAAGCATTCCAGTTTAGAGCGGAAAGAAAAAGGGAAGAAGTCCAATGAAAGCTGAAGTCAAGAATCCTGTAGTGTTTTATTTATTCTCCTGGGTATATGGTACTGCATTAGATAGATACATCCTTCTGAAAGGGCACTGAGGCTGAAAGGAACCTTTCTTTATCACTTCATTTCAAGGCTGTGGCTGGGACTGAATAAGAGGAAATGTATTGAGTCTTGAATCACTGACCTTGTTTTCCACAGAAGGCTGAATTTTTCTTTGGAGAGTTTCTGCTAACCAAATTTGACAGCTAAACTGCAATATCTGTTATACCTCATGCTGTAACTAGAATTTGCTAGAACCTATCCTGACTGCTCCATGTTCTGCCAGGGCGCTTGTGTGACCACTGTGAGAGCCTGTTACAGGATTAGAACATGAATTAGTGAATCCACATGTGACCGCATGGGTGAGCATGTTGGCCAGAGTGTTGGAGGACTGGTTAGGATGGTGAGAAATTCAGCACTCAGTCTTTTTCTGGCCCAAGACATTTAAACATTTGTGATCCAGGATTTTCACAAAGGATGTGTTCAGTAAAAAGAGTGGAAAAGTTCCTGGAAGGTTACATTCTTTTTACAGCCAAAGAGAACCGGTCTGTGTGTCAGAAATGCTTATTGCTGACTATACCTTCAGAGGCATCATTAAAGGCAAAATAATCTGCCTGTGCTAATCCTGTGGTACTGCAGTCATGTTCTTGTACTGTCATCTCATGTTCAGTCATACAGTTGTCTCCATAACAAGCCTTGTCTGTACACCATGCTCTCTTTCAAGATAATTAATGATGTGAAAGATGAGAGAAGCAGAAAGCGGCTGCACTTCCAAAGCAGTCAGAACAAATCAATAGTAACTTTCACATGTCTTGCAACTGCAGTTTGTGTGTCAGAATCGAGGTTGGCAACAAGTGGTACCCTTTGATGAGCTTCACCCCCTGGTACCTTGTTTCACCTGTGGTAATATGTAACACAGTTCTTTGATTGAAGAAGTTCCCCACGGTAGTTTTGTCTAATTTGAGAAGGGTCATACAAAAGAGGCAGGAGAGTTCGTTACCCTTGGTACACTTTCATCACATACATTTTCAGTACCTCTCTGCTGTCACAGGTTGTTTTTTTTTTTCCTAAAAAAGCAGTTGGGTTGGGTTGGCTGTAAGACCAGAAACATCTTTCATAGCTTTGCTTTCTTTTAAGAAAATGGCTCCGTTGTTTTTCCCCACTGCTTCCACAATTTTCTTCATCTTAATCATTCATGAGTCAGAAGCCTTGAGCTTGTTTATATGCAAGTCTCATTTTGGTTTGCCTAGGGAGCCTGTCACTTTGTCTTCTTTAGGGAAGTTGCTGTAAGCAAACTAGAAAGAACCAGTAAGGACATCTAGTTCAAAACTTTGCACATCAAACAATTGGCAGAATCTACTTTACTAATTATTTCTTCCTGTACCCAGAACGAAAGTAGTACTCTGGTTTGCTTAGTAGCAGGCTGTCTTTGGGATTTCTTCATGTCTTCGAACAGTGGCTTGGAATTCCACATCAGAACAGGGCACATTTACCAAGCACTGAAGACTCCCAGTCACAACAGCATACAAATTATTCGGGACATTTGGTCTGATCCGGCCCTCTACAATTGTTGGGTATTTTATACTTTTTATTAGAGTAAATGCAAAAAAATGATCAAAGGAGTGTCATCATATGGTCAGGGATTTAGGTCTGTAAATAAACTCAGTTTAAAAATTAACTCAGGCTCTCCCTTTCTCACCACACCTGTGCTTATTTCCATTCACTATTTACAGAGCTTGACCTTGGTACTGAAGGAGAGTGAAGGCCTGCACTGCATTTGCAAATGAAAAGATATGTAGGTTAAAGATCTGGGGTTTTCTCTTGGAATCTGTATTTCATTGCTAAAAACCATAAAGATGCATTTATGCTATGCTGGCTCTTCTGACTTCCATTAATATTTTAAAAAATTAATGTAAATATAGAAATGGAATGTTTAAATGTCAGAGTATTTCATTAATATATGCATTGCATATCCATACTGGAAATAGAAGACAATACTTTTCAGCCCTGTAATAGGTCTATAATGCTTGTTGAATGTAAGAAAAGAAGCTGAGATACTCTTTTCTTGTTCAGCTGAAATTGGATATCATGCTGCACTGGTGGATCTCCAGAGATATCACCAGTCTTTCTTCAGTGTGTTTAATTAGCCATTTTAACATAGCAGATCAGTGGGCAGCATAGTAATGTGTTAGAATTCACAGTAGCAGCTGATAGCAAAGTATGTCACCTGTGACTTAAAAGCCTGGAACGGGATTGGAAATGGGGTGAGGGGAAAGCCTGTTTGCTTCATGCTGCTGAGAAAAGACTAAAAGGGTTGTTCCTCGAAACACAGAGAGAACCTCAGTTAGTGTATGGTAAATGCAGACTGCATAAGTAAGCCATAGGTTTTGCAGGAGCTTTTTATTCATTCTTTAGAATCATTCTTACAAAGTTGTGTTCTTCTCTTCAGAGAGGTGCTTTAAAGACACTGCAATTTTTTTTGTTATTTTGTAGCCCCATGTGTCATTCTTAGTCATATGTTTTCTTTCTTCCTTTCTTTCACTTAATTGTTTCATTCTGGGTTTGAGACTCTTGCATTTTCCTGAAATATTTTGGTATGTACTCAGACAGTGTGAGTTTTAATCTTCTCTATGTAAAGGTTTACTTTTACAGAGTAGATACTATTTCTGTGTTCATATGGCCACCATTAAAAGTAGGTCATAAGCTGCATATCTTTGCAGTCTACCTTCTCATGAAGGAAACCAGTTCTATTATCTGCTGGCAGTAAGACCCTACATGCCTTTTGGGTGTGCTCTGATGGTATGACTGCTCAGTGAGGTAAAGATCACCAGGTAGTTGTGTTACACAACAGTTCAGTCATACTGACCAGCATATCGTGCCAGCACAGCTGTCTGGCTTTGGTCCCTTATCTGCTCTGTGGATGCCCCTTTAGAATATTTGGGTCACAGTCCCTCACTTGTGATGGTCAGTGATAGTATACTTCCCACTTGAGCAGACATAGGTCTGCTGAAAAATACTCAGATCCTGCAGTGACAAGTCCATAAAAGATTGCATCAATATTTATGTGCCACAGGAGCCTTGGAGCTGGGCTTGAGTTCACATTTGCTGCTTGTCCCCACCTGCAAAGGCAGGTTGTTCTCAAAGGTAATACAGATAATAGCAAAGGTAGTGTTTCTTCTAAGGTGGTGACATGGACAAGGTAGATCCTCTACGGCAAAGGCCTGTTCTTCAGATTGGATGTGGCACTCTACCAGATGTTCTCCATCTGGCCTTGTAGTTTCATTACAGATTCGATGTCTTGCAGACAAGATGGCACAAGGATCCTGCTTAAAAAGGCTCCTAACACTATCTTCTGCAAAGAATATAGAGAGGGAGCCTGAACTCAGGCAATATTAAGGGGTATTTTACTTCTGAATAGTCTCAGAAGTCTGCTGCTTCAGTGAATATAAACATAAATACATAGGAGAGAAAACCTGTCTGGGAACTCATGCTAGCAAAACCAGGTTTGTTCAGGAAGTAATAAAAATATAAAGCATTTTGAAGAGACTCTGATGTGCTAATCCATCCCTCTGTGTCAAAGCAGGATTAACAATACCTAAAAAACATTAGGTTTCCTTTTTCATTCTGGAGATTAGATGGAAAAACATGCTTAGATCAAAGTTATTTGTGTGCTTTTTAAAATGGGAGTTAAGGAAGCAGGGGAGAGAAGTGAATTTCTATGCAAGATTCATTGGTCTGCGCGAGGATAATTCTTTTAAAGAGATGGCACTAAGATATTTAAAGGGCACATCAAATATTCATGACTTGTTCTGTAAGCCGTAGCATCCTACTGGAAATTCACCTTGATGTGATCTGGGTTGTTGCACTGGATAAAGATGTCTTTGCCTTAGGAAGTAAAAAGATGCACAGGTGGCGTTTTTAAATAACAGGATTTTCTCTCTTGCCATTCCTTTTATACACCACAACATTGTCCCAACCTGAGCTTTTTTTCCCTGCAAAGAAGCTCTGCCTTTTGTGGGCAACTGATTTTTACCGTTGGTTATTTTTCTTCAGGAAAACCTGAATAAATTTATTTAATGCCCAAATCACTGTTCTGCACTGTGCTGGGCCTCTGTTTGTGTACAAAAACACTGTCAACTTCTTTCCTCTTCCCCAGAGACAGAAAAAAACATTTTGCATGTTACCTGTAATGGAAACAATGTTTTTTTTATTGACAGTATTATAGCCAGCAATATTATTTCTTTCTCTGTGGACATCCAGAATTAAAATGAAACCTAGTTCGCTAGGGATTTCACTGTTCCTGCTGTGTACAAGCATTTGAAGAAGAATGTCACATCTCTTCCTAGGACTTTTCAGAGACAGTTTCAGCTGAAGACAGTTACTCAGGAAAAGGCTCCCAATGGCAAGAGCTTGACACCAGTGGACAAGCTAATTGGCAGTTTATTTAGAAGGTCTTGGATGTTCTTCCCTAAAAGCTGGGCATGCTGAAGTCATTGCCTTTGCAGTGCCAAGCTTTGAGTGGCTTGCTCGGTTCCATGTTTTCCCAAGGTCACATCCTCCAGTCAGAAATCACTCCTCTCTAGAGCCCTCTGCATGCCACTATGGTTTTGGTGGCTGGACATCTCTTTCTGGCTCAGTGTCCTTTCTGTGTGGGAGAGGTGGCATGGGTTGGTCCCCAAAAACCCTTGGACAAAGCATACAGTACCACACTTTCTCCTTGAGTGGTAGCACAGGTGTTGCCAGAGCTGGAGGGCTGCCAGTTTGCACTGTGTGCCAGGAAACCTCAGCTAAGGTGTCATCATCACCTGGGGACTGTTACCAGCCCTTGTGTGTCTCCTCTAATCCACACTGCTCCTGGCAGCCAGCCAGCCCTCCATGTGCTGCTCAGGTTACAGGTAATGAGTCGTGCCTTCTGCAAGGTGTCACAGAGGCACTTGTGTGGATTTTTGTTTTCCCCCCCAAGCAGGAATATCTGCTATCGAAATCTCATGTGTCAGGTGTAACTTTACACCTCTGAATTGAGAGTTTTGCTTATTATTGTGTATTCAGTAGACTATCTCTTGGATGTTCCCAGGATCAGAGGCCAGCCCTGCTGGAGGCTAAGTACTAGGCTTCTGCTCCTGATGTAAAGAATTCTTGTGATGTTTTGACATCCTGTAATGCTTTTGTTCATCTGTATAATGTCGAGGCAACAGCTCTGCATTGCAGAAAAATTCCAGTCAAAAGAGACTCATGTTAAGAAAGGCAGCTGACACCAATCTTATAAAAACTACTTGAAAACTGACATGAGTTTATGCAAAAGATTCATGTCTGCCTACTGTTTGCATAACAAATATCATTCATTTCTAATAGCAACCTTGACTAACTATCCAAACTGTTGTCTTTTTTTGGGATGGCATGCAGGTTCTGCTTCAGAGTCAATAGCTGGATTCTAACAAGGAATGCAGTATTCAACATCTTAATTACATCTCAACAATACATTTCTCTGGTGGCAATTCCTCTGAAAGAGCTCTTTTGTAGTAACTCTTCTTCTGCAGTGGGGATTAACTATTCAGAAATGGTAGAAATAAAATACCACACTTAGATACACTGCTTATACCAATAGGTATAAAAAGTGAAATGTCTCCATCTGCTTTCTTAGAAACATTTGAATATCTGCCTTGAGATCAGACCAAAAGGCCAGCTAGCCCAGGTGCCAAAAGAAAAAGGCTATAGAAGGGGTGAAGGATAGGGCAAGTACATGTGATGCCTTGCCTTGAGTAACTCTTCAGACTCCAGTTATTTGTGTCTCAAGGACTTTTCTCTAGAAGTGATGATATGTAGTAATCCTCAATAACTTTCTTTTCAGTGAACTTGTTTGGTCCTTCTAAACCCATCTGAGCTGCTGGCAGGGATTTCCACAGAATGTTACATAAAGGACCATGTAATCTTATCTCATCTTGCTTTTGTTTTCTATGATGCCCCCTGGTCCTTGTGTTGGAAGGGACAGTGAACAGCTGCTTCCTGGACACTTGGTCCTTGCCAATCCTGACTTTACAGATCCCCATCATATTCCCACCTCCGTCATCTCTTTTTCTAATCAGAAGAGTCTCAGTTTTTTCATCCCTTCTTTTGAACTGGCCTTTGAACCTTTGAAAAATCTGAACATTTTCTAGTTATTTTCCATTCTTTTTGAAAGGGAAAGAGTAGAACTGAATATGCTATTGAAGATATAGGTGACCCATTGATTTATAGAGTGGCATTTATATAGTGGTTACTTTTGAAAAGAAGCTAAACAAAAATAATCCCTTTTCAAGATATGGATAAACTTTATACTATCCTAAACATAATTAACCTCTTAGACGAGATTAATACTGGGAAAGTAAATTCTGTCTCTCCCAAGAAAAGATAAGAGACTCTACCATAGAATTTAGCTGGTTTGGGAACAAGGAAATGCACCAACATTAAATCTTTTTTGCCTAAGGTTTTAGTATTGCTTCTCACCTGCAGTTTTGTTTCAGCGACCAAAATGCCTTTGCAGTATATGCGAATGTACTTTCTTTCTGTGTGCATTAAGCCCTTTCTAGGCATATAAATGTGTTTGAGTCATTGAGCTCAACAAAATACCAGCACATAAAAATAAATGAAAATTGCTGACCTATGCTCTTAGAAGCTTGTTAGCACTTTTCTCATTATTTACAGAGAGGATGTGTTTCTGGACTGTTGTAAATATGCTCTGTGTAGATAGTGAGAACCATGATATGAATGCATTCTTTTGCTTTGCAAGTTTAGAAAAGAGTTTCCTTAATTTATAACTTTCTGTGTTGTGCTACCTTTCTTAGAGGTTGTGGCTGGTGCTGGAGTTGTGTATGTGGCCTTAGAGGAGTAATTGTTTAACATAACTTAGACACAAGACTGGTGAAACTGAGGCACAGCAGGGACCTGTCTATCCTAGAAAGTTGCCAGTCTTTTTCTAACTTAGTCCTGACACTTCCATCCAACCAGTGTACAAAGGAACCTCACCAAACCATGATTAAGATAGTATCCACCCAGAGGCATTTCTGTCTGAGGAGGAAATCTAAAACTGTGATTCAGAAACAAAATTCTGCCTGTTAGAGCAGTTATCTCGGCAGCCTGTGGGCATATATGTACTCGGAGTTACGAGCTTTCAACAACATGATCCCTCTTGTATTTTGTGAAATTTACTGAGCTGTCATGGTAATATTAGTGTGGCAGGAAGAAATGCACAAAGGAGAAGAAGAGGGATGATGAAAATCCATGAGAAGAATCTGTCTTAAGAAGAACAGGTGTCTTGAGAATTTCAGGCTTTATAAAGTTTTGTAAGTTCGGGAGTTTCTTTATTTGTTTTTAATCCTACTCCAGAAGCAAAATTCCTGAGGTGGTATTTTTTGTGGGATTCCTGCCTTAGTTACTGTTTGTTTGGTGGCAAGCAGTAATACAGTTTTGACTTTTCAGAGGAGGGAAGGAGGACCAGAGGCTGTTCTGGTTTTCCATGCCAGCGCTGTCTATACAGTGTGCTACTTTTTCCCAACTTCATGGGAGAAACCTGAGAAACTAAGCATATTCCTTCTCCACCAGGACACGTTTGCTCAACTGCTTTACCTGTTCCCAGAAATAGTGACAGTTGACCGAAGGGCTGTTGTGATGACAAATGTGAGACAGTTTGTATTGGAAGTATTTGATCCAAGATAAGAAAATAGGCAGAATTTTTCACACACAGCCTCTTTTTTGGCCCTCACAACTCAAAATTCTGCTTCTGTTTGAGATGGGGCTTGCCATAGGAGGCACAGACTGTAACAGCTGTAATGGGACGGTGATGGTGTCCTGCCTAAGAGTAATCTGCCATTGCACATGCACTTCTTTTTACACACATACACTGTTATCAAGGGAAGGTATTTAAATTAGAGACTTTTTTTGTTTTGGTCCTTAGAAGTATTTCCTAAACCAGCAGCAGTGAAGGACCCTTCTGCACATTTCTCAGTGGTACTTTAGTGGGGTTTTTTTAAAGTACACTACAAAAGAGTTTGTCCTTATGGCATAGATGGGTTGTATCATATCCCGTTTCATAAAAGAGACAATGCATGAAAAGACCCCAAGAGGTACAAATGGGTCTTTTTTTCAGTGTTTTGAGGGTGAGTATGGAGTGGAAACTGTCCTGTGTGATCTCCTAAAAGGCTTTTTAAATGAACAAAGGTTTTTTGAGTCTTATTCAGATATGCATTATTGCTACTGAATCACATGTATAATTTGTATGCATACATTACAGTCAGTTCTGGGCTGTGATCACAAAGGAGTTTATGTTGAAGGAGAGCAATGTAAACAAAAAACACAGAGGTTATACTTACCTGCATAAGGAAGGATATGTAGGAATGAGAACAGAAGAATGAGCTGAATAGGAAAATGAAACTGTGGAAGGTGAACATGTTTCAATACTTCTGAATTCTTATTTATTGGTAGGTGTTTTAAATATCTCATGGGCCAGTGACTGCAAACAATATGGATGCATGATCCTTGTGGGAGAAATATGTAGGTGACTTCTTGGATGAAATAGATAGATAGGTAGATACCTGGTGAAAAAAGAGTTAAGACCCTACCAAGCACACAAGCAGTTGCAATTAATTGTCCTTTCTGATGCATCATGAAAGTAATGAAATGAATTGACACTACCCTATGCTATGGTGCCCTGGGAAGATGGTGAAGGGTTTGGTGTGTGAATCTCAGGTTGTGAATGCAGTTGGTGATGTAAAATAGGTTTAAGCTGTCCTAAATCACACTGACTTACATCTTCAACCCACATTAATATTAAGAACAGTGGTTTTCATTGTCTTGCTGTGTTTAAGCTAGTAGACTCGAAAGCAATTTCTTTTGCTGTAAAGTTTCTTTATCCTGTAACATGCCATGTTCTAGCATGGTAGTAAGGTCATAGGTCAGCAGGACTTCTTTACAGGATTTCCTCTCCTGTTCACAGATTATGTACCAACACTGAAGTATGTGCTGAGTTCCTTTGTTCCCTTAGAAATGTATTTTAACAGCCTCGGCGTCTGGCTCTACAAGGAACAAGGCAAGACTATGGTATAAAATCAGTAGAAAATTGTCTTAATACGTTATTCTTCATATTATTTCCAAATTCAAATGCTTGTAGGAACTACAGGGAGAATACTGAGTATTTCCTCACTTCCGCTTTCTGCTGAAATTACTCACTGATCTGTATGTGAAGTACTTGCTTTTGTGAGAAAACAGATTGTTGACATTCCTGGTGTGTCTCTGCATCTAACAAAACAATATATTGGCAACCATTTTGTATTTCTGTGACTTGAACAGCATTGAAATTATCTGCTTTTGTAGAATAAGTCTTGACCGAGTGCACAGATTTTGTAAGCTTCTGCAGAAATTATTGGACTTTTCTATGAATCGAGCTTCAAATACTGGTTTGGTTGTTGTGGTTTTGGTTTGTTTTTTTTCATTCAGTATGTAACAATAGATTGAAAACACTGTCTTAACTTACAATTTGAAATCATCTTCCTCTTAGATTTTGGCACATTCTGCATTTGTATAATACAATTCCTCATGAATACAGTTATTTAGACACGTTCATTTTGGTGGTAAGCTTCAGAGTAGTCTTATCTCTTCCCTTTCACAAGTATATAAAGATAAATGAAAAACTCTTAACAGCTTACATTTAAAACAAGGAATCTTTGCCAAGACTGGTTTTGCATAGTCTTGGGTAAAGGCACTTAAGGCTGATGAAAATATGCTCATTGTCAGCACCTGAGCAGTAACAGTATCAGTACCACTGTGCTCTTAAAAAGATACTGCATTCTTTTCTTGGTGGTGATTAAGTTATGAGTACTAGATGACTGATCCACACATGGTATTCTGACTACTGGTCCCAAGATGAGCAAAGGTAATGTAACCTGTTACACTTAGATAACCTGATATAAGGAAAAGAAAGAGTGAAACAGGTGGCAATTAAAATTTATAAGGGAAGGTGGGCAACATCTTCAGTCTGTAATAACACTGTCTGTTCATTTCACTGAGTCTTGGTGATCTGACTGTCTAGTGTTGCAGAAAGCGGAGTTGTGTTTCAGTGTCCTTCAGGCACTTTTCACTGAAAATGGGGATTTTGGCTGCTATCAGTTCTCAGGTAAAAGTCATAGTGTTGCCATGGTCTATGAGGAGAGGTGTCAGGAGTGTAGATTTTTTTGCTTTAAGAAAACAACATAGGTCTCTGTCAACACTCTTTCTGCAGTAGTAATCCTATTAGTATTTGTATTTTCAAATCATAGACAATTTTAATAAGTGATTTTCTCAGGTTTTTTGTTGTGAACTTCTTTTCATATTCAGTCATGTATCATGTTTTATATGTAGGAACACATTTTTCTACCATGTTTTTTCATTCATATGCTCAAACATGTATATACAAATGTCATACCGTCTCTCATACTGTTCATATATTGACTGAGGCTGGTAGTGCCAGCTTACATTTTTTTAGCAGGAAATACCTGGAAATGTTGGTATTAGGTTGTACAGAACTCTGCAAGATTTGAATCGTTCAGGCCAAAGTTTTCCATTCAAGGATCAGTTTCATACTGAAACCTTTTTTTTAAGATGATAAGAAGAGTTTGTTTTTCAAAGAACAAGGTTAAAAGGAAATAAAGTGTCCGAATTTTAAATATTGTCTTGGAGAAGATCTAGTGCATATTCTCAGCCTTAGGGGGTGCAGGATGGGGAAGGAAAGAGAACCAGAAGGTTGTGTCCTGTGAAGGAAATGCTTTTGTCGATTCTGACTTCAGTTTTAAACCTTTAGGAAATTGTTTACATGGGGTTGACAGAGACTTATAAGAGATTTACAGTTAAATTCTCATACGATTACACCTGTTCTGTGCATATAAGGTCTGTAGAGATGTACCAAAAGCTGAGAGGGTTTTTTCTCTGCTGCTGTACACAGAGATTGTGATGACACCAGGTACTAAAAGAATAAGGAGCATTGAGCCTCAGGTTCTTGGATACTATAAACTGGAATGGGCAGCTGGCAGGCAGAGGGAGAGGGGCAAGAGGGTGGGGTAGAGAGAATGCTTCTGCCTGGCAAGGAATAGTAGGACCAGATGAGGAGTTTACCTGGCTGCAACTTAAGGAAAACAGAGCCTTACGTTCTGTAAGGGATGGGGTGGTGATACCTGAGACTGGCGAGTCCTCTGTTGCCCAGCAAGTGTCCATGAAATGCATTGGCAAAGTCTCAGCCACCCTCCCTGCAAACATGCATAAAGGAATACCTCCTTTCTCATCTTGTATCCCCTCCTCCCTTCACTGTGTTTGCCAGCTTCTGCATCAAAGGAGATGGGTATCCTGGTCCTGCAAATGACATTCTTACGTTCTGCCCAACTTTTGCTGATAGCAGAAGGCTCAGCCTATGCCAGGGATCCTGCAGGGTGAGAGAGAGCAAGAGAGTTCCTGTGGAAGAACTGAATTTATGATTTTGGAACTCAAGACTCTTGTGATGCCTGTGCATGAGAGGATCCAGTTGTGATTGTTCAGACAAACTTAACTGCCATTTTTTATAGTCTGATTGCTGGTCTTTGCAATACTATCAGGCTTTTAATTCAGCTTCTGTGTGGTCTGTCTACAGGTAAACATTTGTGCATGCATATGCTGTGGTGTATGTACATGTGCAC
The DNA here is from genome assembly GCA_035583185.1 of Anabacerthia variegaticeps. NCBI lineage: Eukaryota > Metazoa > Chordata > Aves > Passeriformes > Furnariidae > Anabacerthia > Anabacerthia variegaticeps. The sequence continues at coordinate 62,371,448 of JAWWEW010000041.1, read as the reverse complement.
ATAAATATATCTGTTCTCATAGCTGTGCTTTGATGAGAGGTTATGCTAGACTGCAGCTAGGAATAAGACTATTTAAAGTTAAAAGATTAAAATTTTATATTTTTGTATGTTGCTTTGCTTTCCAATGTGTTTACAAACTCAGTATTCTGGAGTGGAAATGCATGCTTCACACACACAGCACTCTTAGTAAAACCGTACTGGTAATTCCAATATTACTACAATGTTTGTCTCTTCAGTTGTCCTTGCTCACCCCACCTATCACACTTTTCAAAAAAGCGGTAGTAACTTTGCAGATCAAGTCATGGGTGCTTAGGAAAGGGTAGAACACCACCAAAATTTTTTGTGGAAGAATTGTGCCCAGCACATGGTGAAGACTCTTACCATCTTCGGAGCTAAGGGAGCTGGAGGCAGTGGAGTGGAATGGAATGAAATAGAGAAAGTGATCATTGGGGATCAGCAGCGGGGCTGTGTGGGCATGAGGAGGGAGTATAAAAGGATTAGAAGAAGGGAAGGCACTGAAGAGTTCAAAGGAAGAGTGTCACACCCAGGAATATCTTCGAAGAGAATAGACATAATGTCAAACGGGTGGGGTCAAACAGGGGAGGTGTGGTACCTAAGAGAAGTTTCAGTAATTAAAGTGCTGCAAATGGGCATGGTAATTCTGACAAAGGAAGGAAAAAGTTCTTCCTGGGAAGTATTTTGGGGGTGGGAATTTGTGAAGGTCCTTTTTTTTAAGTAAGCAAGAGCCTGAAGACAAATGTTTAACGTCTTGAAGGGGGTAAAATTTCAGGAAGGCTTCACTAGGTGACAGTGACAAAAAAATGGAGGCACGGTTACACTTTTGCCTGGTGTAGCTCCACAGTGCCTTCTTGAATCAGTGGTTGCAGTTATTTGCATAAATTCAATAACTGAGTCTCCCATAATGCTGAATTCAAGGCACTGTTGTAAAGCCCAAGACAAATGGAGTACAGTGGAAGATATCCAGATCTGTTCAAATAATAAGCTTACTCATTTTGTGAGAAATGACCTCCAAAACCTCAACCGTTCAGATCACTGTTGGCTTTTACAGAAGAGCTTTTATTGCCATCTACTGGTTTAAATAGGCAGTTTGCTTGACTGCATCACCCTTTCTAAGAACCATTTGGAAAATGTTTGCTTACTGAGAAAATATTTTGAAGAGATTGTTTCAGAATATTCCTTAGGCAAGCTTATCTTTGGCATGATATCAGACGAGTGTGTTTGCAGTTAGTTATGTTGGCATGCCAAGCTTTATGAAAGGGGGTTCATTTAAACATCTGGAACCTGACGCACCCATATAAACTCACTCCAGCACATGCTTCACTTTGCAGGAAATCACCTCTAGGAACACACACAGGGTTTTGTGTGTGTGGTGTGCAGTGGGGCTGTGTGCATGCACTTTGAAAGCTGGAGTTGTCAAAGTTTCTTTCTTCTTTCAAACTATATAAAATTGAGGGAGATTTGAAGAAAAATTTTCTCTTATTAGTTCTTCAGAATTTCTAATTACTCCAAAGCCCCAAAAAATCAGCAGAGAGCTTGAAACTCGGATCCTTGATTAAATTAAGTCTGAATCAACTCACTGACAAGGTGAGATAAGCTTTTTTAATAAATACAGTTAAGAAAATAAAAGGCCCAGTTCTGTGTCTTTCTCAAGCAAGATGCACATTGAACCCATAATTCCTCAATAAGATCTTTGGGATAATTTGTCTAAATTCCAAAGTCTTTTATATATTTTTCTGTCTATTCAGAATGACATTCCTAAGAGCTAGATTTTCAGTTCTTTTCTGGAGGCATCCATGCTGGCTTAAAAGTCATTGCCAGGCTGCTGTATAACTCAGATCTGCAGAGTATTTTTCTTTCATCAGATCAACTAGGTGTTTGTACAAGCACTCCCAGACTTCTGCAGATACAGGGAGCTCAAAATGAGGAAGATCAGCCGTGACGTTATTCAAATTATTTAAAATCCTTCATCCATTTTGAGTGAAAGAAATGGAAAGAAGACCTGGCAGTGACAACCATTTCAGTCAGTACACAGGTATCTACAGCCTTGCACCCACAAGTACACAAAAAACTCCTCAGACAATGATGAAATCTGAAGAAATAGCTGCAATAGAATTTAGCAGCATCAGAAGGCTGTTTCTTAACTAGATTTACTGATTGGGAGTTTTAAAATGTGTGTCATATACTGAAGTAAGAAGACAGAACGGTGGAGAGTTTATTTTTCTTCTCCCTGCAGCTCTCATGTCCCGAGACTACCAAAGCCTGACCATCTTCCTAGTGGCCATTGTTTGCAGATCTGAACCAAAGCCTTTGTACTCATTGTCACTCACAGTTCCTGTTTTTTGTCTTTGTTCTTTTCTCACAGCTACAAGCCCCCAGTGTGAAAGGCTTTGATTTTGCTAAGCAGCATCTGGGCCAGCACAATAAAGATGATGTCCTGATTATCCATGAGCCAGCTCCTTTACCAGGACCTATTAAGGATACTACCCCATCTGAAAACGGAGATGTGCCCAGCCCCAAATCCAAGACTTCCACAAAGCCTTCAAAGACTGTTCGACACAGAGGGAGGTCAGTTCACAGAGATAAAACAAATTGTAGTAGACAACAGTGTATTAATGGCTAGTGATTACAGTCTTTTTAGGGCAATTTCAGTGGAAATAACTGTTGCAGAACTCTGGAACTTGGTGTTTCCTAGTGAGCTGTCAGTTATACCTCACTACTCATTCGTACAAGGTTGTGAGAATTTAGGGTTCATTTTTCTCTTAAAGGGAACATGCCAAGTTAAGAGGGTTATTTAAGACACTGCTGACTGGAGTCAAGTCACTGCTTATTACTGGAAACACCAAGTGTATGTTTTCCAGTGCAATCTCTTTGATGTGATCTCTAGCTACTAAGACAACAGATTGTTTAAATCAAATGAAAACCATTGACAAATAGTAGTGTGTTTCATTAACATTCATAGTGACCAATAGATATATGAAGAGTTGGGATTTCCAATAATAAGCCATATCTCCAAAATCTGGACAAAATGCATGAACATTTTTCTTTACGATAATCTTATTATTCTCATAGCAAACCATCCTTAGTCAGAAAAAGGAGTGATAATTCAGAGCTGTGCAGGTGAAGTGTCTGTCAACCTTCAGCACAAATTTCCTGACCTTTTCCAATAATCAAATGATGTGAATGTGTTTTGCTGAAAAGACCTGTGTAGGATACATGCTGTAACAAAGCTGTGCAGTAAAGAAGGATCTGTGCACAAAAAAAAAGGGATGTGAAGGTAAGAGCTGGGAAAAAAATGGAACTCTGAAGAAACGAGCTCCTCTGTGCTCCACTTTCCAGTAATTCTTCCTCTCCCTCACTCTCATGTATGTACTCCTCTGTCTCCAGCTCTGCATCGCCTTTGCTTATACCTGCATGGTACTGCATGGTGGGAGAAAAAAAAAAATAGGCAATCAGTCGAGGGCAGAATGGAACGAACTTAGAAAGAAATTAATGATGATTCTAACTGAGCTACAGGTCTCTGTGACACAGCTTGTTCCTCTGTTCAGCCTTCTGTGTCTTCTCTAAAGCCTCAGTTGTCTTAAGATCCTTGCTTCATCTTCCCCATGTGGGCTTCATAAAGCTCAGTTTCCCCTTTCCAGGTGCTAAGCCTTCTCTTCCTGACTCCCTATAGGCCTTGTAAGTAGTAGACTACCAGTGGTACAGTGGAAGGTGGGCAAAATTGCAAAATCATGGAAGAAAAATGAACTGACTTGTTTTGGTGGAGCTTACATAATTTAAAACGAAGTAATATAAAGATAGGTGTTTCTGTCTTTTAAAAAGTTCAAAAGCAGCCTAATACAGAGATGATACTTGGAGGTATGGAAGGTATCTATATGCTCATTAGCATAAGAAATAAGTTTAAATTTGAGGTTGTTATGGTATTTCATCTAGAATAATTCAGAAAAGGAAGCAGGAAAAATTTAAGAAGCCAACATTTTAATGATTCCCCTGAAGATAATAGTGAATCATTGATCACGTTTTGAACAAAGGTATTTCTTTTTTTTAATAGCATCTAATTCAGTATAGAATCATATATGGTTTGGGTTGGAAGGAACCTGAAATGTCATTTAATTTCAACCCCCCTGCCCTGGACAGGGGTATGTTTTACTAGACCAGCTTGCTTAGAGCCCCATCTAATGCGGACCTAAACACTTCCAGGGATGGGGCATCCCAGCTTCTCTGGGCAACCTGTTCCCATGCCTTACTGCCCTCATAGTAAAGAATTTTTTCTAATACCTAGTCTAAACTTGCCCTCTTTCGGTTTAAAGCCATTCCTCCTTGTCCCGTCACTACATGCCCTTGTAATAAGTCCCTCTGCAGCTTGCTTGTAGGCTCCCTTCAAGTACTGGAAGACTGTGATAAGGTCTCCGTGAAGCCTTCTCTACTCCAGACTGAACAGCCCTAACTCTTTTAGCCTTTCATCACAGCATAAGTGCTCCAGCCTTTTAAACATCTTCATGGCTCTCCTTTGGACCCACTCCAACAGGTCCATGTCCTCCTCATACTGGCCCCCAGAGCTGGATGCCGTACTCCAGGTGCGGTCTCACAAGAGTGGAGTAGAGGGGCAGAATCCCCTCCCTCAGTCTGCGCGTCACATTCCTTCTCATGCAGCCCAGGATATGGTTGGCTCTCTGAGCTGCAGATGCCTGTTGCTTGTTCACGTTGAGCTTCTCATCCACCAATAGCCCCGAGTTCTCCTCAGGGCTGCTTTCAATCCATTCTCTGCCCAGCTTGTTTTTGTGCTTGGGATTGGCCTGAGCCAGGTGCAGCACCTTGCACTTGGTCTTGTTGAACTTCTGAGTTTCACATGGCCTCACCTCTTAAGCCTGTCAGGATGCCTCTGGATGGCATCCCTTTCCTCCAGCCTGTTGACCACACCACAGAGCTTGGTGTTGTTAGTGAACTTGCTGAGGGTGCACTCAATCCCACTGTCCGCATTGCTAAGCAAGATGTTAAACAGCACCAGTCCCAATACCGACCCGTGAGGAATGTCACTGCTCTCCACTTGGACACTGAGACATTGATCACAATTCTTTGAGTGTGACCATCCAGCCAATTTCTTACCCACTGAGTTTTCTGTTGGTCACATCCATGCCTCTCCAGTTTAGGGACGAGGATGTCGTGTGTCAAATGCTTTGCACAGGTCCAGGTAGATGATATCAGTTTTTCTTCCCTTACCCACCAATGTCATTACGCCATTGTAGAAGGTCTCCAAGTATGTCAGGCATGATTTGCCCTTAGTGAAGCCATGCTGGCTGTCATCAATTCCCTCCTTATTTTTCATTTGCCTTAGCATAGTTTCCATAGTTAGCATAGGAGGATCTGCCCCTTGATTTTCCTAGGCACAGAGATGAGTGACCAACCTGTAGTTCAAACACTTGAAATGTTTTTAAAAAAGAATTTCCCTCTTCTCCATCATATTCCCTTAAGAACAAATCTTCCTTTAGGCTTAACTATGGAGATGTTACCGTCATCTCCCTACCATTCTGACATGCCCATGTCAGCTTGAGATTTAAAACATTTATTCCCTGAGGCAGAAGTTGAAATATGAAATGATTTCATACTGCGTTATGTTGGGTTTAGCTGTTTGCTGTTTTGTGAGGAAATACAGAACTCAATTCATCACAGTACAATTCAGGATTGTATGTTGCATGCCAGGAAATACAGTGGTGATGTGAGCACATGTTCTGTATCTGTTAAAAACAACAAACAAGAGCAGCTGAGTTCAGAAAGCACAGCATCCCTGGGCTCCAGCTGAGAGTTGGACCTGTTGTTTTGGCTTGAGAGGATACAACTACATGTTGCTTAGCACTTACAAGGAATGATTGATGTCGATTCAGCACTATTTATGTTCTTATAACTTAATGGTAATTTAGGTAACTGGGGAAAGGGTATGAAGGAATGCAAAGCACAATGAGGAGAAACAAAGTCGGTGGGAAGTCTGGAGACAGAACTCCAGCCTTATACTCTGCTGAACCAAGACAAAGGTGATGGAGATGATAACTGTGCACACCTTCCACCTTAGAAAAAGGGGAAGATGCAATGACACAGGCCTGTAAGCTCATTGAGGATGCGACATTAATATTACGATTCTGCAGATCAGTGCGTTGTTCAGAGAGGGAAAAAAAGGAAGTCAGTTCAGAGCATTGCCAGCTGCAAGGAGTTGATTTAACTTGGAATGGACTTGTCAGGCTGGATATAGTTATCTTAGACTGTGGGCTCTAGACAGGTTGATGTTTAGCCAAGAGCCTCAGTAACTAGTTCAGATATCCATCTAGGCCAAGCAAATCCTGCACTAATGAAGTTAATGCACTGACATGTGCACACTTTCAGTGATTACCTTCCTGCCAGAATAGAATACGAGTGTTCACAGGACAAAATGGGCACTAGAGACACTATCACAACGGCTGATCCCATATGAAGAGACAGACTTTGGTGTCAGCTAGGCAATGGTGTGTGCCCTGTTTTTTTTCTATTTTTATACTATCTAATTTTACAGCTGAAGTATTTTGTTGGGTAAAACCATGGTATTTTTTTATTTTTCTCTATTGCTCAGAAAAGGTATGAACACTGGGATTGTAACTTTTAGGTAACAAGTGTGTTTAAGAATCTCATGACTGCATGGGATAATTACATAAAAGAAGCATTTTTGAGTAGCCCTACATTTGACTAGCCAGGAAAATATTCATATGGACTTGTATTGTTAGCAAGGGAGCGCCAAGTCAGCAAGGCTGAATGTTAGACTAGTTACCTATATGTGTTTCTTATTCGTAATGTAATTATTTTCTGTCTGAAGAGTAAACTGCTACTTATAAATGCAGAGGTTTTTTCTTGTAGTGTATTTTAAAGGAAAGATTACTTAATAATATTGGCACATGTGAATCCTGTTGCAGTCGGTATTCACACACAATGACAATAACATCATGGCAATGAATATCCGGCTCTGATAATGTATTACAAATGTACTTACAAACAGAGGAAAATTTTAGCAGTCTTCACAAGATATTTTAGCACAGTATTCTTCCCGTGTGAGAATTGTGCCCCGTTGCAAACATGTCGCATATTGTTTTGTTTGTGGCAGGATTTCTCCATCAGATGCTGACTCCACAGCAAGTGAACAATCCAGCGAGAGGGAGACAGGAGAAGAAAGTGCAAGACCATCAGCTATTGCAAACGAAGGCAAACCACGCAGAGCAGTGAAGAAGGGTTTGTTGCTTTATTTTTCCTTGTGTTCACTAGCAGTGCTTTACTCAGGTTGAAGAGTTACAAGAGTTACTGTGGTGCTGTAACTTTACTAAACTCGTCTTTGGCTGTTGATTTTTCTGGGTTTTGTCACAGAAAATCCTTTCCTTTTTGATTTAGTTTTTTCCTGTGAAACTGAAGAGCTACACATTCCTCTCATTCCAGCAAGCTTTTGAAACTAATGGCTTAGCAGGAATGGATCTACGCTCCTTTTGTCCCACACACAGCCAGGACAGAACTCTTTCCATTTAGGCCTAATTGTGGCTCTCCTGGTAGCAGAACTGCAGACAGCTACGTGGGCAGTAGAGGTCACAGCAGGACTTCACACTGCGTGGGTGTATGCTTGTAATTGTGACTTGGAAAAAGCGAGATTAAAATAAAAGAGCAAAGAGGTTAAAGTTTTACAAATAAGTTCTAATTCAGACATCAAAATGTCTGAATCATTGTGCTTTAGAAAGATGAAAATTCAGTGCTGATATGACAATAACAGTGGTCTTTTTTTGTAAAGGACCATCTTCCTTTCATTTAAAATGCCATCACTGGTCTTGGAGATACCCTAAAATATATTTCTTTTCTCACTAAAAAAACACTGAACATGCATCTTTATTTTTTTAATTTAAACTTTGGTTTGAATTCTTTTCCTGTTTAAAAGTGTGTGGTTAACTGTGCCTAAACAAACACTTAGGTGGTTTTGTGAGAGTCTTTTGGTTTAGATGGCTTGTTCCTTGCCTGTGGTTTTAGCTACCAGATTTTTGTCTTAAATCACAATAATCTTCCTAGAGAAAATTCTGATATTGATTATCTGATAAAGGAGTTTGTGATATCCCCATCAGTTTTTAATACACATAGCCTTGATGGCAACAGAGACTGAAGAGAAGAAAATACTGACCACATTGTAAGCAGTCTCTTTAGTATATTGAGAGTTTTTCCACACAGTCTGTGAAATACCAGCTGAAACATAAAGATGACTTCTGAGGAATGCAGTGCCAGTGAAATTAAGATCATGGTGAACAATCTTCAGTTGCAGAAATGAGAACTACGTAAGATAGTTTATTATATAAACAGTTAGCTTTCGGATGGCTAAACAGCAACTTAAACAATGTATGATTCTTAAACTTTTCTAACGTCGACTACTCCTGGAAGAACATGGGTGATGGATCAGGCTTTCCTATGTAATGAATGTGTAAGAAAACAAAGCACGGGATCTGCTAATGTCACTGAAAAGTTATACTTTGTAATAATTCAGCAGGCAGTGTGTGTACTTTACAAAGTTTACAAAATGAAGATACTGTGTTGATGCTACATGTTTTCAATGCTTTAAGTTTGCTCTGAGGACCAGAAATCATGCCCAAGTAAAAATGTATAGGAAAACAATTATGGTATGACAGAAGTCAGGATTGTTTGAATTTCCCCAACCTATCTGACTTCAATTCTGTTGCTCTGTTTTAGTGTCCTCTCATTTCTTCTTACCTGGGAACTCCATTTTCTTCTCTTCATTTTCTGACTTAAAACTTGATGTAAGGTTTAACATTTTGTTTTGGTGTAGAAATGTTACGTGTTGCTGCATCTGAATTGCCTGTTAAACCCAGCAAGGATACTGTGTAAAATGTGTCCTTTCTACTCATAGTGCCCTTACTGGATCAAACACACTATTTTTTCAGCATTTGATGCCTCTGGTTTGGTAATCATAGAGACTATTTTTAGCATTCAGAATTGGAGGCACTGTCTGGAGAGAGCTCTCTGTTAAATGGGAGATTCAGCTCCCTTTTTGTGCAGCTGAGGCTTAGCAGTTTGATCCAAGTTCATGCATTTCATTCAAAAGTAAATGCAATCATCTTACTGCTGTGGGTTTTTTTCCAGTTGCCATTCCAGCTGAATTATTTGTCATAATTACTCTTGTTGTCTCTTCTTTTTCTTTAATGTTGTCAGGAGCAAACAGAGTGGGTAAGTAACCAGAGCTGGTAGTTGACTACAAATACAAATAGAGGTGCTGGGGTAGCTGTGATTCTGTCTTAAGGATGGAAGGGTTTGTCTTCTGAGTCTAAAAAAAAGCAAAGTTGCCTTTGAGCTATTGAAGTATATAAAAAAAAATAAATCTCAGTAACACAAATTATAGTCATCCGGCACATTTTTCTAATTTCCTCTCAATTTTTCAAATTATTGAGGAAAACATGACTGTGAAAGAAGCAAAACTAAGGCAGCTGTTGGTCCTGAAACTAGCTTTTTATAAACAAGTTAGAGATATTGTTAGAATTAATTTCTTTACTGGAAGCCCAAGATAAACACAAACTACCTGCAAAGAAGCACAGAATATTTTCTCTTGAACTAGCGTTTTCCTGACCAGGATTGAGACATAGCAAACATAGGGCAGGAGAAAACTGACAACTGTCTTCAATAATGCGTGACATATCTCATGATAAAATAAGGACTGTGTCCTCTGATAGTAGTGTTCATCTTAGAGTAGTAGAGAAGGGTGGAGAGAGGGTTGGCTATGATGCATTCCATTGTTGGATTTAATGAATCATCAGCCGCATCCAGGGATGTAAACTACTGGGATACAAACTGTATGAAATTTATCTGAAACTGCATACTCTGTCTGATTCAGATACCAGTGGAAGAATCCCATTGACTTAATCTGGTTTTGGATGAGGCATTATGCCCTTTGGTTGCTGTGTCTCTTGTTTTTGCTTCAAGAGGGTGTAGGAAGCAGTAGCCTTTCTCTGTCTTCAGCTGCATTGGTTTTTATATGAAATCATAGCTTCCTGCAGATCAATTAATTTCCCTGACATTTCAGTTCAGTTAGTAGTTTCAACTCAGAGAACAGTGATGAACATTGATCCTGACGTGTGACCTATATAGACTAGTTGTTTAAACGTGTTCTGCCCAGTATTGGGGTATTAATTCCTCTCCATTATTTTTTAGCCTGGGATCAAAAATTCATTCGTATAGTGCCATCTGGTAGCTTTATAAGGAAGATTTTCTAATCATGGACAATAGTGTAATGTAAGAACTTTTAAATGAGAAATTACTCTCTCTGTCCAAACTTTTGTGCTTATTTATGTGTTGAGCGAGAAACCATTTCTCCTTTTGCTACATGTGTACAGCACTGTGCACTTCCTGACTTTATTTACTTTACTGTACTTCTGTCATGGTTTGTATTTATAGACACACACAGGGGATTAAAAAGTCAGATGCAGCTTATGAGGGGTTTGTGTTCATGTATCTTTTCTGCAAAAGGGAGTAACATGCAGTGTTACTGTAGAGCCTTAAAAAAATTTGTCAGTGGGACTTTTGGACAGTTTTACAGAATGAGTTTTGCCTGTTTCAGCTAAGAGGCCTCTGTCAAGCATTTATGTGTGTAAAAGGGGAGGTTATGGATGAAATTATAAAGAGTCAGTGAATTCTTAGTGTAATTGAATATGTTGGGCCTTGATAACTAAGTAATATGAAAATAACCTTAAAAATTTATGGTGGAGGTCAGTGAGCTTGAGAATGGCTGTTAGTGAAAAGGTTGGAAAAAAATGACTAATGTGTGGGGAAAATGGGAAAAATGGATGCAGAAGTTCAGATTTCTATTGACTACACGATCACTCTGAAGGATTCACACCAACTGATTAATGTGTCTTGTGCCCCTCTCTGTGAGAGGCAACACTTGCACACTTCTGAGAAATGCATGAAGGTGGGGCTGTGAAGGTGACAATTGGTAAAGATGATATAAATAGCTAGAGAAGAGAGACAAACATATTTCATTTAGTCTGCATCTTTCAAAACTTTTGGGATGCAGAGGTCTTGAAATGGAACTGCTTACCTTCTTTTTAGTGACACTTATACAGAAAAGTCACATTTATAAATGATGCATAACAATTATAAATGGGTATGTTTGACAATCCATGGATCAGGTTTGAGAAATACGAAGAATAAGAATTTTGCTCAACTTGTGGCCAGATTGCTTTCCAGCCCAAAAGTAATATGCTGTGAATGTAAGTGTACCATTCCTTCCTTCTTCTGCTCCCTCTTTGTGCTAGAAGAGGGAGGCAAAGGAGCAAGTGGTCTACTGTGGGCTTGTAAGGAAGATAGCATTCTCTTGTGTTCCAAACCCTATCCTGCATTCCTGGCACATGTTGCAAAGGGATCAGAGCAGTGACTATTTCATTTTCCTCCTTGTCTGTTGTAGTTGGATCATGCTGATCAACAACTGATTCTGTATCACTGTCAAATGGGATTTTCCTCCTGATTTGAATCTTGAGAATCTCTTTATGGTGAAGTCTGTGCAAGGATGTGAGACCATGTCCCTCCACGCTATCATGTTCCTCCATAAGGAGAGTCACAGATATTGATCTCTCATTGCTTATATTTCATAGTGAAAAGCAGTTTGAAAATGTGTGGCTTTAGCATGTGAACAAGACAGGTTATTTTGCAAGCCTCATCCACATAACAGTTCCTGGTTTAGGTTTAACTGGGAAAAAAAAAAATAAATTAAATCTGTGTTTAACTGCAAACCACTGGGGTGATCCTACAGATTTCAAGTCTTTTGAGGGAGATGACCCATTTTTGTTGAAGTGATTAACTGTTGACAGGACCTGGAGCGCAACTTCCATGCATATTGGTTTCTATCTTTTGCTGACTGTGTTTGAGTTGGTTTGACCTCTTCAACAAATCACATGGCAATATTTGTGCAGCTTGTTTATTACTAGATGAATTATTTATCCTGTCACAGAAAAGAAGACTGCTTTAAAAGCTTTAATCAGTAAAATGTCTGTAAAATTCTTTGTGGTTTGTGGGGATTTCTAAGGATTTTTTTGCTTAGTTCCTATGTAACTCCTATCACTTAAGAAATGCATTTTGCATTCAGACATCTTTCATTGCTCTTTGAACTTCCATTTGAGCAATTTGCATCTCCTTAAGTACTGATAAGAGAAGCCATTAGCAGTATGTGCGTGAACAGCTTTTTATGGAGTAAAGTAGATTGAGATTTTGGGGGTTTGCAAATGCCAAGAGCTTGATTTATAGAAATAAAGAATCACAGCTCACCTTCTGGAATTATAATGGAAAAATGTTTATAATTTGCAAACCACAGGGTAAACTTGTACACTAAATGTGAATCAGCTGGAAGGCCTGTAGGGCAAATTAAACACAGATGGAAAACATGGCATAGTCTTGTAGCATAGCATCTGTAGAGCTAAACATGTGACTGAGATAACCCTGGCAGCATTACTTTACTCTGTATTGGTTCTGGTGATTTAGGACCCCCTCAGACCAGCAGTGGAAATGAGCAGCACTCCTCAGCCTCTATCTTTGAACATGTGGATAGGATGTCACGTTCCTCAGATGCCAGCAGACGGGTCCCAAGCAAGATCCAGCTGATTGCCATGCAGCCGATGGCAGCACCTCCGGTTCAGAACTCGGTGCTTTCTGATCGAGTGGCAGAGACCAACAAAATTAATAAAGAGGTATTTTAAAAGCGCTTTGAATGTTTTTGCAGGACTCTATGCCCAGCCAAGAGGGAATTGAAAAGTATCCAGTTTTTTGTTATCAGGAGTTCCTCCTTATGTCCTGAGGAGTGAAATCTTGACAAGTTACAGGAATAATCCTGTTTCTATCCAGAGAAATAATCTGACCTATTTTTAAGAGATGTCTAAACCAAAAATTAAGCACTGAGAGAGGAGAAAATTTCATGGTCAGGATACCTTGTGTTAGCATCCTTTTGCTAGTCATCAGGACATGACTTAATGAGAGTTGTGTTAATTAATGTTTGAGAATTGGAACTTGGGGCCCAGCTTGGCTTTCAGTCTACACTATTCTTTTGAATTTTCAGCAACTCAGGACGTGGGTTGTACAAAGAAGTTATCTCAAAACATTCTGGGGTTTGACTTTGCAGCATTTTCATTGCTTTCAACTTCTGATGTGTTTATCTGACAGTAAATATACAGAAACTTCCCTTTTTCTCTGAGGCCTCACGTTACTGTAAGCAGACTATGAGCATGGCTGGGGCATGAGGAGAGGTGACACACTGTCAAACCACATCATACACTGCCTGACAGCACCACGTACCTGCATCCCGATTTTGTGCTGGATATAAGACATCTTCTCATAATACAGAGCGGAAGATTACTGAAACCTGTAATTTAACTTTGTTAAGATTCAGTGTTTCTGACTACCCTGTGGAAGAGAGGTTAACACATATATCTAGGATACATAGGCAAGAGGGGCCACTAAATAGAAATCTGGTTATATGAGCAGAAGACATACAATCCTAACCATAAATATAGAGAGTAAGTCTGACTTATGTCCCTTGTGTGCTTCTTAGGGCTTTTCATGAGAGAATACAGAGAAATCAATTTTTATTTGCTCTTTAATTTACTGATGCAGATGTGTTCCAGAACTAGTCCAACACAGGTAGAGTGGTTGTTGCTACCGGATCTGGTCCTCAAGTGTTTTCCAGTGATAAGAATGATTTCAGTGAGTGTTGGGCCGGGACTTAAAAAATGTGATTTTATGATAGCTTTCCCAGATAATGAGATGCACTCCAGGAAATTTGAAAAAGGGTGTGAGAGAGGCACAAAAACTCAGCATGCAAGAAGATGGAGATCTGATAGTGACAAGCTCATCCAGGGACCTGGGCCCTTGTGTTGCTCCTACATTCTTGCATAGCTTATGGAAACCTCTCATGCTCAGCAGAGGCACTGAGTTATGAGCTGTTAGCTCTTTAAGTTCTTGCTTCATAGGTGATGAAGGTCATTAAAGGAAATGGGTGTTAGATTTCAACACTATTGATTAAGTGTATCTCTGTTTGACAGGCAAAGCTAACTACAGACTGGTTAATCTTATTTTTCAGAGCAGTGTCACTTCTGTCAGACAGCAGGAGTCTTTTGTGTTCCTTCTGCCTTTTGTTAACAAACTGCCTCCGCCCTCTAATTGCACCTGCTGTGCTGGCAATTGTGTTGTGTATAATAGTACATCTACCTGGGGAGACAATGGCGATACTGCAAAATATCTGAGAAAGAAAGTGGTGTGTTTGTAAATTGTGTGACTTATTTTAGTCCTTCAGAGATTTGGGGCAGGGAGGGGGATGAAGCAGGTAGGGCCAGGCAGAGAGGTGTGGAGGAAGAGCAGCAAAATCCAGTTTGCAAAATACACAAATGAAAAATGCATTTCTTTTTTTTTTTGCCTTCCTTCTTTAAGATACAAACAGCCCTGAGGCATAAATCTGAGATTGAGCATCACCGCAATAAGATTCGTCTTCGCGCCAAGCGTAAAGGGCACTATGAATTTCCAGTGGTGGATGACGTGGTGGTGGTTGACTCCAAAGAGCAGCACAGAATATATCGCAAGGCACAGATGCAGATTGACAAGATCTTGGACCCTGGAGGCAGCGTGCCTACCGTCTTCATAGAGCCCAGGAAGAGGTATTGATTTCAAAGACGGAGAAAAGGGATTTTTTAGAGTCAGTGCCCAGAGTACATCAAAACTGCACTTCTTCACTTTCAGGGCTTAAAATTGTTTTGTTCACTGGTTGAATTTCAGTTATCTAGGTGAGAAGGATTGGCTTGTTCTAAGCATTTTGAATTATTTCGGTATATGCCAGTATGTTTTGCTTTCAAATCATTCTTTTACAAGTTCTCAGCAGTGAATTCTTGATAAATAAGCCCAAATGTATGAAACCTGTCTTAAAACAATTTAGTATTTGCTCTGCCATTTGTTTGAATAATTCTCAGTTAGTGTAGAGGGATCAAAATTACAGTATCAGCACTAAAAAAGATACATGGACAATATAAGCTGCAAGTAATAATATTTTTATAAAGGGAGGGGAAAATATGCAAAATAAGGGAAACCTTGAACAACCTAAAACACATGAAGATTTTGAATGTTAAAGGCAAATTCACAAATCAGTGAGATTACCCAGAGGGAATACATAAAAGATTATGAGGCACATTTGTCAGCCTCACGGATCTGCCTTCCTGACCTTGTATTTTCAGAGAAACTTTTCCTTGTGTTCTCTTTAGGGCTTATAAATACCGATACTTTGTTCCTGGGGCACTCGTAGCCTGTGATTGCTTCTGCACTGATAGAAGTTTTTCTCCAGCTGTCTGAGTTCCTCAGCTGGTGGGGTGAAATCCAGTGTGGCAAGCACAGAGCCTTCTTGGCAGTGTGGTCTGTTCTGCTGCTGCAGATGTGTCAGACATTAGTCAGGGAGACCTGGAGAGGCACTGGGAGCTGGGCTGAAGCACAGGCAACTTTGACAGATGAATATAGAGGGGGAGGTGACGCTGGAGAGAATTTCAGGGAGGAATGGGACATTTTAGAGAGGAGAGGCCTGAGGAAAGAGTTTTGAAGCTACCTAGTGGGACTGGCCTGAAAAACTGGGAAAGGGAGAGAAACAGGGTTGTGGCAAGGAATGGGCAGAGGAGTTCAAGCTTCAGTGGGATGAGAGTAAAAATTGCAAAAAGAAATGTGATTACCTTTGTCTCTGTCTTTGCTTTTTGTTTTCTTTCTGTTAAGTTCTCGTGCAAAACGTTCTCCCAAGCAGCGCCGACGACATCAGATAAATGGGAGTCCAATTGATGCTGAAAAGGACAGGTTGATCACAACTGACAGTGATGGGACATACAAAAGGCCTCCAGGAGTCAATAATTCTGCATATATTGTATGTATGTCTATTGAATGGCAGGAATGTTCTGACAGTCATAATGATGGTTGTGCCATTGGGAGGTTTCTGGCCTTCTGACTGTGGTCTATATGGCTAGTTTCAGTCACATGTAGATAGCATGTAAATCGAAGTGAAATAAGGGTGTTATTGACAGTCTGTCACTATTAAGCAGTAAAATTTTGCCAAGTATTCATTGATGTTAAAGAGACCAAGAACCAAAGCCTTGTTTTCATTCACTCTATTATTCACATGAAAGTGTGCTTGGCATGTTCCACAATATCTTGAACATAGTTTCACTCTACTCCAATTTGCTGGATGTTATGTATTCATATATTACAGAAAATTTCATCCTTTGCTCTCACAGAGTGGAATACTCAGTTCATTTTGTGAGAAATTGTCTCATCTTTAAAATGTGGGAATTAATTATTAATGAAAGAGACACATGTCTTTGTACTACAGTAACTTGAAACAATTCTAGTGTAATGTCTTGAAAATTAATTTTGTTTCCTGTTTAAAAAAGCAGACCCTGGAGAATACTTCTGTTCAATCATATCCATGTCACAAACTGTATTTAGGCATCTTTAACCACTTCTAAGCAGACTTCACTACACTTAATGCTAATATTGGAAACCCCTGGACAGTTTTCATCTTGAAAGATGGTTTAATGATTTTAAGAATTTAACTATTAGCTGCATGTGCAGTCAGGTGACTATGATGTCGATGTCTGCAGTTTCCTTCTGCCTTCAAACATGAGTGTGATGATTTTAATGTCATGCTGCAGCAGAATGAATTATCATCTGAAGCTGTTTAATTAAGACATGTCACACAGCAGGCTCAGCCCCTTTGGCATCTGTAGCGAGACAGTGCTCAGAATGCTAAGTTCCTAATAAAGCAGAGGCTTGTGTCTCTTGACAACTGATTTTGCAGTCTGCATGCAGTGGTAAGAATGAGCTTTAATAATAAGTCTGCTGTTGCAAAGCTCGTTTAATTTCCTCTTACTGATGAACAATAAGCCCGTGTGGTAATATCCCAGGTAGCAATTATGATGCATGCCTCAGGCATTGCTGCTATGAAGCACTTACATGAATCCCATTCAGGTGATGCACCCAAGTTCAAGTTCCATGCAGGTAACCACTTAGTTCCTTAACAGCTTCCTTTGTGTGTTTTTCTAGGAGGTAATAATTCCTTAATGTTACTGCTGTTGTGGTCAGTTATAAGCTAAAGACTGAATTAACTTCTTGAAACGGCAAAATCTGCAAAGAAGTTAAAGATTTTGATGGAGTGGATTGTCTTCTTCTGAGTGGAGGAGTGCATGACTTCACTGTGTGCTTGCAAAACACAAGATTTCTATAGCTGAGTAACTCCTGCAGTAACTCTGCTGCCTTATCTGAGACCACAGTCTTTCAGATCACACTGACTAAAGTACTTGAACAGCTGGTGTGACGTATGTGAATACATATATGCACGCAGAAGTGAGGAGGGTAAGGGGAAGGTGTTGTCCAGCACCAACACTTGTGCCATTTATCTCACTGTGGTTCTGGCAAAGACTGTGTTGCTTAGACTTTAGAATCTGGCTGTTTAGATCTTCTCTGTGGCTGCCCTTCACCTTATTTCCACTTCCTTCAGTCTGATCCAGACTTGCCTCCTGAACCTCAGACATCATCTTCAGCTGACCTGGGGAAGTTCCCTGGCTTGCCTTCCCACCCGGTGTCCCAGTACGTGCCCCCACAGCCATCCATTGAGGAGGCTCGGCAGACCATGCACTCGCTGCTGGACGACGCCTTCGCGCTGGTGGCTCCCAGCAGCCAGGCAGCCAATTCCACGGCCGTGGCACCACCCGGGGTCTCTGCAGCACAGCCGGTAAACAACACTCCTGCTCCAGCAGGGAGGGGAACCACATGCACCCAGTGGGGATCACCTTATGGTCCAACTCAGGCAGTAAGCAACCCGTTTAATGTGAGTGATGTGATTTAAAGGACTTTTCTGGGCAGGTAGTTAGCACCGGTTGAGCCACGGTCACTGTTGTTGTGCCCTTGCTGTCAGGACTTACCACAAATGTGTAACAGTGCCGGGAACCAGGAGAATTCAGAAATGACCATCACAAGATGTTGAATTTGCTTTTTAAACTATTTGAGTTCTCCCTTTTCCTATCTCAATCACAAGAGAAGATAGGAGTTCTCCTTTAGGATAACTTTGCTGTTCTTTTCAGTCTTTTACAGATCAGTCATGCTATGTCCAAGAATAAAACTTTATTTTTTTAAATATACGTGCTACCTTCTATTTTGACAATGAATAAAGAATGTTTTTGGCTTAGGTCATGTTTCTTGTCAGGATGTCCAAATGCTTTCAGAAGGTGAGGGATAGGGAAGCAGTATTTCTGAGTAGGATATTTTGCATTTAATGGAGCACTGAGACACATGGATAATCCTTTAGGTCATCTCTAGTTCTTTTGAGTCTGAGCCTTGTGGTCTCTCTGCTGTAATTTTATGCTGGTTGAGGTCTAAAGAGATTTCCAAATCCAAAGCTTGATTTACTGAAAGTATTCAGCTGAGTAGACGCTGGAGCAGCCCTTCACCTTCTGCAGGTGAGAGAAGTGGTTTTGGAAGGCTTTTAAGTGAAAACTCTCATCAGACAGTGTCCCACTGTAGCAGTGATTCCCAGATCTTCTTGTGCTTCTGTGTTTGTGAAGCCAAGCTCTTATGGCTGCCATCAAGTCACACATACAGGCCTGGTGATCTCTGCCATTCATCACTTAGGAGGCTGACAGTGGACTTCCCAGGATGTGCATTTTGATTTTAATTTGGGTTTTTCTTTTCATTCTTCTGACAGAGATATATGGAATTTGGAATGACTCCGCCAACAGCACCAGGTCTCCTACCAAGGTAGCTTTTCGCTGATCAAATTATCATTTATTATTTTCCTTGTCATTATTCCAGATTTCTTATTGTCATTGGCATATTATGCAAAGTACTGTATAAACGAGAAGTAACAGGACTCCAGATCCAGTCTGTGTAATTTATATAAGTAGCATGAATGACATATGCACGCTGTATAGAATGTGTTTAAAGAAATGTGTTTCTAGCCCCTTGGCTATAGAGATATCCTTCCAAATACTCAGTAAACCACTGAGTTTCAGCTTTTGGAAAGCCTGAAACTGGTATTCAGATGCATGTAATTCTCTCAGTGCTCTCACTTTCATCTTTCTGTGTCCTCAGGGCAACACTCACTCGCAAAAGCTTTCATGTGACTAACAGATTCATTCTATTTTTAACCAAGTTGAGAACAAATGACAAAGTATGGTGACCCTCATAGAGCCCCATTATTATAAAATCAGGGAAATAACCGTTTTCCCATCTTCTCCTGCCCTTGTTGTGGGAGAATTGTGTAAAAAGAAGAAAATGGTTGTCCAGGTCACTTAATTTCACACTTGTCTGTCTTTTGACTGCATGTGAAGGTGGACTCTTGAGTTGTGGTACCCACTGTGGTCAGACTTGTCTCACCCTCTCCAAGCTGCGGTAGCCAAGGTGGTAAAATGGTGGCCTTGTGGTGCTCTCTCATTACCTTCTTAGAGCTCACCATATGAGAGGAAATCCCACTGGTATTCATGGCATTCATTAGATTTCATCTGAAGTCTTCACTGCCTTCAAAACTTGATGGCAAAATGGATATGAAGAACTTTATTTATGGTTCTGCGATCTGGTTTTGAAAGGGCCAGCTAGAAAAAAAGGAGTTTCTAAGCATATTTTCTTAGGTGTTGGCTGGAAGTAGCAGTTTCAGTGTGAGTGGAGCGTACATGAAGTGGAAAACATGTATGACATGCAGTGTATTTTTTATAATTTAGGTTACCTTGACGATTGTGAGCTTTGAGACTGCCAATATAAAGCATAACCAATTGATATTGAGGATTTTCTCCTTGTTGGCCTGTTATACATTCATAGTGTCTTTGCAATGTTTTGGTTTGTTTGGGTTTTTTTCCCCCAAAATTTATCACCTTTTGACATAGTCACTCTGAATTTACGTAAATCACAAAATAATTTGCATCATTATTAGAAGTTCAAATGCAGGCTTTGGCCAAGGCTGACAGATTAAGTTAACAATCTGTAAGTTTGTTGACCTTAACAGAAAGAACTCCTTTAAATTTTCATTAAAATGGAAAGTTTTCCAAGGCTTGGTCAATAGAAAACAAGGTAAGAGTTGTCATAGTTGTGCAGTGGGAGTTATTCTCAAAGTCTGAGGATAATGATAAACAAATTGATAGAAGCAGTGTACCAATTAAAGGCAGGAAAAATAACCTGAGGTCAGTGTGATTAGGTGGCATGTATCAATGTCATAGTCCATTGGCTTAAATATCCAGTGCATGGAATAATAGTTGGGTGTGTGTACTGTTCTCTTCTCTGTACTAATGCAGTCAGCATCTTTAATGGTGTGGAACCAACCTGGGAGAAAAAAGTTAAATGTAAAAGACCTAGGTCACATAACAGCTAGGCAAACATGAAGGCACAGTGAACAGTTTTTGCCAGAAAATAGATATTGCACCATGCAGCAGAGTTAGAGCTACTTAGCCATAGTGGATTAGTGGTGTAAAATTGATTTTTGGGATGGTATCTCCCCACTTAATTAAATGACTGGAGATTAATTTTCTTTTTTTGAATGTGCAAAAATCGAAAGCTGAGTTTCGCTCTAGAATAGGAAGGAGCACTGGAAAGCCTGTATTATATAGATGCAGAGCTGTATCCTGGTTTTATACTCCTCTGTCAATTTCTGACTTTAAAGAGAAGGTATATCTATCTATTGTAAAAAGCTTGAGAAGGGAGGGTAAAGGGTTGTTAAGTATGTACCTTTCAAGTACAAACACATCAGTAATAAAAGATATATTTCCTGTCTTCTGAAGAATTGGCAGAATAATGATACATTTGCAGTAATGTTGAAAAATTATGTTCTTTAGACAACGTAAAAAAATTTAAGTAATTCATCCGCTTCAAAATTCCAGCTCAACACTGCAGGCATAAAGGGCCAGATGATCACATCCTTTACTGGTTACAGTGATTAACATAAGAGAAGTGGTATCGTTAAACATTACTTACCTATTGAAGCATTTATTTTTAACTAGTTTGTAATTGTTGTTGGAAATGGTTTTCTTTGGATCTGCTGAGTGGACAGGTGGGATTGAATGTAAGGGAGCTGGGGAAATTCTAGCACTTCCACAACAGGACTGTTACAGCTTGAAGTCCTTATACCTCCTCCATTTAGTAATACTGTATGCCAAGTAGCTGGTATTTCAATTTACAGTTACTTATTTGTGCTTTAATAGACTCTTATTTTGCTTTATTAGGCAATTTATTATTATGTCAGCTTTCTTTTCTCTCTGGCTGTCGTACAAAGGTGGGTAGTTTTCCAAATAAAGCAAAATCAAGAATAGTTTGTATTAGATGCAGTCACAAGACTTTCCTGTAAAACAAAAGGTTGTAAAATTGAAGTCTTGAGGAACAGGATACATTGCAGTCTGTAGACATAGAAGGGGTTAGATGCCATTGTGGGAAAAGGTATGTAGAACTCATCCCTAGTCCTCACTTGGTGTAATTTTTGTGTGCCTGGGTTAGGTTGTTTGTCTCACTCATTTATACTCACCAGCGAGAGGCTCCTGCAGAAAGTGAAGATAATCTTTTGCTTCACATGTCTCTTGAGGAGTGTCTCTTATCATACCTGGAATCTGGGAGAGGTGATCCTAGTAAGCACCCAAAGTTCGGCCATCCACACTTCGACCATATTGATAGGAATCAATAACCCCTGAAAAGTCAGCTACTATCAGTCTTTTAAAATATAATCTCGCCATGGCAGGGTTAAGATATGTTAATAGGAAGCATAGGAAGAGCAGCATTTCCATCTCCCTCTCTATTCTTGTTCAGTGAGTGAATTATAGGGTTTCTCTTAGAAGTGCAATTACC
>JAWWEW010000041.1:62232020-62349454 GCA_035583185.1 Anabacerthia variegaticeps | reverse complement strand
GGCTCCTGCAGAAAGTGAAGATAATCTTTTGCTTCACATGTCTCTTGAGGAGTGTCTCTTATCATACCTGGAATCTGAGAGAGGTGATCCTAGTAAGCACCCAAAGTTCGGCCATCCACACTTCCACCATATTGATAGGAATCAATAACCCCTGAAAAGTCAGCTACTATCAGTTTTTTAAAATATAATCTCGCCATGGCAGGGTTAAGATATGTTAATAGGAAGCATAGGGAGAGCAGCATTTCCATCTCCCTCTCTATTCTTGTTCAGTGAGTGAATTATAGGGTTTCTCTTAGAAGTGCAATTACCTTGGCACAATTAGTGAAGTTAGATTGATTACAGTTTCTGTTAACTCTTTCAGTAAATATATAACAGCGCCTACCAGCAACAGTCTGATTTATAGGAAACATTAATTTTGGTATACATTGCATTGCTTCATATTGTGCTAATTACAGCTTTGAGTAGTTCGATGAATCTTAAGAGCAAAAAAATTGAAAATTTCATGAAAAATTACCAGAATGCTTGATGAAGTAATAATTGTTCATGAAATACATGGGTAATGGCATTTTGTATGGTTTGTCATAGACCAAAACTGTGTGCGCAGAAAACGTAGAGTAGTCAGCTTTGTTGTGAAGATAAGCAGCTACATCACTACTGGAGTCCTATTTTTCTGTTTTGAACATTGTTTTTTCCCCAAGGGGAAAACAAGGTCTGAAGATCTGGGGACATTTTCCCTCTGCATTGAGGAGACTGCAGCATGTGAAAAACATTTGTGTGAACATCTGTTACACTATTCCTGTTCAGTGCAGATCTTAAAGGAGGAATGCAATCTGCAAGTGTAAATATTTTCTTGAGCATTTAAGGTTATAATGTACATTAAAAGGCTTCATAAAGAGCTGTTGTATGAGGTACACTGATGTTATCGTTTCTAGTTAGGAAATTCACTGATTTTAATCTTGAATCCTTTTCCACAGGCAGAACTTTGGGCCAGGTTTTCTTCAACCTGCAGAGTTAATGCACCCCGAGCAGGCACCGCCTGAGGTTCAGTATTCCTCCAGAGGAATGTACTCAGAGGAAATGCCATCAGTGGCAAGGCCACGGCCAGTTGGAAGCACTGCAGGTACACTTCATTTAAGTTGAATATGTACTAAAATAACTGATCTTTTTCTGTATCTACTCTTATGCCGAGGTCACCACTAAGACGTCATTCGCTGTCAGCTACTACACGTGATATGTGGTCCTTGTCTTCATTGCTCAGAAAGAAAAGGGCCACAAAATGTGGTTAACTTTACTTCCAGAGAACCTTGCAGAGGAAGGCAGTACTTTGTCACCTTTTTAGTATCTTACAGGCATTGATTATCACAAAGCATATTTTTACAAAACCCCATTCTCTAAGAATGGAAAATTACTTGTTTTAGAGTGTACAGTGTGTGCTAACTTTCCACTGCCAACTACTGCTTTGGTGCTAAATGTGCTAATAGATGCATCCCAAATCAGCATGCTAAAAGGCAAAATTTTTTGCTTTCCTATGAGTGTTTCTCATTTCTCTTCCTAGAATTGTATACATAAAAGCAGGATCTCTTAGGTCTAGATTATATTATCTGTTGCTGCTGTCCCATATGAAATCACCTTCTCTGATTTGGTTGTGAGATAATTTCCATAGCACCCATCAGTGCTATCAGGAATAAGATGCTAACATCACATGGCAATTAAGCAGCAAACACTGATTCTAAGAATAAAAGATTGTATTGTTATGCAAATGTCACAGTTAATTTTCTCCCAGGTAAATGTTTTCTTCCTGAAGAGTTGAAAAAGACTGAAAATATGATCATATACTCATGTCAGAAGCCTAGTTTTGATAGTTGCTATCCTCTCCCTGTAAATTTTAAATGAATGGGAATGGTAGGAATGGAGTGACTATTACAGTTTAATGATGGTTTTTTTGTTCTCTGACTCACACTATTTTCTAAATGTTCATATGTATTCTGTTTTAAGTTTGAAGGTAATTTATATACTTAGTTTCTATTCTTCAGCATAGTTACATATGAATATCAATCTTCTCAAATATCAGGGGATTTTTATAGGAAAATATGATCTAACTGTCCCTCACTTAAATCACACTGTTGTTTTTGTCTTTTTCTCCATTTTTGTGCATACACACAGTTTTATGTATATCTGGATTAAATGTGTTTCGTTTCTAATTAATAATAAAATATTATTTTAATACTTATAATAATAAAAAAGTAAATTGCATTTCTCTGCGGGAAGAAATCCAGGAAGAAGGAAAGCTGGCATGTTGTTACATGTGTCTTGCAATTAATGGTGGCAGCTATCCTTGCATGTGTTTGAAAGCAGCAGGAGGGGAGAGAAGGGAAGGAAAAGGAGAAAGGAGGAGGTTAGCTTTCAGTGTGAAAGGAGATACAGTGTGTTCTGACCTTCCCGTCAGTTAATGACAGCATCGTTTAATATTTAACCACAACGCTAAGCTCAAAGAACCACACTCTTACATAGTCGTGTATTTTATTCTTCTAGGGGATGGAACAGAAGGCAGAGAGTTAGGGTCTCGCTAGTGTGATGCAAATAAGGTGTGCCACAGGAGCAAATGTCTTCTCTTTGCTGCTAAGTAATTTACATGAAAGCATTGCCAGAACTTGCAGTAAACAGTGTTTGGAAAGAGCTGGCACATTTTTGGGATGAAGAGTAGTCCATGTCCGAGATGCACATTTCTCAACCTCATCTTTCGGTGCAGTGAAATGAAATGCATTGCACTCAAATGAACTGCACAAAATGCACATAACTTTTCCTTCTTTGTTCTACACTGACAGCCTTCTTTCTGCTGATTTTTATTAATTGCACAGAAACAGAGCTCCATTTTCTTCTTGTCTCCTACTTCCAACAAAGTTTTATGTTGTCATTTGTCTGCCCTGCAAACTTGACTGTGTATAAAGATGAAAAAAACAATATTTGCTTTTAAGGTTCTCAGATACAGCACCTCACTCAGGTGGGAATTGCTAGCAGGATCGGAGGTCAACAAGTGGAGATCCCCTCAGGCAGAGCAGGGCATGGCCAGCCGGGGGGGCCAGGGTGGCCCCAGTACCGTGGAGAGGATGAATGTGCTAGGCGAGATGCAGTGAGTACTGTGTTACACATTTGCATAGTTTCCAAAGTAGTGATATGTTTGGGTATTTTTTCCTGCATTACTGTTTGGAACTTTTTACCCCTGGAACACTTTCAGTTGCTTCTCTGACATTCTTTGCTTTGCTCTTCAAACCCTTGTTAGTTCTTCTAACTTCTGCTTGCTATTCTTTCACCTTTGCTTCTCTCTAACTGCTTTCTCTCATTTTACCCTAACCTTTTTTTTTTGTCACTTGAGGCCTTCACCCATTAATTGCAGTTCATCCAATTTTGCTTCTGAGCTCCAGCAGAGGTGGATACTGCTTTCCATTTCTTCTTTGAAGTATGCCTCTGTATTTTGAGATCATTATAAGTAGAAAATATTGAATTAAATTGTCCCAGACTACCATCCTACTTTGTATGGATACAGTTTTTTTGTCTTCTGTATCAGTGCGCAACAGCAGGAGTCAGGGCAAAAAAATAAGATACATACTTGCATGTAACATTAGAGGTGTTTCTGAACAAGTTATTTTCCTATCCTCAGTCAGCAGGATCTGGTAAATGAATATGTGTTCATTTACCAGTGTTGCCTAGGCAGCCATGGTGATTTCATGTTCTTGGAGGTGGTACTTCTAGAGGTTAACATTTCTGATTCAGCCAGACGTGTGAGGCTGAAGATGGTACATGGTCTTTCCAGGAGAGAGACAGTTGCCTACTATCAGTCCCTCTTTCATGGACTTGCATCCTGAAGCAGACTGGCCTGTGACAGCTTTATTGCAGTACTCTAGAGAGCAACAGCTTTCTTTTGGTTCTTTGTTTAAACAATCTTTTTCTGGTTTCTTCCTTGAGGGACAAAGACAGGATCTCCTCCTTTTGCATGCTTAGAGCAGTGTGTGTTCACACTAAGTAAATTTGCTTTGCAGTATTTCATGACCTTGAAACATTTCCTTTCAGGTTTGCAGAAAGGAAATGCAACAGGATGGCCTTATCTTGAGATTTTGGTAGAATTGAGGTGCCTCCACTTCAGGTGAACATGAGAGGAGCAGCATACAGCTCTTGAGAACTGAGTGCACTAGAAAAAAACTCTGTTGATGCCATTCAAAACCTCTAACTGTCAAAGCTGAAAGATGTATTTGCCTGATTTAATGTGATCTCTGTGCTTGAAACTGTGATATTTGAGTGCAAGATCATCACAATTTCAGTTTACATCAAAAAGAGCACTTGCATGAGAAATCTTAGTGTCTCCTGTTCCAGCTTCAGAAACATCTCTGAGTTACCATTCATTGACCCTTCTTAACATGTCTCTCTTTTCTGAAAGTGACTTTTCTAGATCCGTGGGCCTGTCCTTTCAGTTCCCCAAGTGCACATTTAGCTACTACTTTCTTAAAGTTTTTTTTCCTTGAATTGCTAACATATTACTGAAAATTCATTATCTGAGGTCTTAGGCAAAGTGTTGGTTTTGACATCAGTTACCTGCACAACTTTCAAATATTTGTGGCTCAACACAATATGATTTGGTTGCAGTTTGCACTTTCAGTCACAGTTTCAGGCGTGTTCAGGTCATTTCAATCCAGATTGACTTTCTTTTAGTTCATCTCAGTTTAAAGATTTCCTTGGTTTTGACAGAACTTTTTGCTTACTGGTTGCTGCAGTTCATATATTACTGCAATCTAATTTTTTTTTTCCAGTTATTAAGAAAATAAGCAAAAGGAGGAGATCATGGACTAAAACTTATCTGAGTGTGATGTCATTCAGTTGTAGGAGAGCTCACCAATTGCCCACACTTTACTTTTCCTATGAGCAATTTTTTTCTTTTTTTTGTAAAGGATTCTTACACACACACCCACACACCCCAAAAAAAAAAAAAGCCTTAGTCTTTTAGCTTTCTCTATTTAAATAATTACCTTCAGAGTTTAGATTTTTTTCACTAGCACAGAGCTCTAAATTTATCTTTCCTCCTTTTGGAAATGAGGCTTTACTTAATATCGGTCATGTTCCTTATGGTGCACTATTCAGCTGGTCCTTTGCAAACAGTCTTACTGTTCCTTCCTTCTGAGCAAGTTTCTCAAATTAAACTCTGCATTTAGGAAGGTTAGAATCTAGATCATTCTTCTCACAGGAAAACAGGAGATGGATCTGCATTTGTCTTCCTGCAATAGCCCTTTTCCTCACAGTATCTTCACCCATTATTCCTGGAGTCAATGCCTGATTTTCTGCTGGAATATGACCTCTCACTTGCACCTCCTGACCCAAAGTCAGTGTGCAGGGTACCATCAATTTACCTTAATTCTCCATCTAGAAGACCTAGGCAACCAGTAAAATTACAACATTTCCTTAGCTGCCACAAAATACAGTACTGAGGAAGTGCTCATTTCAGCTGCAGACCGGGTTTCTTACAGAGGATGGAGTGTCTTGCATCTCTACCTCCCTACCACCACTTGGCATCACCTCCTACCCATCTACAGTCCCTTATAGCTCTCCACTGTTCTCCCACGTCTTCTCCAGGTTTGCAGTGTTTCCCTAAAGATGCTCTTACCCTTTCACTCTATTTTTCTACTCCAGCTGCCCACTGTAGTGTCTCTGAGCAATCTGATCATACTTGAAGCTGTCTCTCACATTCTCCTGTGAGATATGTGCAGGCTGACAAGTCCACCTGAGCACAGCATAACTTGGTCTTTCTGCTACTCAGAAGCAGATTCAATGATAGCACAAATCAGGTTATGTCTAATTAGCTACCTAGTTTTGTGAATTTTATATACCTATTCATATATATATACACACACACATGTATGTCTGTGTATATATTTATTCATCCAATTCAGTTGAAATTGGCTAGAGTTCAACAGTTATTAAATGGAGATTAACAAATTTACAATGTGATCTCATAAGTCTTCGTTTCTTAAGAGGGAAGATTCAATAAAGATGTTTTTGTCAATTGTTTAGTACTGCTATCAATTATACAGAATTTTCTAGATAAAAATCTAAAATTTATGGATATTATATAAAACTATGTATTTTTACATATATAATGTTATATAATATAACACTGTATATTTCTGTTAGTTAAGAAATCTAACAGTAGAAAAAGACCAAAAATACACTTCAGTGGTTTTGCTCTCCTTATTTTACTGTTGTAGTTTAGTAGAGGTTAGCTTTCTAAACCAGTGTGGGATTGAAAGTTCTCAGACCTGTTTAATTCTGATGTTTTATGTGAAATCACAGAAACACATACTTTTCTTTTTTCTTAGATATTTAAGAAAGCCTTGATAACCTTAATGTGAAAAACAGCCACTGAGGTCATCACTGATGTTCTTCCTAACGTCCCGTATAATTCCTTTATAACCACTCTTATGGTAGAAATGCAGTGCAGTGTGAGATAGGAGCTGAATCACATAATGCTTTTGAATGTGAAGTAACCTGAACATAATTTAGGTTGCTGTTAAGACTCATGTATCAAGAAATGCTTGCTTTTAATATTTTTTATGTCATCTCTTCTCTATAAACCCACAGAGTACTTGTCAGGTTTGCCAACTCTAGGTTGTACATACGAATTAGTTTCAAGTTTTGCTGCCAAATGAATAATTCTGAACAATCAAGAGGCCCATTCATTCCTTTCTGATACTGAAATCACCTCTCTTTTGTAAGAAATAAGACAGGATGTTACTTGAAAAACCTTTACCTATCATTCTTCTATTAAAGCCTCTCTTCCTCTTAATCTCTCTTCCAAATTAACTGTGTCAATGATGAATGCTGTACATGAGCTGTGCAAGACAGAATCTATTATTAGTTCTACTTTATATAAAATGGCTTAAATTTTGTTCATTTTTATTATGAGAAATGTTAAGGAACTCAGACCCATGCATTTTTGTGTTCCTGCACGCTGCTGCCATGGTCGCTCTAGGTCCCCTGCACCCTTCCCAGGCTCCGCTTTATAATCCCTTCGTTTCCCTCCCCCTCACTCCCGAATCCTCTTCTAGCCAACCTTGCTGTCCTTTCTTCCCCCATCAGGTTTCTCTCTCTGCTACTACTTGAGGCTTATCTACAGAGAAAGGTAGTGCTCACTGAATTGTGATGACTGTGATCTGAATTCGCTGCAGGTGGCTGCTCCCCATCCCCAGCACAGACCCTCTGAAAGGGGGTTACACTGCTTTGCACCCAACTGTGTGTTTGAGTCCTTTGTGTCCAGTGTTTTCTGCTGGCTGTCTCTCAGCCTCCAGCAATATGAGGCAAGGGGAAACACTTGCTTCAGGGTGTCAGCTGGAGTTTAGATTTTCGAAATGTACATTGTTTGTGTCCATACTGGGAGTTGGTGCAATCACCCAGTGTACTGTAAATTCATGCTTTGTTTTAGCATAAGCAGATTTTATTCCAAATAGAGGAACCATAAACTCAGGCTTCTGTTTTGTTTCTGTCTTGTTTTGTTAGAAAATGCATGTTATTGAACAAACACAGAATTAACCCCTTTCTACCCTGCAACAATGATTGTCCCTAAACTGCAATAGTGTTTCTCAGATATGTAAAACAGATATTGAGTATGGAAAAATCTAATCTTTCAAATCTGAGTAGTTTTCTCCTCCTGATTCTTCTGTTGACCATGTTTTCCTAGGCACTGGTCAGTCACAGGGTCCTAACAAGTGTACAGTCTGAACAGGCAAGCCAGGCAGAGGAAGGGAAGGTCAAAGTCATAGTATCCGTGCTTATAAATAGTGTGGAGACATGACAGCCAGGAAGAAAGTGATTTGCCTGTTGTCTTTTACAAAGTTGATAGAAATGGAAGGAAAGAAAAACCAATTTTGTTGGGTTCCAGTTCTCTGGGTTTTCTCCCCACCTCCTTCCACTTCAGTTTCTAAACATATGTAGCTTGGAAAGGTGGTCAAGGGTTTCTAATGGATAGTGAAAGAGATTTTGAAAATCCCTGGACTTGAGGCAGTCCAACAATTTTGTGTACACTTGTTGTTTTGTGCTCCATAAGAGGAATCACTCATTCATGTGACAGAGGAACAGCTGCAGCAGATAGAAGCATCTCCATGTTGCTTTCCCCTCTGTTCTTCGCCTTTTTGCTTTCTTGTGTTTTCTGGGAAATTGTGTTTATTCAGAAAGTGCAATAACGCTTTCTACCTTTTTCCAGACGCATATGCATGGACACCAAGAATATTCCTCCTCACCAGTATTCCAGATGCCGAGGACTTCAGCCAGGCAGCCATCAGCACCTCCTGCTCAGCTTCCACACAACAGCCTTCAGGGCCAGGGCCTTTGCTACACCACCAGTTCCACTGAGGACCTCCAGCCAGGTCACTCGTCAGCCTCTCTTATCAAAGCAATTAGAGAAGAACTTCTACGACTGTCTCAGAAACAGACAGCAGTGCAGAACTTCCATAGTTGATTTAGCATTCCGTTGCAAATCTGCCAGGTATCTGCTTCCTATGGAAGCAAAGACTTAGAGGAAATCAGCAATGTTGTTCTCTCAAAGGAAGGAACTTTCACAGCTCTGTTGATAACACTCTGAAAAAACTGAAGAAGGCAGCAAAATGAGGATAGTAAGGAGAGAGAGAGATGGGGGACAAACAGGGAAAATCATCACCGTCATCACAAGGAATATTAATTAATCTACTAATATTAAGGTGCTCCTTCTCTCTCCTTACCCTCATTCAGCCTAACACATAAATAAAACCTTAGGTCAAGAACTCAATACTCCAGCAACAACAACAACAAAAAAAAGACAGGAACAAACTCCAAGGATGATGGACTCCTTTTTCTAAGGAAGTAGGTGAAGTTTTGAATAAACTGAGATGACATTTTGCAAGAAATTACAAGTATTCTTATCTCTCCAGTGCTTATGGGGAACTGGTTTTTGTTGCTGTTCTGCAGGATTACAAACTGTATCAACTCAAGGGTTTTGAAGGTCAGATCCGACTAAAGAATCACTTTGGTTGTCAGGAACAATGAGACTACTTAGAATAAAAGTAATTTTGAGTTACTTGTATCAAACTGGAACGATAATTGTCAATAGCTCTGTGGTTCCGAATGGAGCTACCCTCTGCACTCTTCCTTGTTTTCCTTCTGGTGCTGAAGCTTCAAGTGTTCCTTCATCTTCAATGTTTGCAAAGTGAAACATTGGCCTTGTATAACTAAGAAAGTATCTGTAGACTCATTCAGGCTGGAAAAAGAAAACAAAGCATCCAAACAGAAAGGGCTTGGTATCTAATTTGTTTAAAAATTATTGTAAACTGGGAGAGGAATACTCAGCCACAGTTGAATTTGGGGAAATGTGTGTGTATATCTTTAAAAAAATGTATTTATATACTAAATGCTCTTGCAGGACCAGCGATAAAATATTGCCACTCTGTAGTTTGCTTTGTGGACAGAAACCAATCCAGCCTGACTGGTACAGGGTCACCAGCATTACATTATAAATTGATGTCCTAAATCATTGCTTATGTTTGGATCTGAATAATTTTAGTGAAAGTCAGTGACAGTTTAGAGCATTAACATAGGCTTAGATTTGCAGTTTTGAGACAGTTTCTATATTTATACTTGTTTCCACTGTCCCTTTGGACAAAGGGTAAGCATCATCCCCATGGTAAAAATGGTACGTGCCATGGAACTGTTTGTTGCTGTTTTTTCAGTTTTAATTTAATATTAGCTATAAATTTACTAATATTGGCCATTGCGTAACTGTAACTGACATAATACATACGGAAATTTTACTTAAGTCATGATTTGTTGGAGTGTATTCATTTTCAGATCAGGCTGAACTAAACAAGCCGGCACAGAGACAGAGGGTAAGCTCCGTGTTTGTGAGGATGTTTGGGATCCTTACCCTAGAAGAATGAAAAGCAAAATAGTTATTTGCTACAGTGTAGTTAATTCAAGTAATAACAGATTGTAGTCGTAAAAGGTCTGAGAGAACATCGTGCAGTCGGTCTGGATAGGGGCTGTGCTTGCCTTGCTCACCGGGGTGGAAATGGCACTGGTAAAATACTGGTGTGGTATGGTGCTCTTTGCCTGCCAAATCTGTTCCTGGTTCCAGTGCACAGTCCAGTAACTGTGACAGGACTAACTCAGACTGAAATGAGAACAGGTAGGAGGACATGGTGGAAAAAGCCGACTACATACCTTATTCGTGGAGCTTGTACACCATACTCGTTGCTGAAGCCAAAAGCTTGGTTACTCACTGATGTGGAGGGAAAAAGGTGGTGTGTTTCCCTCTTTACTAGGAAGATCAGTTATATTTATTTTTACCTATGATCATCAAAAAGCTGCATGAAATTGTTTTGAGGGACTTAGTGCAGTGAAGAGGTCTAAATTAATTTCCAGTTCCCTGGCCAATATGTAAAGCCCTTGCAGGCACCAGTGGTGGTTTGAATGGGGTCAGAACACCAGCATGGTTGTGAACAGTACCAACAGGTCATTATTATTTGAATTTTTTTTTTAAGTTTTTTTTCTTGTGATAATCAATTCTAGGAAAAAAATAAACATTTGTTTTCTGCCAAGTTTGTAAACATGAATGTTGCCAATAGTTCTGCAAAATGTTAGGTTTTGAAGAAAGAAGAGTGTGTCAGGCAATGTTCATTTGATCTTTTTGACAGTGCTGAAGAGTGACTGTTCCTAAGTGTTCCCATTAAAATCATCTCTGTTGAGCCCGCTTTCTTCTCCAGTTTAATTCTGCAGTAAGCTGATACACCAGTGCTTATAATATTAGCACATTACCCTGGCTTCGTTTCAAGAGAACATGGGCATCTAAAAAGTAAATTAATTTTCTGGTTCCAGCTATTTAAGAAGGACTGTGAAATAAGAGCTTTGAAATTTAGAGCAACTTGAGCCACTTCTCACTCATTTCTTACTAGTGATAGCGATGTTATTGTGAAATTCTGTCTTTTTATATATGGACAAAGATCCTTTCTCTTTTCAGTCCCAAACCTTATGAAAAACACAGGACACAGGACAAACGTGTATGGTAAATAAAGGAGGCTTTCTGATGCAAAAATTCCTCTTTAAAACCTTGGGCAGGTCAGTAAAATATAAGCAGCTGGAAAGCTGTGTTTGGAAGTTATGTTCTCAAACTGGGTGGACACCTGATCCAGTGTTCAAAAAAGGGTATGGCATAGTCTGTATCTTTATAGAGTAAGAAAAGTAACACCAGTTACCAGCCACTAGTTCCAAGAATGGTCTTAACAAGCCACACTTTACTTTCTGCAACTACAGGAAAAACTGGGTTTTTTTCATATGCTAAGAAAAAAGCATTTTGTGGAATGCTTGTGCCAAATTATGTGTTTCCACTTGGATATTCAGGGGGAAAAATCTGTAAGCTTCTGCATCCCCATGGGTTTGAGCTCTTTTGCCAGTTCTTTTTATTGCCCTGTTAAAAGGGAGGAAAATAAAACCCAAACAAACCTTTTTTTCCTGAAACTTAAAGTATCCTGAATTTAAGTATCTGTTAATGAATCTACCAGTTTCTGAAAACATTCATCAAATGAGAAGTTGGTACAGGCACAGAAAGCTGTTACCAACAGTTGCATCCATTTCCATGACTAAACCATCTGGTTCATGGAATCCTCAGGCTCTTCCCTTTCTTCACAGTTTTCCTTGACATTTGTGTTTCATCTGTGTTTAGTTTGGCACAAAGAAGAACTTGGCGAGGTGAGAGCTACATAATTTAGCTTGGTTGGTTTCCTTCTCGTGGCCAAAACGTTGACCCCTAGCCTGCTTCTTGATTATTTCTGGAGCTAAGTGAAATGTTAGTTATTTTTCATACACTCAATTTGAAAGGTGGGGCGCAGTTCAGTACTATAAAATATTCTCTACCAGGATGTAACACGTGGTCCTGCCAGAGACTGTGGCCATGTGACTCAGGAAAGAAAACCTTGCTTTTAGGAGGAGTAAATTGCATAGGTACTGGGCTCATAGTGTTAAATATGCACGCTTTGGAGCACGAGGTGGAATGTGACTGACCCCTTGCAATGTACTGTACTTGCAGTGGTTTGGAATAGACTTCTTACATAGTGGTTTAGCAGCAGCAGCATCACACAAAGTCTGTGCATCACCTCTGCACCCAAAGGAGTGGTTGGCGTGATGTTGGCTGCCCTAATATCGTGCACCTTTATGGACACACATAAGTCCAAAGACTGATCACCCAAAAGTGCATGTTGTTGGCAAATGCTGAAGCCAGTGCCTTTAAGTTAGACCAGCAGGGTTATGGCATTATCTTGGAAAGAGGCTGTGCACAGGGATTGCAACTTCCGAAGAACCAGAAGAGCTGATGCTGTTTTGTGTTCACTCGTGGCCTGAAAACACATTTGATGGATTACACAAGGAAGCTGGTGTGTACTCTGGCTCAAGTGAAGTCACTAAGTGTGTGATGTGTGTGGCAATAGGCAGCTGAAAAAAAAAAGTTTTTTAACTTTTGCCCTCACTACATTCCCCCTTTTTCCAATTTCAGTAGTTCAGGGAAGAAGCGGGCATTTTCCTTTCCATGCCTTATCTAGCAGTGCTTTGTTACAAGGTGCCAGTCCTTGAAAATACCCTGATTTGGCTAAGAGCTTTGAAGTGGCAGGATGAAGAACATTTGTGACTTTGAGGTGGGAGCATGCTGTGGGCCATATTTTTGCAGACACAAAGAAAAAGAATGGATTTTTTTTTTTTTTTAAGTACCTGTTTGGTGTTTTCTGAATATGGACAGAAAGCCAGAAATTGATTAAAAGATAAAAAGGGTGACGTGATTGTCAGAAGGCAAAGGACAGCAACAAGGTCTCCAGGACCACTTGTGACAGTGCACTGAAAAGAGAGAAAAAAAATCTTGGGGACTCTCCCTGCCTTCACTCAAGCTGAGTCCATAACACCCCTTTCTTTGCAGTCCTTCACCACTCACAGCGCTGGTTTGTACAATCAGGAGCATCTCTCATGAGTGAGACTCCCAGAAGCGGTTTGCCAGGGCTGTAGGGTTTATCCAGCACTGTTTAGATGTGCATAGAGAAAAGCAGCAGCTTTCTGAATTGCTTAAATGTGGAAATACAGATCCCCTTCCCCTTTGTGAAGGGCATCTTTTTATCTTCCTGTTAGATTTTATTTAAAAATCAAGGAGACATGATGGGGATGTATTCTGCTGTCATTAGTCTTCTGTCATTCACGTTTTACACTGTAGGGCCTAAATACTGAGGAAGCAGAAATTGGGAATGCAAGTTTTGGAATGCTTGTGAAGATTCATTATAGCTTTGTAGCATTTTGAGGTGAGTGCACTTGAGTGCAGTATGTCTCTCAAAATGGAGCTTATGTCAGAGGGAGGACTGTAAAATTTTACTTTTCTCTCTCTGACACTAATCCAATGAGGGCAGAACACACTCAGCTTGTGACAGCTCGTACCAATAGGATTGGTAGTTTGGACCCAAATATTGGTCTGCATGTTGCCCTGGCTGCATCTGTGTGATTTCCACTGAAAACCATTTAGTCACATGTATGCTTTGGAAGGAGAATTTTATCCTACAGATTTTTTAGTGCAGTTGGGGATGCACATGGCAAGATGTGTCTAGCTTTGATGTACAAGTCCTAGGGTGAGTTTACTCACCCAGAGTAAGAAACCTGAGAAGCAAAAGTCCTGTGGAGTTGCACTGCCTTTTTAAAGAGACTTTCCCAGAGTAGAGCTGCAGTCCCATGAATTCCACAGGAGACTGATAAATTAAAAAAAAAGTAACCTTAGTACTAGAAAAATACACATTTCTTTGCACTTCGTAGTTTATAGAGATGGAATGTTTTGTCTTGATTTTGTGTTACTTTTTCTTGATACCTTTTACTATATCAAATATGTATTTTTCTTTGTAGTGGCCACTCCTGTTTCATTTTGAGTAGTTCTTACTCCATAACTGAAAGTTTGTGTTTAGGCTGTTACATGTTGCCTTAACTGGAATAAAATGTTGGCACATTTGAATAAATGCTCTGAAGAATCTTTTGAAACAAATGCTAAATGGATCCCTGACATGGTTTTGAGGTTCACTTGCAGAAATCCTCTTATTGCCACGTGTAGAGCAGGTGAAATGAAATGAGAACTAAGAGAGTAGAGACTGGAAGATGAAAATCCAAATATATTCTAACATACACACTTTTTAAGAACTTTGTGGTGCTTCCATGAAAACTTCCCAAATATTTCCATCCCAAGGCTTCTTGGAAGTTGGTTTCCTCATCCGGGCTGTTGGAAGGTTTTAGTGCTGTGCATGATTTAAAAGCAGTAGCTGCATATTGTTTGTGTTGTAGGAAAAACTACTTCTTATACTCAAGGAGAATTAATGTGGTGTTACATTTGGCAATGCATTGCGCTCTTTTGGTCCTGAAACAGATCTAAAAGAAACCTGACTAGAGAAATAAAAATTTTAAAAGTACTGAAATAATGAAAAATCAGAAAGCTTTTATCCTCAGACTTGAGGAAACAGGAGAAAGAATTCCTACTATCAGTAGGAATTCAGCATAGTCACTAAATATGAAATTGTTCAAATTCAGTGTAGTACAGATGATCTGAGCAATCACAAACTTGTGAACTGATTACTGGATTTGTTAGTCCATGCAGTCCTGGATAAAATGGTTTCAGGTAGGTTGCTTTATATTTTGCATGGAACAATTCCTGTCAAGCTCTTCCATGGATCAGTTTAATCCATTAGTTTCTGTCTTGTGGAAGAACATTTGCTAGGACACTGGAAACAACATTCTTACTTTTGCAGAGTAGAACTGCAAAGAAATTACGAGAAGTTGTTTGTCACTTCAAGCAGATGGCATCACTGACACTACATTGCCTAGAATAATATTACTTCTGCCAGGGAGCAGAGTGCCATTTCCCGCAGCTTAAGGAGCACTCAACACTAGTGCCAATGAGCATTATTTAGTCCTCTTCATTTAAGGATGAGCTAACACCTCTTACCTAATATTATCACATATCTCTACAGGATGCTAGTATTGCTCAGCTAAAGCAGGGTGATTTCTTCATGTATTTGAGCCCAGAGGGTTGCTGTGTTAGAACCTGAGTATTGTTGGACTGATCTGACTTAAATACACAATGTGTTGAAATGCCAGAGAGATGGCTTTGCAGGTGTCTCCCTTCTCTTTCCCCATTTAGACAAAGCAAATAGAGCTGTGGAGGACCTGAATAAGTCCTTTAACTTTTGCTCCGAAAGTCACACTGAAGAATGAATTTGGCTGCATGTTTAATCGTGTGATCTGGAAACTACAAGCTAGAAAAGGTGCTTCTGGCTTTCCTAGTGACTCATGAACTGCAGGTACCACTTATTTTGTCTGTATGATTAGACAAATCTGGAGAAGCCACTGATAGGATATATGAATAAAAACAACTTTATGAAGAGAAGCAGTGGTAAAAAGGGCAGAGCTTACAGAATATTATCAGTTGGGGGTCGATTTCCAGTTCCCCACTGGAAAGGGAAGAGAAGGAAAAGACATGGCAGGACTTTTGGGTTGTTGCAACCAATATTGGGCACAGCTGTGAGCAGGGAATGAAGGGAAGAAACCTAGTATATTGAGTAAGCAGTGAATAATAAAGGTAAAGCTGAAATGAGTAAATAATGTGGAATATACAGCTACGAAAGAGCACAGAGGCAGCAGAAAGTTTAACCAGGACTTTGGTGTCTATATGTTTTTCTTAAAATGTGTAGTCACTCATATGAAATAGTTGAAGGGTGACACACTGTGTTTAAGTTGGTGCACGAACCCAGTAGTGAATATGTGAAGTTTATGGACAATCAGATCAGTAGGAGAGAGAAGGGCGGGGAGAAATGGGAGTGATTGTAATCACAGGGGAATAATTGAAAAAGTCATAGAAAGGTATTATTGCATGAAACTACCTACAGTCCTCAAAGGATTAATTTCAAAATGCCAGGGGGAAGAACTGCTGCAAGAGAACTTAGTTCTGCGTTGGAAGGGTGCTTTATTTCACCGGTGAGCTGAGCAGGGAAAAGGAGAGGAAGGGAGGATTGCTGTGCACATCAAGGGTTGTATCTTCTTCCCCCAATACTTGCTGCTGGGAGACAGAGCTGGACTAGAGGGACCTTTGAAAAGCCTAGGCAAGAGAAGGCTTCAGTGAACAACCTTCCAGTACATAAAGAGGCCCACAAGAAAGTTGGAGAGGAACTTTTTATAAGGGCATGTAGTGATAGGACAAGGAATAATGGCTTTAAGCTGAGAGAGAGCAGGTTTATCTTAGACATTAAGAAGAAATTCTTTACTGTGAGGGTGGTGAGGCACCAGAACAGGTTGCCCAGAGAAGCTGTGGATGCTCCATCCCTGGAAGTGTTCAAGGCCAGGCTGTTTGGGGCTTTGAGCGACTTGGTCTAGTGGAAGGTGTCCCTGCCCATGATAGGAGTTACTGGAACTAGATGGCCTTTAAGGTTCCTTCCAACCTAACCCATTCTATGGCTCTGTGATCTCACCTTGCTGTTGCAACAGCATGCAAAAGGTCTGTATGGTCTGTGACATCTTCATCTAACTTAGGTTATAAATTGTACCAGGCTCTTCTCGTTCCTTCAAGTGGCAAACCAAATTGTGGTGGGAACCTTTGGAGGGAGAAATGGAGGGATTCGGGACTGACACAACATGAGTGTTTAGTTTATGCTGTCCCCAGAATGTGTCTGGCAGGGACATGACTCTACCACACAGAGTGGTAGAGGGAGCAAATGTAGACTTTTACAATTAGTTCAGTTCTTTAGCTCTTAGGGTGAAGGTCACCATGACAACCAGGATATGGGAACAGAGCTTTGTGTGCTGGTCACTGGGACTGGACACTTTTCCTGTGCTTGCTTTTTGGAGGGAAAAGTCAGTTCTGGGGGAGTTTTGTGTCAGCAAGACCCTAGAGCATGCAAACCCCTATGATAGGCAAGCAAAATGGTTTGACTGAATGTGTCTCTAGATTTCATACTGTCAAATTAGATAGGAAAAGTAACAAGTCTCTTAGAGTTGTGGGTTTTTTTTTTCCAAGTAGTTTGCAGACTTGGGAGACATACTGCATTGTTTACCCTGTGTTTTATTTACAGAAGGTTATTACAAAATAGGAGTTGGAAATCAGCTCTTTGGACAGTGCATGTTTGATTCTGGGACAGTAACCTGTAGTGAGTTTTGAATTCCACAGCAGGTACTGGTACCACTGATACCACAAAGTAAGCAGAATCTGGAGTGTAAGGATGAGAGAGGGTGGCTGCTTCCCAAGAATGCCTCTATTCCACTCCTTGGCTGTAATTAATTACAATAATTTTTTTTAAATCCTAGTTTTTGTAATGGCTTTATCAAAATTCCTACAGAGTCCCAGTACAGAGCACCTTTTCATATGAATTTAACCTCTGCCTTTTGTCTGTGTGCTTCATGTGAGTAGGGAGCTCTGATGCTTGCCAGTTTTCATTCCTCTAGTGATTTTGCAAAGTGTAATCATTGTAAAGTGCAATTGCTTAATATGTAGCTCATTCACTAAAACCCCAAGGATAGAGGCAGTGAGTAATGTGAGTCATTACCAAAGCAGTGGTATCTGAGAAGATGAAGACTCATGCATCAAGTACCAATCCATTTAGTCTTGAATTAAGAATTTGAAAAAACCACTAGTCGGATGTGATTGATATTATCTCCAAGCAAATTAAAGTAGTTACCCTGAAATGCTGTGCTGCTGCTGTTTTTCTCCTTTATTATTAGAAGTGCTGATCAGTTACATGTCCCTACTGCTCTGTTTATCTGTCCCAGATGTTTTCAGACCAGCAGCTTTCCCTGATGCCTTTTGCACCTCTTTTCCCTTTCCAGGCAATACATACCTTCATGCCTGAAATTCAGAAACTTTGTCCAGAAAATGTGAAGAACTCAGCTGACTTGGTCAGTAGTGTTGAGGTTCAAACTTGTGTATTTCAGTCACACTTATTTTTTTTCAGCCATCCAGGTTTCAACAATTTGCTTGTTTTCTTTGTACTGGGTCATAGGAGCTGGAATAGATTTTTTTTTTTCTCCATCTCATTCCAGTGATGAACTTTTAGGTCCAAAGAGATAGAATTTGGCTGGACAGACAATGACTATAAATGACTGGAGTGTTAACATGTCCATCATCATTCTGAGAGGGTAATTTGCAGCTTAATAGGTGACATGAGCTGCCATCTCACTTTTTACATGCTTTGTGCTGTGCAACTGCCTGCATAATATTGTATGTAGCAGTCTGATGGGGCACACAGGTTTAACACTGGTGAAATGATTTATGCATGCTGATAAATCAGGAGTTATATCGTGTTTCCAAGATTTCCCATGGGAACAAAAAATTACAGGCTTCCTGAATTACAATACAGAAAAACACTAAACAACAAAACAAGGCATGTGCTGGATGTATGTGCAACTCCCTTGAAGTCAACAGGGCTTGGGAAGCATTACACTAGTTGGGATCTACTATTAGAGGTCAATTATACCTGTCAGTGATATTATTAAAATCATGAAATAATACACAATGGATTAGTACATCAGACTGCAACACTGCTCACGGACACACTTATAAGGCATTATACTATAAAGTCACCTCTAATTTGTGCATCAAAACCAGATCACAGCCTTCTACGGTGACTTGATTGCTCTTAAAATAGGGGTTATAACCCTCAGGCTGTGCTGCTGTGTGTTCCCTAGCTGAAACTATTCCAGAAAATGTAACAGCAGACTACAGGTAAACTTTGGACTTCAAAAATCAGGTATGTACAGTCCATTTTTGCATCCTAATTTCTGTATGTCAATTTGTCAAGTCTTTTGCATGCAACTTTTTTATTCTGTGCTTTCTGTAACTATCTGAAACACAGACAATACCATTAGGGCTGCTCTCCTTCTTTTGCGCAGTGCGTTTCTTTGCATTTTACTTACAGTTGCCCATAGTGCCTACAGTCAGTACAGCAACAGAGTGTACCTTGGAGAGTCTCTTTAAGAGAATTTTTTTTTTTTTGTACTGTATTGCTAGGAACAGATAAGATGATCACAGTGATAGCTTCTGGAACACTGCCACTTTGTTTAGGAATCCCAAACACACTGAGTGTAGTAGTATCTTCATGAGATTCATTACAGGACTAAATTTTTCTAGGTGACCCAATCAAATGACTTGAAAAGAAGCAGTGATAGATCAAACCTGACAATGTCAGATGTCAAAGTAGGCAATGCAGTATGAAACAAAACTGTCATATTAGATCAGAGGTTTACAGGTCACTGGTCTAGAAAAAGTATACATTTCACAGCAGAAATTATCTGTAACATACTCTCCATTTGTCTACCTGACTTTGTGAGGACCTAAACATAAGCACACAAAATCTTTGAGGGCACTACATTACACAGGAAAATTATAGGGTTTTTTAACTTTTCCCCCAGTTTGGTTGAGCTGAGAATCCTCAACAGAAGCTGCAAGATGCAAAACCTGAGGTTTAAGTCTGCTACAGTCCTTGAAGGTAGCTGCACACAAGCTGGCTTTTGGAGAGTTTGAAAAATAAACAAGCTGTGCTTCTAAAGGCAGGCTTTAGGAAGCCCCCCAGCATTGCCCAGTTGTTACGAAGCGCATTTGTGGGTGTTGCACTTGGCTGTAGGACATGTCAAGTTTGCATCATGTGCTTAAAACTCACAGATGTGCAAAAGCTATAAAGCATATCCTTCCAAAGATGAAAACCAGTGCTGTATCCATCAGGCACTTGTGTGTTTCCAACCAGGAGAGCAATGTCCTTCAGTCTGAAGGTAGGAAGAGGTCTGCAGAAAGTAGATAAGGCAGTAGGTGGAGATTTTTTCACAGTACCTTTCCCATGGCTTTCAGGCCAATGAGCATTTTTCCACTATTAAAAGTAATATAAAAGTTAAAAATGGTTATGTAGCTAGAAGATTTGTTGTACATGAGTGATTGCAGTGTTTATTAACTGTCATCTCACTGCTCTTTACATCTTAGTGTTGGGGTTGACTGTTTGTTTCTGTAAGTTTGTACATAAAAGAGAGATTTTGTTATTGTTTCATTGTTGGGGTTGTTTTTGTTGAAAGAAATAGCTGGCTGGTCCAACACCAAGACTTGTCATGTGAAAATTCCTTTTGTTTTACTTGTTGTATATTGAAATGTTGAGAATTATGCCCTTCCCTTTCAAAACTTTCTTTCCTGACACTAGCATCTCTGATCAGTATTTCACTCTGAAAGGCTTTTTGTCTTAAGTGATACTAATGATAGGGAAGGGTGTCTTTTCCTCAGTGTCTAACTTGTTCCTGTTGATGGTGAATAGTTGATAAGGGAGAACTGCCCATCTCTCTGAAGTGGCACAGGGTTGTCCTGATCGAAGTGTCTTGCTGTGCCAGAATCAATTAGAAAAGTCTTAAACTGATACCTATCTTTTCTCACTGGAGAAGTCACACATTGATGAGCTGATGGGAGAGTATAATGATCTTTAATAGACACAAATCTCCAATGGTGCTTTCTTTGGTTTAAAACTAACTTTTTGTGTTTCATTACAGTTGATCTCTAGCAGGTTTGCTAATCCTGTGCAGGTGCAGATAGATTTAACACTGATTTATTATTTTAATAATGGATAAAAATCAAACTGGTGCAAGTGCCCTGAATCAGAATTTGACTGCAGTGAGAAAAACCCTCCTGCATGAATATGTCTCATTAGAATCCTGTTTCTAACAATCTGAGTTGAGTAATTCCTTGCCAATATAAACTTCATCCATATAAACCAGCCAATGAAAATCTTTCAATCAATAAGAGCGTTTATTATTGTATAAATAGGAGTAGTTTTGTGCATGAATTGGATATGCTTGTTTAAAGCTGCTTGCCACAGTTCAGCTTGGCTTGATTTGTCAGGCAGGTGCAAGCTGAATAAATACAACCAACATTCAATTCCTGCAACACAGTTCACATATAAATGGCACTGGAAAAACTAGTTTTACTTTCAAACCAGCCCGATTGATCCCTGAGTTTCCACAAGAGAGTTTTCCCACACATCAGTTAATAGATTTTAAATATCATGGGTCAGTGAGTGAGAAGGGTTTGGTAAAATCAATGAACTGTGTCACCTGGCCTATAGCCCAGTAATGGATCTGGTAACATCGATCCTCCAGAAAACAGCTTTGTTTGCCCACTTTCTGTTTCACCCAAACATCATGCACTGAGTTGTCTGGTAACTAGTCCTTCATCTCGCCTTGCTGCTGCTGCACTCACAGCAAGTATGAGAGGGCTCAGGGAAAAGGGTTTGGGTTTTTTTTCCATTGTGGGCCATATGTGGTGGCTTGCAAGGACTTGCCTACCCTACAGCATGGCTGGCAGCTCTGACCTGCCAGGAAGGATGAGCCTCAGAAGCTGCCCTGCTTAGATCTGGTCTGTTTTGGCTGAAGTTATGTTCCCTTTCATTTTAGTTTCTTAGGAATTGTTTGAAATGCTGTCTGTCTGCACCTCACTGCTCCCAGGTGCTGCCCCTTGCTGGCTGTCCCTGCTTCAGGCCACCAAGTACTTGGGTTCATCAGGCCGGAGTTTCATGATCTTGTCCATGCAGAGCAGGATGAGAGTCAGAAACCAGAGGCTCCAGCCGACGGCCGCTGCGATCCACCCGTAATCGTCCATCCCCGACGGGCAGCACAGGGCAGCCCGAGCACAGAAGTTCACGTCTGGTGGAGAACAAATGAGGTGAGATCATGGGAGGCCAAGTACATAGCAGGACTCCTTTACTAGAAGGCAGATGAGACAGTGACTTCACTGTCTCCCCTGTGGCCTGTCACTCTGCCTTGGCACTTTCCACCTAAGCCTGGCTCTTAACCCAGTGGATGGCAATACTCAGTTTCATCTGCACGTCTTCAGTCATCCCTGTCTGGCCAAACACTGCAGCAGCTCCTCATACCACCGTACCCACTGTTAGGGAAATCTTTTAATTAGCATCTCCTCAGTCAGTCTTAGGAATGGGGTATGATAGAAGTAGCTAGTTAAAACAAAAAATAAACCTGGAGTAGAGAAACCCTCATGTGAGAGAGTAAGAGGATCTCTAGCAGAGACCCCTTCAGCAGGATCTCCAATAGTTTCGGTACCCAGTACCTCTGTCAGCAATAGTAGGAGTGGCAGCTCTCTGCTGGGCTGTTAACTGTGACTTCAGTGTTACAACTGCA
This sequence comes from Anabacerthia variegaticeps, assembly GCA_035583185.1. Lineage (NCBI taxonomy): Eukaryota > Metazoa > Chordata > Aves > Passeriformes > Furnariidae > Anabacerthia > Anabacerthia variegaticeps. Next base: position 62,327,233 of record JAWWEW010000041.1, on the reverse strand, counting down.
AAACACCACTATCACAGGGTCTCTGTTTTACATGTTTTAAAACTGCATAATTTTTAACAATTCCATGGGGGTTTTTCCTGCATCTTTTTGTATTTTTAAATCAGTCCAATTTCCTAAAGTCAGTTAAGGAATATGTTGTTTGTTTTTTCATCTATGCCATTATTTAAAGGCATTTACCATACTTTTTCCCCGTTCCAAGGGCACAAGTGAAGATACCAGCTCTGTGACTGTATCTGTGTTGTAATGTGGACATACCAAAGGGAGCCTGAGGGACCATGGTATTTCAACCCCTTGGGCTGAAACAGAAGCTGAGTGTGGAACCCCAGCACCCAGGAGAGCTGAGGCAGCCGAAACCACCTTGCAGTTACATGCGTTGTTTGTTGATGTGGAGGAAGCTTGTCAGCTGTGAAAAGGGAATGCCTCCTGAGCTTGGTGAAGGGTAGCCAGCGCCCTGCGCAGTTCCAGGGAAAAGGCAAGTGCAGGTGCTGCTCAGCTGCTCTAATTCATGTATGTCAGGCAGGACCACAATCCTGTGTGTTGGCCTTCAGTGCACTCAGTACTGCTGTCCTGCACTGCAGACAGCAGCAATTCCCCCCACAGAGATATGTCTTGTGTGTGCCCCAAGAAGGGATGCCTGCCCTATATGCCTGCCTATGCTGTGCTTTCAAGTAACATGCCTGTGTGGGTACATGTACTATAATACAGGAAGTAGGGATGTTTTACATTTGGGCTGGATGGTGGTTCTGAGAGTACTGGTGGGATCATGTGTTGCTTGGGGCTGGCTCTTTGGGAAGACCTGGTAAGACAGGGAAAGAGGCAGTCTTGGGAATCCATATAGTGCCTCCAGGCAGGTGGTCTGGCAGGGAGCTTTGAGACACACAAATTGAATTACCTATCAATCAGTCTGTTCCAATTTATGAGTCCATCTCAATACTATAAGATACTATACCATGTCAAAGGAGGAGTCTTAGAAATGCATCCTAGAGGTTTACCCATAATGGTAGCCTTGACAACAGATAAATCCCTTTCAAGGACAGGCTCTCAGTCACCTGTGCAGACTTAACATGGTAGTAATGATTTATGAAGACTCACTAAGACACGGTGCTTCGTACTCAGTTGCAATCGTGGAGCTTGCTGAAACATTGGAGATGTCTTCAGATGCTGCCAGAAGGAAAGCACAGGAGAAAAGGTAATTTGGATTAGAAAAGAAATACTGGGCAACAAGCATGAAAATCTGAAAGCTATTGGCCTTGTAGAGGTCTGTAGGATGGAAACAAGTAAGTTCCTGCCCCTCAACATTGCTGCATTAGGGTATGCTTCCTGATCCCACCACTTTCAACCCAGGCTCCTGAGACCTGCTCTAGCAGCAGCCTTAAGGAGGACGTGAATCACTGTGCTTCTACCTGAGTGTGACCCTGGTGTGAGTTGTTCCCTCGGAGCTCAAATTAATCACTGTCCTTTCCCAAGCTACAGGGACAGAGCAAGCATGGACTGAAATGAGAGAGGGCATTCAGTGGCATGGGGAGATCCATGGCCAGCAGGCTGTACATCTGCCTCCTTTTGTCCTTAGAAAAATCCCAGTAACTCCAGAGTGCATGGGACTCTAGCAGAGCCAAGGGCTGAGCCCATCCAAGTGGGGCTTCAGCCAGGTCCACCATGGCCCGAGTGGGAAGCTTTGGATTTGCTGCAGTTCAGGGCACCTGACACTGCTCTGGTTGGACTCAAATTTGGACCAGCATGGTAACCAGCTCAGGTTGGAAAATGCAACATATAGAAATAAGTAATGGAGGGAGAGGACCAGGAGATTCAATGAATGTTTTGTCACTTTATCCTGCTCCCTACTCATAATCAGAACATACATACACTCTGGTACAACTCTTTGGCTGGTCTTCAGCCCTCCAAATCTGTCCATGTCACAAGTCAAGGCCTCTTTGGTCTTCCTAATATCCCCATTCCCTCTCAGCTTCAGTATGCTCCCTGCAGCCCTGTAGGATCAGATGCAAGGACAGCTGCAGGATGCCTGCATGGGGGAAAAGCACAGGTTTCTGTGGTCCCTGTGCATCAACACCTATCTATACCCTGCTGCAGAAGGAAGCAAGTCAAAGAAATACCTTCTCCTGTGCTGCCATGGACAGTACACTTCAAATTTAGCCAGGTAGAGCATCCCCTGGACAGATACATGAAAAATGGCTGCAGAGAACTCCTGCTGCATGTGGAGGGAGGGGTTCTAATGTGCTGCTTGTCCACAGACCAGGCAGAAGCCGTGAGATAATTTTCCAGTCAAACCATCACCCTGAGCTGATAATTTGGAGTGTGATAGAGAAAATCGCTTTGAGCCTGATTTCACTGAAGACTGAAAAATAATAGCTCACGTTCAGTTTCAGCTCAGGAAAACAAAACAACAAGAACTTTGGCCAAACTTTTGCTTTGAGTTCAGTATTTTACAAATAACAGCAAATAAACTGAGGTTTTCCTGTGGGAGTTGTCCCCCTTGGGTCACTTGCTGTTGCTCAGCTTTGCATTTTGAGCCAACCCACTGTCAGCAATACCAGACCTTTCCTTATGGGCTGTGCCACGCTCAGAGCGGGTCCCTGCTCAGCCTGCTCCAGGGAAGGGCCTGAGTACTCCCCATTCCCCTGCTGACTCTGTTAGGACACTTGCTGAATGACCTTGGCCAAGCCCATAATTAGTTTTCTCAGTTAATAAATACCTTACGGGAGCACTGGGAAGAATCATTCAAATCTGTGTATGACCTGTGGAAGGAAGTGCTGCAGAATGCCGAGTGTTGGCTCATGTTTATAGACTTTGCAGCCCAAAGAACAGGCTCTCAAAGCTAACCCAACTTTAAGCAGCTGGCAGGTCTCATCATCTAGTGCTGATATACACGTGCAGGCAGTAGCCTAGTGGGAACAGGGCAGCTCACAGGTCCCCTTTGCATTTTGGTTTTAGGCAACTTTTATAATTAAGGTGGCACCGAAGCCAGATTTTCTGCAAAAAGCACCTAACAAAAGTTAAACTGAACCACATCAAGACTCTCGGGGGTTATTGCAAATGGTCTTTTCCTCAGCAAGCACAGGAAGATCAAGTAATTGTAGTTCCATATCTCCTTGTCGTTCAGTGAAGCATCCTGCAGCTCAGTCACATTTACAGTGGATCTGTAAATCGCTGCCAAAAGAGCATCTATTCAGAATGATGCTGTGATCAATCATGTCCAGTAATTCTCATTAGCATTAATCAATCCCAGCTCTTTACACTTTTTAGGTGAGACAAGGGAGCCTGTCTTGTTTTTAAAGAACAAATTACCATCAGCAGGCAGTGAGAGGAGTGGAGGAAAGGGCAGGGTATAAAAACTGAAGCATAAGAGAAGAGAAATACCTGCTGAACAGGAATCCCAGAGCACAGCAGTGAAGAAGAGCACAGTGAAGGCTGCCCAGGGCTCAAAGTGCTTCATTCCGGGGGTCCAGCTCCCACCTGAGTGTCCACACAAATCAGGGTGCTGTCGCTGGCAGCTCTGGTGCAGCAAATCCTTGATAAGCTCAAAGAGCCACTCTGCAGGGCAGAGGGTGGAGCAAGGGAGCTTCCTGCTGCCAGGACACCTTGAACTTTCCTGCCAAAACCGGGTGAGGAAAGGGAAGGGCTCTGACCAATACAGCTTCAGTGGGAGGTGGATACCTGGAGGTGGCACCTGAAGGTTGAGCCTAAGGGTTTCTCCCCAGGATATGCTGCAGCTGGAAGAAGGAAAGGCCTCCAGAGCCAGCCCTTCCCAATAGGGTCCGAGGCAGCTTCTGAGTCTCCTTTTGGTCCTGTGAAGATGGTATAATAGAGCTGGAAAGGAGCAGAGGATTGGTTAGAGAATTTGTCTCTCTGCTTCGCTTTGATTTTGCATGTTTGCTTGCTTGACTTCCCCAGTGATGCTTTTTTGGAAGGGCTAGGTAGACTCCTAGAAAACAGCAGCCTTAGGCCATGCTGCTATTAGCAGCTGTAAACACAGGACACACAGGGTGTGGGCACATTCCCACAAAGAATGGGGTGAAACTAGTGGCTTTGCATAGGCTACTGACAGCTATTTCACAGTAATAATGACCTGTGTTGGGTTATGGGTTGGGATCAGTTCAAGCCAGGTCCTCTCACAGGAAGAAGTGCTGCCGTTCTCACCCCATGAGCACAGCTGTGTTACTGCCTCCATTGCCATCTGCAACGTGGGTCTGGAAAAGCTGCTCTTTCTTCTCTGGTGGTTGTGCCACATCCTTCTTGACATGGGCAAAGCCAGAAGCTGTGTCTTCCCAGAGAGCAGAGCTCTATCTGCAGTCCAGGAGGGTTGCTGGCAAAATGATACTGACTGGAGAGTGAGAATTGTTCTGCAGTCATGGTTGGAAAAACCACACTGTGGTGTTGTTCTGGTCTGATGAGCAGCACACATTGCTACTCTTCCCGAGGCTGTTGGCTGTGCTTGTTCCTATCTTTGATGTAACGATGCACTTGTTAGAGAAAACTTCAGGCATTAAATCGGGCAGGAAGGCATTGGGGGAGGTGGGCTCTGCAGAGAGCAGGTTGCTGGTGTTCTTCTGAGGTGGTCACTCGTGGTTTTGGGTGCTCTTGTTAGAATGAAGCTGTGTGGGGCCTGTTCTGGATGTGCATTCAGTCTTAGAGAAGGCATAGGGTAAGGCATTGGCAGTAGCAAGCCTTGTAGGATGGAGAGAATGTAATATTTTTCTCTTTTTTTTTCCTTCCACACTGCTAAAACCCAAAGGGGGGACATGACAGACTTTCTACATGAATGGTATACAACAGGGGATGGCTATGCAAAGCTGTGAGGTTGATTTGGTCTCCCTTCGTTTAAGAAAAACATTGGCAGCAAAGCCCTTCTTAGCCCTGCCCAGCATTTCTTTGGGGTGACCGCACTTGTCCTCCCTTGGCACCGAAAACATTCTGTTCCTACCCGGCTGCATGTGTTTCCATGATGCAGCAGGACACGGCAGCCAGAGGTTCCTTCCAGAGAGAGGGCACACCAAGCTGCAGATGAGGGCAGGTCAGCTGAAAAGGGCATGTTTACCCACCTCGACTCCCTGTTTTCATGTCAACATGCCGCCAGGGCTGGCAGAGTCGGGGCTGTGCCGGCTGGTCCGTGACAGCCACCTCCCGCTGCTGCCGGGATGCACTGCCCTGTCCTTCAGCTGGCACAAGGTGTGTGGTGCTCGGCTGGCAGCCAGGCTGGGCGTGTCACCCCGGCAGCCACCACTCTTGGCCTCGGCAGTCCTGAGTGCCGGCAGGAGAGATGCTGTAAAAGCACTCCAACTGCTCAGAGGGGCTCCAAATTCACCTGTAGGATAATCTTCATCTCTGGCTCATTTCAGTGTCTAAGTCCTCTTGCGGTGGTTGCCTTCAATTTATCTGAGTGTATTTACCTGTTGCATCAAAACTAAACCTCAGCTCTTCACTGGGAAAAGGCCCTCTCCTTTCTTCCAGTTTCATCTTTCCCTCCTGAATTTCTCACCCATGATTCTCCTTGAATCTTGACCTGGCAGCTAATTTTGCAAAAGTAATGAATACAAAAGCATTCTGAGCAGCACAAAATGCTTGAGGGGAAATGAAAAGACAAAACTGCTCTACTATTGCATGAATGATTCCATTTGTAATGAAATCTCTTTTGAATTTTAACTATTAACTAAATGCTCTTTGTCAGCTTGCAGGTAAACGTGCCCATTTCTAAGGGATGCTGAAAATGCATTTTCACAATTAACATAATGTATTTAATTTGCTTTCCAAAATGTGTTCCCTCCATGGTTCAGAAAGGGCCTGCTCCAAAGTCTCCTGAAGCAGTGAACAGGCTGCACTTGGCTTCAGTGATTTTTGGATCGGATTGGAAATGAAGGCTTTGCTTGATGAGTTCAGACACAATGGGAGCCCTGTAAAATCATTTCCTGACACAAATTTGGATTTGTTTCATTTCTTCTTTGTAGGACATTCATATTTCAGTGCGTGACTGCCTGGAAAGTGATAAGATGCTCCAAAGCCCTCCCCTAGTTTCTATACTTGTCTCCCTCCACGTGAGTGCCCTGGCACGCCAGGCACATCTGCAACCCCTGCAGACACAGCTTCTTTTGCTCAGGCTCCTGTTTTCATGCAGTTCTCAAGGCAAGACTGTGTTTATTCTAAAATTAGATACTTCTCCACCTCTCCCCTTGGAGTGTCTTCCACAGTGCACAGGGCTGCTGGTCAGCTTTCCCTGATGGTTACACAGGAGGCAACACCTACTGTTCGGTATATTTTGTGCCACAAAGAGCTTCACAGGTAAGATTCTCTGATGACTGAACTATTACCTTTGACACGTCACCACCAGGTGTGGCTCTCAGGCAGTTATTACCTTTATCATGCACATACACGCTCACTCTGACTCTCCATATATAATCTGTTTACATAGGCAACATGTTTGTATTTTTCATTCCAAATGAAATCTGATTGCTGCTGGAATTGTGTTTCATCCCTTCAGTGACCAGCATGATGGCAATCGAGCCATAGCACTGTATTTAACTCAGGCCAAAACACTCAATCTACAAGAGCAGAGCAGGTATGTCATCTCTGGGTGTGTATCAGTGACAGAGGACAAATCTTTTTTTTCTGATTGTCACTAGAGTTTGGGTTAAATACACCCCTGCTCTTGTTTCAGTGTAGCTGGGGTGGTACTATGCCTAGCTGTTGCAATTGGAAGGACTTTTGGTAAAAGAGAGCTCAAAAGTTAATATCCCTTGTAACCACACAAACCCTCTGCATGGTGGAGCTAAGCATGGAGCTGAGGTACTGATCCCAGAACTATCTACAGCTGCCTGACACTTCCCAGGGCTGCTGAAGGTGGTGACAGCCCAGCTGGAGGGGTTGTGTGTTAGGGACCCCCTGAGCTGTGTGTGTTGGCACACTGAAGTTGCTGATTATTTGCTGTGTGCAGCCATTGAGGTCGTGGTGCTAGACACCAATGTAGTCTAAGCTCTTGGTGGGACCATAAGAGCAGAACTATCTCCTACACTTTCTTTGTAGGTAGCAAAATCTCACTGTTCAACTCAAGAAAAGGCATCTGTTGCAGGGACAGGTCTGTCTGTTTAGCAACCCTCTGTCTTTGTATTGTGGGGTGAGCTCCCTCCCAGGTAGCCTTTATAAAGCTCAGAAAAGCTTGAGAATCTTTAAATAGCCTTTAAAATTACTTTAAAAAGCTCAAAACCTTAAGCCTGATGCCAGCAATGTGTCCATCAGGGAAGGGGATGATTTGTTTGGTGTCCTCATTGATGTAAAAATTAGCCATCTAAGATGAAGCCACCTGTGAACAGAGGATCTGATTTTTAAAACTTGGCAAATGGATAGAAATATCAAAACCACAAAGGTTTTGTTCTTTAAATGAAAGAAGGGAAGAGGGGATGTGCTTTCTGTCACACAGAGGAACGCAACTCTAGCATTTTGGAGAACAACCCCAATGCTGCTCTTTGTCCCGTCCAGTCCAGGCTGGGGTCGCTGGTACACAAATGTTGATCCTGTGGCCCTGTTGTGACCCCATGCTGTCCTTCTAGAATCCCCAGTGAGGGGGCCCGAGACCAGCCAGGCAGGCAGTGCAGGGCTGCCAGAGAAGAGCTGCCTTCAGCTCGCCCAGGCAGAGCTGCTGCCACCAACAATGGGCCCACTGATGGAAGGCTTCTCCAAATGGTGCCTCATCAGTGGCTGTCATCATCTGATCTGCATTAATGAGATTATTGTAATATAATGTTCTTACTTCCACATGCCAGAGGCATGAAAGGGGATATGCTTTCTGCTTCTCACCCGGGAAGGGTTGGGGGGAGGGTGAGAGAGAAGGCTTTATCCCTGTTTTCTGTGTTTTCTCACTCCTTGGCTAACAGGGTGGAGCAGCCAGCATCGTGCAGCATGCTTTGGCCATGAAGTGTGTGCTGGGGCCCCCTTCTGCTCCCCTAGCCTCGAGAGCTTGGAGGGGAGTAACTGAGTGCATCTGTGGGGCTGAGTAAGAGCAGTAAAGGTGCAAAATGGAAACAAATCCTGGTGTTGTCAAATGAACCCAGGGGGAAGAATGTGCTGTGTTTCAGAGGTGAGGGGAGTAGCCTGAGAAGCTATTCCATTGTGTTGTGTCAACATATGGCAGTTGAGAACTGAATGATGATTCCTGTTATTTAGTATCACTGCATGGGCTGGGAGACAAAGTCCTTTCTTTGCCACACCAGTTTCTCCACAGCCCTGCATGGCAGTCGTGTGGTCAATGACAATGACTTCATATCTGCCTTGTCGAGAAAATTTCCAATTTCCCAGCAGAAAGTGCTTTACTCCCTTGCTTTGGTGGCACTGATGGAGAAAGCAGAGCTGACCATGGGCAGTGGCTGGGACAGGAGATGCACAGTGCAGCCAGAGCAGGTGGGAGAGCAGGGAGCCCCATGGCCAGTTCAGCTGGGTGGTTTGCTGAGCAAAGTGCAAGTTTTAGGCCCACCTGTCAAAATTACCTTATAATTTTTTATGCCTCCCTTTTGGGTCATGCAGCTTGAGGCAGCTGGGTTTGAGCAAGTGGTGGGACTCCTCAGCTGACTTTGTGAAGTGAGGCCACTTTGTTGCTTTTGAATAGAAAACCCCTGTGCTGGGAAACCCTCTGCTGTTGCTCTCTTTTTAACAATGTTCCCTTGGACAAACTATACCCCTGGGCTTGTTGGGTCAGGCTTACTGGGTATCCCTGAAAAAACAGGTCTGAGAAAGCATTTCTTTAAGGGTTACTTTACAATTTGCATGTAGCCACGCATTTTCATTAGCTCTTCTTTTGAGATAGAATTTATCTTCTGTGTGCTAGATTTAATAGTGACCCAGCCAGCCTTACCCATCAGGGTGGAACTCTGCCTCCTCTACCTCAGTGGGAGATAAGACACTGGTTTAAGAAGGGGACAGATTTCTCTCTGGAGCCCTTGCTTTAGCAGCTGAAGTGGCATAAAGTTTATAAAGCCACTTCCCGCCCCCCCCCCATCATTTGCTATTTCAAGGGGTGAGAATCAAGCTCCCTGTCAGTACTGCCCCAGGTTAGCACAGATCTGCTGACAGAGCCCTTGCCCTCCCAGCCGTCTCTTTGCTGTATCGCTCCTCCCGTCCCACTGCGGCACGAAAATCATTACTCTCCCATTGTTCCCCTGTTCTTTCCAAGACTGCCTTCAGCGAGGAAAAACCAGCGAGAAACAGCGCAGGAGTTTTCCACCTGCCTGGCGGCTGCTCCTCCACCCAGAGCTTGCAAATGAGTTGTTAGGGGTTTATAGCGCTGCATACACAGCAGGGTTCGAAGGTCCTCGCCCTTTTTGGGGCGGCCGGGGCGGTGTGAGCCGGCATTGCCCCATCCGATGTTGGTCCCAACAAGCCGCCTGCTGCCGCAACACGCCTCGCACTTGTCACAGACCTGACACAGAGGCTGTGACCGAGCCAGGCAGCGCTGGGTCCACCCCACCCGGGGGCTGTTCTGGGACAGAAAGGGTTTCCCTCCTCTGGTCCAGACCAGTTTTGACCTTAAAAGAAAAGGTTTGCCGTGCCCTGTGCGAGACGGGACAGCCGTCCAGGGCGCTCCTCTGGCCGCCCCCCTCGCCCGGCGCGGTGCGGGCAGCGATGCCAGAGCACAGCCCCGCTGCCATCGCCTGAGGGACACCCCGCAACCCCAGGGCAGACAGGGGCTGGCGGAAAGGTGAACCCCAGTGACACCTTCTCCAGAGCAACCCACAGCACGGGGAGCTACCCCGCCCGAAACCCGGCGCGTTTCAATGCAGTGCAACACTGCTGGAAAGTAGGAGCGGGGAAAGTGTGAGTGATTTCTCAATTAACTGCTCTTCTGCCAAAGGAGAAATTTGGGGCGGGGGGGAAGCTGGGGGGGAAGAGGTGGTGTTGGTAGAGGCATGGCTGGCAGCAGGTGCTTTTGGGCAAACCTCCTGCATCTGTAGGAGTGGATGAGGGGAGAACGCTCTGCCTTCCCGGGAGCGGGGCTGGGAAAGGTTTCCTGGCTGGAAAGAGGTTTCTCTTTCCACTTTTTTTTTTTATGATTTCAAATAAAGATGAAAGTTAGCATTTGGGGGTTTCACTGACTGATGACCAAGGAAATGTAGAACCCTGGGTTTTGATGGTTTGAAGCAGTTACATTAAGATATTTCTAAATAAACCATTTGAGTTTTGCTCTTTTAATTCTAAGGGTGTAATATTTTTTTTATGGACGCTAAGTGCATGTTTAGAAATACAAACTGCTTTAAGTTATTGTTTCTTCACACTTTTCAGTGAAGAGAAATTAAGATAGGACATTTTGACGATCTTGTAAACTTTTTGAAAACGAGATTTACTTAACTGCATGAGTAGTGGGAGACTATTGCAGCTTTTGTCTCTTTTTTCTCTACTGAAAATACAGTTTGCTGAAAAGTGTCCAACAAAATTTTAAATTTATATTGTTACTCAACCCACTGGAGCTGACACATGATGTTTTCTTTTAGTAAGCTACTGGTTGTTATATATTGTATTTTCAACATCATAAATCTTTGAGTGAATGGGTGCAGAGAATAAGACAAGGAAAACTCACCAGACACTTGAGCAAATACAGACTCATGACTATGGTGCTGCTGTCAAACAAGCCTTTAATACCTTGCAAATTTTTTCTCTCTTATTTAAGATAAAGCTTTCATGTTATAAAGAAAATTCATAGAATCTACAGTTTTTTTTAAAAATGCTGAAAGATGAGGTTCATGGAGAGAGAAGGGGTTAAGGACAATTTACTTCTCATCCTTGTCAACAAACAGAAGTGCTGTTGTAAAGGGGTTTGCTTTTGTTTTTCTATTTATAAAACATAGGATTGCTACAAAATTAAATGCTTGCAAGAAGTGTATCTACTTGCATGTTTTTCTCTGAGAAAGGATAATTACTGTGTTTGTGCATGCTAATCAGTTCATTTTGTCTGAGAACAACTAAAGACAGTTTGTATGTTCAGGTTACTCAAAGTAAATAATAAGAAGCATAGAGATGAGAAGAACTTTTGGTAAATGCATGTTATTTCATGTATCTCATTTTGAAAACAGTCCTTTATGGGGAGAAAACGATTTTGAAATCTTGAAGATTGTTTTAATTTAAATAAAATAGTCTGCTCCTCTCATCACACCCATATAACATGCTCCAGATGCATTTGTGATGTTGTGTTCACACTACCAGTGAAAGTGGCAAAAACCAGTCAGGCCTCTTTCACTTGTCTAAATTGCAAGGTGAAATTAATGATTTTTTTTGTCTGTGTGTTTCAGGCAAAGAGAAATTCAGTCCTTTACAAGTTCAGCATTCAAAACCCAAATAAACCAAATAAAGGGCCTGAGTGTAGTGGTCTGAAGGGTCTTAGGTCCAGCAGAGGACAGGGCAGGGTATTGGCTCGTCATCTCTTGTAGGTGATTAGCAACTCCCCTCTTTTCCTGTGGCACACACATACCTTAGCACCTATCACTGCTCTGGTGGGATGAAGTCTCATGTGGGTTCAAGGAGGCTCTTAGGCTGTGAAGAAACCCTTTTGGAGGACATGATGGACAACACTTGATTATCTTCCAGCACTTTGATTCAGTGATCCCAATGTTTCTGCAGTCCTTGACACCTTGTTGCACCTCCCTGGGCAAGGAAGACTGTGGTGCTGCCACAAAGATTCCCACGGACATCTGGGTCAGAGGAGAGCAGGTGAAATGGCCTCTGTGTTCCGGAGTGAGGAGATGAGCCTGATGCAGCTCTTCCTTCAGGTGGAGGCTGCCTACTGCTGCGTGGCTGAGCTCGGGGAGCTGGGACTGGTCCAGTTCAGAGACGTGAGTAGTGCTTGGCTGGCATGTTGACCTGTGGGAGATGTGCCCTGTGGCGTACTTGTCCTTCCCTCAAAGCACTTGAGAAAGGTGCCCCTGCAGGATGGCCAAAAATCCATGGTGAGAGTGGGACTTCCCCAAGTCTGACCTGCAAAACAAACATCATGCTGAAACCCAACCTATCCCTGAGTCCCCATCCAGTGCTCTGCACGACCTTAGAACAATTCCTTCCATCACCAGAAAAAAGGGAATCACTTGATGAGAGTCCCCCTGTGACTCCTGCTGTCACAGCAAGGCTCTGTGGAAATGAACCTAGTGCAAGGCCAACATCTCTTTGGCCACAGGGAAGCCCACAGTATTGCCCTGCCAGTAGGAGCCTCTCAGATGCAGCCGTGTTTGCCATCTGCACCAAAGGCATTAATTCTGTGCTGATGTTAAAAACGTGCAGCTTTCAGCCCCAGGCTTGTTTTCCCTCCTGTTTTTAGCTGAATGTGAATGTCAACAGCTTCCAGAGAAAGTTTGTGAATGAAGTGAGAAGGTGTGAATCCTTGGAGAGGATCCTGCGTAAGTAAATGCTTGTCAAATGCAGTCGACTTCCTGCCAACTGGTGGTGTGGGATTTATTTCTTTAAGTGCTCTCACACTGGGGAGCAGAATTAGTGGCAAAATGGTGATGTTTTCACCTGAGCCCCTGGAAATGTTTTCCGTGTGTCAGCTAATTACCACTTTACCCCACATGGGCAATAAATTATTGCCCCTGTTTTAAAAATGGTTAACTGAACCGAAAGGAGGTTAATTAGCTTTTAAAAAAATCACAAGATAAATCTGGGGCTGGGCAGGAGGCTAATCCAAATAACCTGTCTCTCACACCAGTGCACCAGTTGTTGGCACACACAGTTCTTGCGGCCAAGGGCTTCAGCCTGGGGATAAGTCCTTAAAACCCCAGCAGTAGAGCTCATGCTACCTGTTGTCCTATGGATATGTGTCCTGTGAACTCTGCACTCTCCCCACCACAATGCTGGTGCCCACTGTGCCACACTGACAGCTCTTCCCATTGTTGGAGCAAAGGAGTGGAACCTGAGCTTTCCGTGTGCCCTACTCACTGCCCCAAATAAAGGGGACCATGCTACTTGTGCTGGGGCTGAGGGCTGTCCAGGCAGGAATGGGCACTGTGACTTCAGAAGAAACAGCCTCTTCACTGACAAAGGAGGCTGCTGAGTGTAATTTCTTGATGGCTGTGTATATGCACTGGGATGATGCCTTGTATATCACTGCCTCTTGTCATGCCTCCGTGGGATGCCTGGGTCCTGGCTGAGCAATAACCTGGTCACCAGGATGATGCAGCAGGGATGATTGTATTGAGGTTCTATGTCCTTTCCTTGCAGGTTTTCTGGAAAATGAGATGGAAGACACTGTTGAGATAGTTAAACATGAAAAGTACCCAGAGACCCCCCTGCCTCGGGAAATGATTGATATGGAGGTACAGAATTCAGAGTGGATGAAGGAGAGAAGGGGCTGTGCACCAGGATGTCTGTGTAATGTACTCAATAGACCCCTGCCTTGCAAGGAAGGATCTGGTAGCTGAGGTTGGCACAGCTCTCCCTGCCTGAGGAGGTGCTCCCCAATCTGCTGTCTCAGCTGTTAAGGCTGGTCCTACTGGCATCTTCCTAAAGGAGCCCACTCTTTTTACCATCCCCTGTGAAACATCCCTCTGGTCCCATATATTAATGGAAAAGTATCACTCTCACAGAATGCCCCCACCATACTGTAGGAGGGAACAAGAAGGGTTTGAGTGTTTTACCAGGAGAGCTGATGTTAGAACCAGGTTCACTGTGTAAAAATCCCAGGGCTGTGTCCTGGTGGGAGTATGGTTGTGATATGGTAATACTGTGGTCCAGCACAAATATTTGTGCCTTGCTTTTGGATGTGGAAGGGGTGCTTTATTCAAGCCCAGCTGGAAGTTAAGTTTACTGACAGGATAATTTAAAAATGCTGCACAGGTAGGTGACTAGGAACTAAAATCAGGTTTCCCAAGGGCTTCAGCTTCACAAACAAGCTGGTTTCCAGGTATGTTCTTGGGCTCACATCCTCACCTAATTTTTGGCCTATAGCAAATGAATCTAAGCTAATGTTGTAGGCTGTTTTTGTAGCTGGTAAACTGACAGCCAGTCAGCCTGGGGTCTAAGATGTCCTGTGAGGAACAACAGAGATACCAAGACAGACTGAGACACTTAGACCGCACACCCACTTACCTGCCTGGGCTTGGGTCAGATGTGTCAGAAGAGGACAACAAACCCAGTAGGGAATGTTGGCATTGGAAACCTGATGCGTTAGCCTTGATGAATATCTTTCAACAAAAAGTGTTTCTCATAGTCCTCATTGAATATTTCTGCATTCTTTCTTGAAAAAGAAGTCTATTGTTTGCTATTTGGTATCAGCTTGATAAAGGGCCATTGGTTTGCTTCAGAGTTTTTCTGGATGTGCTTGGACCCTAAACAGACAGTGCTGGAGAAACTTGAAGCCGAGCTTCTGGAAGCCAACCAGAACCAGCAAACACTGAAGCAGAACTTCCTTGAGCTGACAGAGCTCAAACATCTGCTGAAAAAAACCCAGGACTTCTTTGAGGTGAGAGGCCTCTTTGCTCATCCAACAGAGACGTGGAAGGTTCCTAAAACTTCTGACGCTTTCATTTGATGTATGTTGCTGTTATTAATTTTCTGTCAAAAGCCAGTGGCCTTTGCCACAAGTCAGTAAAATATGTTTGCAAAAGCACCTCAGTCACTTTGGAGCCTGCATTGCTCTGTAAGTCAATGGGGCTTTAAGAACTTGGCTCCCAGATCTCTCTGAAAATGCCATTTATGCTTTTCAGTTGCTAAGATATAGTTTACTTTTATTGTTTTTCCTTTGGTCTAAATCTCTGTGGAAAGATACCTTTAGGGGAAAAGATGTCAGGAGAAAAATGTAAATATAGTTTTCAAACTGGCAATGCTGAATAATGTTTTTTAAAAACTAATGTTTTCCAGGCAGAAACCAATCTGCCGGATGATTTCTTCAGTGAGGACACATCTGGACTGCTGGAGCTGAGAAGCACTCCTGCTGCTGCAGCTGCCAAGCTGGGGTGTGTATTGGTGATGGCCCCCAGCTTGGCCAGACTTCCTACCTGTGCTGCATTATGACACTGGCACAGTTTCCTTCAGCTTCTTAGCAGAGGTTGCTCACCAGCCTCTTCAGTGTAGCTGTTTCAGGAAGATGAAAGCGTGACTGTCCTCTGAAATTATCATTTAAACTATGGTCAGGTTATGGGTCAGTGGGATAAATGGACTTTTACTTCCAGTCCACCAATTCCAGTGACCCCTTAGTAGGTATTGACTGAAAATTGTCTTACTGATCTCACTTGAGACTTTTGGACTCAGGCATCTGGATACCCCAGGGATGGATGTCTAACCACAATAAAAAGCCATGGGATTGCACTGGGCTTTGCCAGCAACAGAAAGATGCACTGAGAGTGAGAGTTAGGGGAGTTGAAACACCAGTGTGTGTATTGCTGATGGTAGTTTGGTGGACAGCATAGACTCCAACAGTTTTCCTTTGTGTCTACATCAGATAGGTGTGGTGAAACTCACTGCTGTTTTTCCAGGCTGGTGTTTTACCTGCCCATGCTGGTAGTTCTGAAGTCCTGTTCAACTCCATTATGAGCATAGATGATGCCTGCAGGGGCCTTGCCTTGGTGGGTGTATACCAACATGTCATGCTGCACTTCAGAGGTGCAGTCTGATGCTTTCTGGGAAAAGGAAAACAGGAGAGAGTAAACATAAACCACCACTTCAAAATTTCTCCCCTGCCTTTGTTATTCAGGCACTCTCTCTTCATGTGACTTAAGCATCTCTTCATTCTTCCATTTCTAGCCACGATTGTCTCTTTGCCTTTACCTGTTAATCTAGGAAAGATTTGTTTGTTTGTTTCTTTGTTTTAAGGAAAGAAAAATAGGACAAAGTTAGTAGACTGAGATAAAAGCCAGTCTTGAGGAAGTAAGTCTTTCCTAAAACAGCCCACAGCAGCAGCAGAAGAGCCCTGGCTGTCACAGACTAGAAAACAAGAGATTGTAAAATCATGTGTGTTACTAAGGTCCTAAAAGGCTTAAGATGGGCTTGTAATTTATTCATCTTGTAACTCTGCTCAGATTCACAGCAGGGGTAATAAAGAGGGAAAGGATGATACCCTTTGAGCGCTTACTGTGGCGAGCCTGCAGGGGAAACATCTACCTGAGGTACACCGAAATGGACACCCCCATGGAGGACCCTGTGACAGTAGGTACCAACCTGGTCTGGCTTTACTCTGCCCTGCATTCATGCCTGTGAGCTGCAGAAACCAGACTGGTGCCCTGTTCATGCTGCAGCACCAGCTGCCTCTCCAGGGCTGGGTGTCTGAAGGCAGCCTGAAGAAGAAAAGTGGGAAATTTTGAGGATGGGAGAAGTTTCTTTGATATTGCTTTCCCCTTTTGCTACTATTGAGGTGGTTTCTTTTTTCTGCCTGGTTAAGATGTGTGCAGGTCCTAGCAGGGCAGCTGTATTACAGGGACCACCGTGGAGATGGACTGTGGTTGTCCACACCTGGGGCTGGCAACGGAGAGTCAATTCCCCTGGGTGTCTCTGGGGTGTGAGGTCCGTGCCTCAGTCCCCTACATTCCTGCTGCACATTGCTCCTTCCCCCATCACCCAGAGCTGCTGCCCATGCCTGGTCCCTGAAGCAGCATCGAGGGAAAACACTGCTGATGGAAAACTGGGGCAGGGGAAAAGAACAAAACCCACCAACTTTTCTGCACAGGACTCTGGGTTCATTAAATTCTGCTTGAATTTGTTGCAGAGAGAAGAGGTGAAGAAGAATGTGTTTATTATCTTTTATCAAGGAGAGCAGCTTAAACAAAAAATCAAGAAGATTTGTGATGGGTAAGGCAGGCTTGTGAACAAGCTGCAATGACTCCCATGGAGGTGTTTACCTGGCAGCGAGGCTGGCTGAACTTGGAACTAGAGATTAGATCTCCAGCTCTCCAGCTGTCAGCTAACACCAACCTCCCTTCTGCTTCTTGGCTCTTCTGCCCCGATCCTGAAAGATATCCATCATCCTGGCACTTAGAAATTGAGATCCTAAAATTTTACAGAGTGACTTAGAGCTCTTGAGAGCTTTGGTTGCTAGGTTTTTAACTTGGGACATCTAAAAGGGGACTGTTGTTTAAGAAATACGCAGCACCATTTCCTGAAAATTAGGGGCCCTAACTTGAGGACTGGCAACATGGTAATCCCCAACTTGCTCCCAAGCCTTCCTTTATTTCTTCATAAAAAGATGATGCTATCGTTTATTCAACCCTTTCCCAAGGCCTTTGAGTAATATCTGTGTAATCAGAGATGGAGCCCAGGAGAGAAATGAAAGTTTCATACAACCCAACTTGTTTCCACCCTGTTAAGCATCTTGAAAAGATAATTCAGGTTGAATATTCTGTTACTGTTTCATAACCCTGCTGACCAATGGGCTTTGTGGCAGTGTAAATCAGATTTGATGAGAGGATCTGTCTGCTGTCACCAAACTCATTTCAGGTATAGCCCCTGGGCCAAGTGGGGCCAGCCAAGCTCCTGCAGGCTGTGGAAGGTTGCAGGGAGGGGGTGAGCAATTGCTCTTCCCTGACATCTGCACTGAAGGCAGGTTCTCCCTTATATCCTGCCTTTAATCAATGAAAAAACTCAGGTAGATCTTTCAGCCAGCTGGAATGGCTGACTTCAGTCCCATGAAGTGACAGAACCCTGGGGACTGTTATCAATTCTTGCATTAGAAATGGGATCCTCCAAGGTACCTTGTACAGGCAGTGGAGGGCAGTGCTCACTCTGGGAGCAATTCAGCACTCCTGAGCTGGGCATCTGTCTGTGAAGCAATAATGGACAGCTGAGGGAAGACTCCCAGCTCTCAGTCACTGATTTCTGATCCTGAACCTCAGAACTGAGGGAGTTCTGCCATAGCCACTGTGCAGGATCAGTCTGTTCCTGCCAGTGGTCTTTTGAGATTTCAGCAAGTCTCATTCTCTTTCTGGATTACAATTTCCTGCATATCATAGAACCATAGAATGGTTTGGGTTGGAAGGAACCTTAAAGATCATCTAGTTCCAACTCCTCTGCCATGGGCAGGGGCACCTTCCATTAGACCAGGTTGCTCAAAGCCCCATTCAGCCTGACCTTGAACGCTTCCAGGGACAGACCATCCACAAATTCCCTGGGCAACCTGTTCTGGTGCCTCACCACCCTCAAAGTAAAGAATTTCTTCTTAATATCTAATACAAACCTGCTCTCTTTCAGCTTAAAGCCATTATTCCTTCTTCTATCACTAGAAAAAAAAAGGTCCCTTGAAAAAAGTCCCTCTCCAGCTTTCTTGTGGGCCTCTTTAGGTACTGGAAGGCTGTGATAAGTTCTCCCTAGAGCCTTCTCTTCTCCCAGCTGAACAACCTAAATTCTCCCAACTCTGCCTCATAGGAGAGGTGCTCCATCTTCCTGCTCATCTTCATGGCCCTCCTCTGCACTCACTCCAGCAGGCTCATGTCCTTCTTTTGTGCCATTTCTTTGCCTGCTTTTTAGATGCTGTTCAGTATCCTTCTCCCCTCTGCACTCATGGGCAGTTGCTGGCGGCGAATGCTTCCCATTGCATTTGCCCCCGTGTCAATGGCCTTGCAAGTCACCCAGCCATACGTTTAGAGCCGGCTGGGGTTGCCCAGAGAGTGTTGCAGGTGCTTCATTTTGGATGATTACTTTTTTCCCCTGCAGCATTTTAAATTTCCTGCAGTCAAAAAGCCCAGGACTTTTTTTACCAGGGTGGGAGTAAGAGAAAAAGCAATGCAATGCCAGTCAGCATTTTCATTATTGATTGACCCCCAGATTATCCAAACTGTAGGCACAACCTTCTGCAGCAGAGTGCAGCTGGGAGCAAGGGGCCGGGCAGTGCTGGAGATGGGAGCAGATCCCTGCAGGGGGGTTGTGACATGTTCAGCTTTTAGGATCTGGTATTGCAGATATGGTTGTAGGTTCATAGAAAGGAACTTAGACTGTTTTCTCTCAAGATCTTGTAACTGAAGGAAAACAGATCTATCACAGACAAATTATAGAATGCCCTTTGCAATTCTTCTGCACTGGGTTTTGTTTGTTGCCAGCTAATTAGGCTACACTTTAAATCATTCTTTATGTTCCTTCTTCCTTTTAAATTTTTCGCTTGCTAATATGCAAATAAGTAATTTTTTTGCTGAGTGGCAGGTTTCTAGATGTATTAATCCCTTGAATCTCCTTTTGTACTCTGAGCCATCAGCTGTCCCTGGTACCCAGGCCAAGACATTTTGGTCTGGTCCATCTTAAAGGCAGGGTTTAATATACCTAATGCAGATGGCAGTGTCATTCGAGCCCCAGCAGGACATTTCTGCTTAGCACTAAGTCATCATTCATGACAAGTAAATATTCTGCAAAAATCATGGGACTGGTCTAAGCCAGTCTCCTGCAAGGCAGGCTAAGATTTGTTTGCAGAGCTGTGTGCCTCAGGTTACGCTTGTAGTCCCTGCTTGACTCTAATTGGTAACATTAGTCTGCCAATTTCATGAGTATTAAGTCCGTGCACAAATTTATTAGTGAAAGATGTAGAGGGAGCAGGGAGGAGGAAAATGTAAGAATTTTTCTCTTCTTCCTTTTCTTGCGGCTGCCTCAGTGCTAATGTGAATACTAAACTGGGTTTATCAATGTAAGGATTCCCTGCTGAATTCTCCTGGAGCTTTCAGAGATGTCTGTGCCATTAGGGCAAAGCTGATACTCAGTATGCAAAATG
Organism: Anabacerthia variegaticeps; assembly: GCA_035583185.1. Classification (NCBI taxonomy): domain Eukaryota; kingdom Metazoa; phylum Chordata; class Aves; order Passeriformes; family Furnariidae; genus Anabacerthia; species Anabacerthia variegaticeps. The sequence continues at coordinate 62,307,573 of JAWWEW010000041.1, read as the reverse complement.
GCTGTTAAAAGATCAAAGCAGCACTGCTGCAATAACGTTATTGGGAATGGGGGAACTGTACAGCATGGAGGAATAAGCTTTCAAGTTTGATTAAAAATACTTATTAAAGATGAACTAAGAGCTGTGAAGAATAAGAAGATGGAAATAATTAGGTGGGGTGAATAACCTTTGGAAACGAATATCAGGTGTTGAGTGAGAAGAAATTCAATTCTGGAAAGGAAAGTTTAGCTGAGGAGCACGTGCTGTCATTACACACAGCTCTGGGCTGATCTCTAGGAAACTGCAGCATGTTTTGTTCAATTTGCAACTGTCCTCACTTGTGTGTGTGCTGGAACTGATTTTGGAGAGCAGGTGGTAAAATATCCAGTGCTCAGACAAAGCCAGAATATGAAGCTTATCTGTACACAGAGCCTGCACATTTCTGTCTCTTAAGCAGGGATAGACCCCTATGACCCTGTTACATCTCCTTATAATTCAGCTCACGTGCAGAAAGGCAGCCCTTCAGCAACCCTAACTCATCATAGCTCCATGACAGGATGGTGGAAACATATTGCCTTGGGTGGGCAGGAGATCCCCACTCTTTAAAGAGCCAGGACCTCTTCCTGCAGATCTGTTGGGCAATATTGAAGTGGCAGGGGTGGCACAAGCACTAGATGTCACTGAACAAACTAAGGAGGGAAAAAAGGAGGGATCTCTGCTGTTTAGTTACTGCAGCACCTCAGCTCAGTTCAGACTTGCAGGTGCAGAGCTTTGCAGCAGCTCACCCTGTGATCTCTGAGGTCCCAGGGGCATCTCCTTGTGCCTGCTGCCATGCAGGAGGTGTATCTGGGACCTGTTTTGCAGGCAGGACAGGTAGCTGTACGCTTTTCAGAGAGACATGCAACTAATTTCTAATTGGCTGTACTGGGATCATGCAGTGGCTGTATGACACTGCAGTGTGCTGTACTAGTGTAAGCACCTTCACACCAGGATGACTTGCAGCTCTACTAGTGAAGGTCCTGTTGCATACTATAGATAAGCAGTATACAACACCTGCACGGAGTTAAGACCCTCACTCACATATTAGAATCCCACATTAGTCCTTGTTATACCACGCTAAACAACCCATTGAATCTCCCAAATAGAACCTTGAGGGTAGCTTATAAAAGCATTTATACTAGCCTGGTACATCTAAGCTGACAGATACAACTCTCAGGAATTTAAAAACCTTCACCCACATCTTTCTCTTGTTCCCAAGCTGTCTAGCCAATCACGTGGACCAGAATCCAAGAGCTAGCCATCCTCCTTCTGTTTTATCCTGGAAGTGGTATTTTTTGTTTGCTTGTTTGTTTGTTTTACAGGGTTAATTACTTACGCAGCCTGCCTGCACAAAGGGCGTTTGCTTGCAGTGCAGCAGTAGCGCAGCTGATGCCTTCTCCCAGTGCCTGTGAGAGGGTAGTGCAGAGACAGGGACATGGTATTTTTCCAGCCTCAGTGCAAGAGGGACATCTGTTGGCTACCGTGTTAGCAGGGCTGCCTTAGCCAGGGTGGGTTTTTGTTGAGTCTCATTGCAGTTTAAGCAGCTTGTGGGCATAAGGAAGGTGCCTTAATGTTAGTACTGCCCACTGTAATATATCAGCTACCACGTGTCACCTGGGACAGGGAGGGTTTTTTTCAGCTAGAACAGATTAAGGGATCCTTACTCTCATGAAGTGATAAATGAACCTTTTTGGACCTTTCTGTGGCACCAGACACAACTGTGTAGTGTGTAAGAATATAGTGCTGGGTCAGGAACAAAGTCTGATTTCCCTGCCTTTGAGCTGAGCAGAGTACAAAAGAGAAAATCCATTGAAACAAATGGTGTTTCTCACTTCTCTCTTACTGAGGCTAGATTTCGTGCCACGGTCTACCCCTGTCCAGAGTCTGCCACCGAGCGCCGAGAAATGCTTGATGGAGTCAACACAAGGATCGAGGATTTAAACACAGTAAGTGGCAGCATCTTCACTGAGGACTGAACCCTGCAAGGGGGACCTGCCCAGATATTTGTCCTGTCTGAAACCTTGTGGCCGTGGCCAGACCCCAGGCTTGTTTTGGGCTGGCTGTGCAGAGCTGGCCAGGGGTTGGGGATGAAGCCATCAGCTCAGGAGCAGTGCTCCCACCAATTGCAAAGGCTAGTGCTTGTGCTCTGCTCTGCCCATTTACACCCCCCAGTAGCTGCTGGGAGAGACCATCCCACATGAGTGACTCAAAAACTACTTGTTGCTGTTTGCCATGCGAAGGCCAGAGATTTAGACCTTACGGTATGTGGCTAACAGGTAGAATATAAGATTATCAGCAGGCTACAGGCATTGCAACCAAATTGCATGTTGTCCAAAATGGTTTAACCTGGCTCTTAGAACATGGTTAGCCCTTAGCAGCTTGCAAAGTTGTTCAGTCACAACTGTAGTACAACTATGCAAGGCTCAGAGAGGACTCTAAAGATTTCTTTTATATTTAAATTAGATTTTCTTTACTGAGGAAATCTTAGGGTGCTTGCCACACTAGCAGTGGAAAGCCAAGACTGCTGTTAGAGAAGTACAAGTTTCCAGCCTCTTTATTGCAGCAATTACTGTGGGTCTGAAAACTACAAGTTCAGTTGCTATGGGTACTCAGTAGCTGGTATATCCATATACTGTACCTCGACTTCACACATTTTGGAGGGACTCCTGCCTGTGTATTGTCATATATGACAGTCAGTGAGTCCTGAGGCAGGAGGGAATGGGCACCTTGTTTGCCTGAGGTGGCCCATCTGGCAGCTGGCATACTGCAGCCACCCCCTGTGGATGCCTGTGACCGCCAACCTGCTCACAAGTCTGCTTCCAAACTGTTTTCACTCCTGAGCATCACAGGCAGCCAGACTTCTTCAGCACACGCAGACCACACGGGTTATCTTCCTAACACATTATCTCCTTCATTCACTTCCACAGCAGCACTGTGGTGGCCACATGATGCATGGCGGTCCCAGGCCATGAGCCGCAGCTCTAGCTCATGAGTGTGACATGCCCCAAGTCTGTGGCACAGAGCTGCCTACAGGAGATGGCAGGGTGGGAGTGTGTGTTGAGATGTGGCCAGTCTGTAAGCAACAGGATAAGGAGCCAACCCCATAGCTCAGTACCTCCCAGTGGTCTCTACAATTACAGTGACTCAAGTCCATGCAGGGAGAGTCCTTAGCAAGCAGCATTGTGCACCAGGTGTTGAGTTCCTTTGTCCAGACGTGCATACTCTGTACTCCAGGATACCCCACTCTTTCATACAAATCATTCTCTTTCTGCAACCTTCTTCCACCTGCCTTCTCCAATTAACTACTGAATAGATCGTGCCCCCTATGCTTCCCTATCTCAAGTGCCGCCTTTTCTGTGCTTGCAGGTGATAACACAAACCGAGTCCCACCGCCAACGGCTGCTGCATGAGGCAGCAGCCAACTTGTGGTCCTGGGGGATCAAAGTGAAGAAAATCAAGGCTATCTACCACATCCTGAATTGCTGTAACATCGACGTCACCCAGCAGTGTGTCATTGCAGAGATCTGGTTCCCTGTGGCTGATGCTGACCGCATAAAAAGAGCTCTCCATCAAGGAATGGTAAGAGACCCACATTTTGGGTCCTGGAAGCTCTCATCCAAACTGTTTATATGTTGGGCATATGTTCAGATTTGTCTCTTACCATAATGTGGAGCTCTCTTTTCTGTTTTAAATTGAGGTTGTTGCCTGTTTGCTTGGACTCAGGGAGTTTAAGGTCAGCATTAAATCTTAGTGGGTTTTTGACTGGTCCATGAGCCAGCAGTACTGGCATCTTTCCCTGAATGAATCAATAGCACAGAAAATAGAAAAATCTGGATATTAGAAAAAGGGTTGAGATATAAAACTCCTGAGCCCAGCTTTCATGTTGCTGCCTGTGTGTGCTTGGACACGGATCATGGTGCTGTGAGGCTGATTTTCTCTCCTAGCCACTGTGACTGTGTCTGTCCTTGTCACTGGGTTTGCAGGAGCGCAGTGGCTCTACAATTGCCCCTATCCTTACTGCCATACACACCAGGATGGCACCGCCCACCTTCAACAGGACCAACAAGTTCACAGCTGGATTTCAGAACATCGTGGATGCATATGGTGTGGGCAATTACAGGGAGATGAACCCAGGTGAGAAACTTTCAACTACCTGCACCTGGCTTGCATGAACCAAAGTTAAGTTAAGCCTTTGAACTCTGTCACCATCCTAAATATGTACTCTTTGCTGATTAAGAAATCTGAATCATATTTTTTTGGTGCATAGGCATGTGTTTGCTCAGGAAAAGAATTTGGCCATTGGTCTTCAGTGAACAATTGTGATGGGAATAATGAACTATACAAATACAGGATGGGGAAAAAATGGTGAGGTAGCAGCTCTGAGGAAAAGAACAAAGCTCATGAGACAAATGTAAGTTGAGCTCATTGTGTTGAGGCCAAAAGGACCTGATAAAAGTGTGCAACAATGGTAAAGAATCTCAGAGAGACCACTGATAATTAACAGAAATGGGGGCCCATGGAAAAGGGTCAGATTACTCATATTGTTGAGACTGAGCAGACTGAGAAACATGGCAGTACACTTCAAGTATGTTATTCCATTGCAAAACAGAATGCAGTTGTCTACACATGGTGATTATTAGGGTGAGGCAAGAAACAAAGGATAAAACTGCAAGAAAGATACAGGGTGTACAGCTGGACAGTTTTTCTGGTGGTAAAGCTAGTTTTGCACTAGATCTGACTGCCTGGTGAGTAGGGGAGGGATCAAGGAGGCCTTTCAGGGCAGCGGTTGTAAGGAATGGCCTGATGGAGTATACTGCTTCTCTGCTGAGGTCTTTCTGTTTAGAAGGAGCTGAGCTTTTTGTCCTTTGCTTCCTGCAGCTCCATACACTATCATTACTTTCCCCTTCTTGTTTGCGGTGATGTTTGGGGACTGTGGCCATGGTGCTGTCATGCTGGGCTTCGCACTCTGGATGGTCATTAATGAGAAGAGCCTTCTGGCCCAGAAAAGCACTAATGAGGTAAGTACGAGGGAGCTGATGCACCCTATAAGCATAGGTAAAGACTCATCAGCCCCATTTGATAAAGGGGACATCCAGCCTCCCAAAGGCTGAGCAAAGTTCCTTTGAAGATACTCATGAGGTAGAGATTTGGAGAGTAATTATGCCTAGTTATACACAGAGACCTGGATGGGCCTAAAGGACCCAAAGTTTCCCATTAATAATTGTATGTACAGGGATTAGTACAATCATGTCTCCTGTTGGCTGATGCCCAGTGTTTGATGGAGCTGTGGGTACTTTGGTCACTAGCACTGCCTTTTCCCCCCGCAGATCTGGAATACCTTTTTCAGTGGGCGCTACCTGATCCTGCTCATGGGAATATTCTCCATGTATACCGGCTTCATCTACAATGACTGCTTCTCCAAATCATTCAACTTCTTTGGTTCTTCTTGGCATATCATCCCCATGTTTAAAAATAACACTTGGAAGTAAGTGCCTAAATGTAGGAAAGAAGTGAAAATGCACCACATGGAGCACGTAGGCTTGGAAAGAAAGACTGCCTGTGTGGGGAAGGGAAGAACTCCCTGCTGTGGATGCAGTCATGAATGAATCAGAGGTTTTGTCTGACACACACAGATGAACTCACTATTGAAATGGAAATGTAGAGTCCCTGGGAACACGCCTGTTTGTTCAGGCACTGATATGCATAAAAATCTGCAGGTGTCCAGGACTGATGCATAGAGAATTATCAGTGTGATGGAAACTGTCATTGTGTGGGGCTCATTTACACACACACGTGCACACAAGTGCAGGATAACAGGTCACAGAAAGGCTGGAGTTGGATACAAATATCATGTGATAGTCCTCAGCACACCTCACATAAATATACCCGAGGCTTAGATGAAGAGATTAAGCTGCAAAGGTCATTTCCCTTTTCTCTTGTAGCAAGGATGTGCTTCTAGACAATACAGTGCTGCAGTTGGATCCAGCAGTCCCAGGAGTCTACTCTGGAAATCCATATCCATTTGGAATAGATCCGGTAATTAAATTAAATTGTTCTAAGATAATTTGTATTTCAATCCTGTTTCTACATATCAGGTGCATCACTAGCTCCTTGCACTCTCTCCTGGAGCTGTTCTTTCCACTTCTTGCTCTTTGCCTGTTCTTTACATAGCTGTCGTGGTTTAACCCCAGCCTGCAGCCAAAGCCCCATGCAGCTGCTCGCTCACTCCCCCACCAGGGAGATGGTGGAGAGAACTGGGAAGGTTGAAAACTCAGGGGTTGAGATAAAGACAGTTTAATAGGGAAAGCAAAAGCCATGCACAACAAGCAAAGCAAAATGAAAAATAAATTCACTGCTTCCCATGGGCAGGGAGGTGTTCATCCATCTCCAGGAGAGCAGGGCCCCATCATGCATCACAGTTACTTGGGAAAACAAATACCATAATCCAAAATGTATTCCCCCTTCCTCCTTCTTCCCCTCAGCTTTTTATACTGAGGATGATGTTGTATGGTATGGAATATCCCTTTGCTCAGTTTGGGTCACCTGTCCCAGCTGTGTCTCCTCTCAACCTCCCATGCACCCTCAACTTGCTTGCCAGCACAGCAGTACGAAAAGCAGAAAAGGCCATGACTCTGTGTAAGCCCTGCTCAGCAGTAACACAAACATCTATATTATCAAGCCTGTGTTCAACACAAATCCAAAACACAGACTCACACTCATTACGGTGAACAAAATTAACTCTACCCCAGAAAAACTCAGCACATTTCACCCGTTATTCCATACCATTTACATCATGTTCAGGTCCCACACTATTCAATACAACTTCATTAACCACCACCCTCTTCCCATTCGTCAGTCCTTCTGATGCTTTTCTTTAGCAATTAAGGATATAAATTGCTGACGGTTTTGCACAGGCAGCAGCAAAATGGTAAGGAGGAAGGAACTTCGATTTTGCTGGAGGGTGGTCTTGTGCTTCAGTCTCCACTCCGTCACCAGTCTGCTGGACTCAGTTCCCTTACTTGATTACTTAACCCATTCCAGAGTTACCTCACCACTTTGGAGGCAAAGCCCCAATTTTAATTTAGTCTATTTATTATATGAAGTGTGGAGTAAATGCCAGCATTAATTAACTTATCCACATTTTCTCTGTGTCCTATTTCCCTTTTTCTTGTGGTTTTGTGTTTATCATGTATTGAAATGTAGTTGTTAATGTAATGCTTTCCTCTTTCAAACTTCATATTAGCCAATTAACCTCTGTTTCCTACTGAATGCACTCTCATTTCATTTGGTCACACAGGGAAACACCGGCTTCCCCTGGCTTTCAGAGACAGTGACCTTGTAGTAAGTTTTTTATAAACTCAGCTCTAAAGCTCTGCCCCGGATGTAGGCAGTCCAGCTCAGGAAGCCACGCCAGAAAAAGCTGAGTTTTCTGTATGTTGCCCTGACATATCCCTAATTTAGGTTAACCTAGACTACATATTCAAGCCTGGCTTCTCTCTGGTCAGAAGGCCGGGACCCCTGGCTGAGAGGGAAGAATGGCTGAACAAGTGCTGGCAGGGAAGGGGTGGACTGGAAGCATCAGCCCCCATATGGGCCCCTCTGTTGAAATTATCCATGTCATCTGCCCAAAAGGATGAATGACTTTTTGCATTTTGCAAATGCTGATGGATGACCGAGGTGTATCTTGGGAAAAAAGAGTCAGCCTGTGATGAAGAAGCTAGGCAGTCTCTTCTGTAGCCAGAAAAGAGGCAAAGGCACATAAGCTAATGTTTCACCTTCCAAATAATCCTGTCTTCCTCCCTTCTGTTCAGATGCTATACTTAGTGTCTGAAAAGTGGTATCTACTTACTGTCTCTGAGGGCAGAAGATTTTGGGGTCTAGAAAATTTTAGAAGAAATGAGAAGCAACTCTGAAGCTCTGTAGCATAAAAAGGGCAGGACTGAGAAGAAGTATGGTTACTTTCCTAAATAACTGAAAAGCTACTGCAGAGAGGCAGATAATAAGCTGATCTCCATGGCCAAATAGTTGGAAAGAGCTTCTTTTTTTTTTTCCTCAAACAAGAAGTTTGAAAATGGTTTGCTCTCATTACTTCTCTGGTGAAGATGGAACAAATTTCTCTAAGCAGCAGGAGGGATTTTCTCAAGCTTTTCCACCTTTGCTAAAGAAGGTGACTCAGCCTAAAGACAAGGAATAACACAGATAGGTTCTGTTACCAGCCTTTGGATTAGTTTTTGGAGGACTAAAGCAAAGTCATAGACTCATTTTAAATCATTGTAATTTCCTCTATTAAACAAGGCTAATGCTTTATACCTTTTAGATGAAAAGCTTGGCAGAGTCAAAAGTATTATAAGGAACATCTAGATTTCCATTTCTTGTTATCTTCTTTCTAGAACTGGTAGGAGTAAATTAATAGTGTCAAAGCAACAATTTCCACAAGTCTGTTACTGATCGAACACTTGAAAATCTTGTTCTCCTCTCTCTTTCTCTGCTCCTTTCCCCAAAGATCTGGAATGTTGCATCGAACAAGCTGACTTTCCTGAACTCCTACAAAATGAAGATGTCAGTTGTCATAGGGATTGTGCACATGATTTTTGGGGTGGTACTCAGCCTCTTCAACCACATGTAAGTTTGTTTCACCATGCCTGTTGCTGCACTACACAAGTCCTCATCACTAAACTAGTGTCCTTCCTTCAAAGAAAGCCTCATATCTTGGACCAATGACTTGAGCTGCCCCATGCACTGACTGACTCACACCATGGCTGGTGTACATTGTTAAGTCTGAAGCACAGCCATTACACTGCAGATATTTTCTTGGATAAACTCTCTTTTTAACTTTCTTATATTCTCGATTCTGCAGAAATACTGAAGTTCACTAAATTAAAAATACATAACACCTCCCACTACAGACAATTTTTCTCTCAGGAGACAAGATGTCCTGGTCTAAACCAAAGCACACTGAAATCTTGCTGAGTATGTGTGAGTTTCACCTGGCTTAGTGGGCCTTTGGCCAGGATCTGTGGCTGAGCATATCTGTATCTTTGCCTCTGTATTTTGCAACGAAAAATAAAAAAATATGACAGAGTGGATGTCTTGAGAGACTTTCCAAAGCTGAAATTAGGTGGTGACCTTCAAGGACAGAATGTGTTTGTAGACAACAGAGAGGACTGCAGCTACATAACTGATACTACACCTGCTTCTGACCTTCCACACAGTATAATACTTAACTTTGTAAATTAGCCATTTTTGGAAAATTGGCTTTTATTTCAATATGGGAATCTTTTGAGGTGCTGAGATACTGGTAGGTCAAATATAAAAATCTGAAGAGAATCAGTACGACAAAGCTTTTGTATTTAAACAATGGCTTTCATTGATGAAGCCTGTAATTATGGACTTCTTCCTTGGCTAGTGACAATTGTGTATTTATTAGGTTATTTTCCAAAGAGTGAGTAGTGTACAGTACTGCCATACTTGGCTGCAAACTTGTGTTAATACCTAGTGTATTAATTTTAGTTATCTTTCCTGATTCTTTCCAGCTACTTCAGGAAATATATAAATATTATCCTTCAGTTCATCCCAGAGATGATTTTTATTATCTCTCTTTTTGGCTACCTGGTCTTCATGATTATTTTCAAATGGTGTCATTTTGATGTCCACTCATCCCAGAGTGCACCGAGCATCCTCATCCACTTCATCAACATGTTTCTGTTCAATTATAGTGACACTTCAAATGCTCCATTGTATCTGCATCAGGTATGGATCAAACAGCTTGAATCCACTGCAGATGGTTTTGTATTTGCAGTGGGGGTTGTGGAGAGTGGGCATAAGGATATGGGGAACAGGCTCAGAAGCTCAATCATAAGTGCCAGTCACAGAAGCGAAGTTTATTCTTCTGGTGTTTGTGTTGGCCTTGCAGAAGGTAGAACAGAGAAGCTATCAATCAGTGATGCAGAGAAAACCTCATTCTTAGTGTCATCCTTACAAGAATAATGATGCAATTGAAGATAGCTTGGATGAAAAAAGGAGAGAAGGGTGATTAGAGATGCAAAGCTAGATATTGCAGATGTGCTAACCTGAAGTCTGGTCATGATGCTAGAGGCATCTCCCTTCCTTCACAGTTTCTTATTTCTTCTTTGGAAAACTTGGATACTTTAAATTTTCATGTAAAAAAAAAAAAAAAAAGTAGAAGTAGCCAGAGGATTTTATGGCAGCTTTTTCTCAGAAATATCTCCTTCAGGAAGTTCATTTTAAAGAAAAGAAAGATAAAAAAAAAAAAGGCACAAAAAAATCTCCCCTAAGAGAAAACTTCCTTTAAATCTTCTCTATTTATTTGGTCAGAACATGGAATTTTTTTTTCTTGATTACGTTTATATCAGCAACATCAATGAAGAATCTGCAAGCAAATGAAGCATCCAGCCACATGTGTGCACCTACCTCTATACAGTTGCACACTGGCACTTCAGCATGAGCTCAGTTCTAGGGCTGCTGATGAGACAGAGTTAGTAGAAAGCCCTGATCAGTTCCAAGTGATTGTGTTAAAGCTTCAGGGGCAATTTGGGAAAGCACAGTTTTCCTAGCCTTCGAAAAGTCCTTGGGTAACATTTCTCTTTGTAACAACCCAAAGTTCTCCCAAGATGGCAATTTTTTTCTCATGTTCCTATCCCTCTGCCCCACCAACAACAGTCAGTGCCATCCACCTCTGGGCAGTCTGAATGCAGTATTGTATGAAGTGATTTAAGATCTGAGACAGCTTTTAAAAATGCAGAAGTTGTAATTAAGAGTTTTCTTTGTTTTGCTGTTGTTGTTTTTTCTTAAAGTACAAACAGTCATGTTAGGACAGCAATTGGGGTGCCATACTGCACTGTAAAGAACACCTTCTGTTGTAGGGACAATGTGTTACCAAGCCTAAGCTATGGAGATTCAATTCCCTTCTGGAATTGCAAATCTAGAGCAATACTTGAATGACTTGGCTCTTATTGCAGTATTTCTACAGTGATCAAAGCAAGGCAGACTGGCTAACTCCTACAAGGTTTAGGATATTCCCTTGGGAAACTGGACAGCCAGGTTCAAGTCAGTAACATTCACCTCCAGGTCTTCAACTCTCCTTAGGTGGAAGTGCTTTCTGGACCCCTAAGCAGTATACATTTATTTTCATGTCCTTACAAGGAGGGGATGCACAACCAAACAGAGAGTTTACCTGTTATATAAAAGAAATATTATTTTATAGATTCAGATTTCTAACCATAAATGTAGTTGGCTAAAGAAAGTAAAGTAACTTTTTGCTCTTGCTGTTGTTTTGTCTTTTAGAAAGAGGTGCAGAGTTTCTTGGTCATATTTGCTCTGATTGCTGTTCCCTGGATGCTCCTAATTAAACCTTTCATCCTCCGAGCCAACCACCAGAAAGCACAGCGCATGGTAAGGGATGTGGATCAGTCAAGGGTGATCCAGTAGGGTGAAGGCAAAGATGAGGAGGCAGACCCCAAGAACTGTTTGCAGTGATCTAAATCTGCTGTTCTTTGATCTCAGACTTTCTCTGACTAATTCAAAGTGTGCTTTATGCCACATATGCCAAGGGCATGTGTATGGACATGTCTGAGCCATCTAAACCAATATCACAGAATGGTTACGTTTAGAAGGGATCACTGGAGGTCATCCAGTCCATCCTCCCTGCCACAGAGCTTGTTATTCAGGATTGTGTCCAGACAGCCTCTGAATACCTCCAGAGAAGGAAACATATCCCTGAAAGCATGAGCTTTGGTTGCAAGGCCATACCCTATTTGTTAAGCTGACATCAAGCTCTTTCACATGCCATATCCAAAACCAGAGAATGTTTAGAAAGATTGAATTCTGGTAAAGCCAAGACAGGGCAAAGACCTCAGTTGTCAGCCCACAATCACCAGTAACCATTAGTTAGCTGCTCTGTAGATGCTCTGTAGCATCTCTGATAGTCCTGGCATTGGAGAGATCAACATGTCTTGAAGAACAGGCTTGATTTAAAAGCTGTTGTCTGCTTTCTAGCAGTGCTCTCTTCCCTAAGTGATTGCCTTCACATTAGAGGAGCCCACCTCCCCATGGGCTCTGTGGTTTGCCCAGCTCTCCAGCACGTAACTGTGGCAGCTGCAGTTTCCCACTTGTTCATTAATTCTCTCCTTTATTACACTAATAGGACTTTACTTGTCTGTCAAGATTTACTTCTCTTTATAGTCAGTTAGTGCCTGGAGTACCTTTTATAGGCCACAGATGTTTCCATTTGAAGAAAGAGATGTTGGTTGTGCTGCTTGACCTTTTCCAACCCAGTCACTTCTGACCTATAACTGAAAGCCAGGGCCCTGGGAGACCTTTGCAGCCCTGCCTCTGTGCTGTAATTTCTTATTGTGTCATTCTCCTGGGATTTGGATGAAAGCTTGACATGGCTGACTCCATCTCCTGCTTTTATGCTAGCAACATCTGACAGGTTTTCCCCACCTCCTATTGTGCCCCTATATTTCTGTTCCTAATTTTCATATGTTAGCTGTCTGATCACATCTTACATTCCCCCAGATTTATATGTTTGCAACAAAGTCTGTTTACTACGCTGACATTCAGGTAAAGCAAAGATAAAGCAGGTGTGACAGTGATTACTGCTGCAATAGAAAACAATATGCTGTCATGAGACCTTTCCCATGAAACCTGCTGGAAACTATAAAGAGTGACAGGGCAGAACTTGGGAGAGGTCATGGGGCCCATATTTGGTTATGCTGTATAACAGGACTGTTATAGTCACATGATGTAGGGCTATTCCTATGCTGTGCTGTCATTTCTGGAGTGAGGTTCTGGCCTAAGGTGGTTCAGGCCTCTAGAAAATCTCTATAAGGAATAATTACAGAGAGAAGATGGGTTGCCATGACATTTTTGTCAATTTAAAGTGTAACAAGAGCTTTGGATTGTATTTCTGTCTGTATCCCAGGAACTGTGTGACCTTTATCAAGTCACATGATCCTTTCAGGCTTCGTTGCTCTTTCGCTTGATGCTAATTCCTTTGATTTGTGCCCATCTTATTGAGATCATCAGCTTTAACATGGCTCAATTTTCTCATTTGCCAAAAGCAATGAATATTCTCATGGTGGGGACAAAGGTGAATTTTGAGACTAGAAACCAGCTACAAAATAGTTGGAATCACTGGAAGGTCCTCTAGGATGGAAAATATTAAGGTATTATTAGCCATTTGATGAGAATATTCAATTTCTGTTGTCCATGATGACTGACTATTGTTGAAATTGTCTTCACATTGATGCCATAATCCTGTCATGAGGTTATTGAGGGAGTTCTGGACATGGACTTGTTCATTTTGCTATCAGCCTGTAGCAGGACACAAAAGACTTACTACATTTTGTTTCTGAAAGATCCGTTCTCAAGCCATCTCAGGAAACGCTGGAGGTGAAAATGAAGTAGATCTTTCAGAGACCAATCACTCCAAGAAAGCTTCCCAGGGAGACCACAGTGGTGGCCATGAAGGACATGAGGCTGATGATGAAGAGGTAAGAAAATTTGGGCAGAAAGTTATCCAGACAGACACAATAGTAGGTGACATAAAGTCAAGCATAAGACTTTTTCAGAGTTGCCAACCTTTCCTTTTAACAAGATACCAACATACACTGTTGCAATACTTTGTGTTTCCAAACAGAATAAGGTTTAAATGTTCATTGAATTAATACCTCTAAATTTTTCCTCTGGTTTTGCCTGGTGGTGGCAGATGTTCTTACAAACGTCAAGCTTTTGCAAACCTCAAGGTTTTTTTTCCTCAGGGGTGTTTGTTTCACTTCCACATTGCACCCAGAGAAGGGCAACCCTTTCCCAGGAGTCAGCGAGCTTTCCTTCCTTTATTTTGCAAAGGAGACTTTAAAAGTTGGAAGCCAGAAGTGTTGACTAGGGAGAAAAGTCTTCTTTAGGCAGATATTGTCAAGAGCTCCTGCAGTAGGCAGCAAGCCAGGAAAAAGTGACAGAAGTGTTTGTAGCAGTTGGGATTATCAACAATATCAAGTGTGGATATTGCTGGCTGTTCCCAGTGACAGGGAATCTTCACAGATTTGCTTATTCATTATTATAAGATACACTTATTCAGTGATAGTTCCCCAAATGTCTATGCCCACAGGCAGTCTGAAAGCCACTATATTACCTAAGATTTTATGGCTCTATCAGAAATACAAATATTGTTAGCAATTGGACTGACATTTAAAGATTTGAAATTGTAAGAGTGGAATATGAGCTGTTTTCACTGGAATTGTATTTCTCCAGGGAGATTGTATGGGAAGATCATACAGAAATGACACTTTTCAGAGCAGTCTCTTTATGTGGGAAATATCTCTGTGTTGCTCAGGACATAGCAAGGGAAAGAAAGGAGTATGAAGAGCCTTTGGTGGAGTGTTGCTCTGTTAGCCAGGAAACCCTAAACTAAGAACTAGTAGAATGTGGTTTTATGTTGTTCCAGTTTAATTTTGGAGACATATTTGTCCATCAAGCTATCCACACCATTGAATACTGCCTTGGCTGCATCTCCAACACAGCATCCTACCTGCGGCTCTGGGCGCTGAGCTTGGCCCATGCACGTGAGTGATTGTCTACCTGTTAGTTTCCTCACCAGTAACTCCATGATAATCACTGCTTCTGCTGGTGTTTGATTATTCCTGCAAATTTCTTCATGAAATCCAAGTTCTCCTTGTGGACATTTGTGTCTCAGGGTGTTTTGCTTCGGGTTGGATCAATCCAAGTGTTTCATGGGGGCCATCTCTGTTTTCAGTGGTGATACCTGGCACTTACATATAAGGCAGCTCCTGACTGCATTTACTGTCTAGGGAACCTTTTCCACACTGCTCTGTAGCCACCTCTCTGGAATAGTCCTCATGGTGTGTGGCACAGTGGGCAGTGCAGTCCAAATGGGTAGTCTAGTCCATGGAGGCAGTATGGGAGCCATAGCTTCTTTTCCCAAGAGGCACTTGCTATAGCCTTAGGGTATGCAGACAAATGTGAAAATTACTTGAAACAGTTATTTTGATTTTGTTCAGCAAACTGGAAAGAAAAAGTCTACTTCAAGAGCTTATGGAATTTGTCATTTTCACTGGGATTTTTCCTAGCAACATTCAGTGGAGCCTTACGATCCATGAAAAATGTACAGCATTTCAATGTCTTTTGCCATGATTTATGATAAAAACAAATGCTCAAATACTAAAAACTGCCTCAGGCGGGAACTTCAGATTTTCAATGTCTCTAATTTGTCTGAATGTTTTTTTATTAATATTGCTGTACTGCCTCTGG
This sequence comes from Anabacerthia variegaticeps, assembly GCA_035583185.1. NCBI lineage: Eukaryota > Metazoa > Chordata > Aves > Passeriformes > Furnariidae > Anabacerthia > Anabacerthia variegaticeps. Next base: position 62,292,267 of record JAWWEW010000041.1, on the reverse strand, counting down.
CTAGGAGTTGCACCTGCTCTAAAGAATTGAGCACACAAAAAAATGAAAACAAAAAAGGAGAGGGCTTGTGGTGTGGTGTGCCATGGATTGACAAGGGTGAGCTCAGAAATGAGCTTAGTAGGAGTTGAGTGGAAGCTGAAACACATTAGCTTTACTTGGAGGACAGATATCTAAATTAAATAAAATAAACCAACTGAAAAGTAGTCCTATGTATTCTGCCTGGAGAACCACCATATTCCTTTGCAGCATTACAAAAGACATTGACAAGATTTTTTTTTTTTCCTGAGAGCAGTAGTTGAAAGGGATCCCTGGGAGGCTGAACTGGTGGCTGCAGCATCCAAATGTAGAAGAGCTGGGCTAAATCCTTGCTTTGCCTATATAACAAGAGGAAAATTTCTCAGTTCTGAATCTATCCTGACTGAGGTAGATAAGTTAGGAATATGTTATTGAGCTGAGAGTACACATCACAGTGCTGTGAATGTTGATATAAGCCTGTGCAGGAAAAAAAACAAACAACTCTAAGAGCATGCAAGAAACCTAAACACTAATACATTCTGCCTTGGGTGGGACCAGTCAGCTGTCTTCTTTTTTTTCCCCACCACAGCTTCTCCATGACACCCTAAGAGAAGTGGTTTGGAGAACAAATGGGAATTACATGTCTCCTGTGAGTCTTAGCTAGCTTCAATCAGTACAACTTGTAACCTAATCTACACATGTATTGACTATGTCAATCGATCATGTTCACTGGGATTTGGCAGCAGTCAGTCCTAGAAAGCTGCACACACTGCCTACCTGCCATGTTAAGGAAGTGCAAATTAAACTGATGACTGTATCCTGACAGGCTAACAGCAGTCTTGGTAGTGTGCTTCCAGGGCTTGTGATGCAAAGTCAAACCCAAACAGCACCATCAGCTTCTGATACAGTGAAGAGGAGCGATGGAAAATGACTTGCATCCACTTTCCTTCCCCGGTCATCATGGAAAGGCAGGGTGGCCGTATATGATTCCTGTCATGTTCGTTTTAGCCTATCCAATTCATCTAATTGGGAAAAATGGGTGAGCTGACAGACTGCATGCTTTGTCTGGCCACAGCTGTTGCTCAGCACTGTTTTCTCTTTATTTGCTTCTGCAGAACTGTCGGAGGTCCTTTGGACCATGGTGATGCACAACGGGCTCAGCAGCAGCGGCTGGGCAGGCCTCATCGTCATCTTCATTATCTTTGCAGCGTTTGCAGTGCTGACAGTAGCCATCCTGCTGGTCATGGAGGGGCTCTCAGCCTTTCTGCACGCCTTGCGTCTGCACTGGTAGGTGGTGTGGTCTTCCAGAGCTTTACTTGGAGCAGTCTTTGGAAGGGATCAGGCTGTGGACACAGGTGGCCACATCAGCCAGTGTTAACGCGATGTACTAGTACCTGTACATTAGAACATCAGTTCCTTTTTGGCAGTGGAAGTGAGAGAGACTGGTCCAAAGGGAGGTTGCGAGCGTGTGAGACAAGTGGCAACCTGCAGTTCTGTCCTGGCAAACATGCAGAGCCACCAGGGCCACCTCGACCTGCATGACAGAGCCTGAAGGCACCACAGCCACACCACTGGCTGTGTATTCCACCTGAGGCTGCCATCAAACAGGACAGCAGGGGACTGCCTAGGGCAGCAAGTCAGGTGTGCAAAACCTGACGGAAACCTGGATCAGTGCTTGTGCCATCAGCCCAAGGTGAGCTCCAGGCTGGTTTGGCTTTGTGGCAAACCAGTTTCAAGTCAGCTCATGTCTGCCTTAATTGGATGTCAGTGCAGGCAAGGACAGCAGTGCAGACACCCTGCTGGGCTAGTATGTAAGCGAGACCAAGGTGCCAAAACACCCTTTACCACCACTGTCACTTGTCTTCCTGCCTGAGCACCCAAGCTGTGGTCTTTTTTGTCTCTTAATGTCCCACCACAAACACTAAGAAGGAAAACCATGGTGTAGGTGCTTGTCATTGTGCAGGGCAGGGGAGATGTCTGTGTCCCACCCGAGTGTTAAACCAGCAGGTGGTTATCCCAGCTCTCAGAGCTGCTGGAAGCAGGTTACCTGGCAGGCAGGGTTCTGCTGAGTGGCCTCACAGTGAGCATTTCCAGACTGGCTGACAGACAGTCAAAGCTGGAGCGTGCCAGGTTGCTCTCTGGGCTGCCTGTGTCTCACTGCTGGCTCCAGAAAGAGCCTACATTCCCAGCTCACAGGCCTCCCTTGTCCCATGGGTGCCGTGTTTCAGCCTCTTGGCTGGCAGTAGATCCTGCCTGCGGGCACCACTGATGCCTCCCTCTGCTCCTCCCCCAGGGTGGAGTTCCAGAACAAGTTCTACGTGGGAGCTGGGTACAAATTTTCTCCGTTCTCCTTCAAGCACATCATCAATGGCACTGCAGAAGAGTGAAGCGAGTGCATCGCTGCTTTGCTCCTCAGACCAGGCTCTGTTTTCTTGTGATCACTCACCCACAGAGTAGGGTATATGGGGTGAAACAGGATGGGATGTGGCCCTTGAAAGAAGAGCAGCTGCAGATGAAAATGTAATAGCTACATTCCTGTATATTGCTGTATCAGCTGAGAGCTGAATTGTCTTGGCTGGGCTGGCTGGACCCTTGGCAGAGGGTCTCCACTGATGTCTTTGCCATGTATCTGGCCCTCAGCATTTGATGGGGTCAGCTGCTTACTGCTTGGGTAAAAAGTGGAGATGCAGCTTTAGAATTAAAGCAGTTACTAATAATCAATTCACATGCATTTTGCTCCATTTACTGCCTTGTCTTTGTGGTATATTTCTTTTAAAGGAAAATATGTTTTGGCTGTTGTTTCAAGCTGTGGTTGATCATATGACATGATTAAGACCCTTACAAGATTGCTGGCCTTCATTTAGCACAGAATGCGAACAATCTCAAAGACAGATTGTATTGCAGGCATGCAATTTTCTACATGCTTTACTAGAATAACCCTCTTTTTAGCTGATTTTCTCCAGGGCTTGACAGCACTGGATTATAGAAATATGCACACATCATCACTTAACAAAAGTGTTAGTTTAGAGCTGTGTAAACAAAAGAGTGCACTAGTCTCCACATTTGCAGCCATTTTACTCTGTTGGCTTGTTTCTCACTGGAGATTTAAGATAAGTCCCCCTGTGCTATATTTTTCAAGATGGGTTGTTAAGGCAGATTGTGTAGAAATGCTAATACCTAATGAATAGAAAGAAGAGTGGAATCAAAAGAGTTGACATTAATTTAAAATGCTGATGTACTATGATCTTCCTAAATATTCATGAATTACCAATCTTTCAAACTGAATAGTGTTAATCGGGCTGAGTTTTTTTAGCCATCAAGTATGCAAAGAAAACAGAGCACACCAATGGATTTGGAGCGGACAGTGCTTTCCTCTGTGGGGTGTGACCAAACAAGCCCTTATTTTCAAACCTCACTTGATATCCAACTCCACCAAAAACAAACCTGGGAGTGTTCTCAGCAGGACACACAGTGTAATGGTCACAACAAGTCATGTTTCTGCATTAGTCAGGCTTGAGAGCTACCTCCAGCTACAATGATAGGGGAGAAAATATAGCCCCATGGAAAGCAGTTGTTCCAGTTTTCCCCTTGTGGTCTCAAGAAGCCATATTGATGTTAGGCGCTGGTTGCCAACAGAGCCACTAGCCTTTTTCAACAACAGCTTGGGTTAGGAGCAGCTATTGGAGCTGAGAAGAAGGTGAGCACAGGAGTGTGTCCATGACCCTTGCATGGCCCCATATCACCAGTTCTTTGGGCATGGGTAATCTACGATACAGACAACACCACATGGACATGACTGCAGATGGTGTCACAGTTGCTCAGTGTATGCTTGTTACCTTTGTTTCTTCCTTCCAGTCTGTTTTATTTATTCCTGTCCAGGAGAAAAGCAGCCTTGCAGCACGAAAGGCCGAAGTAGTTTGATGCATTACCAAACACAGAGAAAACCATTTGCTTTATGAAACAGCAGATGAATTTTCTGTGCAAACATCTTTATTGCACCCTTCCATGTGATTGTGATGTAACTGAGAAGGTGATTAGCAGAAACAGAATATCTGTTCCTTTTAAAGCTTCTTGGTGTTTTGCTTTTTGTCTGAGGTTTACATTTTAAGCAAGAAAAACAAGTTATGCTGTGATCACTGCAGGTGACAAGATGGTCTGCTGTTCACTGTGCCGAACAGCAACTCAAACACTGGGCTTAATTCCACTCTTATTCAGCTCTCTTTCTGTGTGCAACTGAATAACACAGGAGAGCCTGAGTCTCACTAGAGCATTTGTCATAGGGGGACGGCACTTCCCCACTCTACAAGTGGACCAAGCCCACTTACAATCAGGGAGCATTCAGATGAAATACTGCTGAGAGGCAGGGTTACACTGATACACTTTGAGGAGAGCCCTGGCTTTCATCTGAGTTGTTCTAAAGAATTCTTTAAAAATCCAGAAATGTTCCAGAAAGTGCCTTGTTTTTCAGTGGTTTTCTTGCAGTAGATAAGGGGGATTTTGGAGCAGAGCAGTGGCTGCGTGTTTCCCTGTACAGCTGCTAAGCTGAATGGCACCATGTTTTCTAGCTGCTTCTGTGGATGTGACCATTGTGTGTGGTCAGATCCAGCAGAGACCACTGTTACAGACTATTAGATCTTCTTGGTCCCATAGCCTGGTGACTTTATCTGAACTTTGCCCATTGGTGGAGAAGGTGTGACCTGACCCAAGGCGGAGCGTCAGCATGCCCTGCTGGGGCAGACTCAGGATTGGTGCCTGGGGTGGTATGGGCGCTCCTGGACCCAAAGCTCATCCCACTGCTAGAGAGTTGTTTGTTTCTGAGAACTGGTGACATGAATGATGTAATTTTGTAGGAAACAAACATTGAAAAAACCTCAGTGAATGACCATGTAGGAAGGGAAAGGGATAGCAAAGTCAAACTGTTTTCAGTCACCCACACTCATTCTTTTCCAAGGTTTTTACTCCTTCTCTGAGAGCTACTGCCATGTGTATCTGGGCTCTCCTGCCAGGACAACTTTGTGATGTGGAGGATGAAAAAATCCTGGTAGTGAGTTCTTGTCCAGTCTCTTAGGTCCTCTGGACTGGTGATGATGAACTGGCTTTGGGACTGAGCTTTCATAAACTCTAGGAGTCAAGAGTTTGTTGGAGTCCAGCCTCTGGCTTCTGCAGCAAATGATATTTTTCTCACTGTTTACCCATATGATGGCCCTCCATCATGTCTTTGACCAGCATGGAGACCTTTCTTCTTGCTCTCATTCTTTTGTTTCTTCTGGACCTTTCATGCATGTAGACATCTCCATTTGTGCTTTACCCTGACTGACCTTTGCCTTTCAGTGACAAATAATTAAAATATCATGAGGTCATTGAAAAAAATGTTATAGTATCCCTTTGTGCAATCCAAAATGCCAGGGCCTGAAACCAGACCTTCACAGCTTAGAGTTTCACCGATGTTTTGGTCATTTTTCCCCTTCTGTGCTGGAAAGCTGGCATGCTGAAACATCTGTGCCTTCCTGTGATTGCCTGCACACTGTCTCAGATTTTGTAATGAAAACAAATGGTATGGATCTGGCAGCCTGTATCATGCATCTCATTCAGCAGATGCCAAGAACAGCTGAATATTAGATATTATTAAGAAGATGTAAAATAAGGCTGTGAAATAACATATATTGGCTGGTAGCAAATGTCTTCCAGATGCTTGGAAGTGTAAGATTCAATGTGGGAGTTACATACTTTGAGGAAACTCTAGCAACACTGCTGCCAGCTCAGTGTATGTATCTGAAAACAGAAGGATTTTGGGAACCCTCATAAGAGACAAAGACAAAAAAGCAACCCAGTATCTCTGCTGGCTTACACCAATGCCAACACTGAGTGGTAAAGGTAGACACATACATTCCTAGTTGAGAGCAGATAGCTATCACAGCATTGACTTTTGCTGCACAACAAGACTGGGATCACCATGGCAGCTCAAGCCATGAAAGCTCCCTGTATTTTGCCACGTGGTCCAAAAATTTAGTAGGGTGAAGCAGATGAACTGACCGCATTGTTTGCATGGTGCTGGCACCTGAGTTGGCTTCATCTGGCCTGAGGAGGGCTGGTGGCTGCAGTGCCCAGGCACTGCTCACGGCTTTGCAGGAGATGGTAAAGTTGCCTTACATGGAAACTGATGCTGCAGGGCCTGCCTCTGAAACCCATAAGCTAAAACCTAGCTGGTGTTGCAATAAGGATGTCTCCTCAGCATTCTCCTTCTGTTTTCTTGGGGTTGTCCTTACAAGGGATGGGCAGGTACCAACACCTGTGGTGGGCAGCACCTGTGGAGGATCTGAAGATGCCCTAGGACAAACACAGGTCAGCCCTTGGGCACCCTGCCTGCAGCACCTACTTCTGGGGGTGGAGGCAGGCAGAGGAGGAAACCTGACTCCTGGGAGCTGGATCCCAAACCCACAGCATTGCCAACACTGTAAAAAATAAATAGCAGCAGAGAAACAGCCATAAAAGAGGAGAGGTCTGCTCTTCCATGCCTGGGACACTGCAGAGGTAAGAAATCTTCACTAAATAAATAAATAAATGTCTAATCAAACCTTGCTTAATAGTGGTGGTATCTGAGTGGTATCTGAATCATTTACATGATCAGATACCTCCACGCTCACCTGGGGGAGAGTTCTTACAAGGAGAAGGTCTCTGACTTTACTGACAAAGTTCCCAACTGGTGTCACATGCAGCATTGTATGTTGTGTGCCCTTCGTGCCTCACAGCCCTGCAGTGTGGGGTCACGGCATCATTCCAATGGGTCCCAGCAGCAGTTTCACTGCACTCTTGGTTGCTCCCTTCAGATGGAGGATTGTTATTTTCCCTGCCAGCAGCAGCTTTGTCACTGCTGTTCTCTTGGCTCGTGTAACTGGCATTTAGTATCTTCAGTGGGATTTACAAATAGTGAGAAATTTGTGACTCCCTGAAGATGCATGATAGATGCTAGCTGTTTCATCAAGGGAAACTGTGCTTGGGTTTGGGATGAGAAAATCATGGGTTTGGTAGGAACTCCTAGGAGACTTACTGTGCGTGCAAATATTTCTGGTGTTATCTGAGATGCTAGAGAACATATCCCACCTGCTTACCTGTTGCTATTTGAGAGTAGTGTGGTTCTCCCATTAGGTGCTACCCAACACCCTGATACCTCTGAGGGTGTCTGGCTACTGTGGGGTGTTGGAGGTGGCACTGAAGTCTTCTGCTTGACAACCTGAACCTTGCTGGTAGTTCTGCATGGCAGCACCAGGGAGTGGGGTTCCCTCTCCTTTTCTGGAAGAGTTGTGGCACTTTTCAGAAGGAGTGTGCATAGCCCAGCATGTGTAAGTGCCTGTGAAATGCTCCAGTGTCCTTCAGCAAAAATTAACAGAATATTCCAGCATCAGGATGGGTGGGCAAAGACCTAGGGCTTGATCCTTGTCCTGCCAGTGCCCTGGGCAGTGCCTGACACAGGCTTTTGGAGCAGAGTGGCTGTTTAACCAGACACAGTGATGTGGCAGCTTAGGACAGAATGTATTTGCAGGTCCCTAGTCATAAAGGAAGAGAAAAGGAAAAAAGCAGGTGCCCAGATTTTGTTACTGCAATTCAGCCATGTAGTAAATATTTACCTCTTCTTCTGGTCTCTTCCAAGCACCTTGTTTGGTTTCTGTTGAGCTGATTGGACCTGGAATGGTCCCTAGCTGTTGGCCATCATGGTAGCACTGTGTGCTGCTGATTGCTGCCTCTGAGGACACTGTGAGACAGATGTAAGCAATATCCTACACATCCTCTTGCGTGCTGGACTGTAAAGATCTATAACAGCAAGGTCAGTGTATGTGACCCAGCTGACTAATCTGCCATTAGCCCTTAATGACCTCCTTATAACTCTACCTAGGTATAATGCCTTTAAGGCATTCAGCCTGTGAGTGCTGTAACTGCACACTTTCCATGTTTGTGCTGCCCTCTGCCTCAGCTGGGGTTTTGTATCTTTCCTTAGATGCTCTTGGCCTTTAACTCCCTGCAGCTCCCCCACTGCTGCAGCCTCCCCAGTCACTGCTGTTTGGCTGTGAGTGCTGCCTGGGCCAAGCCCACCAACCCTGAAGGGAGGTAATCAAAAGAGAAGGTGTTACCAAATTGAAGATGTGTTGAGTCCCCCCTCTTCACAGCACTCAGTGTCTAAGCATGCACTCAGAAGGAAAGCTTGTGGGTTAAAGCAAGTGGTGTGCTTAATCCCTGCCTGGGAATTAAAATGAGCTTTTCTGATGAGGAAAAACAATGGTGAAGAGGCCAAGGGATCTAGCCCTGGAAACCAGAAACACTGGCAGAGGAAGCCAGCTTCCTCCTGTTGCAATCCAGAACACGTTGCTGTGTTTCTTGATACCCTGAGAGGATGGGAATTAGCACGGCAGGAGGTGAGGGATAGGATCAGGTTTGCAGCAGGAAGTTGTGTGCTGGCAAGGTGCAGGCTGGCTGAGGAGATGTTCCATGCCATTCCCAAGCAGTGGGGTTAGGGAGCTGGCTGGGTCACCTGGCTCTGCCCCAGCTGAGGCTTCCAAATGGTTGAGAAATTATAGAATGCAACACCTCTACTGCCCACTCAACCCCAGCTCCCATGGGGGAGCCTCCAACAGAGGCAAAGCGCTCCTAGTTGTGTCATGTCTTGGCTCTTGAAAATGCAGTATCTTTCAGACTGGCTCTGCATTTCATTGACCTCTGGGCTGGGAAAGTCATTACATGCTCTTGTGATAGCAGGTCTCCAGTCTTCCCTAACGCAGTCCCTCAACTTCCCATAAAAACAGCCAGTGTGATGTGATGACTGATCCCTGTCAGTTCAACTAACCTGTGATGTTTCCATGTGTTTTTCACCAAAACCTCAATGGGAAGGGATATGTCCCAGTAGCTGCAGGAAACAAACTATGTTTGAACATATCTGAATGTTTCACTCCAGCACAAGAAACTGCCTTGCTGTCTTGTTGCTCATATGACTTTATGACTGTCCAGAGGTTTCAGAATTAAATCCTACCCTTGTCTAACAGTGACAGTAGATCCCAGCAGGAGCTGAGATGGCCACTGCACCAAGAGAGGCAGAGAATGCTATTGGCTTGGAGGAAATCCACATGGAGAGAAAAGAATCACCAAAAGGTGGGTTTATATTGGCAGGACTAAAACTCTGGCTCCTCATTTGGGTGGGACAGAGAGAGGGTGCTGCATCCTGCCACTCCAGCTACCTAAATCCTCTGTAAAGGGAGCCACAAGCAGCAGCAGCACCACCATACCACTCCTCTTGCATCACAGCTACCTATGGCAGTGGGAAGAGCTGGATGATTTGGTTTTCTCAAGCCTCTGCTTTGTATAAACATTTTATTATATTGGTAAATTGAGGACTCATTTTTGGGGGACTTTTTTTATTATTATTCTATTTCAAAATTATTTTAAAGTGAAAAAAAATGTTGAAAAGCATTTAAAATTGCCTGCATTTGCCAAAAAAAGGTAATTTCTTCTGCGGTAAGTTGTGTTTCATTTCAGAGGTAGTGCTCATGGGCTTGAGGTGACTTAGTTGGAGATAAATGGCCTGAAAGAAAATTTTATGCAGCTCTGACTTTACCTAAGTAAGAGCTGGAAAGTATTCATATAGTGAAATCTTTCTGCCAATTCTGTTTAGAAAGCTGTCCCAGCCCTGATCTTGAAATGTTTTGTTTGTCCCTTAAATGAGGTGGGAGGGGGGAAAGTCAGGATTAAAGGTCTAGGAGATGAAACTGAACTCGGAGCTCACAACTGTGCTCATCTTGCAGGGCTTGGGGCTGGGATGACCCCCATCTCACACCACCAGTGCTGGGAGCAGGCCTGTATCCCAGGAGCACAGAGGGACTGAGCCTCACGGCAGTTTGGGCAGGGGCAGGCAGTAGACCATTTCCCAGATGCAGTCCAAGCCATAGGTTTCTGAAGCAGCTGGGGTAACTCTGTATAAGGCTGTCCTTCCTCCATTCCCACTGGCTGCCATTTCAGCAACCCTTGCCACCAGATGCCCAGGGGCTGGTCAGTGGACACACAACTGGTAGACATTTCCAGCCTTTTTCTTGGTGCAGTCCCATAGTTAGCATAGAAAACATTGACATTTCAAGAAGAGGAGGTACAGTTTGACTGCTGACAGTTTTTACCTCTTTATTTCCCTTTGGTGTTCAGGACAGAAGACATTTACGGTGGAAGAAGCTGTGGAAACCATTGGGTTTGGGAGGTTCCACATTGTGCTTTTCCTTTTTCCTTGCCACCAGATGCCCAGGGGCTGGTCAGTGGACACACAACTGGTAGACATTTCCAGCCTTTTTCTTGGTGCAGTCCCATAGTTAGCATAGAAAACATTGACATTTCAAGAAGAGGAGGTACAGTTTGACTGCTGACAGTTTTTACCTCTTTATTTCCCTTTGGTGTTCAGGACAGAAGACATTTACGGTGGAAGAAGCTGTGGAAACCATTGGGTTTGGGAGGTTCCACATTGTGCTTTTCCTCATCATGGGCAGCACTGGGGTAGGTATCTGCAGCCATCTGCACTGGTCTGAAAATACGTTCTTTCTTTCCTTATTACTGTGCAATAATAACCATAAGCACTGTGAGTACATATTGCAGGCCATTTTTTCCTCACACATACCTTCTCAAGTAGGATTTCTGCTGTTTTCATCTTTGGCCAAAGTAGATATTGACCACGTTGATGTCAGACCTATCTCAGGGCAAAGCTGAGCAGGTTAGCCCAGAACATTGTGACTTGGCCCTGCCCTGAAACACTGTCAGGGCACATCTTTCAGTAGTGCCTGAGGGTTAGGTTCAGCCTCGCAATGGCATTTTCAATGTCATCCTCATGGCGCCCAAACCCTATCACAGGAGGCCTGCCATCTTCTCACCCTTGGGTACCTGAAAAATTTCCTAACTTTCATGGACTTGGGTTAATGGTGTTTCTGGTTTGAGAACTTGAGCAAAAGTCTGAGGCCAGGCTGAGGTAAAGATGTAACGAAGGTAAACCCAAGAGGATCACTGCAGCTGAGGTGTAAAAGTCTGTAGCTATGTGTGAATGATAGGCTCATTCCTAACTGAAGCCAGCTGCTGGGGCAAACAGCCAGTGGAGCTATGAAGTTTTTAATCAAAAACAGATTTAAGAGTTCATCTGTATGTTAGATGCCTGAATTCACAGCCAGGTACCTAACCAGGCAGCTTGGTTTCAAGATAGCTGAAGATCTTCCACTAGCACAGCGGGGTAAGAGTCTACTCTCCCAAGGACTGACTCTTTCCCAACTTCCTAGATACACAGTGTACCTAGATGCCTGCTTTCTAGGTGCACTTTTCTCCCTGTCTCTCCCTGCTGCCAAGTGCTTACATCTTCCAGGTCAGGCACAGGGCTCGGACTGCTATGGAGGCACCATGGCGTCGCAGGATGCTTTTGACATGGTGCCAAGGCTGTAAGACTGAGTGGTTTTCCACTGTGGGCTCCTTCTGAATTCCCTACTTGCTAACACATACACTTGTTCCCAAAGGTGGTTGAAGCCATGGAGATCATGCTGATAGCTGTTGTGTCCCCTCCCATCCGATGTGAGTGGCAGCTTCAAGACTGGCAGGTGGCTTTAGTGACAACAGTGAGTGACCTGTGTTTCCTTCAGATGGGTTATTCACCATGTGGTCATTGTCAGGGGCACCATCACAGGCTTTTTAAAGTACCTTTCTCAGCCCACCAAATAAATTCCTAGGGCCTCTTTTCAGGGCCAAGAATGGTGCCACAGCTGTAGAAAAACAGAAATAAAGCTCATGCCAGCAGATGTCCATGCGCAGAGCTGTAATGCCAAAGCAAGTCTCCACTTCCATATTCTTATTTTGATATCCTTGCCATCCATCCCCCAGCTTAGAGGGTTGAAGTAGTAGGTGCCTACACAGAGGACATCATCCCCTAAAAGCTGCCTTGCTCATGCCTTTGGGCATCTAAGTTCATCCTGCTGCCCCAGGAGTAGGCAGCTTACTCACAGTTCAAGGAGCAGAGCTTCCCCATGTGCTGAGAGTGGGCCTTCCACAGCTGTTTCAATTTCCCTTAGATGGTGTTTTTTGGATGCATGGTCTTCAGCATAGTGCTCGGGCTCCTGGCTGACAGGTACGGACGTTGGAAGGTGAGTGAGTGCCGGGGGCTGCACGTCCTTTGGAGCCATGCACCTGACTGAGCCTGTAGTTTGATGACCCTAATTCTTCCCCCTTTGCAGATTCTGCTGCTCTCATTCCTCTGGGCAGCCTATTTCTCCCTGCTGACCTCATTTGCCCCATCCTACATCTGGTTTGTGTTCCTGCGGGCCATGGTGGGAGGTGGCGTGTCAGGTCACGCACAAGGGTAAGGCGTGGTATGGGCAGCGGTGAGCTCACCTTCCCAGGGAAGTTAATGGAGGCGCTGAGGGGCTGAGTTCCTGGGTTTGCAGCCAGACAAGTCCTCCAGCTCCTTTTGGTTGACCCTGCCAGGGTGCTGGGTTCCCTTGTGCTGAGCCCAAGGGGCTGTGGCTGAAACATGACCTGAAGGCGACAGTGGGGAAGGGGCCTTGGGGGGCTGGAAGGGGAAAGGGGAACAAATTCCAACATTGCCTTAAAACAAAATGCCATTCTGTAATTTTACTAAATCCTGGTTGATCGACTTAATTTGCAGTTCCCAGGGTCTCTTGAGGCCTGGACTAGAGGATGCAGCTGGTTTACATTAAACTGGTGACAGAGGGATTATTAAGCACATATAAAAACAATTAGACAGGTAACAGATGAGTAAAGTCTGCTTCCTTGTAAGAAAAAAAGTCACAACAATTCTGCTTAAGTAGCAAATTCTTTTTGAATTATGTCAAATGTTCCCACTTAAATGAAACTTTTTGTCCCGTTGGGGCAGAAAGGGAGATATGACAGGGAGAGGAGAAATTCACAATATTTACAACCACTTCTCTAGGAGTCTGGCAAAATAAATTATTTGTTTTGACTCTCTCAGGGAAACAAATACAACATTTCAGCACCTTCCATGGTTCCTCAAAGCCTGGTTGCTCCCCACACAGGAAATCCCAAAACTGGTTATGAGCGCTTTGCTGAAGGAAAGGAAGGAAAACAGGCGGCAGAGGTGCTGTTGTGATGAGAAAGCACCCTGTGCTGAGCTCCTGGCACTGCCTCCCTTGCAGGAGGGCCCCCATTGCTTGGCCATGGAGGCTGATAATGAGCCTCATGAGGATGGAGGGAAATTGCACATTTTATGAAACACTTCACTAGCTGAGACAGAAGGAGCCAGCGTGGATCTCTCCCCACCCCTCTCTCTGTCCAGCCAAGGAAGCACAATTCACATCTGCCAGCTTGAGAGGTGCCAGGACCCCTCAGCACCAAGGCCTATCCAACCATATAAAAAGTCGATCAGAGTGATTATTTAATGAAAAAAAAATAAGAATCACTAAAGCTGTTCATTTCTTGACACTTCAGTCAGCCCACAGGACCTTACTGTAGGTTTCTCAAAGTCCAAGCTGCAGTGTTTACCTGCTTGTATTCCACAACCATGGGCTGGAAAGGATTCATGCCTTGTGTTTCCTGTGAATGTAATTTGGTGCCTGCCTGAGTGGAAGGCAGAATGAGTAGGGATTCCTTGTCTCTGGGTGCTCAGTGTTGGAAGAGGGATGGTACTCTGTGGGCAGCAATGTTGAGCACTGGCTGAGCTGAGCTGAAGTGTTACTTGATTTGTCTGGAAATTTTCAGTGTTGCTGTATTTCTGTATTTTATTTTTTTTCCTTTTTCTGCTAGACTTATCATAAAAACAGAATTTTTGCCCACCAAATACCGAGGATACATGTTGCCCTTATCCCAGGTAAGAGCCAGCATGTTACTGTTTCTTCCAGCTCTGAGCCCTGGGAGACTCGTCCCACTGCTGTTTGGAAGCCAGGTCTCCAGCACATCAGCGTTTCTCCTGGACTATTCACACCTGTCTGGGTCTGAGGGAATGTGGCATCTGTGTTATTAAAGACATACACAGGCAGCTGCCTGCAGAAGGGAAGCAATATCTTCTCAAATAATTTGATGCTCCAAGCATTGTATGGGGAATTTGAGTGATGGCTGACACTCACCTTTATGGTTGTCCTATTGATAATGGGGGCAGTGCTGGGGGACCAGCAGGCACTGAGCTAGTGGCATTCCCAACCCCCTCCACACTGAGTCATCCCCTCTTTTCTTTGGACCCGCAGTCATAACAAGTGGTTTATGCAGTGATTCCCAGATCAGGTGTTAATCTGTACCTCTCCCTATCCCTGCTCAGGGTTGGCAAGGGGCTTTGCACAGGACGGGGCTAGCACAAATAGTCCCAAATTTGGCCTGAGATGTGCTGTGTGGGTTGTGCCCACTTGCTGGGCAAAGACTACAGCAAGAGTGGCTGGGTTTATTGCTTACTGAAGACTTCTGCAATGGGGGCAGTTTTGTTGCATGTGCAGATGATGAGTGGAGACCCCACTGAGCACACAAATTCATCTGACCGTTGAACCAAAAATGTTTGGTGGCAGGGATAATTTGCTTTTCACTACAGTCTCTTTGATCCCAGGACATCATTACCAAAGTGTCATCAGAAACACAATGGTTTATAAAAGAACAATCTTGTATTTCTCCCCAGGAATTTGTGATTTCTGACCACAGCTACTTGCTGTAGCTTTTATGTATTTTTTTGTGATTTGTGTTGGCTGAGCCCCTGGAAAGGATGTCCTACCTAATGGCAACAAGTGAACTACAGGGAGGAATGTAAATGCAGATTGGAAGCCAGATTCTCTCTTGGCATAATCTGGCATTGAGTTTACTGGAGAGCCACCAACTTTCAGCAGTGGAAATCTGGCTTGTTTTTGCCTTCTGAGCTTGTAAATCTGCTGCTTCCCTGCAGAGATTTAGACAAGAGGAAAATTCGTAGGCATGAGCATTAGCAGATAAGTGACTGGAAGGACAAAAGAAGTGCCTTTAAGTACAATGGTATCCACAGCAAGTTACTGGTTTTCATCTGGAGCTAATTAGGACTATCTTCAGCTATCCCTCCCCAAATCCTAATGTTTCCCTCTTTCCTGCCACCCAAGAGCAGCTTCTCAGACAACCATGGGATGGCTCAGTTGAAACTCAGCATTCCCTAGCACAGTTCCCCACCTATCCATAGAGTCAGACCAAAAGGGAAGAAAATAAACAAATCATTGCTGTGTGTTCATGTTTTAACTCCTTTGTTTCCCTTGGAAAGGTGTTTTGGTTGGCAGGATCTCTATTAATCATTGGCCTGGCATCAGTGGTGAACCCAACCATCGGCTGGCGGTGGTTGATCAGAATTGCCTCCATCCCTGGCATCCTTCTTATCCTGGCATTCAAGGTAGGAAGAGCTCCATTCCCTGCTGTACCACCACTGACTTGATGTCTCCTCAGACACCAAGAGGCATTGCCTTCCACCCCCTGCAAGGCTGGAGCTATCCTTGTGTCTTCCTTTCTGCCCTCTCACCCAGGGGCTTGGTAAGGTCCTGATGGCCTGGCAGGGCTGCAGACTGGCTGCTGGGGAGATGTCACCTTGCCAGCATTGGCTTGGCTTTGCTGCTCCCCTGTAGCCCTCCAGCACCCCAGGTTTCAGGGTCCAGGCTGCCAGCAGAACCCAGGGCTCAGGATGATGGGCCAGGCACTGAGAAGAAGACAGGCTAGGCAGGGTATGCAAAAAATCACAACTGATATCCTCACTCTAGTGCTGGCCACAACACACCCTCTTCAGTCCACGTACCTTTAAAAAAGTAGTCTTTAATTCATATTTCAGTTATAGAGATGTAATTGCTTATAATTTAATAGAGCCGTCATTTAATAAAAAAGTATTTTGTTTTGGAAAGAGCACTGGGTGTGGGTGAACATCACAAATACTGGTAATAAGCGAGTTAGTTTCTTAATTTCAACCATGTTTTCCCTTTTATGAAAATGGTCTTGTTGTGTCTTCCAAGACTTTTGCTTAAGTAACATCTCATTTTAGAATGTCAATTATTTCAGGGTTGTTTCTGTATAACCTGTGTTTTTGGCTTCCACCTTTCATAAGTGGTGCCATCTGGCTGCCACACAGATGTCTCAGTGGCAGACCCCTGGGAGCTGGTCCAAGAAATGGGTTTGTTGGGCTAGGTGAGCCCCCCAGCATGGAGTATGAAGACCTGAGACACAGAGGGGTACTCCAGGATATGGCCGGGGAGGAGGAGAGGTAGAAGGCTGTTTTGGCTCATGGAGTGCTCCATGCTAACCTGACCAGGTTCCTGGGCATGATGGGAAGCTGAGTAGGACAAGAGAGATGTGGGAAGGCTTCTGACACCACTTTGCTTTCAGTTCATCCCAGAGTCGGCAAGGTACAATGTGTCCACAGGAAACATGGGGGCTGCACTGGCCACACTGCAGAGGATAGCCAAGATGAACGGAGCAGCAATGCCAGAGGGGGAGCTGAGGGAGCCTGCCAAGGTGAGTCAAGGTTGCCCTGCTGTCCAGCCCATCCGTCCCGGGCAGGACTGCTGGCCCCGGGGCTTCAGGGAGGGAGCAGGATTGCCAAGCACTCTCTTGTCCTCCTCATCTGGCTTCTTTCCCAACAACCGTTGAATGTGATGATGAAGACGTCAGTTTTCTTTTGGAGAAACAGTAATCTTGGCCCTCAAGATGGAACGGAGTTTTCTGCCTTTTTTTCTCCTCAATCCATGTTCACTCAAAAAAAACTATTGTGCTAAGAAAAGATATGCTTCCTTTACCCCAAAAAGGGCTTCTGGCTAAGCATGTTCTTCCTTATTGCCCATTCATCCCAGAGGGGTGTTGTCTGTGTCATGAGATCTGAGAACTGCTCCTTGGGGTCCTTCTCAGGGCTGTGGCTGGGCAGGCTGCAAGGATCCCTGCCATGCGGTCAACTCGATGCTCCCAGAGGCTTCTCCCAGCCCCTGGCCTGGCTATGTCCCAGCACCCCAGGTTCCTGAGTGCAGAGCCACAGACCACCAGAACAGGGTCAAAACAGGAGAGACCATTCACAACTCCACCATCTGCATCTGTAAGCAGCTGAGCAGCCCAGGAGTCAATCACTGCTGGACTGAAATGCCCTAAAGCGCATGTGGGTGTTGCAGGGCAGGCAGGAGAGGAGCTAGCGGCCAGGATCCCCCCAGACCCTGCTGTCTGGTAGGTGGGACGACTTAGGTGGCTCCTTTCACACCCAAGAGAGGAAGATTAGACAAATCTATTGTCCAGGACCTCAAAGTTATTATCCAGCTCTTTTAAGTCCCTTTCCTGGACCTCTTTGCTTATTCAATCCCACAGGCACCAAGTATTGTCCTTAGCAATTCATGCAAGATGGTGCTATTGTATTGGAATTAATTAGGATTAAAGCTTCCCTGTAGTTTAATTGAATTTATGTAATGGACCCACATTGGCTGTGGGAAGGGTTTTTTTTAGTTGTGCACCCTCTCAGGCTTAACCAATGATGAGGAAAGGAAAAAAAAGGCAATCCAAACCATTGCTGTGAACTCATCTCCCCTCGGTCGTGGGATGCTGGGCAGCTGCTGGCTCCTTGGGAGCAGCAGGGCAGGCAGGGCCCCCCAGTGCCTGCCTGTCTCTGTGCTCGCTGACATTTCAGGCCTCCCAGCAAGATGTATGTGGCCAAAAACTTGCTTCACAGGCAGAACAGCACGTGGGACAACGGGAGCTGACAGCAATCGCAGCAGTGCTGGCCCCATGAGGAGCAACGAGGGCCCCCTCTGGCTCCATCATGGTCACACTGGGACCAGTCTGCTGGGATGTGTGGGTCCTGCTGGGAGTGCTCAGGATGTTCTCCCCACTCTATCCTTTGCAGTGCCCCCTCCTGTGGGCATCTTTTGGGAAATGAGGCTTTCCTCTCTGGAGGTTTGGTGGGTGCTGTGTTGCACCAGCTCTCAGTGTGTGCCACCAGCAGCCAGGGGTGCCAACTGCTACCACAAAATACTTGTCCCTGTATAAAAGATGCTTTTTTTAAAAACTTCTATTTCTATCATATGATTTGCAGGAAAGGAGAGGAAGATTCAAGGACCTCATGCACCCCAAATACCTCAGAACCACTTTGCAGATATGGATCATATGGTAAATTTTTTTTTACCTCTTGCTTATCAGCTCATTCTCAGTTGAAAGCGTACAGGAAGCAGGAGTCTCACCTTGACTCTGCCATTACAAGGTACCACTCCACCTCAGATGGTGGATGCAGATCCTTGGCAGCTGGAGGGGAGTATGTGGACATGGATTACCACAGGTTTGCCCTGATCTCAGGCCATTCCTCAGACACCCTGACTGGGTGCTGTTAACATAGGCAGAAAAGGGCTGGACATCCAGGATAGGGCAGGGTGCTATGAGTCCTTCATGAGGACAGGGCATCTCATGGAAGGCTGGTTGGGAACCAGGTGAGAGCCACAAGAGAAAGTCCACACTGGCCTGCAGCGTGCACCAGCCATGTGCCCCTGACTCCACTTCCCTTCTTGGGGTAAATTTGTTTTTCCCAAGAGGAGGACAAATGCACCACCTTTGCAGGCCAGGCAAAGTACCAGTGAACCAGGGCTATGACAGAAACACATTAACCAGTGCCCTCACTGGGGAAAATTAAGATTGAAGAGATGGGTGTCGTACACAATGTTCCCAGTAGCTGAATGCAAGGGTAATACATGTTTCATTGACTTTGCTGCCTGGAATGGAAATGTATAAATAATGGGTCTATGGGAACTCATTGACCCAAAATGTTGCTAAGCCAGGCCTTGAATTTTTTATGGGTTTTTCCTCTTGACTTGTATGACTGTTATGAAATATCTTTTTGTTTTTTAAATTTTCCTTTCTGTCCTAGTCCTCTCAGGAGTTTCCAGCATGTTCTTGGGTTTGCATCCCTGCCCCCCATGCCCCAAGTATCCCCTGCCTTCCCAGGCAGCCCAGATTCTGCTGCTTGTTTCTGAAACTGCCAGGGGGAGATAAAAAAAATGAAAATTGCTTCTCAGCCTGCTTATGATTACATGTATGCTGAATTACTCAATAATGACAAGGCAAGGCTGCCATCACTGATTCAGTATTCTTGACAGCCAGCCAGGGTGCAATGTGAGCCTCTCCAGCCAGTTAATGAAAACTCCTCTTGAAAATCCCTGGGTAGAAAGGATAAGGACTGAAAAATAACCTGGATATTTGCTTCATGTGAGCTGAAAGCCTTGAGGCCTGATGTTGAGACGCCCTGGCTCCCCAGAAAGGGGTAGTTTGAAAAGTGCATTAGGAAAGGCACTGAAGGGACAGGCTCCCCTCTGTGTGGCCACAGCAGGTGACCCACTGCAGAGCAAGAAACAGCACTAAGGGGCAAGCAAAATTACTGTGGTGGGTTGACCCTGGCTGGACATGAGGTGCTCACCAAAGCTGCTTTTTCTGTCCCCTCTTCAACTGGACAGGGGAGAGAAAACATGACTTAATGCTCCTGGGTCAAGATAAGGAGAGGGAGAGATTGCTCACCAATTACCATCATGGGCAAAACAAATTTGACTTGGGAAAATGAATTTAATTTATTGCCAATCAAATCAGGGTAGGGTAATAAGACAAAATCAAATCTTCAAAACACTTTTCCTTCCCCTCTTCCTTTTTCCCAGGCTCAGTTTCGGTCCAGATTTTCTCTCCCTTCTCCCCTCCAGAGGTACAGGAGACAGGAAATGAGTGCTGTGTCAGGTCATCATCTCATGTTGTGTCTACTGCTCATTGTTCCTCAGGGGGAGGACTCTTCACACTCTTCCCCTGCTCCAGCATGGGGTCCCTTCTGTGTGAAACAGTCCTCCATGAATTGCTCCAGACTGAGTCCTTCCCATGGATTGCAGTTCTTCATGAGCTGCTCCAGTGAGAGTCCCTTCCATGGGGTGCAGTCCTTCAGCGGCAGACTGCTCCAGCCTGGGACCCCAGGGGTCACAAGTCCTGCCAGCAAACCTGCTTCAGTGTGGGCTGCTCTCTTCATAAATCCTCAGGTCCTGTCAGGAGCCTGCTCCAGGGCAGGCTTCCCATGGGCTCAGAGCCTTCTTAAGGCATCCAACTGCTCCAGCATGGGGTCCTCCACAGGCTGCAGGTGGCCATCTGCTCCCCTGTGGACCTCCATGTGCTGCAGGCAGTCAGCCTGACTCACCATGGTCTTCACCATGGTCTGCAGGGGAATCTCAGTCCCACTGCCTGGAGCACCTCTTTCTTCTTCTTCACTGACTTGGGTGTCTTGAGAGACGTTTCTTGCACATGCTCTCCCTCCTTTCTCTGGCTGCAGTTGCTTTTGCACATTTTTTCCCCTTGCATACATTATCCCCAAGGTGCTACCACTGTTGGTGATGGGCTCAGCCTTGGTCAGCAGCAGATCTATTGAGATGGCTGGCACAGGCTCTGTCAGACATGGCAGAAACTTCCAGTAGTTTGCCCCAGAAGCCAACCTTGTACTCTCCACCCACTACCAAAACCTGGCCATGCAAACCCAACAGAAAGATGAACCATGAGCTGGGGTGGGGTCCCCCAAGGAAGAGCAGTGCATGGACATAGGTTGTAGGGGTGTGCCATGGGTGGGCTGACCAGTGGCCTGGTGGGTGCCAAAGCCACTGCTCTGCTCAGGCTAAGGGCTGGTGCATGCAGCAGCAGTCCCGAGGCACTCAAAACCTGTTGCATTTCAGTTTCCTCACCTTCCCCATCATGTCTGCACCTCACTGCAGCATTTCTCCTCACAGGCTTGGCATAGCTTTCGCTTACTACGGCGTCATCTTGGCCAGCGCTGAGTTACTGGAGCGGGAGCTGGTCTGTGGCTCTGCAGCCCCTCTGGTGCAGGACCCTGGCGATGACTCTGAGGAGAGCCACAGCCCCTGCCACTGCCACTTGTTTGGGCCCACTGCCTATCAGACCATGATCATCAGCACGGCTGGAGAGATCGCACGTAACCTCTTCTCCCCTCCCTGCCCTCCCGTTCCCTACTCGCAGCCAACCAGAGGTCACTGCAAAGGTTTTAGCTGTGCATGCACTTACTGATGTGCCAGGTGCTCAAATGAACTCAGCATTGCTGGCAACTTCTGGGACATGGGACACAGGCCACGAGCCCATGGCAAAGGGGCAAAGGAGGGCATTTCTCCCCAAGTGAATAATTCAACTTCTGATGACAGCAAAGTCCTTCCAAGAGCAGAGCCAAAGATCCCCTTTGCAGTTAGTTCATACGAACAGCCTTGGTTAAACTTCAGGGGAAATGGCTCTTAACTTACTGGAACTAAGCCTGGCTTCCCAAATTCCAAGATATGCAGATTTTGGAAAGTAATAGATAAGAAAGGATTGCAAAAAGTCAGGTTGATGTAATACCCTACTTTCCAAGAGATGGTGGACTCAGGAGCAGGTCCTGTGCTGAGCACTACAGGACAGGACAGCTAAGTGCCCAGGGAATCCACAGCAAACCAAAAAGCTCCCCGGTGCAGCCTGCCTGGGGGCACTGGGGGATGGATGGCAGGATGGCCTAAAGTATCCATGTGACACCCTTGAAAGAACTTGGCATGGTGTTTGGGTCTAGTGTTACAATACGCCCGAGAGGTGCACATTTTCCCTGGTTCATGTCTCAGCAGCTGAACTACAAAGCAATGGGGTGTTGGGTTGTGCAGGGGCAGCCAGGCTGGGGTCAGTCCAGTGATGTGCTCAGGTGCCTGCTGGGCTCCTGGCTAGCAGAGGAATCGCTGGGGCACATTCCAAGTCCCAGGGTTTGGCTGGGCTGTGGCCAGAGGGAGAAAAACCACCCAGGCCTGTGCTGCTCACCCAGCAGGGACTTTCCTTGCACAGCTCAGGACAGCAGAGCAGGGCAATTTCAGAGAAGCACAGGCTCCATCATCTGAGGGAAAGGACAAACAAAAGGCGAATGGGGGCAGATTACAGAGTTTGGGTACAGGAAGAGAATTATATGGTTTGTGCATTTGTTACGTACTGGGGATGCAGAAAGGTATCTTTCAGGTACACTGAGTAAGGTCTATCAAGATAGACAATCATTGCAGCTATGTCATCTAATGTTTTATGGTTTTCCTTTTTATCTCCAGTAAATCCTTTGAACATTCTTGTCATCAATCTCCTCGGAAGACGCCTGAGCCTGTGTATCACCATGGGATGTACAGCCCTATTCTTCCTTCTCCTTAATGTCTGCACCTCAAGGTACTGTGGCTCAGACCGTGGATCTCTGGGGGCATGCAGTGCTGAGGGTGAGACCTATGGTATCCTCAGGTCCCCAGTCTGTCAGGCCAGTAATTCTTTTAGATCTGAAAAAAGCCTCTGACTGGTTCCCTTCTCTTTCCTGGGAAAGCTGTGGCAGCTGATGCTGTGGTGCAGTGGTGTGCAGAGGGGCTCACTTGTATTCCTGAGCCCACATGGCTTCACCTAAGCGTAGAACAAGCTGCTTTCTAAGACAGTCTAGAAAAGTAGTATTTTTCAATCACTTTTTCCCCCCCTTTCTTTTCTGGCAATGCTACACGTCTGCTCTAACTTGTACAGTCAGGCACTTCACAAGAGCTCAAGGCATCAAGAGAAAGTCTGTCATGAGTGCTGTAATTTTTCAGGATGTGTAAGATTGATCCCTCTCAAGCTGGCAGAGCTTAATCATTACTGAAAATCAGAGTGACTTCACACTAAAGTTTCCTCTAAACCACCCGGTAGCCTGAAGGCTGCTAGCCACAGGTATACATCTCTGCTGCCTGCCCCTGGGACACTGGTCCTGGAGGCTGGCTGGAATACTTGGGAGCTGGAGTGGAGGCTGCAAATAGTTGTTACGCTAAATAAGCCCCTGTCAGGAAGCTTACACTCATTCAGTAAGCTTGTGTACTGCTGTTACTATTTTCAGTTTTCCCTAAAGCTGAGCCTGACCATAATAAAGTTTTATGCAGGAACCAAGAGGGAGAGCCAGGCTCAAAGTCAAGATTCAACTATAATGCTGAGGGCACCAGCTGAGCCACTCAGGTTCACTTCAAATGATTCCTCCAGCCTCTAACAGTGGTCTAAAGGAAACCTTATGTGCAATAGTCCATTGTCAAACATGCCTGGACAATGGATTAAGGAAAGATTCTACTTGTCAGCAATCAACTTTTCCTTATGCTTTCCCCTACATTAAACTGGTAAAGCCTTAACACCGTGCATGTATGAGGTTGCATCTCTGCTGTTGCTGCTCAGTGACACTAACTCTGTTCTGCATGGCTTTCTCTCCAGTGCAGGCACGGTTGGGTTTCTCTTCGTGCTGCGGGCCTTGGTTTCAGCGAACTTCAACACCATCTACATTTACACAGCAGAGGTGGGTCCTCTTTAAAGTGTGTTAAGCTGCTCAGAGACTCGAAATACCATTTGCATATACCAAGGAATGCTCTCTGCTAGTTTTATCAACCAGTTAGAGTGATCTTCCTTGAACCGAGTATCTCCGGCTTCCTGGCCACACAGTTTTCATGCACAAGATCAGAAAAAGAATCAAAAAACCAGCTGGAAATGACAGGAGTAGGTGGAAGAGGAATGCCCTACTGAGCAAGCTGCTATAAAACGTTATTTTTGAGGATGTTGGGTACCATGATCTTCCAAAACCCACAATCCCTCCTCTCTCTAACCCCTGTAGTTAGAAAATAGGCTACTACTAAAAGGAACCTTTTCAAGCACTTAAGGAACTGACGTAGTAGTATCAAGGTAGTATATGAGGTTATGTATCTGCTTCTTTTCACTTAATGAAAATTGCTGTGTTCTATCTGCATAGTTTTAATCCTTAAGAGAGCTTGTCCTTCATACAACTTTGGAGCCATGAGTTCTGTGAGTTAAGTATGCATTGTTGCATTTTTTTCTTTTCCTTTTTCAAAAAAAAAAAAAAAAAAAAAAAAAATAAATTGCGTGGAGTTAAATTTCCTTGCAGAATGAGTAAAGCGATACAAAGCAAACAGAAGTAGGTCCCTGTGTTGGTCTGATATTTGTTTCAATATTGCACTTATTTTAATAGTGCTTAATAGTATTTAAGATTGCACCAGGCTTGAATAAGTACCAAAATTGTAGTAGTTTTGAATTGGCTGCTGTTGATTTAAAGACCATTGCTCCAACAGCCATATCATAAAATAATTCTGCTCACAATTTAATCAATGATCAAAACCAAACTTGAAAGTCCTCTTTCAAGCCATGTGCCTGGACTCTCCTTGAATTAACTTATTCCATTTGCTTGGCCCAGTAAGGTACTTAAACAAAGGCTCATGTGAGTACACTAGGTAAAAGCTGTTAAGAGGACGTAACTAAAGTTAAGCAAAATTCATACTTAAAGTGTTTTACTGGCACAGGTGTTTGGGAGATGTGAAAAACAAACTACACAAAGCACATTCTTCTAAGCCTGGAGGTTTCTTACTGGGATCTTTTTCCTCCTTCAACACAAAAGTGCTGTTGATAAAAGTGAATAGGCTTTTGAGGGCTGCAGACAATATCCTTTCTTCCTGCTTTCCAGATACAGAGCCTGGCAATATAAACTGAATTCTTCCTTCAGCACCCAATTCCATGACTTTGGTGTGAGCTGCCCAGCATAGCTGGGAGAAAGGTGGTAGTTGTGGTGCTAAGCAAACACATGGGAATTACGTCCAGCTTTGAATGACTTGCCCTAAAACTTTACTTGGGGCAAAAAATGAATTTTAATGGCTCGAATGAGTCCCAAAACAGCCTTTATTTCTTTTCATATCTTATCCCACTAGCTGCCTGTGATAACACAATGTGTTTCTCCAAACAAAAATTTTAAAAAAAAAAAAGAAGAAAAAAAGAGAAGAAATGGTAAATACCACAGATCAGTGTTGCACTAATCTGGTTTCTTTCTGGCATGTTTTAGGTTTATCCCACCACAATGCGAGCACTGGGGATGGGAACAAGTGGGTCACTGTGCCGTGTTGGTGCCATGGTGGCCCCATTTATATCACAAGTAAGTGCATGCTTGATAATGTTGGTAAACATTGTACTGATCTTTGCCATCAAGTTCATCCACATAAAAGGGAGGGTGTAATCAATTCCCCCTTCCCAAGCCCATATAGAGTACTTGGGTGGTCTTTGACAGATGTAGCTCTGCATAACTCTCATTGAGAAGTTCAGCTTGCTGGTATTTGTTACTTTCTGAAAGTTCTTAAGACTCACAAGACAGTTGTTTTTCTATTGTGGAGTCTCTCAGCTGCTTGTGACCCTTTGTCCATTCTTAATTCTTCATTAAGTGCCAGCCCCCTATACCACCAGCTCATGTTCGATGTTCTTTTGCCTGCAGGTTCTTATGAGCGCTTCTTTTGTTGGGGCCCTGTGTCTTTTCTCATCTGTGTGTGTTGTCTGTGCAATCTCTGCAGTCACACTACCCATCGAGACCAAGGGCAGGGCCCTGCAGGTATGTATCACCCCTCCAGGAGCTCCTGTGTATCTAAATGCTGTTTAGAGACTGGTAAATAATCCATACTCTTTAGAAGCCTAGAACATAGCAGATGTTTGATCAAACTGGTTTATGAGGGCTTCAGAACCAGACTTCAAAAAACCCCACATATACAAACACACATGTATTATATATGTGTGTGTGTGTGTGTGCGTGTGTATATACACACATGCCCATGTAACTTCATCAGGACACATCTTCTGAGGTTCCCCCAAGGTGTATGGGACAGTCCATATTAGGGTTTTCAGGGTTAACAAAATAATTGTTGCCTGCTTCCTTAAATGGCTGCCTTTTAGAAATGCATGTGCTTTATGGTTTTATGTACTTTAAAATATCTGCATATTTCATAGAAGATGGCGGGGGGGGGGGGAGATCAAATTTACGTAAGGAATTGGACAAAACAAACTATTCTCCCCTTGTGGGTGAAATTCAACCCCAAGCACAGAGGCCAGAGAGCCACTTAGGCCTTCATGGGGTTGGATTTACAATAATTACTAAGGAAAACACTTCATTAAAACTGCTTTAAAGAAAAGCTTTGATTCAGCTACAGTTGGAATAACTTTGGCTAAGAGTGGTTGAGAAAAATAGGAGTGTAATGATTCCTAAATGGAATCCCTCTTTTCCTGGGGCATTAACTCAATTAATTTATTATCCTCCCTGTTACAAGTAAGAGTTATAAACTCCAGCTGCTGGCCTTTATGTGGCCCAAGTCAAAAGGAAAAATAAAAACCTGCAGAACTAGTTGTGTAGTGAGAAAAGCATCCTTTAGATCTTAAATTCAACTGGTGAACTCTTAGCTCATGGTCATTTAAGAGGCTACATTTCTGTTGCATAGCCATTCAGGGACTCAAAAAGGTTGTCCAAGGGCTTCACACAGTATAGCCATCCAATGCACACACAAATTTAAATACATGATGTAAAAACTTTTTTAACACAGCAATATTTAGGGCTAAGGTTCTGGGCAATAGCTGTGTTTCTTAAAACTAGGTCAAAAAGTAAAAACTTTGTGAAATCTAGACAGTGACATGTAAAAGGCCTATCTACTCTTGGTTTAGTTTATTAGGACAGTATCAGTCCATTCTCAAAGCAGTCAGGGGATTACCTGTCAGAGGGAGACCTTTTGGACATATCCAAATGCTGATTATTTTCCACTGTATCCATTTCTGTTGGTTTTCATGTGCATTTTATTAATTTTATGTATTTTTTTCTTTTCCCTTTTTAGCAAGTAAAATAAAAGGGAGTGTTTGATGTTGGATTGGGTAGGAAAGAAAAATAAACCTTTGGAATCTGTCATTTCCTGAGAGCTGCATTTGATGTTCATTGCCTCTCCATACCATTTCCATTATAAAAAAATTGCAACTGAACAGTGTAAGAGCTATGATTTGTATAAACAAATGGCAAATTTCTCAAGGCTGTTCCTTCTCTTATGATTCAATAAATAGATGCTTTCTACCCTTCCTGTGAAGTGAGATGAAGACTCTTTACTACTACTGCTGTCAGTAGTGACACTGAACACACACACACACACGAACACACACACACTCACCAAAAAAATTAAAAAAAATAGAAAACCCATTCAGTGAATTGTGGTCAAAGGGGGTAAATACACAAAAAAGATAGTCTTCACCATAGCAGCTTGGAAAAATATAGTATTTTCCTCAACTCTGTGCATATACCATCTGCAGCTGTAGCTAAAATTTAACATCTCAGACCTCACTGCAGTGACAATTTCTGAGGATTTTTAGGGTGATGTCCAAGATCACAAAATAAAAGGTGAGTCATACTTTTTCCAGTGGATTATTTACAGAGAGACTTTCAAGCAGTTTATAGACAACACCTAAGTAGACTGTGATACATCCACTTTCCACTGGGACAACAACTGGAGCTGAACAGGTGTCTAGCTTCATCTCTAAACACACTCCTGATAAATCTGTGTTTGCAACTTACGGTTCTTGGAGACACACAGTAGCTTCCTCTAGAAGCACTGTTAAATTTGGTGCCAGGGTATCTAGGACTTCTAGGCATTGCTACATCTTTAAGACTTCAAATGTTGCATAGCAGTGTTTCTTCGTTTTTTCAGTGTGTGCTACTGTAGTGTTCACTGATCACTAGAACGGTCTCCCTCACCATCTTGTTCTGCTCCTTAAGCTCACTTTATTTTTTTTTCTGTGACTCTAGAATGGTAGACCTTACAAGCAATTCTCTTTAGGTAATAAAAAGTTTCCATAAAAAACCCCAAACCAAACAACAACAGCCATGACAATAATTAAAAAATAAAATACCAAACAAAACCAACATCCAGGACAAAAAACAACCACCAAACTAAAACCTGCAATCAAACAAAAACACAAAAGAAGGAAAAAGGGAAAATAAATGATTACTTCTCTAGGTCTGCAATCTCTGAGGGCAAAAACAACCATCTATGTTATCAGACCTTCTGGAAAGCAGACAGAACAGAACAAAATAAGGTAATTCTTCAGGTGATTTTAACCGGGACAGATGAAGAAGAGCTGCAGACTAGTATCTTTCTCTTCAAACTTGTGTACTCCCACGTAAATAGCAATGCTGGTTGCATTCTGCAAACGACATACTTAAACATTTGGAAAAAGAACAAGAACTTGTGGACAGAAAGGATGCTTTTCCCCCTCTTTAAACACACACAAAGACTGACCGATAGTTGCAAACAAACATTTTTCCTCTCCAGACCTTCCCATCAACTTCATTAAACAGAGATACATTGCACTTGAGACACAGGTTAAACAGAACAGTACAGTAATACCACTGTTTCTTGCTGGTGGTGAGAAAAATGGCACAAACCAAAGTATTCTGTGCTTTACTTTCTACATTAAAAACTCTCAGACAAGTTTTTTCCTTCCTTTTTTCAAAAGTTATTTTTAATACCCCTCCCCCTTACATTTTAAAATTCCCAATAAGTTCTTTGGGGGCAACTACACTTTCATTGTACTAATCAGTACTGCAGGACAAAAACATTACACCATCTTTTTTCATGGCTCCTATTAAATACAGTACAAAGAGATCAAATTATGGCCAGCCACATGCCTTTGGTAAAATTAAGAGTCCGGTGAGATCACACTTTCTTCAAACTCACAAAGCCACATGTTGAATCCACATCATGTTTGGAAGCTCAATTCTATACAAACTTCTTCCTCAAAGCAAAGTTAAACAGCTGTCACCCCACGCAAATGGCAACTTCTGTGCTGCTCCAGAAAAGAGATGAAAGTTCTGAACTTCAGAGAAGCTCTTCACATGCCTTGATCTCCATCAGATTTCATTTGAGACAAGGAGTAGAAAGTCTAGTAAATATTCACAAACCTACAAGTCAAACCAGCGGTAACAGTGATAAATATTCTCAGTTTTTAAAAAACTTTCTGTAGTAACACATGTGGCTCATTTAAGCAACTGACGGTCTTCTTTGAGGCGTTTTTTCCGGGGCTGTACAAAGTCATCATCTGAGTCATCAGTAAGTTCTGTATTATCTTTTTCACTCTGGCCATTGGGTTGTACAGGGAACTTTCTCTCAGGATAAAGGTTCCTTAGAAGTTCTTCAAAATATGCTTCGAGTTTCATGCCGGCATCGGCCACTTCTGAATCAGGCTGTTGGGTGAATTAACAACATCAATACATCATGAAATACCTTTATACTTAGATCACATTAGGTCTTTCAGGCAAAAACTACAGAAAACATCGATCAGCCGCAAGAATGGCAACTGTGGAACACATGGTCCCAAAAAGCACAAGCCTGAAAAGCAGAGGGTGAGGGTAGAACTTCTGGATGACACCTTCAAGGCCTTTTTTCTGATGTATTACCACAAAAGCCATACTGCCTGGGTTCTGAAAGCTGTACAAATAGAATCTAAAAACTCTTAAAACCAGACTGGGGTGGTGGTGGGAGAAAGGTGGTGTGTTACACTGTGAAATATATAGGTATGCCTTTGGGGTCTGAGAATTTTTCTAGCTTACAGGCATTTTTTTAAATGGTAAAAATACTACTTAGTAGACAATGACTGTAACATGGAAAACCAGGCAGTCCTAAAGTCATTCACAGCCCCCACAGCTGATCAGTTTTCTGAAGCAGAGATCACCCCTCTAGATCCCAGCTATCAAGGGTCACTGGATGAGAACCCCACTGAGGCCACTTAAAGAAGCCTTTATTCCCAGTGTAATTCTCTCTCATTTTGTGTTCCACTCAGTACCTGCATCCTTTTTTCACCACATGTTCCCTTATGTGCAGTAAGGGATAATAACAATCACTCAACATGCAACAGAAGGGTGAGTACAGAGCTCATAGAATGAAAATACCACTGAATTTAAGATCTGAGGCAAAGAGAATTAGATCAATTGTTAAATCAAATGCCCACCATTGTGGCAATTGTCCTTTTCTTTACCTGCTGTCCTGCCTTCAGCTAGCATGTTGGTTACAATCCTCCTGCCTTCTATGCAAAGATCTCCATTGCATAGCCATCCAACAGCATAGCAGTGTTAAATGTCATCTATATTTTCACTGCAGTCTCATGATCAAAGTAAGTTTAATGCAATAAATTCTTGAGTTGCAAGTGCTACCCCCACTACAGTTTTTCTGAAAGCAACTAAGCCTTCAAAACCTGATAAAATATCTACTTTTCTAACCTCATTAAATTCAGCACAGTTCTGGAAAATCAGTCTGAAATCAGCAACAACATCTTCTGGCTTTGTGTAGAATGAATTGGTCACTTCAAGTCTTCTCTTGATGGTTGACAAATCCATAGGCTTTTTGATTATTTTGTAGTAATCGGGAACCTACATGGAGAAAAAAAAATTACCAAATGCAGTCACGTTCATTACTTATTATTTTATAAAGCTTTAGATCTGAGGGAGTGACAGGGTTTAGTCTCATCTTCAAAGTACAACTCTGACATACAAGAATTGAACTTTTAACATACATGCAGGCAGTTTCTGCATTCAGAAGTGAAGTATGGTAGTTTTGCTGGCTAAAATATACTCCTTCCAATGCCTATTTTAAAATCAAAGAGAAATAACTAAAAATTCCACCACACTAACTATATATAATAGAGCAAATGACTTGGTTTGGACATCCTTTTCAGATGTAGTCAAATAAGCTACCTATTAAGATTCACTCTCAAGACCAACATATGATAACTGAAATAGGGATGTTAAAAACATTGCTTAAAATGAGGCCTGGTCATGAAATAAGTACTTTGAAATGGTGGCAAATTTCAGAGACATCAATGATTTTAACACTCAAACTGTGGTTGTAGGACTAAGATTTATTTTGTCTTTAGAATGAATTAGAAATTAGAAAATAAGATATGACATCAAATGGTAGCATTTTTGTACTTTTTTCCTAACTAGATTAATATTTAAGAGAAATGCTGTAATGCTTGAATTTAATAACACATTACCATTAATCAATTAATCTCTTGTGACATTTCTTATATATATATATGACTTTATATATTTTTCCTCAGATTTCTTATTTAAATGGAATAAAGACTGCATAGGAGCATATTACTTATTGAGCTCTGCCCCCACTGACTTGTCTTGAAGAACATCTTTTCATCTGATCACACTACTAACTCTTCTGTGTATCCTTGGACTTCTAATGCACCCAGGTATTTTTTACAATTTTAAACTAATAAATTTCAAGCTAACAGTAAGAAATTCAATTTCATATTAGTACTATAGAATACCCTAATTCTCAACACCATGTATTTTAAAAAAACAAATATATCCCAATTCATGTTTTAGTGATATCACTCAGCATATGCTGAGACAGTGTTAGAACTTACTTTTTGTATCTATTTTTGAAGTATTCAGTAAAAGCAGTTACTGGGGAATTTTACTTGTAAATCCCCTTCCAATATAATGCTTCGACTTTTAACTTCCCCTTTCATACCGTTTTAATGAAATTAAGTATGTTTAATACACTCAGTGCCTGGGGAACTTGACTTCTGATAATGGACTGTAATAGGACATAAAAATGCCATTAGAAACATGGCAAATTTGCTACTAATGTAAAATGAAAAGAAGCAAGGTACATACTGTGGGAGGAACTGGATCTTGAAAGGCAAGACTCATTTCATGACAGTAGAGGTATAGCAGCAGTCTTTCACACTTCTGTGTCAAGAAAAAAAGATGGTCAAGTAATTTGAGAATCATCCATGGTTAACAGTAAAATTACAAACTACGGAAAGTACGGAACAGATACTCAGTATTCCCCCTTTTTGTCTATACAACTATATGAAACTTGATCTTGAGCCTTGAAAGAGATTCTAAAAATAGTTTTATCTGCCTTTATGCTTGCTGACCCCTTACCAGAATATTTACAGGACTTAAAACTTACATTTAACGCAAAACACAAATTGAGCACATGTAAATAATGGTGTGACAGATAAATCTTGCAGTGTTCTCCACATACACACCCCTCTCCTGATGGGTAGTGTGATTTGTCCTAAGGTAAGAACATTAGGTGGGAATTGCAGGAGGAACTGTCTAGATGCTCACATAATTAATGTATTCCAGAGATGGGGGAGCTGTGATGATTGTGATTGACTTTGGTACATATTTATACCTTTCAAAAGGGTATAAAATGCTACTGGAGACTGGGCCAACTGAGCAAACTGATCTCCCAAGGTTGCAGGCAGCTTCCAGGTGGATCCCACCCCAGCAGGGATGCCTGCAGAGTACATCCAGCCCTACGATGGGAACACTCACTTTTGCATGACTAAAAGCACCAGGATCACATTCAGAAATAAAATCCTGAAGTAGCCCCACAGGTGCTTTGCTGCTTTGTAATTGTGCTTTCTGCAAGGCCAAAGGCTGTAAATCTGCATGTTTCCAGCCAAACCTCCTTATGTTATATCCCTTCAGACCTGCTCATATTTTATACTGCACTGGCAATATTTAGATATGGTATTAGCAATGAATCTAACCACAATCATTCACATAATCAGTGTCATACTTCTTGCACCTGACCAAGAGTCTTCTCTCCACTATTCTGCCACAAATGGTTCTACATGTAGACTAAGACCCCAGATAAAATACTAATTTCACTGTATTTACACAAGTTTCCAACTGAAAGTTGCCAGCTTTCACTGCCAGGTGAAATATTGATCAAAGTTTCTAACACAGCTCAAAATTGGTTCAGCTTAAAAACATTTATAATGTCATCCTTACCCTACGGTCTATGGGTGACAAGCCCACAGTGTCCTCCAATTTTCTTTTCTCAGCGCCGTGGGCAGGTTTATCACAGTCATATTCAACTTCTGGCTTGGACAAGTCCCGACAGAAAGTACAAATCCACTCTCCACTGAAGAAGAGAAACAGACACATTGACCTTAGTGAGGCAGCACACCCTTGACAAAAGGCCTTCCACATATTTCTCAGCAAGATTCTCACTTGTTGGGTGTTTTTCTTGTGTCATGTGTTGGTTTGCTGTTGGTGGTTTTTAAAACATTACAAAAGGCAGAGACTGCTGGCAAAAAATGCTTAGAATTTTGTTTCCTTTATAGTGGCACCAGTGTCATTAATGGCACCCTAAAAGAAAGACAGTTTGTATTAATAGGGAGATGGTGTCTGAAATTTTTCACTCAAGTTCATAGGATTCAAGCAAAGGACTAATAAGAGCCCTGTTTCCCAACTACAGAGAGACAGAAGGAATCATATGGGCTGAACAGAAGGAAACATGTTAGTGTTAATGGTGAGAACTAGATATCCTCTACAAGCTTGATCTACAACATATTCCTAATCTAGTAATTTTTTGTAAAACTGGAAATATTTCACTCCCTAAAACCTTCAGATGTTCATGATTTTACCAGTTGGTCTAAGAAACCCCTGGAGATTTAAAGGACAGCATAAGACTACTACATAATTAGTTCTGCAAGCTACATTCACTGATTCTCTAACACAACTGATGAACCTCAAAGTTCTGAAAATCCTATGAAGAGTCTATGTTTTAAAAAGATCTCTACAAATGAAGAAGCTTGCATGCTTGCAGATAACCACAAGAGGGCTGAATTGTTACACAGTAGACAGAATACAGCAAAAACCAGCTAAGAGATCCAACTGCGTGGATTTCCTCAGAGGTATGTTACAATAATAATATCTTCATAAACGGGAAATAGTTTCTGCATCACCTTTTATTTCATTTTGATAGTAAGGCAGAAGACTTTCCATATTAAAAAACTAATCTGTTTTTCATTCAGAGTGATCCAAAGATTTTCACCATCTGCCAGTTTTAGCATACACTGGTGAATAATAGGCATTTTACTAGCAGTACATTTACCTTCTACTGTCTTAACTTCAGTTATTTATGACACTGTCACCTCTCTGGCCGGACTAGCATCATAGAAATGATGCAGCTGATATACAAAAACTGAAACAGGCCATTACCTAAAGATCTTGTGACGCAAGAAAACAAGAAACAGATTAAGGATAGAGGAATGATACATTAAAATATCCAAGGATCAGGAAGAGTGTGATAGGTTGGAATGAAGGAAACAAAGATGCAGTGACCTTGTGAATCTATATGGGAACATTGTTTTAGACTAAAAGAGGGTAGATTCAGACTAGATACAAGGAAAAAAATTTTTACAAATGAGGGTTGTGAAACACTGGCACAGGTTGCTGAAAGAGATGTTAGAGACACTATCCCTGGAAAGAAGTTCAAGTCAAACAGGGCTCTGAGCAGCCTGCTCAGGGCAGGGGGTTTGGACTAGGTGGCCTTTAAAGGTTCCTTCCAACCCAAACCATTTTGTGATTGTATGAACTTATGAAATCCACCAGAAACAAGAAGAAAAAGCAATCACGAAAGAAGCAGACTGACACTGCTGACATAAAAATAAACTATTTTGTGTGTTTAAAGGAATACTAAGAGACTAAAAGAGTTACAACTGCGAAAAAAAAAGTAATCCTGCAAAGATGAGAACAAAAACCTGATAAATCTAAAGTCAGGAAGAAACTTCAGCTAGCCATGCTCTGAAGCCCAGGAACATAATGCACCTTTAAAGATCTGAAATCTGTAATCGAAGTTGTTTTTGGATCTCTTGCCCTTAGACTTCATCACCTCAGCTTCCACTCAATGATCCAGGAAAAAGGAGACATTTTAAAGGCTTATTCTTGAATATTTAATTTCAATAGAAACAAAGTCTTGTAACACATAGTTATTTGCCTTAAGATTTTATCTTGTCAGAAAAGGACAAGTATTTATTAGTTTATGTGCTTACTGTAACTTTACTAGGTTTTGCTTATGGCAGAAAGCTGTAACATAGCATCATTTTAATAAAAAGCCCCTGAAATTTGAAGTTTCAAAAGTAAAAGAAACATTTTTATGTGCCATTTCAAGTGACATTTTAGATACACTTGCAGGTGTACATCTGTTCAGAGTAGCACAGAGGTGATCAATGTGCTAATCTAAGTTCCTAAACAAATGTTTTACCCCAGTAACCTGATGATATTTGTTTATACACTGATATTTAATCAGAAAACCTAATATTTATAAAAGCATTAAACAGTGAGCATGTTATGACCAATGTTTTTATCCTTTAACACAAACAAGCTTATTGCATGACATTTCCAAGTTGGGACATTGCAAAATGCCATTTATTTTAATCAAAGACACTAATTCCATAAGCAAACACTGGTAATGCTTATAACAATAACCTAGTTAAGACTGTATTTTGAAAGTCAAGAAACTGAGTAATGGTTTTGTAACAGCCCATCAAGAAAGCTTAATGCTTGTTTCAACATTGACCAAGAAGACTAGAAGATGTCAGTTACTGCACATCCCATGCTTGGAGTGCAGTCATGTTTAGCTCTACAGAAAGTAATATACTTACGACTGTATTACTTCATATTTTTCCTGTAGACACCTCTTATTTTTTGTTTTTGTTTTATTATTTTTATTAAGAAATGTATTTTCTATCACCCTTAAAACATTTTATGACAGATCACTAATTCTGTGTCCCAGTTTTAATACTAAATGCCCCAGATGTAAGTGATCTTGTTTAACTGACAAAGAAGTGAAGAGTTTTATTACAGATTTTGTAGAAAAAAATACAATGAAACTGAAGTTTCAATGTACATTCCAATTTTCACCAATTAGTAAAACTTCTGGGTTCAAGACTTTAAAGAAGACACTGCTTCCTTTGAGACTGAAACTTCTTATCCTGGGTTTCACAATACAAAGCTTATGTCTTTTAGTGTAATTTTATAAGGAATTGAAAGAGTCAAAATTACCTTGGAAAGCTCATTAGTGTAGGGACATGACAAGAAAGATGGAATACTTTGGGACACTTCTCACAGCAAAGGAGCTCCCCTCCATTTTGACATACAGCACACCAATCTTCATTTGGATCATCCTCTTTTCTACCCTCCCCAACATGGGAGGGTCCTATCCATCCAGTTTTGCCACTGAATGTGTTCTCCTGCAGCACCCCTGGCTGATCATCCGTGCTGTCCGGTGCATCTGTTCGTAACACAGCTTCATCCAAAGTGGAATTATGATTGCCATCTAACAGCAAGGAAGTGAGAATGGACTGTAGGAAGAAACAAAGGATGCCAGACTATAATATTTATGTGAATTTACATGGCCCTAACAAGAAATAAACTGACCCAACTAACAAACTGATATGCAAGCAGCCGTGCAACTTGCATGCAAAAATTACTGACATACTGTTAACTGCACAATGATTAAAAACACTTCTTAGCAGCACCTGAAAATTTGACCTCTGAGAGCTATTTCCCATCTTTCCAGATTTTCAATGGATAAAAGTAGTCTGATCATAACAGGAATTTTAGTTGGCAGTAGGGCTAATCTGATTTTGAATTTCACCTCTTCCTTTTATTTATCTATCTAGCCTTTTAGTTTTCTCCTGAAAAGTTCCCAGCAGATATGAAGAAACTGTTTTACTCCCCATAAATACAAAATGCCCTCCAAAGAGAAAGGAGATCTTTATAGCTGTTAATATTACATTCCGAGGCCGGGATTCCTCATCTGTTTCTTGCTTCACTACAACAATTGGAAAATCAAAGTTCTCATTTGGTGGACTTGACTCCTGTTTAATTCTGATGGGCTCCAACATAACAACTGGAACTTTGTGTGTAGAATCTGCTCCTGGTGGCCTGCTGGAGGAGCCAGAGCTGTAAACGACAGGAAGAAGTAGAAAAAAAGGGAAATTAAGAGTCAGAACTGGGCGCCTTTAGCACACCAGTGCTTTGCAAGACCTCAGGATGCTAATCTATTTTGCTTCCTTGAATCCTGAGCACTGCAGTATTCCTTTTATGGAATACAACATCCAAGCTTATTTCCTTTGATGTATATTGAAAAAGTATTACCAAAACGTAAAATTTTAATGGTGCAGTTCCAGAACTAGAGAATTACTCATGGTTTGACTTCCCATTAGTGCAAGATTTGCAAATAATCTCTGTTTCTTTCAGGTCATACAGAAAAAAGCACTTCCACTGAACATCACAGCACTTTGAAGAATATGCAGCTGTATTTTGGGAAGACCAGTGTTTCTCCAGAGCTGAACTGATCATTGAAAACGACACAATTGAATATGGCAGGTAAAACACGCATTTATATTTTCTTGGAAGAGTTTCTTACAGCCTTGAAGCTCTACCAAAACTAGGGCCCTACTTTTAGAACTAGACCTGTCTTTTTCATGGATGAGAATGGATAACCAAACTCAAAAATACCAGCTTATTAAATCTAACAAAATTAATTCAAGCAGCAGCAAATAGAATCATACTTTTTTAAATACAAGTGAAAGACTCTTCAGGCAAAGATTTCAACTGCTCATAAGAGTCCTTCACAGAATTTACCATGTAAGTTGAATATGGGAAAAGATACTCTATATTAAAAAGCACCTGCATTTCCAGCTCAAGTAGAATGAATGTCATCTGACTTTTCTCTGCATGAAAAATTAATCTCATGTCAGATATATGCTTGAATTTACTGCAACACATTAATGAATCTGGAGTCTTCAAACAACATTGTCTAAGTATATTTGTTCATTAATATTCCATCAGTAATGGATAAAAACATTTGTGTAGACTCTCAGTAGATATCTAGTGCTCACTTTAACTGTACTGCTGCAGAAAATTCTTAATAATCCTCTTTATAACATCAGTTCCTTAAATCTGAAGTAATTTATAGTTCCACCAGGATTTTCAATATTCCACTTTTTCCTTTAGCTGATTTTTCTGAATTTAAAACCTAGAATTGGCATTCTTTTAGTACCGCCAACCTAGCCATCATTTACAGAGTTAAGACGTTTTTAGACGTGCTATTAATACATTACAAATGAAATTATTACTTTTAGAATGCAAAGAGTGCTGTAATAACCATGAGGCCTGACCTGTTAACAGAGAAGGTGAGTAAAATTGATATGTATATACGCATTAAAGAGAGAAGAGACTGAGGCACGTTCTGAGGAGGTGGAAGTTACATTTTCTTCCCTCCCACTCTTTCCTTACCTCTCTCTGCTCCCAACGCTGGAGGCACTGGGTGAACGAATTGGAGGGTGCACATTTGTCACACTGATTCCTCCTAGGATAGAAGCATCAGATTAGAACAAAACAGAAGTCTGTGCCAAATCTAGATATGAGTCAGAGAAGTACACAGGTTTTGGGGGAAATTGCTCCTGCAGTGTCACTTATTTAACCCATATCTCATTTAACGTATATTCATGAGAGGATGAAAGGCATGGGATAGCAGAGGGAAGGAGAGGACTAAAAAAGGGCCCCTTGCGTGTAAGCAGGTTCACGGGTCAGTACTTGTGCCTGGCTGACCCCTCCACCTGATCACTGCAGTTTGTTTTGTCTCACCTTATTAAATTCTAGCAGATCTCTCAGGAGATCTGCTAAGAAACTTTGAGCTGGTGAGTAGGAAGAAGTCTAGGCGACAGATATGAGAGAGACCAAAGGTCTGGGGATCAGAGAGCCAAAAGACTTGTGAAGGAAATTTTTGCTGAGCATGAGTCCTGAGAAACCCGAGTGGACTGTTTGTGCTGTCTGTGAATGCATTACCCACCTGCCTCAGGTAACCTGCCTCGGTGTGTGAATGCCATGCGAGTGCAAGAATGTTGCATGAACGCTCACTGGGAATTCACACTCTCACAGCCTCACTACAGGTCAGATCAGGAAATGGGAACAGCTCCTGACAGCCACCAGGCATGGTGGCAGGAATCCCCTGGGTCCTTCAGGTCCACCACATTTAGCCACCCATCACAATAACTTCCCTGGTCAACCTGTGTCAGTGCTGCACTACCCTTCTCCGAAAAACATGTTCTAATATCCAAATCAAACTTCCCAAGTCATCATTTCTAATCTCCTGTTACATCCTATCTTGCTTTTTCAAATACTTGACCCTTACCACAGCTGCCAGGTTTTACTTTAGTGTAACCCAAGAGTGTCACTTTTCTATGGATTTCTATCCAATTTGCTAAAATCTACTGGTTTTTTCCCTCTATGATATTAAGATCTGGCCACTTAACTTTTGTTCACAATGCTAAACTACTGTCTCAACTTTACCTCCTACTAAGTGTATACAACCTTGCCTCATTTTCTTATTTCTCATCTTTGATATAAAATAGAAGTAATTAATTCTGATATCAGTGTTAACATTGCCACATTAGATTTTTCATTTATACCACTTAAACAGAATGCACCATATTTCAATTACCTGAGAGGCCTGGTGATGGCACCGAGGAATTTGGTGACTGCACAGTCCTGTTTGAAGGGGGTTTTGGCTGATTCTGCTCTGCAGTGCCATCCTTCCTTACAGCATTGTCCAGTGTGATGTTTCCTGAACAATCAATCTAAAAGGTAGGGAAGCAAGGGGAAGCTGTTAGTGTTGGACGGGGGGGGAAAAACCTCTCCAGAACAACAAAAAGCCACGCCTCTGCCATAGTGTTATTTTGAAGGCCAAGACCAATATGTATTTCATCTGACTTTAACCATCCAAAAGTGAGACGGTTACTTAAAAACAGGTCATCTTGCTTTCTCTAAAAAAAAAAAAAAAAAAGAAATAGTCAAATCCAGACAGTGCTTGATTTTAAGATCAAATGATTCTGTAAGTGCCAATTTTTCTACACTGGCTTCAGAGAAGGCTTACACCAGACATGTAGCTTTCACACAGTGAAGTAAGAGATCAATTTTTATCTCCACACCTTCTTTGGACACACTCAAATTATATACTCTAAAAAAGATAATAAGCTATACACAAACTACCCACTAATCTACTAGCGTTTAACAGGGTTGGAAGAACCTCACAGGACACTCAACCTCATCTGTCCCCCGTAACTTCTGGACAGGAGCCATGCATATTGACTCCAAATGCAAACAGCAAACCTACACTTGTCGTTTCCACCCATGGCTCAGGCCATATAACTAAACTTTATTTTAGGGACTCCCAATTTACCATTTTAACTTTCTGTAAAAATTACATGTTTTGATCTGATAAAGAGGAATGACTTTCTGAAATGTTTGATTTCCTCCAATACCTAAGATAATGTTTGATAAGAAAATACCTCATCTCGGTGAGGTTTTCTCAGTGGACAAATCTACTGGTATCAAACAAACTGACCACTGAAATTTCTGTTTGTCAGCTAATGTATCCAAAGCGGATGCAGAAGCCTTGGCAAGGTCAACATATTTACTTGATTTGGGCAATGTATTTTACAAGCATAAACACAATTTGTGGACAGAAATAAGTATAATAAAATGTCTCACAGACTAAGTAGTTTTATGACAATGTTGCATAGTTCACCTTTTAAGCCTGACATACTGTAATTCTCTACTCCATTTTAATAAATAGAACACACAATTATTGGGGCGGACAAAGCACAGGGGTAAGAATCCGAAGT
Source organism: Anabacerthia variegaticeps (assembly GCA_035583185.1). NCBI lineage: Eukaryota > Metazoa > Chordata > Aves > Passeriformes > Furnariidae > Anabacerthia > Anabacerthia variegaticeps. Next base: position 62,251,947 of record JAWWEW010000041.1, on the reverse strand, counting down.
AACAGCAAGTTATGATTGGAAACCATGCTATTTCAGATATCTACAAACCTTAGACCACAAAAAGCAGGCTTGGCAATAATTTGAAAGAATAAAAATCAACTGACTAAAATTCAACAGTTCCAACATGGACCTCTGACAGATATGCACCATTCAGAAAAAACTACGACAGAAGTTTAAGAAAAGATGATCTTACAATGCTACTTCTATCACCAGATCACAGGCATGTTAAGAGAATATATAAAGAAAAGAAGTACCAAAAAGAAAAGATAAAAGGACTATATCCAGTGTGCCAATCATTAATACTTCCCCAAGATAGCTCTTTCAATGAGTAAAAAATGTATTTTAAAATCTTGAAAATTTACCAGAAATACCATCAGCATACTGGTGCTATCTATAGACACTGATAAATGAAAGCTACTTTTTATTAGTATCATTAGAGGGATTGTGAAAAATTTTGCAGCATCCAAATAAACAAGTCCAATTACAATTACAAACTCTAATGTTATTTTTCTTAGCTGTCTCCCAGAACAGCTCTGAATATTTCCAGCAACATGGAGGGAACTCTGAACTGTTTTTTTCTGGACCTGTCTCATTTTGACAAACAGAGCAAGAATTTCCATCCATAAGGTTTCTACTTCTCACAACCATTAAGACCTACTTTATAGAGTTCATAAAACATTGCTTCTATGTTACACTTACATCAGGGAGAGAAGGCAGATTATAGGAGCTGCCCACTGGGGAACTCAAATCTATCACAGGGGGACCATATGTCTTTCCATCAGATCCAACAGCACTGGTGACTGTGGGGCTTGATGGAGTCGATGTTGTGCTGCTTGCAGTTGAAAGGGTGGTTTGTCCACTACTGATCTGCCACTAAAAAGACAAAAATGCACAACTCAGCATTATTTTCTTTGCAACAGGTCACATCTACTAAATATACTGATAAAACAAGCAGTTTAGTTCAGGAAGCTAAATTCAAACAGCAAATCCTGATATACTCTGAAGTTATCTATTTCAAAAACCAAACTTACAAGACAAGGGAAGATGGCAAGTAGTAGAAAACTATGAAGAAATGAATGCAAATTCTTAAATTCAAAGCTATATCTCAATGCTAAGTATCTATTAATATTTCATGCTGCATTGACAGCGTTGTGGGAAAAATGTAACAGTTTTTATGAAATAAAAGCATTGCAGATGGTAGGCTGAATGCACAACTGCTCCAGTGCTTTACTAAGTAAATAGCTACCGTGTCAGTGATTAAGAATTTGAAATGTTGACTGGATTTATACCCACATCTACATTTAACATCATGATATGAAGTGCACAGTCAAGACAGACTAAGTCTCTTTCTCATTTGGATGGATGCAGTTTTCGATGACTTTAATGGAATTTCATGGCAACTGAAGGCAAAATTTGACTCTGCTCAATTCCCTTTTAGTCAGTCATTCTATTTACTGGTCTCTATCTTCAGAAAGGCATTACTAGATAATGAGAATTCTTTAAATGCTTGCAGACAGGCCAACCTTCCTTTCAGAGGCACAGAATAGAACTGACTTAGTTTTTGTTCCTACAGGTTCTCTTAGATATTGTACAGCTTTTTTCAATTTAGTTGGACTTAGTTCTCTGACATCATAAGCATTGCAAACATGAATGCTATTACACCGTTTTTCAGGTCAGAGATTTGTCTGATCCTTCCCCTGCTTACCTCTAGTGACATGACCTTCTCTTTCCTTCCATGCACTGAAGACTCTTGTGTTAATGTGCCTTCTAATACAGATGAGCCTTCCTGAACATTCAGAAAACGTGTTTTTTACTTCTGCCCCATTTCAGCTGCTGATAAGCTGGGCATTGATCAGTCTTACTCAGGAGAGCTTACACAATTGTGGTCTTTCTCTTCTCTCCTCACCTGCAGAAGTTCAGATTTGCCACACTTGCGGCAGCTTTAGATTTTTAGTCAAGGCTTTTGCCTGGTTCCTGGTGAAGTCACTAACATGGAGATCAGTTGGGATTTTCTGCTTTATCTATTCACTGATTGTAGTGTGCATACCATGGCCATACTAAGTTTTGCTTAAGTGGTCAGAAATCACAGTAATGGCAAACAAGAGAATGAAACACCTACACAGCACACACAGTGGATCACTTCCATAATGCTTCAGCTGCTTAAACTGTCAAAATGAAAGAAACTTGACAGCTACCTCATTAAGAAAACTGCAGGTGTCTTGTTATACAGAAAAAAATGCAGTCTCTGTTCTAATTGAAAAGCACCCTAGAAGCATACTATAAAAGATGATATAAAGTACATATGATGTTTTATTTCTACATGGTGAGTAAAAAGGGAAGGAAACTCTACCTGTTTTATAGCTTGCTGTGCCAAGAATGCCATTTGCAGTGGGCTGGGCTTTATTGCTTGCCTTGGTAGGTTCTGATTTTGGGGAAATCTCATCTGTTGTGCAGGAACAACTGAACCGTTGGGCTTGGGGCTTTGATTCTGAAAATGAATCAAGCGTGGAGGTGCCTGCACAAAAACAAGAAAACAGTTCTGCAAGTTAGCTGATATCTATTCAGTATTCCAGAGATTTTTTTACTAAGTGGTCCTTCTGAACTTCTGAAGCTCTTCACACATTATATGCAAGCAAATAGTATCACACTATTTGTCTGAATGATAACAGAACGCATTGATTTCCAATGTTAAAACCAAAACCTAGTAGATAGTTTTGAATTATTCTGATATAATAAAGGAATATACACCACAAGAGCCAGTGACAGCGTTTCCAGCTTTGAAAGCTATGTGGGAGAATCACTATGTATTATGCAAAACAGATGTGGAAAAAAATTAATGATATATTCACTTCTTGATCATTTGACCAAAATGCACAATGGTAGCTCAGCACTACATATGGCTGGATACACTATGACTGCTACAATGCACTTTTCCAGGCAGGTTTAAAATGCCCATTCAATTCTCACTAAAGGAAATGTTTTCCAACCCATCTAAACAGCCAAGTGCTGAAGATGAAACTCTGAAGTTATGTATCTAGATTTATTTTCTTTTTTTTTCCTACCTTACTTTACTTTCTCATTCAGTGACATAGAAAAAGAGACTCTTCTCTGGAAATAGTCGCAATTTACCTGATGAGAAGCAGGAGGTTGCTGCATGGCTCCTGGCATTCTTGGATTTGGTAAAACTACTGGACCTGCTCTGCGTTGAGCTTGCTGTCTCTGAGCCATGACCTGTTGCTGCATGTGCTGGAGTCGGAGCTGAGCTAGGCTTATCTGTGTTGGGAATTTAGATAGCTGGTTTGAAGGTAAGCTGCCTGGTGGCTGTAGGTTTGGTTCCATCACAGGGCTCTTAGGCATATGTGGTGGCATTTCTTTATCTTCAATTACCAAAGAACCTATTTTAAACACAAGAAATAAAATCAATACCAAAGTATGGCAGTTAGCAGAAATGCTAATTTTCATAATTAGTTCCCTTTATACCATGCAGTCACTGTTTATTATTGTAATGCAAAGAATACATAAACATGAGATAAGGGACTCCATTTATTTTGTTTGCTCCTCTGAAAAAAAGGGTTGCATTTTATGGCAAACTGTCTTCTGCTGCAGTCTCCTCTATACAGTGGTTTCTCCTGGGTAAGTGTCTTGGCCTCTCCAGAAGAGCAAGGGAGCAGAGTTTCAGTGAGAAAAGGGTATCCTGATCTAATCATCTGATAAAAAGATTTAACTGTATCATAAAACCTGTTGTCGTCTTTTCTGGCCTCTGAGTCAATATCTGATATTGAAAGGATACTCAAATACTCAAAGGACATTCTCAACTGGTACACAGCACCAAGTCTAGGACGTGATGGGCACTCTCCAGATGTTTCATCTGTCTCTACTAACGTAGAAGGAAATTTGACTAAACAAGTAACTTTTAGAGATTAATGGTGGGATGAGAGATGTTATGTGAAGATATAAACTCATGCAAAATTCTGACTACCTCATCCAAGAAACATGAATTCCAACTAAAAAAAGTTTGTTTGATCCAAGAAAACAGCCCCCTGCTTGTAGAGGAAGAGACAATGACACTTTGTTTCTTTAAAAGAGTGAAATAGGTACAATTATGGTCCAAGACTGAGATTTAAAAAATTCCAATGACCTGTGGAAGCCTGCACAATAGCTCTTCAATACAACTGGGAGACAGATATCTCACGCTCCTATTTGGGGCTGCATTCCAGAAGAGTTCATCCCATGAGGTGCTGCATCACATGACAGTTGGACAATCCCTGTCACATAACAACATGAAATCACTCTTTGCCACTCCTCACATCCATGAGTCCTCATCTCTGGATACATGCAGTCTGGCCTGACTCATTTGGGATAGATTATCTAAAGGAGGAGGAAAAATCTTGCATTTTATATTCCTCTTTTTTGTCCCAGGAGCTGAGAAGCCATGCATATAGCATCATTCTAGTTCCCCATCCAGGCATAAGCACAGAGGGAGTCTAGGCTAGCCAACATACTGTAGTGCAGAGCAGGGCAGCAAGCCAACATCAAGAACCCTATTTTCATATTGAAACTCATCAATTTTGGTGTTGCATGCATTTTAATTATGATTGTACCACATCAATCATTCATAAAAATATTAAATATGCTAAAAAAATTGAAAACCCCCACCAACCTATTGCTTAGTACCATTTATTAAGTCTGGAACATGTCTAGTCAATGTTTCTAGTCAATGTTAACGTGAGCAGGGAAAAATGGAAACTAATAATACTTTTTCCTATATGAAATATTTCACTACAATCAAAATAGATCTGTTTTATTTTCTTTCTCTAGAAAAAGATATACCTTGACAAAGAATGGCATTGACTGTACTACAATCAACTGTCAAAAGCATACTGCACTTTTGTTCTGTTCTCTCCAAGATCAATTACAACCTCAAAAGTCTTTCCAGAATTGGTGTCTGTGGTATAGCTACTTACTCAAAGGTACTACAGAGAATGATTCACTTTCATTATTCTAGAAAACCATAGCTTACCATACAATTTGTAGAAATAAAACACTTTAAATGTTGTTCCTTTGGCTATTTTCCTAAATACATTCTGAAATCTGTAACAGAGCTATCCCTATTATTGTACAGATGCTATCACACCGTCAGCAATGTGCAGCCTGACTAGAATTTTAACATTTCTAAAGTAACTTGCTTCTTTACTCTGACTTTTTTTTATTTTTCCTTCAGTGGTTGTTAAATCTAGTTTATCTACAAAAATTGAATGTGTCTGATCGTAAACAAAATGGCCTAAAGGTTGTGATTTCTGAAACTAGATAGATAAACATGATCTGGTTTTATTCATCACTTAAACTCTTACAAGAACTCAGATGCTGATCTATACAAGTGCCACTTCTATTATAGCACTCTTCAGAATGTAAGGGACCATATTTCAGCAGTTCATTAAATACACATACACAAGAAAAGAGCTCCCAAACCAAACACAAGAAAAAGTCAACTCCTGACAAACATCATCTCAGCTAAGTGGCAGGTCAGTCAGCACCACACAACTAGACAGTGCGTTTCTGGAAAAAAGTTTCACTTTCAATTCCTTTCTCAAAGATAATTATCTATAAAGAAGGAAATTGGAGACTTTCATTTCAGCCATGCAGTGTCCTTATGTCTAAGAAAAGGAGCTTCTTTGCCTTAAAGTACTGCCATAACACTTTCTGACTTTGTAGAGAAACATACATTTGAACATCTGAACATTGGTAGAGGACTTTCTGATGAAAGACAGAAAAGGTCCCACAGGTATCTTGCAAAGCCTTCTGCACATGACAGAAAAACAAAAATGCCCATCAAGCTAACAGGAGAGAGAGAAAGGAACCATGATAGCAGTCAAAATCCTAGAAGACCTCTAAGACCTTTAATTCCTGCTCCTAAGCAGTTGAGTTTCTAGGGTGCTTTATCTTCTTGGCTGGGAAGCTGCCCCATGGTGGCCTGGGGGTGCTGGTCGACAGCAGCTGAACATGAGCCAGCAGCGTGCCCCAGTGACCAAGACGACCAGTGGCATTCTGGCCTGCATCAGAAATAGTGTGGCCAGCAGGTCTAGGAGAGTGATCATCTCCCCCTGCTCAGCACTGGTGAGGCCACACCTTGAGTTTGGAGACTAGATCGAAATCCATTAGGTTAATAAGGACATTTGCAACACTAATAAGAATGTGCTTCCTCCTTGATTCTACCCCACAACTTCAGGAAAGACAACATAAAAGCCAGACAAACTATCAAGAAGTAATGTTCTCTGTACTTCTTTTTTCCTTTGGCACTTTCCCCTTCTCTTCATCTCCTTTTTCCAAGACTTATTTTTCAGCATAACAAGGAAGCAAGTGGGGATTCCTGAACACTGGACATTAGGAAAAGGTTTTTCACTGAGGGTGGGGCCACTGGAACAGGTTCCCCAAGGATGCAGTTGTGGGACCAAGCCCGCCAGAGTTCAGGCAGTCTCTGAATGATCCTCTTAGTCATATGGTTTAGTTTTAAGGTAGACCTGCAAGGAGCAGGGAGTTGGACTTGATGATCCTTATGGATTCCTTCCAACCTGAGATATTCTATGATTCTATATTATGCTGTTGCTATGGGTTTCGGTTTGGGAAGATGGGATTGAAGTAGAAGAAAGGGCTGAAAGATGCAGTATGAGACTGACTTCTGGAACTCTTTCTTAGCATATGAAATAGGGTTAGTGACTGTGTACCTGGCTTCAGAAGCCAGAAATTATGTGTATTGACCAGAAAATTGAAAGCTGCTATTTTCACCACCACATGTACTATTCAAGCAAGATAAGGTCGCTAAACTTTATCATAAGCATTCATAAATGACAATTTTTGCCATACAATGCACTTTATATGTTCTCTACAGGTAAGGAAATAAATTTAACACAGTAAATCAAGAAATAAATAGTGCAGAGGCCATCTTCACAAAAAGAAAGCTGCTTTCAAAACAGGATTAAGACACCAAAGGGCTAATAAAAATTTATCATACCTAGATTGAAAATATTTTGAGCCCAGAAGCTAGGATCACAGTGAAACTGGATGGTATTGTTAGTCACTGGTGAAGGATCACACCTTGCTCGCAGAAGATATCGTAGTCGATATGTAATCTAGAACAGGAACAAAAACAAGACTTTTTTTTCCTCTGGGGCCAGAGCCATGTATCTCAACAGCATTAAAAACCCAAACACATGTACACACAAAAAACCAATCAAACAAAAAAAAACCCCCCAACAAGACACTAGAGAATTGAGGTTAAGGATTCTCCAAGCTCCAAATAAAGAGTATTTTTAATATCTTTCCCTTATTCCCAATGTAGTTTTAAAAAGAAATCAACTAGAGCAAAAAAAAAAACAAAAAAAACCCCTCTTCCCTGTAGAAATACATATCCTTACACTAACTTGGCTGTTACATTCAATGTCTTTAACTACTTGCAAGTGAAACACAGATTCACATAACCATTGTTGAGTTTTTTTGCCCCCAAACCTATGTTAGCCCGTTCATTTTTCTTTCAAAGAAAAGTATGCAATGCATTTGGCAACAAGTACCCTAACAGGGAATTTTTCTTTGTACTAAATTTAAGTTTTTCTCAGACAGCCAAAGAACAGATTTTTAAAAATTCTGTCTTTGAAGACTCTCAGATTCACAGATATTTTCAGATTCTTCCAATGCCTTAGTTCCAAAGTACTGGACTATGATTACACAAGGGAATACTCTTTCAAATGCTCAGCATTTATCTAGTTCCTAGAAAGAAAATGTTTTCTTGTAGTTATATCAGGCACTGATATACAGGGCACTGATTCTAGAATCACACACTGCAGATAGAGAAAAAAAACCTGAGGAAGTTAACACTTATTTTTCTTGAATGATAGATTGTCTCTTGAACTTATGCAGGAAATATACTTGTCAAAATCATCTTAACTGTTTCAAATGATACTAGTCTATAGGGTTGCTTGGTTTTTTTTTTACAGTGGAATTTTATAAGAGCTTCTAGTTTACAAGTTCTTCTTTCAATTTTAGGTAGGACAGTTTAAAACTAGATAAAAAACCAAATTAGCAAGACTTCAGTTTTATTAATGACCATGGAAAAGTTTAACTGTTGACTATAGATTTCTTAGGATTTCTGTGTACACTACCAAGATTCTAGTCTTTGTCCTGTTACCAATATTAATCATACACTGCACCATTATTTTCTTATTACTGTGCACACACATATACTGTAGATAAACTCATGACTAGACAAGTTACCTCCTGTTAGCAGCAGTGGTAGCTAACAGCATTTAGTTTGTGCTAGAGAAATAGGCTGGCAAACTGTCTCCCTGCAAACTGTTTAGTGTGCTCTTTCCCTGAAGTGCAGCCTCTGAGCTGCAACACTGCACTTTAGGATGATGGGCATTCGTCCCTCCTGGTTTGAAGTGGCTGGATATGCTGGAGCAGAAGTCTCACATGCTCCATTATGCACCACAGTTCAGGAATAGATTTTTCCAGATGCCCACAGACAGATTAGCTACCCAATTCCCAATTAAAACCAACTTTCTAAAGCTCAATCTGTTCCTTTGAAAAATATTTCTCATTTGGTGAGGCTTTATGAGCTAGATGGTCCTTTTCTTCAATTGCATAATGTTTATATGATTAAGATGCCTGCAACGCAACTTGTTTTCTTATTCACATAGCACAGTCTTTGTGGCAACACTAAGCAATTATATCAACATGACTCAGTTTGATGTCCTTTTTCTTTATTCTATTAAGAAATATGGCTTGCTGAGGCAATATAAGGCAGGCCAAATGAATTTAACTACTTGGAGTTGATAAAACCAAGTAGTATTCCACTATCTGCTAAAGCCTGCAGTATCAATAATGGGCATAAAAAAAAAAAACCACAACCAAAATCCAACAACAAATCCAAAACAAAACCCATAAAATCCCATGGCAGGTTCACAACTAAGCAATGAGAAAAAAAAAAGGCTTTGAGAACCAGCTATAGGAATATGAAAAAGAGATGTAGCATCTTTCCTCATAGCCACAGATTTCTATTATCAGGCCAGTACAATCTAGCAACATTTGGACAAATCATGGTCAGCTTTTGGTTTGTTTTTTATTTCAGGTCTTCTAGGATTTGTAGGAGTCACCTTTGTGAGAGCACATGCACTCAGATTCCAAGTGTCATTCTAACAATGAAATATTTAGCTTTGCAACTGTTTGCCTTGAGAAAGAAAAGCCTCAGCTTCATTTTTGTCAATTTTGTAAGACTTTTAGTGGGAGACAAGTCTGACGGAACAAAGAAATACAGTAATTTTTGCATTAAAATGCTAGATATCAGACACTGTGACATCTTTCATTAACTCAGAAGCTGTAGCAATTACTGAAAAGAAGGGCAGTCATGATGTAGGACACAACCTTTTTCCCCAGTGTTTCAGGGCTCCATAGTTTTCAACCCAGTAAAAAGGAGATGCTCCTACTTCTGCAGGCCTACAGCAATTCTATGGCAGTCTAACAGGAGAAAATCATGACCAGAGAAATACATTATTAGAAATATTCTCTATTTATATTTAATAGAAAACCATGGAAAACTACATATAGGTACTCCAATTAGTAGAAAGGCACTAAAAATTCTAATACACTAGTACTCCTGACAAGTGTGTGTGTGTGTGTGTCTGCCTAAACTACAGTTTCTAAATAAATGGAGAGAGCTATCTTCCTAGCCTTACCAAGCGTTTGCTGTACAAGAGGGCTGTGCTGCTCCCACTGGAAACTGCCCATTTGGAAAAATTCATTACATGTTCCAGCTGTTTGGAGAGACCTGCCACTTCATGTTGTTGCTGCAGAAGTTTCATCTGATGCTCTTTTGCCAGAGTCTGCAAGTAGAAAAGCAGTTCCAGTCAAAGGGTTCAACTTACAGTTAAAAGGCAGTAGATTTCATATTTGTACTTCACAATGATAAAGTGGTTTCACTTAGCTCTTCTCAAAAACACCCCTGCCCCCTGATGCAGCTATCAACCAGAAAAGTCAGTACACGTTCATTCAAGAGATGAGGACTTTCCGTGCTAATTCCCATTCTCTTACAATACATTTTCATATACATATATCTATATATACACACACACATCTATGTGTGTGTGTGTGTGTGTGTACATACACATATATATAGAGGCACACACACATATATATGTATATTTGTGTGTGTGCCTCTCTTTATACACACATATTTTAAAATTGGAAGTAATATTTTTTCAGGTGTCCATTCTAAACAATTCTATGGGGTGATTCGTTATTAGATTGCTGAATTTATGAAAATTTCTGATGGGAGCACTTTTCACGTATGATGCATAGAACTATGGCTTGCAGAAGCATGGAGAAAGAAACTGAGCTCAGAGACGGCCTTGATTCCTAAAGCAGAGAACACAGATAATAATTACAAACAAAACAGCAACCACCCCTCAAAACCCAAGCTCTCCTCTGCGAAAAAACCACTTGCTCAAGTTGCTTGTACAGGACATGTCTCCACTTCGGAACTGTGATAGGATAGGACAGGCACACAGAATTAGTGCTAGAAGTGTTTTTACTTTAATCTGAATACACAGAAAAAAAAATATTAAGACTGACATTTTTGTTTCTTAGAAAGTAAATTACCTCCAACTGATGTAGCAGAGCTTTTCCCTTTTTATTTATTTCTACCATCAGTGTAAATATGGCAACTTTAATATCCTGTTCCACCTGCTTTTGATTCTGATTCACTTCAAGAATTCTGTAAGTAAAGAGAATAGAAATTAATGTTCTTTAGCTCACAAAAGCACCCTCTACACAATATTTTAAAAAAAAAAAAATCTGTTGCTGAGACTACAACATTTCTTGGTCACATGCACCAATTAATATATATATATATCTCTCATCAGATACTTGCAGTCAGGAAAATTACTGGGAGAAATAGAGCAAATAAGAGTAACCTATTATATAATTAATTAACTGGCTGCAAATTCTAATGCTATAAGTCTGTAAAATTACTGACATCTGTCACTAAAATAAATTAAATGCTTACTGTAGTTGAAATTCTTGATTTTCAGTTCTACAGAACATTTCTGGAATGGTCCATGGCAATCAAAACCGTTTAAGTCTAATTTCCATCTAATGTAGAATAGCAGTCCTTTTCTACAAAACCAGTAGATTTTCTAATCTAGCTTAATCTTATATTTCACAATCTTATATCGTGAAAACCTCTACTGCCAAGATGAAGGAAAAGTTCAAGTTGCACTCAGCAGCCTGTACTGTGTTGGATCTCCCTGGGTACTGCTGCCTCTGAACTGTGCTGAAGGAGCAGTCACAAAGGCCCACTGCAGACTGCATTTTACAGATTTATTTTTCTCCTAGGTTTGTAGTACCAAATGAATAAAGCCCCAAGCATAAAAGTATTACATAAATCTTCAAATATGTGTCACAAGCATTATGAAAGCATGAGTCATAACCTTTCACTTTCTAAGAGGGATCTACACTAAGAAACTAAGTGTGCTGATGGTGGGCAAGCATTTGAGATTGCCTTCCACAGTCTTTATTGAGTAAGTTGTTTTGTTGCACCCAAGCAACTACTGCCCATTAAGTCCACAGGCTGAGCAGTTACCTAACCCAGCCAAGAACACTGAACAGACAACAGATGCTACAGTGAACTGAAGACTTTAGAATTTCTCTTTCTGGAAGAATAAAAGGACAGAGGTACACAATACACTAATCTAAACATTTCAAGAAATTACACCATATGTAAAGTTGCCCCCTGTCAGTTTTAACCTTGAAATCTGATACACACCTGTTTTGGATCTGTTTCCCTGTATATTTTATGTATTTAGTCTTCTCCATCAATTTGGTGATTAGTGTCTCAATGATCACTTTCTGGTTCTGAAAAGCTTCTTCTATAAACTGGTACCTGTAGTAAAAAGCATTGAGTGTTTACACACGCAAAAGGTGTGATATACTTGCTAATAAGCAGAGCGCCTTACAAAATACTTCTTTAACTGAAGAAAGGTGCCGCTCAAGTCATCATGGAAGCACATGTCAGCAAATGCTGATACATTTTACTTACAGTATATCTGATTTTATAGGCTATTTCCTGTAACACTGAGGGGAGAATTCATGATTTTCATAAATATGAAAGGATATTGTGTAACCACAGCTTAACTTTAGTAAAAGAAACATTAATGTTTTGAGGTAGTTACCACTTCAAACATGAAAAAGCATTCAAGCTATTCCTTCATGCAAGACAAGGATATAGAAATAGAAGAGAGATTGCTGAGTCAGTAAAAGTTTTAAATTTAAATCAAACATTTTAAATCAAGGAACTAAAATCATCAACAATTTGAAGAAAAAAAGAGGCGGCACATTCTAAGAGGGATATAAATCCTAAAAAGAGGAGAATTCAAGAGGAAGACTGCAACTCTGCAAGAGCAACATTTAGCCTGTTCCAAGGAGCAACAGTGGTCAACACTTCTCCACCTACTGATGTTCACCTAGTCAGGCAAGCAAGTTTTTCGTGTGCTTGCATCAGGTATAGTGAGCATACAAATATTAAACCAGAATGCATCTGTCCCATACCACTACTGTATGTGTTAACCAACAAGATTTTTGTCTCGTACTCAGCTGTTGTATATAATTCCGCTTCCCAGCTTCTGTGGCCAGTAAGAGGTGACCAAAGAACAGCAACACAAAGATGTGAGTGTTATAAACAGTGTTGTCAAAGCACAGTTATAGCCAAAATGTAGGTTTACTCTTCCTTTGGAAGGGCTCTTCACAGAAAAAAATCCCCGTTTGCTCCATTCTGAAACTGTTCGGTAATGTTCTGTTATATAATCATCTTGTTGAAGGACAAATGGAGAAATTACACATAAGTGTATAGTTGCATAACACAGCCCCTGTGCTTTCTAAGGACTCCTTGAAAAGCTGCATAGCAACAAATTCTATCCAAATAACTTGACAGTAAAAGAAAAGTCTTGTGTTAAAGTCACCAGATTAACAACTGGAAAAATTAGGTTTTATTCTTAACTAACACCCATTCATCAGTCATATTCTTTTGGACACAATCTCTATTTATTTGTGACCTTCATTTCCAAGCAGAAAATTTTATTTTGCATTTTTTTCACCTGACTGTATTCTACACTGTTAAAACTACAATCTACTTCAAACTCTCTTCCTACAAGTGAGATGCATAAAACAGATGCTTTGCTTTGATACCTGTGCTCTTTATGCTCTAACAACTGACAGTCTCGGCAGGTCAGCTTGTCGCAAGTTTCACAATACAACTTCAGCTGCTCCTTTTTGTGATAAGGGCAAAACACAGGTCGCTGACTGGTCACACCAACTGCCTCTGTTGAAAGAAGAAAGATGTTAGTCCATCTCCTGAACTGTAATTAAAAATTTGCATTCCTGTGCTTTTCTTTACCATATTCCTCCCCTAAGTGCTGCAGGTGTGTATCAGGCCACCTAACTGAGAATAACAGCCATAAGCTTAAACTGCAATGTCTCACTCTTGCTCAAGCATGGAGCTATCACACTCTCTCACGTAAAATGTCTAGAACTATTTTACTGTAATCTATTATGGCCTCACAAAACTATTTACAAAAGGAGTAGCCAGTACTGCTGCACCTGCAAAACACTGCCCAACCAGCAAGTTGCTTTCTTAAATGGAGACGAGGAGATGGTTGACTTAATTTGTGCTCTGTCTTCTTACTCAGTTGAATTGGTGAAAGGACCATTGAGGATACGAAGACACAGGCATGCTGAAGTGCAAAACATACAGAATGCAATAATCTCTCTTCAGGACCCCATTCTAAATGGGTGAGAGGTCTCACTTCAGCTCCTAGTGAGTAAATATCAAAGAGCATAGGAAACACATGAAATCTGTTCTTTAAACAATTTAACCAACAAAGCATAATTTCTTGGCAGTTAGGCTGGACAAATGAGTTCATGTGGGTTACATGGCCTGTAATGAAAACTGGCTTCACACCACAGCCCATCCTTCACTGCAGATCAGTAAGGTCTCTTTTCTGTACCCATTCCTCTACTTGTTTTCAAGAAATCTGAAAGAAGTTACTTTCAGATCCATATCCTTCAAGAAGGCCTGAATGAACTGAGACCATTCCTACCAAGTCATATAGTCCTCATATACCTAATAGTCCTCAGCCACTTTTACCCACTAGTTTTGTCCTTTCCTGAAAGCACACTCAGTACTCACTTTTGACTAACAATGTGTGAAAGTGGGGCACAAAATATAGTGTATGTCTTCAAAGCATCATGGTGGAAGATATCCTTTGAGCAACAGATCATAGAAGCTAAATCCCACATTGTATATAAAATTCACAGGACTAGATAGGGTAGAATAACAATACATCTCTATTATAATGCCTATATTTAAAATAATATCTAATAATTTATAAATATCATATAAAAATTTGTATATTTACAAGAAAAATTATGCAAGTCCAATGGATGCATTAGAACTGGTAAAATGTTTGTCAGCATCCTATTATGTTTATTATTGTCCTAAAACGTCACTAAAAGGCAAGAAACAATGGGAAAAAACTGAAACCAAAGAGGTACTCAGTGAATAGAAGTACAACCTTTCCTACCACAGAATAGCCAAGATTTCTCAGGGAGGCTGTACTGTACTGCACACCACATTCACTACTGTTGGTTCCCAAGGCCCAAATGGATACAGCCCAGAGCAACTGGATCTCCTCTGAGCTGAATGCTTTAAGCAGGAGGCTGCACTAGGTATCTTCTGAGGTCCTTTCCAGCCTGAATTATGTTGGATCTCACTGAGGAAAAACATCCCAATTCATAACATACTTCTCTTGCATTTCTAAGGCAAAACATTTCAAACTTAAAAGATACTTAGCTCACATGAATTCTAGCATACTTTATAGCTTATTATCAGAATGCTGGAAAAATATAACCTATTAGTGCTCCTTTTGCTGGGGAATAGAACAATAAAGTTCATATAAAACATCTGGTAGACCTCCAGACAAACTAGAGGAGCCAAATGCCTAAAGAAGTATTTTCTGTAGCTGATCTCTGAAGTCTAGACAGTAATTTGCAATCAGTCCAGGTGAGAGATAAAATCTATCTGTACGTTTTGGTTTAAAATGTTTTACAAAAAACAAACAAACAAAACTCCCAAACAAAAACAAACAAACAAAAACCCAAACGGAAAAAAACAACACAAAAAACCCTCTAAGAACAAACCAACCTGCAGGGTTTTCTTACCACTATACAGCCTATCAGACAGAAAAACAGCTTTCATAGCCCCTGCCATGGTGAAGTCTCCCTATTCGGTAGCTATGTTCTAATGCAAGTAATGTATGAAATAGTTTCTCTTTTGTTAGCTGCATCAATTAAGAGATCCACTTAAATGGAGAGCCAAAGAAACACCAAAATTTGTTCAAATCATTGCAGCCTTTAGGAACAAAAATTCAAGTGACTGGAAGGCAGGAAACTGTGAAAATAGTTTCCACATATCCACTACCAGCCAGAAAAATAATATGATTCCACTAATTCATATGCACCAAAGGGTTACATCCCAATGAATCTTTCCTTTTACATTTACTAGAATTCAGGAATACAAGTTTTGAAGTGTATCACTTTAAAAAAAAAAATCTGGTGGTCCAATACAGTTTTCCAGCGGAGACACACATTCTTTGAGAAATGATAAATCAAGTGTGTTACCTGGAGATACTTCCTCTTTCTGCCTCACAGTATGATCCTTTGTGAATTTAACTCTCTGGTGAGCTCTGATGCAGGTCTTGCACAACCATTCTACACATTCCACACAAAACCCATGAGCTTCTGCATTGTCTTCACAGCTTGTGCAGACCTGACAAAAGGAGGAAAAGGCAGCTGTTAAAATAAGTTTGGAATATACATACAAGCCATTGTTCATACATCAGCCATGCACTTTTACAGTTTTCTGAAAACAGTGAAACGAGAATGGAAAACTGCCTGAGGTACAGGAACACTATAAATAACTGCAAAAAAGTAATTGAATGTGACTTTTCAAAGAAAGAGGTCATTTTGTCAGTTACTCTAAAATCTTTACTTCACATGATAAAAGTCAAACACTACTTTCTGCCAGTCATTGCACCCTTAGAAGCCATACGACGTTTACTATATACAAGATGCTGTTGTGAAATATTTACTAATGACAGAACGTGATCAGCACTGCTCTGATTTTAGAAGCTTCCCTCAGTTCCAACAGCAGCTTTCATTTTAGTTTCTGGTCCGCTGCTTAAGAGTTTCAGGAAGCACACGTAGCAGGGTTCCTCTCAAGAATCTCTGCATCACCACTTAAAGACTGTATTCCAGTTAAGTTTATCAGAAAAGATACCCTAGAACAGATTTGCAACCAAAGCATAATAATTTTAAACTATGGCCTGTTAATTCCTGGGGCTCTGTGGACCATATCAAAGAGATCTAGAAAAAACCCATTAATTAAAGAAAACAAACATGACAGCAGACCAAGACCTCTCTGCCCAGAGTCAATACACATACAAGAAAAAATTGCTATGAAACCATAATTTGAACAACACATTGAAAATTTTGCATGATGGACAACACCATTTCAACATGTTCATAAAATTATTTCATTTTTCGCTCCTCCTTTACAATGCCTCTGTAGTAGTCCTACCTTCAAGGGGATTTTAGTAGTAAAGCACAGTGAACATGCTTATGCAGGTTCTTGTTCAGGTAACTATCATCCCTTTCTGTCAACATTTAGCACGGCTGCAAACCAAAGCCTCCAGGTATCTGAAGACTGCAATATCCTACGTATCAGAGTGACAGAGTTCTGCTTGCAGGTGCAACAAAGAGAAAATTTCAGATTTTAGTTTTGTTTTCAGTTTGATTAAAAAAAAAAACAGTGAAACTTCTGCACCCACACAAGGTAAATATAGATTAAGTTAAAGACGAAGCAAATATTTACATCCTAGCAGATAGAAAATACATGTGTAGAACTATGTCCCAGTTTCCCCTTCACGAAAAAGAGGAAAATTAGCACAAAACTTGCCTTAGGCCACATAGCAAGTTACTGACAGAACTGGAATTTGAACATAGGAGTTCCAGATTCCCAATGTTTATTCTTCTGGATCATGTTGCCTCTCAAAGCAAGTATCTTCTGAGAAATGAAGTTACAACACAAGGGTTGTTGACCCCTCTTGTTGTCAATAGGAGTTTGAAGCAGTGTCTTTTCATTTAAGGTGACCTGCAAAGGAGAAAAAATTGGGCTTGTGCCCCTCTTCCTGTTTCTTTACAAAAATGAGGTCTGAAAGTTTTATTATCCGAAATAACATCAAATTTTTTTGTCTTCTCATTTTTTTCTTTGTCTTCTCCCTCTTCTCTTAGCAATAAAAATTCTTAGTCCTATTCTGAGTACTAGACTAGGGAGAAATACCAAGGTCAGGATATCACAAAAAAAATGACTAGAAAATGACATAGAAAGTGAATTGTAATCAGAAAATTGAAAATTTTAACTTGCTGTCCTGATTTCAGCTGGGACAGAGTATTTTCTTTTTCTCTCAGTAGCTCCCAGTGCTGTGTTTTTGGATTTATTATGAGAATAATTTTGATAGCTACAACTAGAACATCAGTGTGTTAAGTAGTGCTTATTGGAAGCCAAGGACTTTCCAGCTTCCCATGTTCTGCCAGGCAGGACATGCACAAGGAGGGAGCATGGTCAGGACAGCTGACCTGAACTTGCCAAAGGGATATTCCATACCATAAAACATCATGCTCAGCATGTAACTGTGGGGAGTTGGCTGGGAGGGACTGGGCTGGGCATCGGTCAGTGGGTGGTGAACAATTCTACTGGGCATCACTTGTTTGTCTTGGGCTTTATTCCTTTCTCTTTTTGCCCTTTTCATTACTACTACTATTATTATAATTATTTAATATTACTTTACTTCAATTATTAAACTGTTCTAACCTCAACCCACAGTTTTAACATTTTTGCCCCAAATTCTCCTACCCATCCCACTGGAGGCAGGGGGTGGGAAGTAAAACAAAGAGGGGGAAGTAAAGTGAGAGGCTGCACAGTTCTTGGTTGCCAGCTGGGGTTAAACCATAACACTTGCTATTAACCCATAAATTCAATGACATTTGGGGGGGAGGGGGGGAGTATTCTTAAGGACTCAGCACAGCTACTCGAGAAAAACTCCTTAGAACAGCAAGTATCACTGAGGCATTACTTCAACAATACATTCTGTTTGGCAGAAACTGCCATAAAAGAAATTCCATCCTTTTGCCTTAGGTGTGCCAATGCAACCCTCTGCAAGACTGTGGTGTAAAACCGGATTGATTCCATCACTGGAGCTCAAGGCTTGATTACATCAGCACTGCTGACTGGGCAGTGAACTTGTTTTCAAAAGTTGTCAAATCACTCTTGTTGCCAGAGAGGTACGATTATGCAATGCCCCCAGATAACCAGAGGTGCAATTCAGAGTGGAGAATAACAGACTGGATATTTGGGTTTCTAGTGTAAGAAAAACCAACAGTGAAAACAAAATAAGAACATTTTAAAAAAGAAAAAAACCTTTCAGGTATTCTTTAAGCCAAAGAAGCAAAACAGAGAACAAAACAAAAAAAGAGGAAAAAACAGAAAAAGGCAAGAACCCAATTAAAAAACAAACCAACCCCCCACAACAGCCTTTCCGGGTCACCTTTGGCAAAATCAGGCAGAGGAACTTGCTACATGCCATGGCATTAATTAAGCTCAAAGAATTTCTCTAGAAATTCATTCCTCCTAGATTCCAAGAGTTTTGACTATTTCCTTTTTTTAATATACTTTATTGTTTTGTTTCAACTGGTTTGACCCACTCTATGTGGAATGAGACGAAGATTATGATTCAATAACCAATAATCAGGTGCTGCCAAATGAATCAAAACTCCTCCTTTATAGGCCCAAAAATATTCCAACTTTATACCCTTCAAAGCCACCAAGTTGATGTGAAACAGATTTCTAAAGCTTTTCATAGACATCATTACACAAGCTGTGAAAATAGCTATGCCTTCTAGGTAGAAACTAGATTTGGTTCTATCCACTTCTGATTTGAAACACATTTTCAGACATAGGTTGGATTTTGCTATTATTCCTACTTATTAGAATAAGTCATACAGCTAAAGTATATGGAAGCACAATTACTGCAAATATTTGTTATATTCTTAAAAGGCCTAAAACTGACTTCATTCTTATTTTTGTGAGTCATACAAGCAGCATTTCAGTGATTTCAAAGAAAACTCTCCCTAGTTAATCTGTAAGCCTTTATTCTGGTTAGACAGACATTTATTTTTAATTGAGTTTTCCTTGTAATTACATTTAATTCAGTTACTAGTTCTAGTATTTATAACCCCAGGAAGTGTTCACGCATCCTTCAGTCAAATTTAATGAAAGTAGAAATTACTCAGCATGTTGCAGGTAAGTACTATTTTAAGTAAATATACAAGCTTTTGCAACAGAAAAAACCAGATTTGCATGCAGAAGTGTAGGTAATAGACTTGCCTTCTCAGCTACCGTAGTAACTAACCACTCTTCCAATTAAATATTCTTCGAGTATTAAAGAGATTAAAATAACCAAGCAAAGATTTCAAAGGAAGAGAGCAAAGTAAGTCCAGATGAATATTCAGTGAACTAACACTCCAAACTTCACCAGTGTAAATTAGATGAAATCCTCTCCCCTACTGGATCCAAAACCCAGTGCTAATAGTTTTATCTAACTATCTCTTGGTACACACAAAATCACCAAAGACAGTGACTGTGAAACCAATAAAGGGAAGCAGTTTTTGAGAAACCAAGAGTTAAGACACCAGAATGCGAAACCTGCAAAAAGCTTAGCATTAGGAAAACACAGAGGCAATAAATTGTCTAAAAGAACAGAACATGTTG
>JAWWEW010000041.1:62199391-62222259 GCA_035583185.1 Anabacerthia variegaticeps | reverse complement strand
TGGGGCTGGTCAGGCAGTACAGAGAACAACTGTGTTCCAGGTGCTTTCAGGCACGTTTATCTCGCAGCTCCTGGCAGAGGGTCAGTGGCTGTTTTGATTGAAGTAGTGGTAAAGCTCCCTTCAATTAGCAGATGGTAAGAAGTTTTTCCTACCAAGTAACTGAGATATCCCAAGGAGGATATCTCCTCTGGTGCCTGATCATGGTGCCAATCGGCGGGGTGACAAGGGCCAGAGACCCCTGGCACTGAAACACCATGAGAATGATTTCATATCCCATAGCTCAGCTTCCACCTTGGCTTTGCCTTTCCAAAATTTCCCAGCTCTCCAAAAGAAAACAAAGCCTAGTTCTCATCCGAAAATGTTTCTCACAGTGTAGGCAACCTTCAGAGAGTAATAGAAGCGTCTCTCCGCAGTGCCTTTATTCTGAGCTGTCACTGTCCTCACTGGGTCATTTATGCTCTTTCATGTCAGAGTAATAGTTCATACTTCAGGATAATATCTCTCTCTACCCTCTTATTAAGCATCTTGCAGCACTGTATTTTTCCTCTCCTCTGTCGTCAGATTATTGACATGGAACTGTGTTGGCTAGCAAATTCCCAACAAAACAAGGTACGTCTTTCCTATTCTTACTGATGTCAGCCCCCTGATTTTCCTGTTTTTTAACTCACTGCCTCATCTCAACCTCCTCCTAAATATCCCAAAACAAGAATGCAGAAGAGAAGACAGATGGGTTTAATAATATATATGCTCCCTTACTCTTTTCACTGGATGGCACTATTTTAATGAGTCAGGTCAGGGTTTCTCCTAAAACCACTGTTTGAAGCCACAGCACATTCAAACTGAATATATTTTGAAGCCTGTTTCTAAGAACTTGAGAGAAGAGGGCCTCCTAAGAGACTGCATAAATAAATACAGGGAAGTGAAGATATTTTCCTCAGGACAGCTTGACTCAGGACTTCACTCCTTCAATGCCTCTCATCCTCAATCAATGTAAGTAGATTGCTCTTTGAAAAGCTATGGCATTTTCTTTCTGGATACTGTTAACAGGATATACTACCATCCATGTTCCTTATAGCCTCCTTATTCACATGCTCTGTGCTTGTGCACTGGCTCTATTTAGCTCTAATTTTTCTTATGCTTAATATTTCTGTTCAGTTTTTCTCCTTTCTTTCCCCCAAATCCTACTCCAAGCTGTGCAAAAAAAAAATGGATGGAGCAACTTCTCTCTGTTCCGTCGAGGGTTTGAACTTTTTTGTATAACAAACTAAGTCATATAAAACAGCAAAATATTCCTCTAACAAAAATATCCTGGGTGTGAGAAAAAGGTTACAGGTTACTTGAAAGCTTTCTTTTAAATTTTAGCTACTGCCATCTCAAACATTACTTTGCTACCAATCTAGATGTGCATAATATATTAATGTTGTTCATACCAGTCTTAAAAGAGAAAAATAAGAACACCTCCTTGGGACATGCTTCTTTATTTTTTACTCATTAACTTTAATTATCATTAATAAAGCAGTGACAGGTTGGGAAAACAGAATAGGTGATCTTTTCTTTTTCCTAGATCATGTCTATCCTACTCTTTATATAATAGAGTCATATTCCTAGCCGTTATACTCCTCTTTAACTAGATAGACGGAAGGAAGCCAGTCTGAAGGGTCTCTGTTCATTTCTCTTATGCCATCCCTCACTGTGCTAAATACACAGATGCCATTCTACCCTGATCCCCATACACATACTACACACTTTGCCCCATGTCTGAGACTCATAATCATTAATACTGGCACAATTAAATGCACATGTAAAAAGAAATATATGGCTCAAAGTTTTTCTGCAGCTCCAGAAGTGCTGGCTCACTTCTGAGAGGAAACCTACCACAATTACAGTACGTACACACGGCTTTCACAAAAAGAATGTTGACGTCATTCATATCTGGCAACAAGTATTTGCTTCCCCAGAACATTCTGAACACTGGCCAAAGATGAAAGAAAGAAGATAATTTTTTTTTAATCTAAAAATATCTTTAATTCAGGAAAGAAGAAGAATCCGCTCTTCACTTTTAACAACTGCTGCCAAAAAACACTCACGCTGCAACATATAAAATATTTTATCACAGAGAAACTTTTGGGCTTCAAAGTTGAAGCCTCAGTTTTTTATGTTCTGTGCTCACAGAGAATCTTTGGGGCAGAGAGGACAAATTGTCCGAGGACAGAATGCATACATTAGTGACAAGGTACACATCAAAGTCCAAAATCCATCTCTATTGCCACCAATGTGAGCAGCACAGAACATTACACAGGAAGGTATAACCTACTTGAGGACAGCTCTGAATTTATGTAGACATATAGAAAACAAAATGGATATCTCTGCTTTCCAGGACTGACAGTACGGCAGAGGAAATTTCCTTTTCTGGAAGATAGCAAGGTGTGTAAAGGCTGGCAATATGTCCTGGGTTAGCAGCTTTCAATAGATTTTCCGGAAAAACACATTCTGGAGGTAAGAATAATTTCTTGACTTTTTTTATTCAAAATAGTGTTTCTTTTTTTCCACTACAGTAAATATTTCATTTTCCAAAAATACATTGCAAGAGTGTTCTCAGCCATCTCCACTAACAGCAAATCAAACAGCTTCTAAACAACAAATATCCTACAACAGAGTCTTACGTTGATGATATGGGATCTTAACAAAAGGAAGAAAAACACCAAAACTGGAAGTGACTAGTATTCAATTTCCTTAAAAGCGGGTAAAAATAAAGATTGATCTAGGAGGAAAGAGAAAAAAAATGCATTAAAAATTTTCATTGGTAGAACTGGTTCAGAGAAAAGAACAGATAATTTTGAGGGCTGAGTTAACATATATACCCCTCTTTCCCTTCTCTTAGTGGCTCATGCCACGAGACCTTATTTTTTCCTACTGTACTCTCTCCCTTTCATAGGAGAATTCTCAACCCTCTATTTAGAGCAGCCACGTTCTCAAGAAAAAGTTAGCACCGACGGCTTAAACTCTTTTTATTCTTCCCGTTTATAGTATCGGGTTCCAGATACTAATCGTTCCTCCCAATAACAATATGTTTTGAACAAAAGCAAGCCAATCCAGAAAGTATTTCAACAACGCAGAAAGTTTAAATAATCAGTCATTCCTCAAGGCTGCTTCTGTACTTGGTTCTTTGGCAGCGTGATATGCAGTAATACATGGACGACCACCTAGTGTGGTGTGCCTGGATTTAGCACTGAAATAACTTGTGCAATTCTTAATACAGAACGGCATGGAAGAATATCTTGAAATGATCTCAGAGAGTAGAATAAGGGAAAAATATATTCAGCAAGAAAATCTTTTAACACAACAGAACTGATTTGAGGCTCTCATTGTTTAGTCCAATTTGGCAACTAAGCCTCATACAGCCTGTCGTTCACTTCTCCACCAGCAGGATCAGGGAGAGAATTTGGAGAGTAAAAGTGAGACTACTTGTTCTTTGAAATTAAGTTTGTTAATAATTAAAAAAAATGCCATGCATAGAGGCAAACCAAAACAAGGAATTCTTTCACGTCTTCTCATTGTCAGGCAGATGTTCATTCATCTCTAGGAAGGCAGGGCTCCATTTTCGGAACATTAATTTGGAAGACAAACACAATCTCTCAAAATATGCCATCCCTTTGCTGCTACTTCCACCATCTTTATATGTTCAGCATGATGACATATGTCGTGGAATATCCCTTTGCCTTGCTCTCTTGACTGAGTCCTCCCATAAATCCTTTTGGATCCCCAGCTTCCTTACTGACAGGGCAGTATCAGAAGGAGAAAAGGCCTTGGCCCTGGGTAAGCACTTTTCAGCAGTAATAAAAATTTCTCGATTTACGCAACACCCTTTTCAGCAGAAATAAAAAACTCAGCCTCACCCCAGTTTCTTTCAAGAAAATTAAGTTTATCTCTGCCAAAACCAAGAGAGTGGCCTTTGCAGAGTAAGACCGTGAGTGTCACTTAATACTGGCTGCTACCTTTTAACTCATTTTGTGTTGCCTGCTCGTTCAAATTCACAGGAGAAGGATCCTACAGATTCATCAGTTTTGAAGTGCATGATAAGCAACCTTAAGCACAGAGAATATCCTACATGATTTTTCTGACCAAATAAATTTCCTGTTTCCAAGGCCCGTTTGGATGGGACTTTGAGCAACCTGGTCGAGCAGATGGTGTCCCCGCCCGTGGCAGAGGTTATGGAATTACTTCTTTTTTGAGCCCTTCACCATTCTGTGATTCCGTGATGCTTCTGCCTTGCATTTTTAGTGGCCAAAAAGCTGAATAAAATGCTAAATGATATGTTGTAGCGATGTTATTATTTTATTGTATGACTTTGTGGAATGGTCTGCATGTCCAGGAATTCCATTAATCAAACTTCTTGACAGGAAACCCCACTTTACAGGGGTAAAAGGAGTAGGGTGCTGGGAGCATAATTTTTAGGGTGCTCAGGGAAAGAATACTGAGATACTTGAAAACATAAAACTCATAGAAGTTTCATGAGGCTTTTAAAATACCACCTTGAGGAACACTCTGACTGAAGAGCTGGAAACAGGCTGGTCAATCTGGCTAAAGTTCAAGGTATCCTACAAAGTGCAGAGATATATTAATGTGTCTTTGGTCCAATATCTCTGAGGTTTTTGTAATTAGCTAGTGCTTCAGGCTTTTCTGGTGAGGTTTTATTTTGTTCTTTTTGTATTTTTCCTTCAAGTATTCATGCATTGCTCGAAACACACATATCACTCGTGGCAGAAGGATTTGAAAGTAAATGCTGTAAAATAGGGAAGTAACGAATTAAGAAATACGTTTGTTACTGACATGGCTACTGTTTCTGGTGACCATTTTATCCCCAAGCTTTCACACTTACCTCTGACAGATCCAGAAAAACATAACCTGCATTAAAATGAGAAAGGAATTATTTTGAATAGGTTTTTTACTACTTCTCTCTCACCAGCCTTATGAAAAGTTAAAATATGTGTTAGTTTTGTAAGCAGCGTTCATGCTTCCATGTTGCTGACCTGAAAGAAAAGTGCTGTCTTACCTGAGGTACAGAAATACATAGACACGATGAACTGTACTGAGGAGAGGAGCCAGAGCCAAGAGGAAATTTCAGCCAGTTTGCAGGCGAATGGAAAAGGCACCTCCTCATTTTCAGAGCAAAGTTTTTAAGTTCATCTTGAAATTATTCATGTGCACAAGGAAAAGCAAACAGATCTCTTCTGAGGCTGCTGTAAGGCGGGTGTATTTTAATGTAAAATTAAATTTCTGGGATTGACTTCAGAAGCCAAAGACACTTTTCAAAGGACATGTGCTCTTTTACACAGCAATGAGAAGTACAGGGAAGACAGAAAAAAGGGACATGGGCGAAGATTAGATTTGGCCCAAAGAGCTGGAAAGGTAAAACAATTTGCTTCCACAAAACAGAAGAGTCAGACTGGAAAAATCTTTCCAGCTCCAAGTTTCTCTGATCTGAGGCATCAAAGCCCTTATTTACTTAATGGTGACAGGTCAGTTCTCTTCAGAGAGAAAAATCTTCACCACTGTCACCACCTATGCCTCTGCTTGGGAAACAAGAAAGTGAGGGATTTTTCCATTTATCTTTCAGCTTAGAGGCCAGTTAGTTTTCTAGATCCCTGGGGGTATAGCAGAGGTTAAGTCTGGAGAGGTAAGCAGTGGAAACAGCAGAACCCAACATCATTATTGCCTGCTAGGTGGAGAAGCAAAAGAGAGATTCTAGAAGTCATAAGAGAGAAATCATTGGTCAGGGTGTTCTGGTTTTTCAGAGCACAATGGAAAAGGGCAGATAGAATTCAAGAGATAAGATTGCATCGATTTTTTTAGAGGTTTATATAGGGAAAAGGACACTGTAATTAGATAACGCCTTATTCAATCAGCATTCAAAATCTCTAATAGATTTGTTACTATTAAACGACTCTTCAGAAAAATAGGAGTTTTTTTATTATTTCTAAATAATGGAAGTTATATACTTTGTTTTGTACTTCTCCACTCTCACCCTAAAATCATAATAGACTTACCAGATGATGTTTCATGAGTAGAGTAAGTGGAGAGAAAGCCTTTTATGGCTGACAAAACCCTGGAAGGGAAAGTCGCTGTGGCTACGAAATCTCAGGATTTTGTGGGATAGATGAAATTGTCACCAATGTAGATGCCTGCAAAAGAAAGGAGAATGGAATATGAATCTTTCCTCCCGCGTTCTGCAAAACCTAATCTTCCAAAACGCAGTGTCAGAAAAGAGTTCCTCTTCTAAAAGCTTCTTAACTCAAAATCCTCTTGTCATTAATTTTGAGTTCATGCATTATACTGGAAACATGGCCAGAAAATAACTTAATATACTTGTAAAAAGAATGGTGACAGCCTTCAAAAAGACAAAACGTTAAAGACACTAATTGTAACAACCGCATATTCCTAGTGGCAAAAGGCACTGCCTGGATTAGTCTGGTCACAAGAAATCCCTTCTCTGACAGGCATCACCCAATTCACTGTCTCTTGCGCAAGAGCATGCAATGCTCACAACGCTGCAGGACATCCATATCCTCTGAAGAATAAACCCCTTGTAGCGTATCAGAAAACTGAGAGTTGAGAGAAGAACCTGGTACCCAGAAGTGCTTTAACAGTTCAAATTTCTAGGCTATGCTTTTTCTTCTAGATAGATAAGATACTTACACATGTTAACTTTCCTGACATAATTTCCCCTCTCCTACATGACCAAGAAAATTACTCCTCAGTCAGATAGGTAAGTTCCTTCACTTAGCAGGGCTGTATGAATAGCTTCTCTCCCCTTGGCCCCGTCTCTTTTACCTGCTCTCTTCTCTTTGGCATACAGCTTTGCACAAACAAAGCAACCTGTCATGCTTCTTCATAAAGTCTGGGAAGGAGTATCCTCTACAGTCCCACATATTTCGAAGGCATAGCCATGGATGATTAGGACCCTATTGTTAACATATTTGATTGCAGAAGTACTTATAGGAAGGGAAAGGTAGTAGGCTATCTAAAGTAACTCCAACTATCAGAAATACCTCCTCGAGTATGAAAATGTGCCCTGAAAAAATCCCTCGTATGTCAGCAAAAGAAAAGTTCTTAAGCTCTTAATTTTTTCTCACCCTAGAATTAAGATGAACTCTCTTTCTCCTTGTTATTCTTTCTTTAGTCCAAATCTTCCACAAGCCATCAATTGGCTATGAAAATTATACAGATTTCCTTCAGTCTAGAAAGCGCAGGACTTCAATGCTCATAATGGATTTTAATGGGGTTAAATTCTCTTCTGGCGGCTGCAGCACAAAGAAAACAACAGAGTCACAATGATTAAATATTTAACAATTGGCTCTGATTTCTTAGGGATAGTGATAAAAATGTCAGCAAAGTCAAAAGCAATTGTAATGCCCACTAAAAAGATAAAAGCAAAAAAATCCTAAGGTGGGACACTGGTCCAAATCTACTGCTGTCATAAGATTCATTACTTCTGAAATTAACCGTTCACACACTTTAGAAGTCTGTCGTCTTACCCCCTGAATGGAAAGTTATCTCATGCCTTAACTAACAAAAATAAGGGAGGAAGAAAAAGAAAATGGACGAAAGTGCCAAAATATTCTTAGTGATATAGTTTAGCATCGCAATTTTTACCCCGTCTTCTATGCCACTTTAAGGTCTCTGACATGTTTTGTGGAAAGAGATACTGTCCCCCACCAGCTTTCCCAACCCTCTTTGAGGAACATGCCCAGTTTTTTAACATGCATTGAATCTCTCACGAATTCACAAAAATGTACATCACAGACGTTTGCAGATTTTCTTATGGAAATTAGAAAAGCCTGAAAAGCTTTGATTTCATCTGGCATTTGTTCATCTCCTGCAATGTCTTAACAAATGCATTATTCCTTCCCAAATGGTAAGAATTGTATCAATGCGTTGTGACAACTCTGAGCTCATTTCCTTGGGAATTTTTGGAGCAAAGACAGAGTCTTCTCTTGGGAGGAATAAAAGCATTAATTTCAGCTTTATCATTAATTTGTAAAAGGATTTTCAACAGCGACTAGAAAAATTCCTCTGTGACACTCATGGAAAAGCATGAATGAGAGTTGAGTAAAAAATCTCATGAGCAAAACCTTGAAATATTCCTTTGAAAGTTCAAACCAAAAAAAAAAGTTTTCAACTAGATGTCAAACCAATAAGAAAAAATATTAAATTCCTATAATACCAGGCCAGACCTTTTTCTTTATAATTCTTAAAAAAATCAAACTCACTTTAGCTTTATTTCATACTCCAGTATTTCGCGTATCAGACAGTTTTATACAGGCTAGACAGTCAGAGAGAAGTTTCTTCATCTTTTTGGAGAAAATTTTCTTTGCAAAGTCTCTGGAAAGGCCAAAAAGGCATCTTGAAATATGTATAATTCTGAAGTTTCTCTCAAATGCGTCAGTTCATATTTAGAGAGAAGGAGCTGTACACGTTGACCGTATCTTGGACACTGAGCATCCAGCATTCAACTGTGAAATCAGTATGGCTAGTGGAGCCATTGACTGGGATTTGGAAGACCCAGAAGACAATGCATGGTAATGCATAGAAGAAATAGAGGCAAATCCAAACACACTACCACCCCTGTGAAAGCACCACTTGAGAAATGTAAGCAAAAGTCATAAAAGTGTTTCTGTGGAAAAGTAGAAAAGCGAAGAACTCCTCACATTTAAAAGATGCTTATCTCCAGTAATATGGCACTTACCTCTTGCTGAAGCAGCACCTCCATTCTCTGCCCGGCATTGAGTTACTTATTGATGGACAAGAATGCTTTACTCCTTTCATTGCACAGTTTCAGCTGAGTCAATTCTGATTATGAGTCTAGTACTTTTTCTCCTTTATATGTCCTGAAAAATTGCTAGATTACATAAAGTTTTGTTCTTTGTCGTAAACTGAAAATTGGATGAGAAAGGGAATTTTTGTTTCTATTCCATCTCCCCTGAAAGGTACTTTCCATTGTTAAGCAAAATAATTTATTTTCTGGTTACTTACTATCTCTCTGGATTTTTCCAGCTTTTATCTACCCTGTCAAACATCAACAACTATTTCTACCTCATACTGATATTAAAGTAAAATTTTTTATTTTAGTTCCTCAGTAAAAATAATTTGATTTAGAAATAGGCAGCCACAAAATTCTGTTTATCAGCTCTAGAGAAGGGGGGTAGAAGGCATAAGAAAACAGGCTGTTTCAATATTTTAGCATATAAATAGATAAGGATCCATTTTAATATACCCAGCATTGAAAAACTGCCATAACAAATGCTCTTACACAGCAGAGTGTTTGTGCACTGGAGTATGCTTCAGGCAGATATCTGTGACTCTCTTATTCAGGGAAAAGTTTGACTGATGGCCCCATATCTCATAATATTTTCCTCGATCCTCCATTTAAATAGTTACGAGAGTTAAACTGCTATTCTCAGCAAAATAAGCATATTTTATTAATTCTTTTTTTTGCTTTTATTGATTTGTTCTTGGCAGAAGATAGCTATGGAGTGCTTCAAGAACACCGTAGCATAACTTCTATCTCCTCTTCTGTCCTTTCACTCAGAAATAACTGCCATGCTAAAATGTAGATGTGGTTTGTTTTGGTGATTTTTTTATTAAAAATAATTCCTTGCATATTTCATTACCTGATTGCTTCTTCATCTGGAAGCATCACTACTGTAATTGGTAACAAAAGAGAATTCTTATTATATATCTGGGAAAAAACAGCTCATTTCCCTTATATGAGAACTATGATGACCATGCAGTTAGCCCTCATTTATACCCAGAGAGAAGTTAGATTTTGCCTGTTCTCTAGAACACTATGCATTATCACTTCTGTGATATCAAGAGGATGAAGGTCGACACAGAATAGTTATTGTCTAAAAATTTTCTCAAAAGGCATCTCTTAATTTTGAAAATATTCGAAGAACACATACCGTAAAATTCATCCACATTATTGACACAGGCAGAAGGTGGATTTTTCCACTACAATTTTTCTACAAGTTAATCACTATAGATACATTCCAAAAATAAGTTTTTCCTTAAAAGATCTTTAAGCACAATAAACTAATTAGTTAGAGAAGCAGAATAAAAGAGGATGAGGGAAGGGAAGGAAGAACTCACTGTGAAATATTAGGAGGAGATGCTGGGAGAAGAAACATCTTTACAGATAAGAGATTCTTCAGCATACTCAGCAAAACCGCTTCAAGATCTGGTTTCTTGAGTTTTCCCCCTTTATTTCCTATCATTTTTCCCCCTCCATATTTACATTTTCTGCCAAAAATTTCCAGTTAATTCCCTTTTCTTCCATGTTGCTTCCTGATAGAACACTTTTTCTCTTCCTCTTTTTCCCCCACTCTGCGTAAACACTGTAAAAGTGGAACCAAAAATCTTTTCCTCCGTGCATTCTGAAATGTAAATAGTGAGGTATGCCCCATTTACCTACCACGCTGTGCTTCCCACAAGAGTTTATTTTCCTGCACAAAGTGCTGCAGATATGCAGAAAGAGAGACCTCCAGAAATGTAAACTTTTCAGTAAAAAACTTACAACTCTCATTTCATTTTTTATTTAACTTTTTTTAATTCTGTGAATTTTGTTGATCTAGACTACTGTCTCAATGATGGGAGTGCATCTCAGCAAGTTCAAATTTAAGAAGACTGTACCCTGCTATATACAGCAGTTTCCCAAGAGCCTAATTTCTCAGTGTCATTCATTCCACCTCCAAGAGGAAAATCATAGGTACCATCCCTGCATCTCTGTCATTTTCTCAGAGGGTATGGAAGAAGGGAGCTTGACTTTGAATATAACAGTGAAAACACGGGAAGACACTTGTCACTTATAAAGAGAAGTGTCCCCGAGTATTTGCTCAAACACAACATTTTATTACTACGTTGTGCTTCTTACTGATCTCTAAGGTACTAAGCAGGCTGTTTCCTACTGGATCAATGCAGCACACTGACATGCTGACACAGGTATTAAGGTCTTCAGCCGACCTTACAGCCTGGGCTCTGAAGCAAGTTAATGCTGTCGACATGTCAGAACCATGCAGCTGGGTCTTTCTGCTTAAGTAAAAGAATGAAATATTTAGGACTGACTGACCGCAACTGAATTGCTTCTTTTTAGTGAACAGTTTTCTTCCTCTCTGATTCTCTTTGTATATCCCAAGAAACTCCTCTTGGCTGTTCAGTGATGATATTATTGACAAGTACTTTACTATAATCTTTGTTATGCTCTTCAGAGACAGTCAGACTATCCAAGAGCACTCTGTTCTTCCCACGTAACGTGAAGAGGAAGGAGAAAATATAAATACCCTGGCCTCTTCTAACTCCACTTCTGATGAACATTTTGAGGATAAATGTGCACTTCAGTGATAAAAGCATTAATACAAGAGATTAAGAGCTTTTCACATAACCTGGAAATCCTGCCCATGTTTGAAGTGAATCTAGCATGTCAGTAAATTTAGTGGGATATTGTTTTCAAATATTTTATTTTCTTTTTTAATTTTTCTAATGTGTTACTCCCCTGCAAAAATATTACTGGATAATATGGAAGTCTTAATATCTCCATATAACTAGTAAGGGCACAGCTATTGCTGGCACCAGAAAGGCTAAAATAATGAAAAGCTTAACATACATTGGACATCTCTCTATCTCTTTGTAAATATTAAAATCCATTCCCATCTTTTGGGTCATTTCCTAGGGCCCAGCATACCAGCTGGTATAAGCCTGCAGGATCTCTCAGACTACCCATGATCACAGAGCAGCTCTCTCTCTCCTTAACATCGAAGGCCCATGTAGAACCACAGGCTGGGCAGTAGGAAGGGGTGATCTGCCAGGCCATATTGAAAAGCACACTGGTTTGAAAATTTTCTCTGAGATATGCTTTGAATCGATGCCTCGAAAATAGATGAACCGATATCAAGTAGAGAACATACAAGCTAACATACATACCAACATACCAACCTCAAATGCTCACTCACTACTGAGGAAGAACTGCAATTATTATTTTAAAATTTACCTTGTTACCAATTCGTGCAATGAGCTATGAAATATTATGCTTTTCTCTATGAATTCCCTGCTTCTCCATACAGGCAAGAGGAGAGCAGGCCTAGCCTAGTTGCACACACAGAGAGAGGGCATTGAGATTCAGCACGGGGTAAATAAGAGGCCAAATCAACACGGAAATATTTAGAAAAACCTGTGTGTTTATAGTAGAGGAGGAGCAAGAAAACGAGATCACTAATTAGAAGAGCATATCCCTTTAGTAAAAAAGATAATAGTACGTTTTCCCAGGAAAGCTGGATTTAAGTGAATCCAAAAGACTTCCACCGCAGCCTAGATTAAAAGCAATGAGTTAAACATCCAGATTTCCACAAGTTCTCCTGCTCATATCCAATACTGTTGGAAGGTGACGGCTCTGTGCCGACATCAGGGGACAGCAGGGAATGCCTTTTTATTGCTTGGTAAAGCCCAAAAGGCTGATATGCAAAGTTTTGTCTTTAGGCCCGTTTTAAAAGGCATTTTTGCACTCACGTCTACACCCAGTTCAGGTCGTTGCATCACCATGTGCTTGCCATGGCTTTTAACTCAGCTGAGAGAGGTCTGGTGCAGGGTGGGCACAATCAGACTTGTTGCCAATCACCACCCAGAGATGATCCTGAACTGAACCAGCTCCACCACCTTCTCCAAACCAAGTGCTGCAGCCCGTAGCACACGGGTGCTCTACAGTGCCCCTGCTTGCACGCCTCTCCTATTGGCTTTGAAGGCTCAAGTGCAATGCCACTTCCTTGCAGCACTTTCTGCTCAGCATCTGAGGCGAGGCACAGCATGCTCAGAGGCAGTTTAACACAGAATTCTGAACAGTCAGCATGACCAAACACTCTCAACAATATGGAAGGGAATAATATGAATATCAGATAAAGGACACAACTACCAGTTTACTGATACTTTGAATGAGTATTTGGCTCAAAGAGCTCTCAGGGCCTTGAACCTTTCTTAAGAAGGTAAATGAGAGAGCTGCATGCAATGCTACAGGCTACACCTCTGAGAAAGCTTTACACTATAGAGCTGAGAAATTCCCTTCATCAACTCTGTTATGTGGCCATGAAAACTATTATTGCCTTCAGTGAGCAAGCGCTCAGCAGCCAGATTTGTCAGATCTAAGGGTTTGGAAGAGGTACAACCATCTCCCAACTTAGATGTGAAGGTGGTTTTTTAACCATAAAAACCATGCCTGGTTTTGTTTACCTGGTTTTATTTTAAGAGAAAGTTCCCACTTCATTACCACCTGTACTAATACTTCTGTTAAGTCATTGGAGGATTATGAATGATATAACAAGGGAGAAAGACTCACATCTGCAGCACAAAGCAGGAGATTCCAAGTGTTTATCTCACATGAAAGTAGAGCATTATCTACAACAAGCCCTTTTCTTTAATGTATATTTTAATTTCCAGCTTATAAGTGCAACACACTTTACTTAGCAGAGAGGAAAAGGAGATTAATTTTATTCCTGTGAGCAGAACTCCTCCATTCTCTGCTGCAAGGAATGGGGAAAAAATGTAGGATGGGCAGAAACACAAAAACTCTCTCTGAGATGATGTTTCTCCTCTTAAGAAACGCTGAGGTACAATCACAAGTATTCACTAAAGTACTTCGCTTTATGTGTGCACATGCCGGGAAGGAGGAATGATAAAGCTGTAGAATAAAAAATTTTGGCATCAGCAGTTTCCTAATGCACCTACTTCTAGCCAAAACGAAACATTTTTGTGGAATGACGAATCTATTTATTTAACATGGTGGAAAAGACATGAAGGTATTTAGTGTCTCTTTGAAATCTTTCATATCCCTTCAGATTAAATTAGATTATGTAGTGGATTTCTCCATTTGCCAATGAAAATATAAAGCCAAAATTACACTGACCTGAGGAACCTCAGCTTATAAAAGACTTTTCGGTAAGAAGGGGAATGAGAGAGCTGGTGCAGAGAAGGAGTATTACAGTGTTTTGTTCACATGGAGCACATCAAAGGGATCTACTCCCCTCATTTCTCTGCACGAGAGCCCGTTCAATTTAATAACACAGGCCTCTTCTTTTTGTAAGATGCCATCACTTTCATGCAATCAGTCCTTATTCACTAGCATATCCTACACTTTCTCTAGCAAAATTTTCCTGTAAACCTCTGACTATGGTGCTAAATTTATCTCTATCCATAGATAAGCAAGTTTAGTTTACAACGTTTCCCAAACTACTCTGCCCTTCAAACATGGTGCTCATAGGCATTTTCACAAGCAGCTGATTTTTACTGAGAAAAATATCTGTCAATAGATTATGATCAATTTGAGAGTTGGAAGTGTTAAATAAAAGTCTTATGCTTCTGGAACGTTCATCAAAATTTATTTAGATGGAAAATTTGAGCAAGAGAAAGAAGTGGAGATTTTCTTCAGGAAGTCACCTGGATTTTTTTCCTTCACCTTAGGCTGCCCTAAAAACCCTACCTGTCAAAAACTCAATGCACTTTGAGTGTTTTATACAAAGGCATGATCCTTGAGAGAAAAAGAAAATTCACCATTAATCAGCAGTCCTATCCAGCCCATGAAATTCCTCTCCCTTGAATAGGGTGCTGGTTTCCTTGCGCTGGCAGAGCCAACAGCCCAGCTGACAATGTTGTAAAGCATAAATTTTCCGGTTTTAATGTTGCGAATGTAGGGGCCACCAGCTCCATCTTAGAAACCAAAAGAGAGGACTCACTGGGATCTAATTTGGCCTCTGCATTGCTACAGCTGAGAAGGGAGATGTTGGAATCAGATTTGCCCAGAAAAGATCCTCTGCAGGAACTGGGAAAGCAAGAACTGTTGGGACTCAGCAGCAGCCTGTAAAGCAGAAAAGGATTTAAAAGTTTTCTTATGAGCCTGGATTGAAGGCTGAGCACAGACTGCAGGCAAAATATGACTAAAGGATACTCTTTAGTGTTACACATATTATTATGCCCTAAATTTGTGGTATTCAGCAGAAGTCACATTTTGTCTTCACAATGCCTGAATCAGAATTACTTTTCCTTCTATTTACACAGCTGTTCTTACCTGCTTGCCCTGTGGTTTAAGTTAGATTAATCTTTTCTTGAAGAGTGCTCCGAAAACAAGAGATTTATGAAAAGAGTAGAAGCAATAATTTATCTTAAATAAAGATTGTCATAAAAAAGAGTTCCTAGCAAGGTACAATGGAAGTGTTTCGATAGGATCAAAGGTGGGTCCCAGGAAGTGCAAGGGAACATCCTCTTCTCCACAGGTCTCTTGAATATTACCTTTCACAGAAAGATAAATAATCTACATTGTCCCACTTCAAGCATCTTTGATTATCTCTCTCATAGAGATCTACTGTCTTGACCCTTATTGACCCTTATAAGCACATCCACTCCAGGGACAGCACAGTATTGGAAATATAAATTATCCCCTGCTGTTCTCCCTTCTGTCCTCTATGGTCCCTTTCCCTAAGTGATCCAAAGACATCTATATGCAAACTCTTTCATGAGTGCTTTCTTTTAATTTTACTTCACCTTTCAGGAATCCTGGCCTCCCGCAGAAACAAAGCCAGCACAAAGCATCCTGACTGTGATCCCTCCTCGGTAACTGAAGCAGTAATTTTTCTCTCTGATTTCGGTCTCATGTACAGGTATTCATGTCTGCTACAACTTTAGCTTGCCTCCCATCTGTCTGAAAAATATATTTGAGAATAAAATAATTCTGATGGAGATGTAAGGTGTGTTCATAACGTGCAAACACACAAAATCAGAAACCCACTTTTTTTGATAATCCCCATTCTGACACGGCATAAGGGGAAGAGGAGGGTAATCTTTCTGTGCTGCTGGGCAGTTACACTAACCTAAGAGCAGCACTCTATTCCAGAGAGATATCAAGAAGCATCACGGCTGTTTTGGAGTCATAACTCAACATGGCCAAGTGAGGACACACAATAATGCTCTTCGCCTCTTTCATCTGGGCCTAGCTGCCTCTTTAAGTACATCCTGAAAGGATACTTACAAAGGAAGAGAGCGAAAATACCAAAAATTATGGCCAAGCAGAAAATATAACATGACAAGAAGTAAAAGAGATTCCCTACCTTGCCACTTTGTTGAGAAGACTGCTGGACTTCCTTAGTCTAGAGTGAAGGTTGACTGCTTGAATGTGCAAATACAAGCCTCCAAGTTCCTGCAGAAGACAAATGTGAGTAACTTGCTCTTCTTTTCCGATGGTCATATTATGCAGAAAAATTTAGCAAGCTTTTTATATATAGATGTATTACTTGGCACCAAACAAGTAAGATGCTGAGGACACTCAATTATCTCTTTTAGATAATAAGACTGTTCACTGTGGAGAGTAAGAACTAATTATAAAACATACTTCCTTTTACTACAAGTTGAGTGAATTATATCATTGTCTTCTCCGACTCTGCCAGCAGAAGGGTTGGGAAGACATCCCTGAAAGATTTACCTGAGGGGACGAGGAGCTGTAATGGTGGGCTGAACATACATTTACTCAGGAAAGTCTCAGAGTGGCTCAGTAGGTTAAATGTCAGAAAGAAGTTCTCATCTCTGACCAAGTGTAGAGTCTATTTGACTTTCATTACCTGTACGATATTTAGAGGCTACAAAGAAATCAAGAAGATTTGACTTCATCCAAAACAACAACAGGAACAACAAACATTACTACCAACACATCAGCATTACTAAGGTAAAGTGCATAAGTACTCAGTATTTGCAGGAAACATTTTTTATTTCTTCAGAAAGCCACATTTCTTTTCTCATCTGCTCAGATACCCAGTAACCTTTGAGGGTGCTGTACAATGCAACATAATTTTGAACAAAGTGTTAACCTTTGAGCTGTGTCTCTCTCACATTGCTGGCTACACTAACACACAAGAAGCTCATTTGGACACACACCAGCTAAGCAGAGCTAAGCACTCAGACTCTTCTGCTATCAAGGGTCTGTAGTAGTAAAACAGGTGGAGAAAAGGCAGAGGGGCACAGAATTATGCAGAGCTGGAAGATATTTTTGAGACACCCTTCACACTGCGCTAGGTGGCAGGGCAAATATGAACATGGTCCTCAGTCTAATCTGCCCTGCTCAATTTGTGTGTTTTATCTGGCTCTTATATTCATACTGGAAAAATATATTGCTTTAAAAAGGCTCATGAATTTTCTGTTCTTCTTGAAAATGAATGCCAAGAAATCATACACAGTAACACTTGCACCTCCAAGTCTCCACCCAGACTTACTGATCTGTTCTCTTCCATTCAGATAGAGAGATATGTAGTCAAGGTCACATCCAAGTTGGTATTTACATCTAATTTATTGAAGCATATCAAGATGTTTTTGTCCTCTAGCAATGCTATGTCCCAGGTGCACAGGCTAGAAGAAAGCATTTGTGAAGGCATGTTTCTCCATGGCTTAGCTTTGCCCTTGTCATTCCCACCGTGGGCTGGGAGTCTCAGCAGAAGCACAAAACTGATCTCACTTGCTCCACCTGTTAAATTTTATCATATTCCTTCTAGTCATAAGCCATCAGTGTCAAGAGTTACCAATAGCAGAGGACTGTCATGAATTTGATCAGCACCAGGTGGGGACTGACATTTCGTTAAGGCAGCAATAACTTTGCTCCTTGGGAATGACACACTTCTAGCACAGTCCATCTCATTCCCGTGCCTCCTGCAGGACCTGAAAACTTCTTTTGTGAGCTGATACTGAAATGGCCAGACCAAAAGATAACAGGTAGAACAGATCTCTAGCCAGTCACAACCCTTTCATGATAGTGGCTTGTACTGAATCTATATTACAAATAGACTTGTGTCTTACTGTCTTCCCCCACAGCAGTACCCTGCCCAGCAAGGATAGCTGGGGATTTTCATTGTAGGAAGACACAGCCTGTGTCATCCAGACACTGCTGAAATTGGTGCCCAGTCTGGTGGTGGCTGGATTTTCCAAACCCTGGGAAACATTTTGGTGTTTGCCATGAGGAAAAGTCAGTGTTTTGCTACTAAAACCAAACTCCAGTTATCTGTTGTGAGGGGCATTATCATTCCTTGCAGAACAGAATGAGACTGCTTTGTCCAAAGCATAGGATGCTTTGAGAACTGCACTCTGCTGGTGTAGGGATAGGACTTTGCATAGCAGCTAGGGAGAGAAAAGGGTTATTGCAGGCCAGCACAACTGATCAAGGCACAGACTATGATAATGCTGTTTTTTCAAAGACAAGGTGATTGATATGCAGCTGAGAGATGCAGATGAGAACACAAAATTTTCTTCCTAAAGTCCTACTTAAAAATCTCTAAACTTCTTTTTGTCTAAACAACAGTGTGGTCTGGCATTTTTCCATCCTGTTAAGAGCTGAGATGGCTACTCCAAGTTCATTTTTAATGAAACACTACTTTTATATCAGCCTTCCCTTCATCTCCTATGGGCTTTGGCTCAGTGTGAATCCAGACAGTCCTGCTTTGCAAAGGGTAATACACCCACTGTGTAGCCATGTAGCTTTTGTTCCTTGCAATTGCTGCTCCAAATTAAGAGGCACTTTTTTTCTGATGACAGAGCCCCTTTGAAAGCATAGCCATTAAGGTTCTCTAGCAAAGCCATAATGGGTTGGGTATTAGTCAATACCAACACCTCAACTTTGATGGTTATGACAGAAATAGCATCATATCCTTAATAACTTTTATTAGCCCTGTAATTATCTGTTCAGAGAAATACAGGTGGCCAGTGGAGAGTCACTAAACCTGTGCCTAGCTATAAAAGGCACTTTCAATAAGCCACGAGAACTGCGGCACTTCATTCCATACCCCTCTTCCCTTTCATGTTCCAAGTTGTATGTGATGAGGAGATAGCCCCTGATCAATCCTGCACGCCGTTTCAGGAACACAACAGCTCTTCAGATCTCAAGCAAGTAAGAATTCAGAGCAGACTTTTAAAAGAGGTGGACAGGTATGCATTTCTCAAGGGACACCTCCCCGAGCTAGAAGGGCTGCATTCAGCCAGAAAGAAGGTAGCTTGAGTAGTCTTTCCCTTCTCATTCAGGGGATGTAGGGGTCAGATTTGCTATTGTAACGTAGTCTCTGATGGGGAATTTATATATTTAAAGCTTTTGTTTTGCCATCCCAAAATAAAGATAATATACCTTGCTGCTGATTCAGTGTCTGCAAACTGAACAAGACTGCTCTGGGTGGCAAGTAGGGAGGCAGCAATTTGAATCCCTATAGTGGTAAACATGTAGGAGTGGAAAAAAACCATTCCAGTACTCACACCTTCCCTGTGTTGTGTGCTGGGCAATGAAATCACAAACACAGCCACTTGTGAGAAGATGCCCAGTGAGCTCTGGGCCATGGTTCTTCTCATTGGGTATCCCATCCTTGGCACAACCAATCTTGGACACCACTCTGGTCAAATTTCTGTTGACACCATTCTTCAGACTCACAAAGGGGCCTCCAGAGTCACCCTGTGCAAACTGATGGACAGGAATGGTGACTTTTATTCCTGTAGCGGCAGCTCCAGCCTTTGAGGCTATTCCATGATATTATGCCAGCTTTCCCACAGAAGCCAAAAAAACCTTGTTTGCTTCTTCCCAGTTTTGCGGATCTGGTACCGTACCTGCTCCTTCAGCAGTTCGTGTTTAATCTAAACCCCACAAATCTAATCTCTGTGGTTACATTTCCCTTATCAAACTTGTAGTATGGCAACCTGCCCTTTCCTTTTCTTTTCCATGAAGAATGTAAAAGTTGAAGCCATTTTGCAAACATCATCTACAGCAATGTTTTGAAATGACGTATGAGAGAGAAGAGGGTGCTTGCCAAGCTAATGCTTTGTTGAAAAAATCGCTCATGCAAGTACATTGGAGACAAGTAACATCCTGGCCAGCAGCCCTGCCCTAGGACAGGGCGAGTCTGCCCTCCCTCATGCTGTTAGGATCAGCACAGAAGTGTTTGGCACTGAGCAAATTCTTCTGTTGCAGCCCATTGCCCAGTGAGATTGTGTAAATATTAAAAGTCTCGAATGTGTCTAAGGGGACGTGGTCACAGCACCAAGCCTGACAGAATTCAAGAAGCATTTGGACAATACTCTCAGGCACATGGTGTTCCTCTTGGAGGTGGTCCTGTATAGGGGTAAGTTTTGGACTTGGTGATTTTGTGGATTCCTTCCAACCCAGCATCTTCTGTGGGAGGTGGGAACTGCCTTCTTTCCAAACTTGCCTGGAATCCGACCAGTGAAGGTCACCCCTGGTTTCAGTAGAGGTGATGGCACTAGCCTGCAGAGATGGAGATCCTCTTTTTAGTAATCCCCAGGGCACGTCTAGGCAAGGAAGCAATTACATTTCTCTCTCTTTTTCACATCCTTACTCCCACCTGTAAAAGACTGCTCCTGCCTTCATTATCCTGAAGCTCCTTTTAAAGGCATTGCTCAGAAAATTGCTGACAGCACTTTCAGTGCTTTTGCTTCCTTTTCTCCCCCCAGAGGAGAGAAGGTTTTGTGGGTGGACAGGACTAGCCTGCTTCCCAGTAGGAGCCAGGGCAGAAGAGCAGTCAAATTGCACACCTTCAGGAAAGCCAGCACACAGCAGGCAGCCCCGCAGCCCTGACAGGATCACAACCCTCAGCATAATGCTGCAGGCCTGCTTGTCGATGAGGGGCAGCTCCACCTCCTGCAGGAGAGGAGTAAGCACCCCCACCTTTTAAGGATAGCTCCATTTGTGCAGGCTCCAATTTGCACATGGTAATACGCACAGCAGCAAAATTCAACCTTCCCTAATGTGTTCCAACATCTCGTTCTGCAGGAAAATGCTGACCTACATATCCCTACGGGGGCTAGTCCTCTGACAACCAGAGGAGGACCGATGAGCAAGGGGTGTTTTAATATTCCGTCTGGCAGGAGGTACTTGCCCTTGCATTTCTATTTCTGAAAGAAAACATCTCCTTTCCTATATCCATTTCTCTGTTCGTGCAGCTGTGACTAAAAGGCTCTGCCATTTGACGGTCCTTCGGACACTTTGCTCACCCACTAGCCATACACATTTTCCTGGGATAGAAGTCTTCCTCCTTGTGGGGAAGGTGCATGGGCTGAAGCTCATTCCCTGCGGAGAAAAGGGTGCACAAATGAGTACATGAACCACATGCTTCCAGGAGCCTCTCTGAATTACAAGCACAAACTCCTTTCAAGTCACACCGTTCTGATAACTCTCTTTCCCAAAACATCATAGTCACCTATGGGTATTTAGAAAATGACAATACAAAATTAATTTAGTCACATGTAATTGGATATATACATGCCAAAATGAGAGGCAGAGATCAGGAACTGAATGCTAACATAAGCACATGGATACTCAGGAGGAGGACAAAAGATCTGGAACAACCTAAGCGAGACGATGAGACTGGATTCCCTCTATCAGTCTCATATACTGTAGGAATGGCTTGGTGTTTGTGAGAAAGTCTTTACATCTTTCTCCCCAAAGGCCAGTGCTAATCAGGTCAAAGAAGTTATGTAGTACACGCAAAAATCAAAAGAGTTGATTCCGTTGAGGGTCATATTGGTTTGCTTTCCCTTGACTTTTGGAGAAAAAGGGATCGCAGGCCCTCTTGGCAGTTGTGATGGGGTACTGGCAGTGCCCAGAGGAGAAAAGCAGGGATCCCTGAAGTTTCCTCAGATGTTGTCAAGCCCAGTTCATGCCTAGAGACATAATTGTTTAACGATAGAGTACCGGCAGCCCTCAAGCAACCTTCCTCATGCTGCCTGCCTGGATATCTGAGCCCAGAAATGAACTTTTCTTTGGTCTTATATCCCTTATTCCTTCCACTATGGGCAAACTGTAAGGCCACCATCATCCAAGCTCGTCTTTTGAGAGATGACAGTGACAGAAGGCTATTTTATGTTGCCTGATCTGCCACCTGATGGCCACAGACAGTCATGGCCAGTTGGCTGTAATCCATAGCATCTCTGTACAACACAAGGAATTGCCTCTGAAAAGATCAGGAACAGAGAGACTTGCGCCACTTCCCTAACTCTGACACCCTGAAGTTACCTCCAGAGGCTTTGCTCTTGCCTCCAGAAGAACTTAGACCAAGCAGGTGCTAATTCAGCTGTTAATTCTTCTTGGTGGACAGGTCCCTCGCAGCCCACTTAGCCCAGGGCTACCAAGGGGAAGCCAATGGCTTTCCAGCAGCTAGGCGGGAAAGGGAGAGGAGGGCAGCACTGCAACATGAACCTGCCAGAGCTGCCCTCCAGGCTCCATCTGTCTCCCAACAACTAATTTCAGTTGCAGAATGTACTCTAGGCCCTTTGGGTCAATGGGACAAACCCCACACTTCAAGCCCACATAGAAAACATGGGAAAAAAAAGGTGTGTTTTTCAGTGAGACAAGACCCCATAGGCTCAAATGCCTCACCTCAGGCTCTTCTGGCAGGTAGTGACTTAATGGGTCAAATCCCAGGTGCCATAGCTTTCCTGACTTCATTCTGAACTCCAAGCTGAAGGTAATTATATGGAGATAAATGAAAACACACAGAAATTCCTTTTTTTTTATAAGATGCTGATGTTTGCAAAGTTGAGGTCTCCTCTGAGGTACTTTCATGGTGCATGTGCATAGCCATAAAAAAGAAAATATAAATTTCTTCCAGTAGCCTAATTATTCTTAATTAAATGCAACTGGGATTTACAAAATTAAGTAACAAATCCAAAAGGTTGTTATGATACCAGACTACTCACAATTTATTTTTAAAAGCTTCCATACTTTAAGTACCCTGGGACACAACCTGTGCTAACAAAGTCATAATGAAAGATGTTGTCTCTGAACTGATCTAGCCCTTCACTCA
>JAWWEW010000041.1:62162342-62199291 GCA_035583185.1 Anabacerthia variegaticeps | reverse complement strand
GTACCCTGGGACACAACCTGTGCTAACAAAGTCATAATGAAAGATGTTGTCTCTGAACTGATCTAGCCCTTCACTCAAACACACCAGAGATACAGTTTTCTCACATTGCTCCTAGCAGCAATTGTGCCTTAGGAATGTCGGCAATGAGCACAGGCACAGTTTGACTTGGGGATGGCTGGGTCTGATTAAGTCTTAGATTGTTCATTGAACTGGACAGTTTGAGATAAAACCATGGTGATCCCATTTGTGTTTTCTAGGGAAAAGCCCACCAGCCCTCATCCAACAGGGCATGATGAGCACACAGTGACAGGTCTGGCAGACGCCACGCCAGGTGAAGGAGGAAGGGGTGTGTTGCTCTCCAGAACACAGGCATCACAGGTAGAGCAATCTCAAATGCCTGGGACAAAAAGAAAAGGAACTGACTGCAACTTCTCATATAATCTGGAGGTCTGCTGCTCCAGGCTGGGTAGCTGTGGGAGAGGGGTAACATCAGGCCTCTGTCTCTTTTGTTGAGGAGAGGAGAGCAGCTCTTCTTCCATTCCTTCCACCTGGCCTGTTTCTGCACCAGATAAAAATCACTCAGTTAATCACTCCTGTCCAAAGTGTTTCTCTGCCTCTTCCAAGCCAGTGCTGGGATCAGATGTCAGTTCCCATCCATGCAAACATAAGCAATATAATGCTCATGATTTAGGAGGTATTCACATTGTGCTTGCCTTGATGAGAACCTGGAATAATTCACTGAGTTGCCAGGAGACTGAGACTGGTTCCAAAATTACACCACTCCAGCCCTCTAACTTTGGGGCTGATGTCCTCTGTGTAGGCTTGAAGGTGGTTCTACTTTGGTTAAGTTAGAAAGCCCACCAATTTCTCACACCACCTTACGACAGTCAGTGCACTGAGGAGCCCACATCTTTCCCCTCTACCCAGACAGCCAACTATCCCAAGACTTCAGCAGTGAAAAGTGAGACTCACCCCACAAGATTGTGGGGATCCTCATACAACTCCTGCAGCACTCTGGGCTGTAGACGGGCTCAGCTACTTGCTACCCTTTTCAGGCCAGCCATTCTCTCTCTCTTTTTTAATAGAATTTTATCATATTCCCAGTTCACTCTCTGGCCTCAAAGCATTTGACTAATGCAAAGCTCAGGCACAATTTTCTAAGCCACTGACCTGGACCGAGCTCTCCCTAGCCCTTGGTCCTTACTAACTTTTCCAACAGGAGACTGTGGTGATTATTGCTATAGCAGCAAGTCCACTAGTGAAGTAGAAAATAAATAGACTTTATCAGGGCAGTAGATGATGGAGAAAACACCATTTCCTTGGATGGTGAGAGAAATAACATTAGCAACAGAAGGACCAGCATTGTATCAGAGCAGAGTGGAAGGGATGGCAGTTAGCTGCCATCTCTGACCTTAGTAGATCAGATGTTTTTAGCACTGGCTTCATTACCAGGAGTAAAGTTACTCTGAATATCACCGTTCTTCTGCCCAGCTTGATCCACTTCACAGCCTGCCTTGTGCTTACCTAAAAGTATCCTTAGGACATAAATTTTCACATGGATGTGGGAGCAGGCCAAACAGGAATTTATAAATATGTTAGCCACTGCAGGAGTATGTGCAAGAAGGATTTGAGGTCATGCTGCCATCCACTTCTATCTCAGACACTATTGTGATCTGGTGCCCTACGGACACCAGTTAGCAAACACAGCAGGACCAAGCTATTTCTCTTTCTTGTGCAGCCCAGGGACCACATGGCGGCTGAGCAGCCGGCACAGGGAAAGCTCACTTG
The DNA here is from genome assembly GCA_035583185.1 of Anabacerthia variegaticeps. Lineage (NCBI taxonomy): Eukaryota > Metazoa > Chordata > Aves > Passeriformes > Furnariidae > Anabacerthia > Anabacerthia variegaticeps. The sequence continues at coordinate 62,197,503 of JAWWEW010000041.1, read as the reverse complement.
CCACAGCAGCCAAGGAGAGGGCTGTGGTGAGCAGCGCCTGGATAGAGAGGGTATGAAAAGCTTCCAGTCCCAGCAGAACTACAGCGAGGGCAGCCCAAAAACCACTCATCAGTGACTTGTGAAAACAGAGTGGTTACAATTAGTTGTTTGGTACCTCAGAAGAGCAGATGATACCAGTGCTCGCTGCTGTAGCCCCCACCATGGGCACATCTCCCCACAGACCATGCACAGGAGTCACCACATAGAGCAATAAGGGACACCAGCAGCAAGAGGAGCCCTGCTCTCACCACAGCCCAGGAAAAATACTCAGTGCTGGAGCCCAGGCTTCGCTCTGCTTCACACAGGAGAAACAACTCAGGTCCCAGCTAAGCAACCCCTTTAGTAGATAAGAACTCAGTCAGTTTTAGCAGGTAAGGCTTCAGGACTCCAACACAGGTGGGTTTGGAGGCTCTCCAGCCATGTCTCACTGGGGGTTTCCAGCTCCCTGGGCTCTCCTGTTTGTATTTTGCTGCCTCCTTCCTTGGACAGCAGCAGGATCTAACATCCCCCTCACCATTGCCGCGAGACCTGAGCTGTCTCAGCCCTTGCAGAGGAGAATTAGCACAGGCAAGGTAGGTCCTGCCAAGTTCCGCACCCTGTGTTCTCTGTTTGCCCAGGCTGGCCAAGAGGAGCACATTTATAAGGCGTGGTGGTGTGTTTGCCTCTTCCTTCCCAGAGGACACCAAGAGAGCTGGATGTCTCCAGCAGCTTTTCATCTGTGAAGCAATACAGGGGGTTTACAGGGAGGCTCAAGTAGCTGCCATGAGGATGAAAGTTATTTGACCTTTTTTTTACAGGGAGAGGTGCTATCCACATGCTGCAAGAGCAACCAAAGCATGGAGCTGCCTTTCCTTTTTGGGCCAGGTGCACAAAGGGCCCTGGTGTCACCCACAGAAGAGGAGACATCCCCACCCCACCTCGGGAGCCACTGAGCAGCCTGGGGGCTGCACAAGCACTGCCCAGACTGTCCCCACTCACCACGCCACTGCCTATCCTTGTTCTACTGAAAGGGCAAGATCTGCACACCGATCCACAGGGCACAATCCAGGCTATGACCTGGATGTACATCTGATTTCTGTCAGTACAAACGAGGACCTGGGTAGGTGGGTGCTGGCTGGAAACTGTTAAGAAACCCTGCACTTTTGAGGTCAGGGAGAACTTCAGGGTGTACAGCCTGACTTCAGAGTGAGTGTGCAATGCCCCTTCATGCTACCTTTCATACACACCAGGATGGCAGGAAACACTATGGCATGTGTTCAGGGCTTTGGATGCTCTTTCAGGTCCATTTTCAAGAGGTGTTTATAACCAGCATGATTCCCTGAGTGAACTCAAACCCTAGAAACATGCAGGAGCATCTGGGAATGTCTGCCAGGAAGAAAGGATTTACAACAAAATTAGTTTCTTTTTGATTTCTATTTTTTTTCTCTTCACACTCTGTAGACTTATTTGACACATTCCTGACAGAGGCATAAAGCCTGACATGAAGAGCTTATGACAGTCTAAACATGGCCAATCATCAAGACCATGTAAGCAGCAGCCCACATCTTTTCTCAGGCTCAGGCTCCAAAAACTGCCAACTCCAATGTTTTTATATGCCCACACTCAAATACATGTGCTGCACAGTTGCTCCTCCGTGACCAATAACCAGGACTCCAAAGGCAGTAAAATGTAAGTCAAGTGGAGTAAGAAACTCTGGCCCTTCCAGCTCCAGAAGAACTTGTTCATGGTTGGTCCTAAATAAAGAGAACAAAACCAGGCACAGCACTTACTTTTCTTGCTTTTTATGTAAAATAGACATTTACATACATTTTCTTTCGCAAATACTTCGAACATAACTCCTTTATGTGAAATCTAGCCATAAATCCCACAGTGAAAAAAGCATAGACTTTGCAAATTCCTGTATCACTGACATACATCCAGCTTTTGCTAAGTGTGAATTTATTTTTAAAAGACTTCTATTCCATGGGCTGCTTTCTTATTTTTGTTTTTCTTTTTTTTTTAAAAAAAAACACATATGCACAACTAATTTAAAAAAAATAGATACAGAAATAAAAACCGTATGAACAACAGGCAATGCAAACAACTCCCGCATGAGAGAAACACACAGTGTGACATCTACTTCAGGCAGAGATTTCTACAGTAATACAGTTGTAGAAGCCATAACTTTTACAGAAGATACCACTGGGGGCATTTTCCAGAAGAAAAAATTTTAACAAGTCAGTACAAACATGGCAATGAACTTTTGCACGAAGTTATCAAGGTTACCTGAAGCAATTTTTCCACATTAAAACACTAGTGAATGCCCCGCGCTTTTTTTTTTCCTTTTTTTTTTTTTTTTTTCCTGGTGGGTTTAAATGCACATGAAAGGAAAATGGTGCATTTTGAAATTGCTGCAACAGACTGAAGGTTGGGGGAAAAAACCCTCTAAGGGCTATTTTTTTTCAAAGATTGTGCATAATTGCATATATGAAAGATAGAAACTGAGCATTTAGTCAACTTAATCACAAAAAGATTGAGGATATTTAAGCATACACCAACTTTTTCACTGAGTTGGAGGAGAAGTGGACCAAAAGACCATATAATCATACTGTGAATCACCTAATTATTAAATTAGAATGACAACTATCTTCTTTCACCAGATACTGTACACCATATCTGGCCTGGTTTCTATAACTGTTGAGAACCTTTCACAATTTTTAGATCTTTTTAAGGGCATCCAGCCTTCCCCACTTTTTATTTTGAATTTTTTGGGTTTTTTCACTTATACTTCTTTCCACCCACATGCATGCACAGCCCCCTGTCCTCATCAAGATCTCTGGAATGAAGGCCACTTGTATGGCTGCATTCACTTACTTTTTGGCCAAAATAAATTGCCTGCACATTTGTTGGAAAATCTAGCCCAAGGATTCTACGATAGAGAGAAAATACCCCCCACTGCATCATTTATCGTGGGGGACAGAAAAGGGATGGAAACAAAGAATGCTGGAATTTAAATGAGAAATAAAATAAAACAAAATCCATCAGCTGCAAATATTATTCATAGGGAATGGAAAAAGCAACACAAATGTTTCTCATTTAGGATTAAAATGCACAGTGAGTACATAAGAGTCCTGTCGAACCAGCTTTCCATTAATTCTCTGCTTTAATACTGGTGAGCACTGAGGTTTAGCCAATGCAACTTGCAGAGAGCATGAACTCTCCCCCACCAGGCAGCCATTTATTAATTTGCAATCTCTGCTAACCATGCTGAGCACTGGACTTGGCAGAAAACAATGTATTTATAACTCATTATTTTAGAAGCTGTGCAACGCTAGAGGAAGAGGACATTTCCTATGATTAATTAAGATAACATACAGTTTATCACAAGGTAAGTCACTCCATTTATCTTTCACAATAGCATTCCATTTTGGTGGAGGTAACCCATTTCATATCATACTCCATTCTTCTTCTTTGCCTGCAATAAACCTTTCACATGATTAATGCCCTGAACAAACACAGCATTTCAGCACAGGCACCAACAAAACAGGGAACCAGCTCAGAACTTCACAAGGATTTAACTGCTTTGGTAGCTCATGGACTGTGTCATTCTCCAAATATGCTGCCAGTTTCCAAACTGTCATCCTGCATAGATGGGGTATAAAGTGCTGGTTTAGGAAAGTGGGGTTCATTAGTGAGCCCTCCTCGCTCCATAACTACCACAAACCCAGCTCCAAAACATGGAGAGCTGCCCCTTTGGCATATAAACATAAACTGGTTCAACTGGAATTAAAGTCTGTGGATATGCTATCTGCCTAATTCAGGCAAGTGGATGAACACATGCCATGCTTTCCAACCAAACCACCTCCCTTACTGAGAGGATGCTCTCATTTTTTCCCATTATTCTGCAAGACCATGTTGCACAAATGGAAATCCTTCTCCAGGATATGCGAGGGTAGTACCCAAAGCTACTTCTACACACGCACCAGTTTTAAGAGGTCAAGATGGCTTTGATCAGGTTCTAGGACAAGAAAGAGACAATAATTTCTACCAGGTCTCTCAAGAAAGACAAATTAATATTTAAGCTGAAGTTTAAACCATAAAACTAAGTCTTCTCTCTCACAAACCATTGCTATAAAAAATACAACTTCTGTATTTGAAAAAATATGTTTCATTGGCCACAATTTAAAGCCACACGCTGAAGTGAGGCTTGTAGAATATATAGTATTTTTTTAATATATCTTTATGAGGCAAAGTTTATAGCTGATACACATTTTTAAAGGAGATGTATCTCCCCTTGCCCCCCCATTCTTTGGCTGGCTGCTGGAGCACTCTGCAGATGGCTCCTTCACGGAGGGCTTTGCACAGTACCGCTGTTGGGGGCTGCACTAAACACCACTCTGCCAGCCCCAAACTCAATGCCATGCAGTGGAACCACAGGCAGCTGGCCAGCCTGGGATCACAGGGCTTTGGGAAAGCTGAAAGCTCACCTCCGGAAGAGGCAGAGAGGCAGCTGCCCCTTTATGGGGCAGGTATGTCTGAATATCCCAGTAATGAGCTGACTACAACCTTGCAATGCATGAACCCATCTCCTCCTGGCCATCCTGGCAGCCCAGGGTTGTGCAAAGCTAACCTGTGCATGGCATCCAACAGAGCACGTGCACTGAGGACCTGCAGAAATGTCAGTTCAGCAAGTCCACAGCCACAAAAGTCATGTGAAAAGACAAAGGAAGTTTGCTGACCCAGCCCTGGGAGCTCAAACCTGCCCTTGGCCATGCAAAGCAAACTGGGCTGCTTGGGCTCGGGCAGAAGATAAAATTCACCAGCAAAAGACTTGCTTATTCTGGTTGCAGCTGATCCCCTGGGAAGCTGGTTTGGTGGGAGAGAGCACAGAAACACCTGTTATTGCCTCTTTCCCCCCAGTGGTCTCTCTCTCCCACCTCCTCCCAGCTGTAGGCACTGGCCGGTCTCCTTGGCTCTAGCAGGTCCACAAGCCCTGGCAAGGCAGACACCTGCACCAGTCCAGACTCCCTCTGAGCTCCAAACACACTTGGAGTCCCATCAACGATTTGTCAGTAATTTGACCACAAGGGTACCTGCCACACAGCCTTTTCCTGACAGGTGTGTTTTAAGGCATCGCATACCTAATCTGAACTGCCCTTTACTAATAATGCCAAACCCTGGACTGCTCTTCTGCAGGCACTGGCCACAGTTGAGCTTAAGTAAAATAACTTTTGTAGCAGTTTCCTGCTACAAGAGGAAGAAACTGATGAGCTACCCTGATGTCCAAACCCAAAGGCACCTAGCACGATCCCACTAACGCTCTCTGGGACTGGTACAAACCCTGGTGGAAGCAGCAGAAGTGCAGAGACAGTGTGGTCCAATGTGCTCTGCAGCCATTTACCTTAGAATTGCTACAGGAAATTATTCAAGCACACCTCGGTGGTGCTGCATTTTAATAACTTCAGACAATTAAAGTCACAATGCCCAACCATGTGGCCAGCGGTGAAGAATATTGCCCAATTCATATAAAACAGAGAAAATATATTAATTATTTGATTATTATAAGTTAAATAAATAAAGCTCAAAAATAAAAGCCCCGGTTCAGAAGAGAATTTGTTTTCCCACTTCAGTATTTAAAAATATAGATTTATGACTGATCAGCTATAGGTCATTTTCTATATCTCTTGGGGGAGAGGGTGAGAACACTTTGACAAAGTTTTATCGGGGCTATCACCATGATAAACAGGCTTTGCCCCTGCACAGCCATAGAAGAGCCTCCTTAGTACCTTGCCAGGCTAGGAAATCTTCCCTAATCTCTCTGTGGCTTTACTTTACCTCCTATATTGATCAGATAGTTTATATGTTTTTCACACTGGGGACTGAGCAGGAGGACAAGTAATCCTAGAGCTTCCCGTTGCTTTTGGATGCTTCAGTTTTTTTCAGAGTAATAACTATTTGGCCTGGAGGGAGAGGGCAAAGGATAAAGCCATATGATATTTGACAAAACTGACATCATGAACCTGAATTACTACAAAATTACTATCTAATGAGTAAAAGGTTCAGGTTAGATTTTCCCTCAAAGGATCATTTGTCCTACTTGTAGAATCATCCTTCCAGGGTGATATTTAGATAGTTTTCCCTTTCTTTAGAATATTTTTCAAGTCACATTTAGAGCTGTAAAAGTGCCCACAATTTTCTCAGCATTAACTCCTTGGAACCCTTTTATGTGGCCATTATGACCATCTTTCCTGTCTACAGCAGGATCTGGCAGCACTTGCAATGAAGCCCATCAGTGGTACCCTACATGGATGAGGTGAGCCTGTGTTGAGTAACAGGAGGTGCTACTTCACCCCTGCTGCAATGAATGAGAGCTTTGTCTCCATGGTTCCCCAGTGACAACCAAGATATTGAAGGTACATGTCCCACCCACACTCCTGGTGTGATTAAAATAGGTTCAGACTGAACATAAATCTTGATTAAAGGAAGGTTTTCACTAATTCTCCAGCATGTCCCACAGGAGTGGAATGTCTCCTGTGACTTTGGTGAAACATAAGCATGCACTCAAAATTTGCCTTCCTTAATTCTGGGTCCTATCAAAGTTCCTTCAGTATCACTTTGAGCAACAGGCTTCCACCATACTCTTCTCCAAGGGGCATGAGTGTCTTTCCACTGGTGATGGAATGCTATGTCTGGTCTTTCTCCTGGACTTCCTGAAACCGTTTCTCCAAGCGATCCAGTTTGGCCAGATTCTCCTTCAGCAACTTGCTGTTTGGAACCAGCTGTAAGGCTTTCTCGTAGTAGTCACGGGCAGTGCCGTAGCTCCCCTACAAAGGAAATGAGTGGCAGTTCTCATTCACATTCCCTGACATGGAAAGTTCATTTCCAGGGAAAGATGAAGACCATAATACAGGGGACACAGAGTTTATAAAACCTGACACTGTTAGGTTACAAGAATACTTATTCAATTAGGAAATATATCACCAAGTGCTGTTAGCTTAAATTTGATGAAACACATGCACCAAGAAGGACATTTACATTTTCCTGTTTTGTTGTACCAGAAGAGTTAATTTTACCCAGCAATAGGATAGCTTAAGGACATCACACAATGTGACTCCTGAAGACCCAAATTATAACGATATGCTAAAGTATTCAAAAAAATAAGCAACCACAGGGCAGGCTGTCTATTTCCATAATTTCATGCCAGTACTCTGCATTAGACATCTTTATTAAATTAATTAGAGAGAGAGAAACCTTAAAAGTCGACTCACGGTGACATTTTTCTAAGATAAGTCAACAACTGAAGCAGGAAAGCTTTAGAGACAGGCAGCCTGCCCTTCTAAAATGTGAGATTTACATTTTACAGGACAAATATTACAAAGCAACCTGGTTGGGAAATCCTATCTGGGGTGGAGAGACTTTCCTCCTTTTAGGATAAAATAAGTCAGGAACACTTGCTATTCACAAACATGCAACTCTTGGCAGTCTGAAACCAATTTAGCTTTCTGTCCTGAATAGTAGTCTCTGCACTTGACAGCTCGAGGAAAAGCAAAACTGTCATACCTTGATGTGCTCGATGCCTCCCATATTCATCCAGGCTTGCGCTTGGTCTGGGTTGAGCTCCACAGCCCGTTTATAGCTCTATATAAACATGAAACATTTTTAGGTTAAGAGGCTGACTCTTCAAACAAAACCAGTGCTGGAGGGGAAAAAGAAACAAAGTTTCCTCTTCTGAAGCCATTTAAAATATAATTTCAAATTCTTCTCATATCCAATGCATAAAGTGAATTTCAGTTTCTTTACAGCAGAGGCAATATAATTTACTGCTTCACGGCTGAGTTCATCTCACAGTTTTCCTGCCAACAGCACCGTGAAGGAGCTGCACTTATGACCATCTCCTTGCCCCCTGCACCACTGGGGTCTCCTGCACATCAGGGTCACTTCCTTGGGTCATAATGCCAACCACAATGCCTGCCAACCACAAGCCATGTGGCTGCTCTTTATCTGCAAGGCTTTAATTCAGAGCTGCCAGCAGACTACAGTGCGACCACTTGCGTGGAGGTTTTCCAAGGACCTGAGGGCAGTGCTGTCCCTCCCTACTGCTTCTGCCACTGTGGGAGAAGCAATAAGGACCTTCTGGACTCTGTTTTTACAGAGTCACAACAGGAAAGGTTCCAAATCATGATTAAACATCTCTAGCAATACTGATAATATTCAGAACTGTCCCAGTAATGTTATCTGAATCAGAGAATAATAGAATGGTTTGGGTTGGAAGGGACCTTAAAGATCATCTAGCTCCAGCTCCCCTGCCATGGGCAGGGACACCTTCCACTAGACCAGGTTGCTTCTGTACTGTTATTTAATGCTAACATACTTTCTGAGCTATCAAGCCTCCTACTCTACAGGATAAGCCAATCTCTCAGGTATTGGTTACTGAGGTGAGATACAACATAGTGAGCTCCCACAGGTCCCCAGGCTTCCAGCTGAGCCACCTGGAGTTGGCTATAGACAGCAAGAGGCAATGGGGCTGGATGACACAAGGGTCTGGTCAATAAGAAAAGGCCTGGGGCCCTCCATATTCCCATCACAATCTGTACTTAACCACCTAGAGCAGGGAGTTGTATTTCCATACAGGAATGAGGAAAACAGTTGCAACTGAAGCCTGTAGAGTCAGCTGCCCCATAGCTTTCCCTGTACCATTGATGAACTCTGAGCTCCTAGAGCAAACAGCCAGGGTGTATGCACAAGTGAGTACTCAATGCAATGAGCTAACTCTATTTTTTGAAAAACTACCCATAGGTCTTAGAGCAGTCATACCTCGAAAGCCTTGTCAAGCAGATTCTGTTCTCTTAGTTGGTTTCCTTTCGTGAAAAAGAGCTCTGATATGACTTTTGGATCCTTTGGTTTTAGCTGAAGTGCTTTTTCTATAGCTTCAAGTGCCTGTGAAAAAGCAAGAGGACATTTTGTTACCACATCTGGTGCCTTTCCACTTCTCGTTCTCTTCTCACCACTAAGGACTCACAACATAAGTTTTCTTCCTCCTTCCCTTGTTTTCCCCACATAGATAACACATGAGGAAATGAGTTTTTTATATGCCTGGAGTCAACAGGCACTGGAGCTGACAGCAGCAGGAGCTGTAAGTGACAAGGAAACTACCCTGCTTAGCCTCAGTGCCAGTACATAGATATACAGGAGGTTTTAGTGAAAAAACAATCAACTGGATGTGCACTAAGACATGTGACATGTCTCTGGAGAGATGGAGTGTAAAACTCAACCTGAGCTCTGTATGCAAGCCCTTGGGAGGAGGGTGCCCCATGGCCACGGTACCTTGGCATAGTGCTCCTGCTTGCTGTAGATGGCAGACAGAAGGCGGTAGCACTCCAGACACTCCACGTCCTCACTGAGTATATGGTTTGTCATCTTCTCGGCTTCCTTTGTCCGCCCCATCATTGCTAAAACCTGAGCCTGTAATGGAGCCATGTTATCGAAGGTTATGATCTCAAAAAGCTCAGCCCTCATGCCACTGCACCCAGTGGCTGGTGCTCCACTTCCGTGGCCCTGCCCTGGCCCCACACTCACCAGCGCCAGTCGGATCTCTTTGTTCGAAGGCTGCAGCGATGCTGCCTCCCTGTAAACCTGCCACGCTTCCTCATACCGCCCCGTGTTGTAATACAGAGCCCCCAGGGGGGACAGGATTTCAGCCTTTCGGGATACCTTCAGCGCCCTGGAATTTGGGAAGAAGAAATGCTTCCAGGTGATGTGGGGATCAAAGCGGAAGAGTGAGGTGTGGCTTGTGCTGGGATGGAGCAGCACAGCTCTGCACCCTGCTCATCCCAACCAGCGAAGAACAAATCCAAGGTCCCAGGAAGGGATGAGTGTGCTCCCACAGCAGCAATGCCTCTAGCCACTTGAGAAGGGGAAGGGCCACCTTCAAAGCACACACAAGCATGTAGCTGGGGTGGGGATGGCCGATGGGGATGGAATGTGGGAAGTGTGAGCAGAAACCTGTATGACAAAAAGGAGGCAAAAACCCCCACCCAGTCCACCCTGCTGCATACTGGGAGTCAAGAGCCTGCTGGCTGGCACATTGCTCAGAAGGGCCAGAGCTCCTGATGGTGCCAAGGGTTTGGTGCTGGGCTGAGCAGCAGTTTTGGCTGTTACACCCATAGACTAGCTTCCAGTGCAGGAGAGGAGTTCTGCTAGCAACCCGCTCACACAACTGAAAAAATTCCAACTTTATCATTAGAGCATCCCCCAGCCAAAAGCAGCAGTGTCCATCCTGGGAGCTTGGGAATGGTCCAGGAAAGTCAACACTGCCTGAGCCCATGTTGTCACTCCAAGCACTCCCTAAAAATAGCCAAATCTAGTTTCAAGCAGACAGAGAATGAAGGCAGGAAACCCCAAACATGCACTGACAGATTCACGTATCAGAAACTCTTTAGAAGAGGCAGCCCCAGGAGGAGGAGGAAAACCTCTTGTCTCCTGTCCCAAATCCTTACCGCTTGTACCACACTTCAGCCTCTTTGTTCTGCCCCAGGGAGCGGTGGAGCCTGCCCAGGTTCACCATTGCCACATGGTGAGCAGAGCTCAGGCGGATGGCCTGCCTGTAATGGGACATGGCTCGCTCAGGAGACCCTGGGAAGGAAAACAATTAAACTGGTGCATCAAAAAAATCCTGTCACTAATGCAGCATGCAGTAATGCTCTACGTTTTCTTTCACCTATTGCTCTATGCATGGGAAACATTTTGAGAAAGAAATCCTGTCTCAGCCTTTTGAAACTCAGTGTAAGAAAAACTGCTGTCCAAACTAAGATTTGGACTCCAATATTCAGAGATGATCCTGAGAAATAGATTTTCTAGGGAGGAGTTTTTGGAAATCCAGGGTACAGTCACCGGAAGACAACTGCTGATTGAAAGCACCCTCTAACCACATTGCAGAGGAGATGCACCCACTGTGCTAAGTTCGCTCCAGAGAAGGGGCTGGAACACGTGTCCTATCTCCTGGAAGAGCGTTCTTCCACCCTGGCCCACTGGAGAGACAAGCAAAGGAGAATAAGCTACCCAGTATTTCCCGCACCACCACCAGAGCTGCAAATGGTTTAAGCTCTTTCCAAACAGACTATTCCTTCCACCTCTGCTGTGTTGCTCTGAGCTCCAGCTCAGTCTCTGCACTGCTCAACAGGACTGGGATTAGCTGCCAGTGACCAGCTAATTCCAACCTCGGGGCAATAAATCCCAGATCAGAGGTGTCCAGGTGATTATTTTGGAGCATGTAGGTACCACCTCTGTGCTGCAGAGAAGCCACTGGGTGGCACTGCTTCGCTGTGCAAGAACGTCTACCGGTGCAAGGTCCTGCAGCCCATGACGTCACCAAGCACCACAACAAAATAAAATGCAAAAAGAAAGGTGAGAGACCAGTACCCCAAAGCCCAAGGTTCTGGTTTTAATATCATACCTGAATTTAGCTAAATAATAGTAAACGTATGAAGCTCCAGCATTTCAGCAATGCATTTAACCCTGCAGCTCATTTGGTTTGCAAACTCCAGATCAGATAATCTCCTGATGGAAACCAATACTCATGGAGATTTGTCCACAAACAGAGCTTTTGAGTGTTGGCATTTTTTAAACCAAATCACTTCACAATGTATTTAATTCCATTCCATTTCTATCTGGAAAGCCTGTACATGTTGGGGCACTGAACATATGCTGCTGTGGGGATTTTATTTTCATAGCTTTTCAGATCTAGTTTGTTTTTTCTGAGACCATCTAATGCAGCTTTAAAGTCATATGGATACTTCTCAGCTTCTTCTTTACAGGAGAGAGGAGGAACATCTGTGGGGAGATTTAGAATTGCTTAAGATTCACCCAAGGCTGATGATGTATCATTTAAGGTATGACTTTTTCAAAACAACCAGCAGCAGCCTCAATCTTTCCCCACCACTGAGCAGGCAGATGTTTCTGAAAATTATATCTACAAAATATCCTGGGAAGCAGCTGGGCACACACCTCGGTCTGCTCAACACACAGGGGTAATGTGCATCACTAAGGGAGACACACTGAGTGTCTATATGGCCACTGCAGAGCTGTCTGGAGCTGTGGCTCTCCAGAGCTGACACTTGCTGGAGGCTTGTTGCACAAAATCCTGCGAGTTAATTGGTGTGGTGCTTCACAGCATCTCCCTGTGCCTCCAGGGAAGAGCACAGCCTGTGACAGGCTCACTACCAGCCACTTCCTTCACGCCTTGTCATGTCTCTAGGAAGGTTATTGACACATCATGCCTGAAGTAGCAAAAGTCAATGGGATTTTCTTCCTGTTGTTTGTGTGTAGGGAAGTATAGGAATAATCCAGCAAATCTTAGTTTTGACTTTGGTAGAGTATACAAGTGCAAAAAACAGAAAGGGCTCTGCACTACATTTGAACCACAATTTTTGGCAGGAATAGGACAGTTTATCGGGGTTGGCAAGTAAAGATGAGTACAATGTCAGAGTGAAATTACTCAGGAATTATTACTTGCAAGGTTGAATTTGCCAGGGCACAGATTCAGAACCTCAACCTCTGTCACTAATGCCATGATGCCTCTTTTGATTATGAATGCTCATTTTGGGTTTGTATTTGTTTCACACTGGTACTACAGAAGAGCATGAGGCTAAGCATCAGCTCAGAGGTAGAACTGCCAGCTGCAGACCAAAAGACACCATCATCCTTCCTTCCCAATCACAACTGGAGCTGGACACAGCATGAAACTGGCAGAATAGGTAGCAACTTCACGCTTAAAGTCTACACTATTTCTTCACTGAGTCTTGGCTCTGTTCTGGAGGGACCAGAGCGAGATAGTAGTCTGTTTCTACTAGTCATTTATCAAACTTGCTCTTGCTTATAAAGCTGTCAATAAAAGGTGGCAATTACAGTGACATTTTTGTTGTTGTTACACAAATGCCATAAAGTGCCAAGGAATTTGGATGGGAACCAGGAGCCCAAAAAATAAAGGATGCCGTTACACAGCTCCTGAAAAATCAATTCACCCCACAGTATATAAGGTTTTGTTTTCACAGATGATCATGGTTTAAAAGTCATGTTAGTTTTTATAGTTGTGGCACTCAACCCTTACAGTCAAAGAGCTGCTTTGTCACCAATTAGGGCTGCACGTGCTGCGAAGACTGTAATGATCCATTTGTGTGCCTGTGATGTGGTTTGATGTGGCCATGCCTTCCTGGAGAAATGGCAGTACTGTCAGGGTGCTGCCCAGCTCTCACTGAAGAGGACAAGTGCCTGTGCAAGGATGGAGAGAAACACTGAAGGAAATAGCTGGGCTGGATGCCACTGCCACGCAGTGCCTGCTCTGATTAAGAATTTCATTACACTGTGCCATTTCAGCAGCACCAGGATATTTATTTCCAAGCTACCGTGGAGGCACATCTATTGCTTTGGAAGCTTTTGACACCCTTTTATATGCATACTCCTGAATAAAATAAATCAAAGCAAAGAAGGCAGAGAGGGAAAAAAACCCTTGCTCCTTCTCACTTACCAGTATCAACCAAGAAAACACCGTAGTTGTTATGCAGATCAGAGCTTTCTGGGCAATTCTCTATGCCAGCCTTATAGACCTCCTCTGCTTCCTTAAGCCGTTCCTTAAAAGAGAAGGAGATTTCTTAGCCACGGCAGAAAGGCTGTCAGCACCATTTGTGTATACCTGCATTCTGTGGCAACTCTCTGACTGCACAGGGAGCTTGGAGAACCAGCCCAGCTCAGCCCAGCCTTCCTTTTAGGAGGCCAAAATTTTACCCCATGGCATGGATACAGTATAGCTGCTGTTTGGTACCCCAGAGCAATGCAGATCCCTTTTCCCCCTACCTGTGAAACACTGGAAAAAGGTGGCTCCTGTGCAATGTCAGTGAGCCCCCAGCTGGGCACACGTCCAGACAGGAAAAACACAGCAACCGGGAATGTGTTGGTTTTGTTGAGGAATATGTGTCATCTAGGAGCTGATATATTTTGGTTTATTTGTTTAATGAGCATCTCGCTGGCTGACTTCTCCCCTCTGGAAACTTCCCCATTCCCTAAGCAATGGGGAAGATACAAGGAATGAAAGCTTGGGGTGTGTGCGTGTGATGACTGGAGGACAGGGAGCAAGTTCAGGGGGATAAAGAAGCTGGAGAAGGTTGGAGGGCAATGAAGGAGTGGGGAAAATCTGACTGATTCAGATTAAAATGAAGGTTTGCCAATGTGTGATATGTAGCTCATGGGGATTGATGGGCCATGCCACTGTGCTGACTCCCAGATGACTGAGCCCTTACATTGTGCCTAGATTTCAAGGTTTGTTGGTGCTGAGCATTTCTAGAAAATACAGATCTTTTCTTTGGGAACACTCCATCTACAGGAAGTAACTCACTGGCTGGGGTCTGTTTAGCCTGAGCTATGGGCAGCCCAGTCCCGAAACAACAATAAGGTGTCTTGTTTGGATCAAATAGCAACTTAATAAGGTTTCTGCTTCCCTCCAGTCAGACAGTGTGTGCCCACCATCTCCATGCTCTCCAAAACAGGTTATCGCAGTCTTCCTTCTCCCCTACCCTCAGAGCCTTGCTGTTGGGTGTATTTATGGAAGGAGGCTGTGAACAGCAGAGACAAGCACAGTGCAGAGGGGTGCCAGGGAAGCCTCCAGCACCAAAGATGCTTTTTTCAATTCTTCTCCTTCCATGGAGCACACAGCCCTACAGCAACAAACTCCACAGCCTCCTGATGACGCTCCCAAGAAAAAACAGCCAACTGGATCTCTGCTGAGAAGGGCCTGGAGCCTCCAGTGCAGAATTCCTGCTCAGGAGCTGAATCCACACTGAAATATGCAGTTGGTCTATTCCCAGCTATAGACTCTCCTCAAGTCCTGCAAATAGCGGAACCTCCTGGGCTTTCTCTGGATTTAAAGGTTGTACCTGACAGGAACCTTTCTGCTTAATGTGAGGACTCTTTTCTCACCTTCGATTTCAGAACTAGAGAGCTGGAATTAATTGCATTGGAAAAGTATGACTTGATCACAGGATCACAGTTTGTCACAGTTAAGTCCTTTCACATTTACATGATAAAGGTCAGCCAGCAAAAAAGATAGTGTGCAATAAAACAGAATAATGTTTTTAAAAAGTGCTTAAGTTTGGACATTTTGGATATACTGAAATGACTTTGACAACATTGTCCTGTGGAGTCAGGAAAAGTGTAATGAACATCAGAACTGACTAAAACGAAGAGCAATTTTTTCAGTATATTTTCCAAGATATATGTATTAGTTTCTTTTCCTCTAATTTTAATTTTCAGCCAAGGAATGTGGCCTTGTGTGCACATATGTCACTTTGCTAATTTTATTTACTGATCATAAACCCACAAGGAAGGGCTGTGTTGAAATAGATAGCAGTGTTCCATGTCAAAACATTCACATTCACTAATATTGAGCACTTTTAGCACTTTTAGCACAGCCACATTGCTTTTTTTGGCACCTACCATCCTGACCCTGCATGCCTCAGGCTCAGTACCCAGTCTGGGATGATTTGTCTCACAAAGGGTTTGCATTAAGAACAGTCAGAAAGTGGGAAGGGTGGAAGCAGCTTCTTGTGCCAGAGCTTTCCCGCATCACAACCTCTCCTCTTAGAAGAAATGCTCTAAGTTCATCAAGGCTTGATTCTCATTAACACTTAATAATGCCACTCCCAGACCTTCATGAAACATTCATCAACCTCATGAAACTCGGAAGACTGGCTTAAAAAATGTATGAGATTTTTATGATATTAAAAAAATTATGCATATGACAATCTTTCAGTTGAACTCCAGGGTTTTAAGTCACGTTTTCATACAGCTCAGTTTCTCAGTCTGGTTATGCCTGAATAGGCTCTCCTCTGGGTTAAAAAGTTTCTTTTTCTCAGAAACACAAAAATCAGTTGAAACTCTGAAAAGAACCACCAAGTAGAACAAAATGGTGGATGAAACTGCAAGAGCTGGGACCAAGGTTCAAGTGCATCAGAGTAAATCCCAGAGAAACAGCATTACAGGAGTGTTGTGAAAACAATCAGCAAAAATATTTGATTTCTGTTATCAGCACCACTGCAGTGATCATGGGAAACAAGGAAAATCACAACATGTTGCAACTGAGTTACGATTCCCAGCAGAAAGAGAAGTCAGAAGGGCAAGTATTTATAAAAGGGACAAACAAGCCAAACTGTTTTAAGCAACGTGGTGGTGGTTTTTTTCACGTCAGCTCTGCCTTCAGAATCAGCTACCAAAGAGAGAAGAGGGCAATTACATCAAGTTACAGGTTAATTCTCTGGCACACAAGACATTCCTGTTGCGCAGCATTTTTTTACAAGTGTAGAAGGAAACAAACCATAAAGCCCTATTTCAGATTAATCTCCTTTAAGATGGGTGAACGTGGTGTGTGGGACTGATCATGACAATCCCGGCACTATTTCACCAAGCTGAGCTGTGCCCACATTTCCCTTCTTAGCCTCAGCGCCAAGTTGGAGGAGCAGCTGTTTGCCATGGGCACTGTCACCTCCTGCAAGTTGTTCTTATTTGGCACTTCAGCCCCTTTCTATCATGTCCCAGTGAGAGGGACCCCAGTTGGTGTTCCCTTCCCCAAAGCACCACAGTGATGCCATCCATGCAGTAAACTGCACACTGCCTGGCATCACAGATACTCCCACAGCTATGGGACAGTCTCTGGGCCACAAGTAGACAAAAAGACAAAAAAACCCAAAAAACAACAACAAAAAAGCCCCTTTCAGCCATTTGAGCAAAGAGGAAAACCCAAATATGAAAAATGGGCTCCTGTCAACATCCTTTGGGCTGGAAATGCTAAAACTTCTGCCTGTGCCCTTGAAGGGTGTGATTCTGCAGCTCACAGCTATGAGCAACAGCATGTATTTGCAGGGCAGAACCTACTGGGGTCATTAGGATGGGCGTGTGAGGCAGGAGGTGAACAATCAGGTGTGGCTGAACATAAGAAGGTGTTAAAAGTCTGCAGAAAATTGCTGTCTTTTGAGGAAATGGTACTAACTATCTTTTTTCCCCACCACTTACTCAAGTCACAAGAGGATGAACAATCTATATGTAATAGATGAATTATTGCTGGACTTACTAATGGCATTTGCTTTGGGCAGAAGGTCTCAGGACTCAATAATGGTTTTATTGCTCTGCTGACCTTACAATTGATGGTTCTAATTAATAATTCCAATTAATATTAAAACAAGGTATTACTGCAGAGGATTCATTTCCTATACTTGCAGTAGACTTTTCATTGGTGGGCTTATTCAAAACACAGTTCCCATTCAATGAGGCTCATCTTTCAATTCGTAGACTATATTTCTAGATCCATGCAGATAATACTGATATTTGGAATTCACTTAAAATGGAAAATAAAACAGAATATCTTTCAGTAATCTGAATATATCATAGGTGAGTTTTGCAGACAGCCTATATCATTAAAGAAGACTAAACCAGAACAAAATCTCTGCTGAAATTTATCCCCTTGCCTTACAGAGAGAAGATTTCACTAACCACATTAATGGAAAACAGCCAAAGATGATACTGTTTTGCTTTGTCTGTATTTACATTTGGCAACCTTTTAAGAAAGCTTTAGCACCCCATGCTATGGAACAGTTAGATCTGAAAACTGAACAAGAAAAAAAATCAGTTTCCAGAAGGTTTGCAGAGGTGTGCTGGAGCTGTGCAGTCATGGGGACCTTGTCATTCACCTTCGTAGCCCCAGACTGGGACCACTGGTTGTGACGACAGTCCATGGGAGCAACACCTGAAGCACCGCATCCCTCATCTGCTGCCCCAGGTGTGGAGAAAAACAGGGCTTTGGCAGTCTCAAGGTGGGCACCCATGCTTCGTGGCTTCTTCTGAACTCAAGGATTTTGTGCCTCAACTTCTCTTTTCCTCTGCAAGGACAGCATTTTACCTCACAAGGATGCTGTAGAAATAAATTAACTAACTACAGAGAGTAGGGAGAGCACAAGTAATGAGTGTGGGGAACAAGCCTGAGAGGAAATGAGTAATCCTGCCTCCAGAGAACAGCCTGGGCCATGCACAGTAAATAAGGCCTGGAAGCACATGAACAATGAGGTTAAACAAAATATTGAACAGTCACTTATTAAGAGCAACATAAAGCCAGCGAGCCTTCCCACTCCCTACACATAATCATCTCCCATGGTAATTAAGGGCTGTATTCTGGTGGGGGCACGCAAGGGGCAGAATTCGGGCTGCAGAGGCCACCTGGTTTGTGACATTCCCTAGCTTTCCAGTGATTTATTATGCAATCTCCAGGTTATCTATGTAGGTGTGTGTGTCTGAGGCGGAAGCACTCGCTTATCCCACTGCCACAACATTCAAGGTGCAATGGATTAAGAGTTTTCCCATAGATGCAGGGAGCTGGAGAGAGGGGATTTACTCACAACTTCAGCAGTGATTTAATTCAGAGCCACACCGTGTGGATGTAATTACTCACTGTGGATGAGTTGCCTCCCATCCTGAAAAAGCCATCTGTAAAGCAGCCCAAGAGCTCTCTGCAGACAGCCATGGACCCATGACTGCCACCACAAGTGTGCAAGGCAAGGGTGCTCCCCTGGGATGCGCAGGATGTCAGTGCATACACATGCACAGAAGGCACCAGAGCTTGAGTGATGCCCATTACCTGTTCAGCTAGCAGTGAGGCCAAGCTAGAGTAAGCATCTGCAAACTCTGGGCCGTACTTAATGGAGTCCCGCAACAAGATTACAGCTTCCTCCTTCTTCCCTTGGGATCTGCAGGACAGAGAAGGAGGAAAAAACCAGAAAGGAATATTCCCGTAAGCACATGTTTACATTATCCCACTGATTAACTACTTTAAAGAGATGTGGGAAGTCCCCAGCTTGACCTTTTCAACAAAGACTAAATGATTCAATCATGCCTCCTCTCCTCAGTGTGCATACCCAGCATCTCCTCAGCCCTCTGCTGTTTCCATATGTTATTCTCAGGAGCTGCGAGGATATAGGCTTTAATGAATCAATTTATATAAGTATCTGAAGGGAGGATGCCAAGAGGATGGGGGTACTATGACCTGTAAACAGGACATTCTCCTCAACAACTCTGCTCTCACATCAGTAGGCTGGAGACACCCTACCACTTCATTTCCTCAAGAAAACCCTGCAGAGTCTCTGCATGTTCCTAGAGGACAAGTACTGCTATAGATCAATTTGTGACTTCATTAAATTAAAACTTTGAAATTAAAATATCTCTAAGTTAAATCTGCCCGGGATGTCTAAATAATTCCTTAGCAAGTCGATCATTAGGCTGGAGGAGTCTGCTCTTCAGATCCTAAGGACTATGAACAGAGATAGTTGAGAGACACTGATGAGTTAGTTTTTTTCCCCAGCATTGCTCTGCATTTATTGCCATGGAAAATGGAAACGGCTTCCATAACAAAAATCTTGGGATATCTATTTATTTGAGCTACAATTTCACTCTGTATTTCTCTCCTTTGAAAAATGAGAAGGTTTCCTGAACAAATATCTAAGGATGTTTAGCTGGACTGAAACAACATTTTCCTTGTGCTGGGTGTACAAAGAATATGAATAGCAGGGCTTACAAAAAGAAACAAAGGACTCTGGGGAAACAGAAAATACGTGAACACCTTGCCACTTTGGCCTTAGATTTCATCTAAGTGACATGGTCAAGTAACCAGATCTTGTTTAAAAGGTGCAAATTTCAGCTGATAACATATGTGGCTTTGCAGATTTTTTCTCTTTCTACTTGTGTAACTGGAAGAATATTTTGCTTGCGCATTAAGCTAAGTAAAACCAGTTGTGCTGGTCTTTTTCTTCTTCCAGCGGTGTTCTATATAAATTACACAAATGAACCAAAAACAAATAAAGAACCACTTTTCTCCTACACTAATTAAAGACTAGCTAGCTTGTCAATTTATAAAACTTTTGGATCCCTTGGCTGGAGTCTCATGACACATTTTTATAAATCAGAAACAGATGACTGCTTTATGAAGGTATTGATGTTTGACAAAAAAAAGGTAGGAAATGCCAGCTATAGAAATAAAAGGATTAAGTGATCCACTCAGCAGCAGTAGAAGTTCCCATTAACCACAAGCATGCACTCTGAACACGGGGTAGCCCTCTTAATTACTCTTTTTGTTCCAAATGGCCTCTTTTTTTTCTCCATTTGATCCAAGAACAATGTTTGTCTCCTGAAAGTGGGGGTAAAGAGGGAAAGATTATGGCATCTTTTTATCTGACAGACTGAATTACATTAAAAAAAGCAGATCCAGTAGTTTCTCAGATGGTTTAGGCATGCAAAATACCAAGTGCTCTCTGGCAAAGCACTTAATCGTGTACTTAACTTTTATGTATGCAAGTTGAAAATTAATTACTAGTTGAAGTGCTTTCCTGGATCAAAGCCAACACTTTACAGGATCAAGGCCATCGCTTATATAAATCTCCTGCAATTCGGGGGAGCACAAAGCATTGGAATAACAGTCCAATACACTAATTTACCATAAACTGGGGATCTGTAGCAGGAATACCTAGGTAATGTATACCTTCACTATGACAGAGAGAGGAAAACATTCAATTGACATGAAGAGTCTGTGATCACTTAATCCAATTTTTATCCAAATTACCTTGCTTTATAATGCCCTCTCTGGACTCCCTCTTCTACTCAAGCTCTCAGTCTCCCCTCTACAATGAGCACGATCAAGCTGAGAGCAAGCTCTGCCCACCAGGACCATCCCTCCCATATTTTTGCAAGTGTCCCACGGTTGGGGAAGGTTGAACCACCCTGCCAAAGTCTGGTGATGCACAGGGCTGTTAGCACTGGAGCAAATTTCATTTGCAACAGAGAACAACAGGAGTTAGTTGCACTAGAGGACTTTGTAATTTTAAAAATTTGGTTTATTTTGTGCAGTTAGTAAGACTATTAAAGCCAGAAACAGAGTGCTCACCAACGGCTCCACAGCTGTTCTTAACAAATTTTTACAAGGGCACGTAGTGATGCAACACAGGGAATGGCCTTAAACTGAAAGTAGGTTTAGATTGGATATTAGAAAGAAATTCCTTACTGTAAGAGTGGTGATGCACTAGATCAGGTTTCCCAGAGAAGCTGAGGATGCCCCATCCCTGGAAATGTTCAAGGCCATGTTGGATGGGGCCCTGAGCAATCTGGTCTAGTGGAAGGTGAACCTGCCCATGCGGTCCTGGTAGAAAAGAAGTTGACTGTGGGCCAGCAACATACGCTATACAGCAAAGGCAGCCAACAGTGGGTCCAGGAAAGTTACCCTTCCACTTTATACAATACTTGTGGGACCATATCTGAAGCAATGTCTGTCCAGAGTTGGGCTACCCAGTGCAAGACAGGCATGGAGTTACTGGAGGAAGCCTGTCAGAGGGCCACTAAAGAAGGTCAGAGCTAGAGCACCCATTGCACTGAGGAGGGACTGAGCAAGCCACATATGTGCAGTCCAGAGAAGGCTCAGAGGTGACTTCAGTGCTGCCAGCAATTCCCTGGTGGAGAGGATACAGAGAAGCCAGAGCCAAACTCTTCTCAGAGGCACACAGTGACAGAAAAAGAGGCAAAAGATGTGAGTAGGAACATAGAATATTCGGATTAAATAGACAAAGAAGTATTTTTCACCCCAAGAATGGCCAAACACAGGTTGTACAGAGGGATTGTGGCATTTCTGTCCTTGGAGGTGTTCAAGATTCAGCTGGACACAGCCCTGAGCAACCTGATCCAATTAGACTTGCTCTGAGCAGCCAGCTTCATCTCCAAAGAGCTGTTCCAATCTAAGTTAATTTTTTGAATCTACTGTAAATTTGACCGCGAGAGTTTGGGTTTTTGTTTGTTTGTTTGGTTTTGCTTTTTTAACAACAACCTATAATGTGTATGTGATACTGATGGAAAACTATAGCACTTCATGCAACACAGACTATCCCAACCAGTGACCATCCAGAAAGCCAGATTCAATATAACTCAACATTATCACTCAGTTTGCTTCTCTGAGTGAAAGGAAGGAACATTTCACTAGCTAAAATATCTTAAATCTCAATACATGTAATATCTATCTGATGCTTTTCAGCTTCATCAGACAGTTACACAGGTCTATGTCAGCACATTCACATACATCCAGAAGACTGTATCAGAGAGGGCAGCCATTCCTTCCTCTGAATAGATGGGTTTGCTAAATTGGACTGAATCACAACAACACTCAGGACAAGTTGTGTGTTACTCTACATTCAGAAGAGAACCGGTCCTTTGAGGAAACTCAAGATTCAGTGGAGATTGTTTCTAGGCATTTCACTTTCTCCTTGAAAATGAAGGCACAACACTCTCAAAGCACCTAAGAGTTCTGAGGCTTTTCTTCCTAAGAAGCAGTGTACTGAATATTGCAGTGCTTAAGGTATGGATTAATACAGTACCACAAATAATTTCCTGTCCATTCTTCCTGCAACATAAAGCTGAGATAAATATTTACTTCAGATGTTCATAATATTTTATTTCTTGTCTCTTTACAGAATAACCTGCAGGCTATAAATTTGTGAGGTATTTTGAATGATATTTATCTGTATCCCAATAAAACTGAATTTATATAAAGGAGTCAAATCTTCAAAACACAAAGCAGCATCAGACTGCTCTGTGTCACTGATCACAGACCATGAAAGCAAAGAGACTTCTCACTTTTAGCAGGCCATGTTTTGGGTCTATTTTAAGTAAGAAATCTGTTGGCATTGTTTAATTATCTACTCTCTAATATTTACATTAGGCAAGAAAATGATGACATACAACTTTATTTTAGGATATGTAAACAAAACCAGAGGCTTATTCAGCCATTACCCTGCAATGCTTCCTGAGAACATTCATCTTCTGGCACATAGCTGTCTTCATTATGTGCACACAGAAAATGGAAACAACCTTTTTCATCTAGGACTTCCGCAGAAAAGAACTTAAAAATTCCACCCTCTTGTTGCCAAAACAGGTTTTTCTTTAAATCACAAGCAATGGATACTTAAACAGATTATTTACATGCAATAACAAGGCAGATTCCCACATGGGAATAACATACCCATCCTTCCAAAACCCTAAGTTCCCCTTTCTCAGTATGCTAGACGAGATCAAATCTAATATTTGCCATCAGATTTCCACAGCATGAACAGGGCTGGGTAAAAGGAACTCAGCAGAATTCAAGTGGGAATTCCCCATGCCAAAAGTTTCATTACATGTCCCAGCACAAGCAGTGCTGTTCCTGGACATGTCTTAAGTGTTGCAGATCTGGCTCTTCCTGATCTCTACCACAGACTGAAGCCTCTCCAAAGAGGGCAGAAAATTATTTTATGGCTTGACCATTTATCTTCTCTCTGGCATATGTTTAAAAATCAAAATACTCGTCATAATGTCTCATAATATGGTCAGAAACTAATATCTGTCTGTAATATTCTGCAGGTTTTAGTTTAATTTCATATATTACTTAGATTATCCTAGCATTTAATCTGCAGAATACTGGTTGCCATACATATATGTATAAAAGGATAATTTGGAGACTCAAGTAGAAAACATAAATGAAGACAAAGTTGTAGGAAGGGGGAATATGAAATCTCTGCCTTGTGTCTGTCTGGTCATCTCACAAGTCACTTCACGCTCCAGCATAGCTGACACTCTCTGCTAATCTGATGGATGACCTAGGAAAGGTGCTGGCAAAGGGATTTGGGCTAGCATTTTAGGGCAGACATTCATATAAGATCTGCCCATGCACCATTTGCTTTACATACATGCTAATTCCTCCACCATGCACTCTACCTATTTTCTGCAGGTTTTCAAAAGCTGAATAGGGAGATGAGGCCACCCAGCTTCCATTATAATTAATACCATTGCTGTGTGCAGATGCACTGGGTTATTTTGGAAGTCAAAAGAAAGTTTAGAAAATGAGAGCAAATGCATGTGGGAAAAGGGCAGGTAGAACCTGAGCAGTGTCTTTTGACAAGTTTAGCATGAGCACCAAACACATTTAACATACTGCAAAATATGGCACCACAGAAGGATACAGATCACATACAATCCAACAGGACACACAATATCTTCATTATCACATTGGGAAAAACATGAGACATATTCCACAGAAAACAAACAGCAGTTCTAAGAGATTTTCCCCACATGTCTCCTTTGTGCTTTTCCAGTGCAACAAATTCAGTTTTTACCCATCTGCTGGGTCATAAGAGCCCAGTGGCAGGCCAGATTTAAGCATAATTGACATGGGATGTCCTGGTGCTTCTTCGGTCTTACATCCTTTTTTATTAATATTTTATACTAAAAAAACATAACAGAATAATAACTAAGGCAAACATGATGGATTAAAAGGACAACATGTGTTTTTAAACACCATTGCCACCTAAGATTAATTTCAATCAACCAAATCTGATGAATAATACGAAGACCTTTCATTTCTCTTGTTATAAGACCGTATTATTTTCCTTCTTTCTATTTCCAGTAAAGCATTTTCCTACTTTCTATTCAAGATTGTTTACTTGTAATATTATTGTAATATTGTTCTGATAACTTTTCTGCTACTGAGCAGACCAGACAGAACTTCAGCAACCCACTTAATATCCTTAATACAAACTCACACTCAAAGTAGCATTTTAGAACTGGAAAGATCAAGTAAGTTTTAATGACACAGTGTGACTGTAAAACCAGTCCAACACTAAAGCCTGTCATGGTTCAACCAGCACAAAGCCCAGTCTGCTCTAAAAGATCTACTAGAGATCTATTATCAGCAAAATAGGGACAGTTTATATCAGCAAAAATGTACTTTTACTGCTGTAGCTTATGCAGTTCTGTCAGCAAATAACATGATATCCTCACAAAAACAAGGACCTTTTTGCTGGTGCTAAATAGAGATGTTTTAATTTTTTTAATTGAACCCTTACTAGATGTTACCATACCGGCTTCTTGTACTGATCTAAGTTCAGTCTTTAGATATGGTTAGTCAACTTAATTTGCATGATTTTGATTGTCTGCTACTCTCCTTGCTAATGGCTGATGAGTGAAATAATGATCTGATTAACTCATTTTCTTGCTCAGCAGAGTAACTGTGCAGAGATACAAACCAGCTTTCCCCTCAAATCCAGACCCACACACTCTGCAATAGAATGAACCTTCTGTAGCTCTGAGCGTCTCAGTATTAGGTGCTTATGCCTAAACTACACAACAACCTTCCATGCAGTTAATGAGAAGTGGGAACTTGCAGACAGAGATTTGCTGGATCTGTTACTTATTATCTGCACTTGATGCCTGTCTTTGAACAATATAACTTCTTCTGCTGGAAAGGCCTACACTCTCAACCAAGATGGGAATCTCAAGTGACTAGCTGGCTTTAGGCAACTCATTTTTGATGCCTGATTTCCAACAAGTGAATTCCCTAAAATTGAAACATACCTGTGAACAGGACCTGAAATGATGTGGCAGATAGCATCAGGATATCCAAACTAAGCCTCACCTTTGTGCTGGCACTCTTGGACATCAATAAGAAATAACACCATTCCTTTACCAGCTGGCAGAAAAAACTACTTTGGTGATGTGTGCAGGGGGAATGTGAATTTTCTTGGTGCCATTTCTGCAGTCAACTTACTTGAGTAGGTTGCCAAGATTGAAGAGAGCTCGATTGTGCTGAGGGTTTAACTGAAGGGCCCGTCTGTAGTAGTCCTTTGCCTCCACCACATCTTTGGTCAATGTCCCCAGGTTGTTGAGAGCACTTGCGTGACGAGGGTACAGTCTAAGAAAAAATTAAATACCAAGTTACAGATGCTTATTTGATAAATAAAGCTGAAGTCACTAATGCTGCTGCCACTGCTGTTTGGCACTTAGTAAGGAGAAGGATGACTGCTAGAAAACCCCCTTTTCCCTTCTTTTGCTGCAGGTCAGATGGGATCCCAAGGAACCTTTTCAACTCCCAAAGAGATTACAAATCAGATCTTCTCCTGCAGTTCCTATATGCCTCCAGCACAAAAGGGAACACTGAATAGCTTTGAAAGTCTATTTTACCCTCTAAGTAAAAGACAAAGTAACTAAAGTAGCCTGAATGGGCTTATTCAAAATGTTTTTCAAATAAGCAAGAACTGCTTTGTCAAAAAAATATTTCCAATGGAAATATGTTTTGACACATGCAGAAGCTACCACAACTCTGTTGAAATTCATTTGTTGGGAGTTTTTTTAAATCATTTTTTCACAATAAAAGTGATAATAAAGGAAAGGAAACCTGAAATAAGGGAACCTGAAATCAGCTGTTGAACAATGCTTTCAGGACCAAGCAGAATGATAAAAGAATCTGGAAACAGACTGCTTAGCAGTATGAATTCCCTGAGCTTCTTGTAACATTTGGTTCAGTACAGTTCTTTTATCTGACCTGTTGATTTTTACATCTGCCTGTTTAAGTTGTAAGATTACATATTGGGCCCAATGCATCTCTGTTACAACTCTCCACGAATTAAGCAGCATGTCATGGTCCGTTCAGCAGCTTAAATTCTCACAGCTATGCTCCTACATTAATATTTTAGTTTGTAGGTCTTTCATCAGAAAACTCCAGAGGTGAAAGTGATCCAGGGCAAGATTTAAGTATCCTGGACCCTTTTTGTGACAGATAGGTGAAAACTGAGGGCTCATTATAATAAATAAATAAATCTCTGACAATAGCACACAGAGGTCCCTGGGAAGCTGGGAGACCAGCTGTGTGAGAAGGTCTTATGGTCTGGTGTGAAATCCCACAGAATTCCTCCAGATGTTCACTTCACTTGTGATAGGGAGGAAGCAGGTTAAGGTGGCCAAGCCATGAGTTCAAGAAGACCTGGTCACAAATCCTGCTGCTACTGCAGATTTCTTATTTCCGGTGTGGACAAGTCATCTGACATTTCTGAGCCTTTGGTCACTGTTCATGGGAAAGGGATGTGGATAATGACATTAAAAATAGTTGGCTATGACAGCACAGGGTACAGCACAAGGAGGGGCATTTAAAGGAAGATGGGATTCAGACCCTATAATATAGCCTGACTCTAAAGTTTGCAATTACTTTTAATCCCAGACTTTCCATGGTGAGTTGTGTTGGTTTTTTGTTTTTTTTTTTTTGCCTGGAGTTTTTCACTATGGCAGTTCCTTGGGATTTTCTGTGCTTAAGTACCATGAATAATTTAGCATTTTACACACTGCTGCAACATTTGTATCAGTCACATTTTCGCTCCACAGCACATAAGTGATTTTGGCAAAGTCTTATTTGGGGTTGAAGCTGGGAACATTCGAGGGAACTCTAGGAGAAATGCACATGCACCAGTAACAAATCCAGAATGCTTCCTACAATTAAGTAAGGGAAGAGCCAAAGTCCTTTTTCCACACAGCACCAAGCCAGGCAGACAAGAACTGCAAAGCCACGTATTTGAGGAAAGATGGTTCAGGGATGCAGCCATACATGTTTTTTATAACTTGGCCTGTTATAATAACTAAAACAGAGTGACCACCACTTGGAGTAACTAATGACTGCAGACTGTCAACACCCCTTTCAAACAGATGAGCATCCTATCCCTCAGAAGTCACCATCTCTCCTGTGCAAGCCCTTGGGTGCATTGCCCAGTGTCCCTGTTCACCCCTTCTACCTGCTCGAGTGACTATTGAAGAGACCCCAAGTTGATCTCATCACAGAGCAGCAAAGAGTAGGAAATTCATGGTGAGACTGCAGTTGACATAGAAATAGCATCACTTCCCATCACTGAAGCAACCCAGTGAACCTGATGAGTTTTGGGATGTGAGAGGCTTCCTGCACTTGGAGAAGCAGCAGCAAAAGACAAGACAGTGGTGAGGAGGTGATGTTGAGTCTTAACCTTGGCTCTAAAATCTATTGGTCATCAAGGCTAAGTCTCTCCAGCTGAAGCAGGCTGGGAGAAATGCTTTCCATAGCAACAGCAGGGGAGGAATGGAAAGGACCAAGCTTGCTTGCTCTTCAGCACTTGGGATGCAGCTCTTTGTGATACCTTGACCAGAATCTTGAGCAAAGAACATCTTATGGCAAATGACCAAGAGCTTGGTCTTGTTTCCCATTTCTTTCATGGAATTTTGACATTGTTTTGGACCAAGAAAAAGGTCTGGGGATTATATTTTTGAGGCTTTTTTAACAGTTGGCTATGATAAAAACTATCAGTACTCATACATAAAACAGCCCTAATATCTGACATGAAGTTCCTTGAGTTATGAGTGGGCAAAAGTATTTCAGACAATCCTTGGGAAAGTCAGATTTAACATTTTACAGCCCTAAACCTGATGGGTTTGCTCTCAAACTTTCAGAAATTAATTCTGTTCTTGGCCTTTAGTGCTCTCATGACATTTTAGGCCCAGGAGATTTGCTTGCACCAATCTGGAGTGGAATGAAAACCCAAGATTAAAAAATAGAACTGATTTCACCTTTAAATTACACAATTCTGACCAGCAGCTCCATAAATACACTTCTGAGTTCGGTGCTAAAACCTCTCACCAGCAAATCACAGGTTGCAAACATATCTCCCATGCATCCTGGGCTTTATTTCTTGTGTTTTAAAATTTATTCATTACATCTCATTGCCCTTTCCAAGAAATATAAGTGAAAACCCAGAACTTCAGCTAGCACAAATTATCAGCTTAAACCTGCTTATTATGTGGCCTGAAGAACTTAAGACATTTGTAATTTTACATATCTGAAAAAAACCTTAAGAGAAAAATAGGAACACATTAAGATAAGGCAGTGGTGTTAGACTTTGCCATTAGAGTTCAGTTCCTTTTTTTCTGTCCAAATATTTTATTTGGAGTATTACTTTATTATGGTGGTAGAGCTAGCTGCCACTCAACTGAGTACAGCAGAAAGCATAACCAGGCCCTAAGAGAGCATCACCTCTGGTAAAGTAACCAAAGCCAGAGTCTGAGAATCACAGAATCATAGAATGGTTTGGCATACAAGGGACCTTAAAAACCATCTATTCCAACCCCCTCCTGCTATGGGTACAGACACCTTCCATTAAACAAGGTTGTTCAAAGCCCCATCCAACCTGACCTTGAACACTTCCAGGACTGGGGCAAACACAGCTTCTATGAGTAACCTGTTCCAGTGCCTCATCACTCTCACATTAGAGAATTTTTTCCTAATAGCTAATCTAAGCCTGCCCTCTTTCAGTTTATACCATTGAAACAATCCCTAGCAATTTCACATCACCCTCAAATAGTCCCCAGGAGTCACTCACCCTGAGCCCACATCAGGGTTTAGACCCAAAAGCCATCTTGGACTTGGCCACCGTCCCTCAGAGGATACAAACACTTACTGAATACTTCCAGGTCAGTTTATGCCAGTTGGCCTCAGGGCTAGAGAATGAGGACCAGATCATTTTTTTGTTTATTAATAAGGATGTTGCATAAAGGCCTAATGGCCCTATTCAAACTACCCTCTGTTCAGACACATCCACTGCTATTAAGAACAGTTCCCTGGGAATAAAAACAGAGCAGAACAAAGTCTTGTTGCTGGATTTAAAGCAAAGCATAAAACTTGACCACAGGTTAATAATTAAAGCAACATTTACTCAAGAACTATCAAAATGTTTCTGCAAAACTTGCAGATACACCATTTGTATTTGCTGTATGTAGTCTGTTGTTGTAATGGATAGAGAGACACATACTTTTCTCATTTTTAAGTTATCAGGAGGTTTGTACTGTTTGTGGAATTGCTCTCAATGATTCCTGATATCTGATTTGATTATTTTGATCATAAGCTCTCTAGTGCAAACACTCTCTCTTCCCCACAGGTATTTATTTCCTAGAAGGGTTAAAAGCACATTACCAGGACGAAGAGGTCTCCAATTAACCCGGAGTCACTTCATGTCATAATAATGTTAGAGTCAGAATCCAGACTTTGTTTTACAAACTGTCAGGACAATCTGAGATGCAAAGAATCAGCTGTTAGAACATATATAGCTTGTTTTGCAACTTCTCTTGAGAAACAAGGCTTTCTACCTGGACACACAGGGAGCTGTATTTTCCTTGCCACCACCACTGATAACAGTAATAGTCTTCAAGCAATATCCTTCTTGCTTTGCATCTGATTAGGTAGAAATTCCTCCAGGCTTCACCTAATCAAATGCAAGTACTGCATTATTTATGAAAGCAAGCTGAATTTCATTAAACTTATTCTACAAGTAGCTGTTCATGTAAAAAAAATCAGTTTATACTTTCTTTTAGAAATCAGAATAATTTTCTTTAAAAATCTATATTCAAGGATAATTATAATAGAAGTCTTGAAACAGCAAAATTACTTTAAATTAAAGGAAAGCAACCCATAAAAGTAAATTTTAAATCAGACTGAGATTTCATTTCTAAAGAGAAGACAAGTGGGAAGTTTCCTTGTTGCAGAATGAATAATTCAAATTACTCCTCTGGCGCCGTATCTGCAATTGTCAGAATAAATTTCAGCAGCTTTCCCTTTAACTATTACAGGTAAGCACTGCACAGGAACTCCTGTTAGTAATTATCTCCATTTCTTTCAGGCTAGCAAAATTCCCTCTAATACCACTGAACAAAAGCCTTAGATTTGCACAGTCAAGAGATTCCCAGTTTCACAAGAAGATACCAGGTATAAAACATATACAGTCATCAAAATGCTGATGACAGTTTTTTTTATTTAATGCCACTATTACCTGAAACATTCATTTTTTTAAAAAAAAATTTGAGGGGCTTTGGTTGGCAGCATATCTAACTACAAGACAATTCCAGAAAGAAGAGAAAGGGAGGGAATTTGTTGTCATGACTGCAACCTATAATCCACCAGGAATTTTAATTCTTTTATTTCAGATCGAGAGAGACCACTTAAACAACTGGCAAGCTGTGCTTGCAGTCCTGCCTTTAAACGACCCTTGGTCTGGTGCCAGAGGTATTCAGAGGGAGAAAGGCATTAGTGTGACAACTCCCCACTTGCTCTTAAGAGCGTTTGGTGGGTTCTGCACAGCTATTGCTGTGTGGGCAGCGAGCAGCAGGGGATGGGGCCAGATTAACATGCAATTAGCCTGGGAAACTACCACGGGCAGCATGGAAAAGGCTGTAATAACGTCTTGCAGGGGTCTGGGCAGCCCCCTGCAGCCACTGCATGATAAGAGAGGTTATTGAAAGCAGCCTAGCTTCTCAGAAATGTCATGCATGAGGGTGGCTCTCCCTGATGCCCCAGGCCACTGCCCAGCCCCTCACCACATGATAAGCTTTTAGAAAGCACATTTTCAGTGACTTAAAATATGAGTTCTGAAAGCCATTATAAAACCTATCAGCAACACTGGCCATCATTAACCTCACAGCCATGCCATGGGAGCAGCAGCAGAAAGAAAAAACCTGCCCACACCACCTTGCATAATATTCAAAGGGGCTTCAAGCATATTAACTTCTTCAAGAAATTAAAATCAGCAACTGATTCAGCTGGGGATGCCTAGTGTGCCTGTTTTTTGTTAATGTATCCTTGAGTAAATAATGCCTTTGAACTTCGCACTCGCAGGGACCGCCCCAGCTTTGAAGCAGCTGTGATAGATTACTCCTCTGCACTGCCCTGACAAATCAGGTTGTGTTACCTCTCTGTGGCAAGAGGGGATGGGCTGAAGAGCCCTGGGACAGACCTCCTCTCACCAATCCAGGTATCCAGGACACCTCACTGATACCTGCTTTTTGCTCTCCCGGTGCCTGAGCAACCCTATCACAATGTTCAGAATCCACAAGATTCAATTCAGCCAAATTAAGCACATGAAGTCAGGCCTTAATTACCTAAGCCCAATTACTTGCTGGCAGCATGGCAACTTGTTTTTTTAAGGCACGTTTTGCCCCATTCCAACACATGCTCTAATTACTGGCATCGTTTTGCCAACAAAAGTAAGTATGTTACATGAATAATGTTTCTCTCTGTGCCAAGTTTTAATACTGCCCATTTTATATTTACTCCAGTATACTATTTCAAGCCATTTTTCCAATTTTAATATTACATCACACTCATTTTCATGTATTTATGTAAGCTCACAATAAAGCTTTATGTCAGGTTGAATTAAAACTTGATTTGATGTAATTCTGAGACCAGTCATCCTTCAGGGATGCAATCCTCCTCTGGCAACAACTCGGGTCACGGCCTCATGATAGCATGGCACCTTGTTCCAAGAGCTGCTCTATATGTTGTGGAGATGTGTAGGTCATGGTGGCAGATCCTATGTCTTTCTCAATAAGATTTTCAATTTGCAGTATTTGAATTCCTCTTATAGAGGGATAGATGATCCTGCAGTATCAAGCAGCAGCTGGATTTCTCTTGAAGAGTTTTAGTAGTTGCATCAGTATTTCCTAAAAGGTAACACCCTTCAGCTTGGCAGAAGGTTTGTGGCAGGCTGGGATTTTTTGTATTTAAAAAAAAAAAAGCACCTGGAAATCCTGTTGAAAGTCAGGCAAGTGAGAGATCTAATGCTTTTAGGCTCCTTTGAAAGCCTCAGGCATAATCCTCTTTAGGGAAAGTGTGACAAAGCAGTCAGACTCTTGGCTGCACACACAGCACTTCCCAGAGCTTGGCATTACATCACGCCCATGTCCATACACTCAGCTGTGGGGTGATCCAGCTCAGGGCCTGACACAATGCGAGGAATATGACAGGGAGTGATACCATCCCCGTTTGGTGCTGGGAGTCCTCATGGGCCAGCTCAGGTCCTGATGGACGTCTTGCTTGAGAAGTCAGCGTGGGGGCATTCCTGATCAAGTGTCTACAACTATCTCAGGGACACCCACCCAGGGTATCTTTCCCCTGCTGCTGCTGAAGAGCAGGGGGGTCCCCTGTCAATGCACTGGGTACCCCAGCCCATCTCAAATGTCTTCCACCTTCTAGCAGACAGAAGTCATGCACATTATGGCACTGAATATCTGCAACATGGACACAGAGGAATGGTGCTCATCTCTGCCATGTTTCCCCCGTGGCCTGGGACAATTCTGTCTCTCAGGGGCTCCAAATCCTGTCACCACAGTGACAACAACAAAACCTCCCTGCCCTGTACTATTGCCTCTCCTCATAGTACAAGCCCTCTGTGGCAATGACAACCTTCAGCTAGAGCCAGTGGCCAGCACAGCAGGATTTCGGTCTAACCTGGGATCTTCAGAGGACAATTCGGCATAAATAGCAGGTGCTGAATTGCAGTCAGGGATCAGTGGAAGGAAGAAAGATCCTGGCTATATGGCTTCTCCCCCTGCCCAGCAGCCCAGATGGCAGGAACAGCAGCTACAAGCACGCCCTTCCACCAGAGTGAGCCTCCAAGGCTGAAGGGCAGAGCACGGGGAATGGCAGCCATGCTGTACCCTGACATCAAGGAAAACATCTCCAGGACAGAAATTAAAAAAAAAACAACAAAAAAAACCAAACAAAAAACAACAGAGAAGCTGAATAGATTTAATCTGTAAATTAACAAGAGTGTCATGAATTCTTTGAGCTTGATGTCCCTTAAGAAAAAAAACAAACAACCCACAACAATATCCAGAAGCATGCCATTTAAGTAACCAACATGTAGCACCTTAAACGATATTATGATTTATGAATTTTCACTAAATCTTCAGACTTGGGCAGGGGTAGAAGCCTAAGACAGAGTTAAAGAGAAAAACAGGATTTTAAGTCAAACAATGTCACAGCTAAATACAAATAAATAAAACTTTTCATGTTAAACTTGCAGTATTGAGGCAACATGAGGTTATCAAACTGGGCTGTCTGCTTACTCTCTCACATTTATGCAGGATCCACATAAGCCCTGCAAATCCCAGAAACCACTCAAGTCCAACAAAGGACTGATAATTCAGAACATGCCTGACTTACAGTGTGAACAGTGCAGGCACCTCCACAGAGCTCACAGAATCTTGAGGGACCCCACAACAAACAACATACCATCAGGTGAGTTCTTCCATCAAACATTACACAAGAGGATAAAATAACAACATACTCTCACCTAAGCAGATGGGGATGAAATCACGCCTGTCATCTCCCAGGGCTCACAGGTGCCGGGGGAAGCTGTACAACCCCATTCTGCCATCCATGATCACGGCTGTCTCCAAGATGGCTGGGGGTTGCCTCAGACTTCAGTGTAAATCAGAGCAGCTCCATGCCAGAACTGACCAAATTCCTCAAAGGGGTCATTCAAAAGTCTGGGGTTAAGCAGAGTGCCTCAACTGCTCCTGTGAAGCCTTCACAGAAAGTCTCAAGGTTCTCCTTGACAGACATGCATTGGGAACCAACTTTTCGGCTGAGCCTTGGTAAGGACCAGTGAAATCACTTCTGATGGTTTATCACAACAATGATTAGTGCTACCTGGTCATTGTGTGAGCAAAGTTTTCATAAAGACAAGGACAGCAGGCAAGAAAAAAGAAATGGCTGTGGGAACGAGTAACTAACTCTCAGATTTGAGGTTATCGTTAGCCAAAAGTGGAAGGCCAGATGAACATGTATAAAATACAGCCATCTTTCTCTCTGAGTAGACCACTGTCCTAGTTACAGTGGCCAGGAGGAGTTTATCACTGTGTGGGTGTGACCAAAACTGTGTATTCTACACCCTCTATGTAATTTCTCATTAACTGTTAATAATGGATCATTTGCAGCAGCTGCCCAGGGCACACCTGACCCCTCAGGCTACAAGCTGGGTGCTAAACGACCCTTTGAGACAGGGGAGTGTTCCTGTACTCACATCAAGGAGTCAGCTGTGATAACTCCCCTCTGGGGAAGCATTAGCACCTTCAGATGCAGCTTGAGAGGTCGTGTCTGCTAATGGGCCGTCAAAGATTCCAAAAAGATCCTATGACTCACAGAGTTAAATTGTGAAACTCCCCACTCTGGGGAGAGGTACTGGGCATTCCCACCTGAACCTGAACACATATAATCCTTGGGGTTTAGGACTTGGGGTACCACTTGTCAGATCCAGAGGAGAACCAGAACCTCAGCACGACTGTGACTGCCACTTTCAACATCATTCTCACCAACAGGTTTTCCTTTCCTTTTACTTTACACTCAGGGGTGTTGCAGTTTGGTCAAGGCTTGCCTGGCAGCATAGGCCTGAGAAGGCCCGGCAAGAGACAAGCCAGGACTTGTCAG
>JAWWEW010000041.1:62124334-62162242 GCA_035583185.1 Anabacerthia variegaticeps | reverse complement strand
CCACAGGGCTCCGGGCCCCGAATAAAGCGCCGCATAAACTAACACTCTGTTGGTTTGTGTCCTTCTCACGGGCAACAGGGGGACCACGTGGTGCTCAGCACAGGGGCTAACAAACCCCATTCTGTTCATGCCCCAGGGTCCTGGGTTATACATTTGGGATTTGTGGGTTAAAAGCAATTTTTCCTCTGTATCATTGTACTTATTGTAATCTTTTTAGCAAATTGTAACTCCGACTTGTAATCTCTTGAGTCAGGTTCATT
This sequence comes from Anabacerthia variegaticeps, assembly GCA_035583185.1. Taxonomy (NCBI): domain Eukaryota; kingdom Metazoa; phylum Chordata; class Aves; order Passeriformes; family Furnariidae; genus Anabacerthia; species Anabacerthia variegaticeps. Next base: position 62,161,982 of record JAWWEW010000041.1, on the reverse strand, counting down.
TCTCCCACCAGTTTACCTTTAAATCGACATACCCACATAAAAATCAACATATATGCCTTGTCTTAATAAGGGAAGACTTCTCTATTCCTCAGATTTTTTGTATCAGTTCCCAATACGTAAGTAGGCAGAGTGATGATGCAGTGTCCAAGGAAGGCTATGGAACCATCATTCTCATAGCTAATGGGGGCTTTGCTCTAAGAAGATGTGTTTGAAAAGCCAGCAAGTCCTTGAAGGGCAGTGTAGAAAGACCTGCACCCACAACAGACATCACAGTGCAGGGACAGACCCTACCTGTAACTAGCAGTGACTAGGGCTAAGTTATACATACATCTGTCCTTCCCAGCAGGCACATCCAGCTTCCATTGCTGTCGATGCAGTTACACTGTACACACACTGCCTCTGCATCAGGGCTCATGGTTGTGCTTATACCAGTTTGGGTTTTGAGTAAATAAAAGCCTGTGCCTTGATCGATTGTTATTTGATCACTAAAAAGCAGGAAAACTGAGCAGGAGTGGAGCACACCCCAAAACAGGCAAGGATTAGTGCTTTACAGAGAACAGGTTCAATAATAAATTACATTGGCTGAAGTAATCTGGCCAGTGTCCCACACAATGTGTTGTAAAGGCCATTAAGTCTCTGATTCAAATTATCAGGCAGCCTTTTCAGCCATCAATTACCATTAAATTATTCAACAATTCTGTCCAACTTCGGGACATCCACCATATACCTACACAAGAGCACCAATTACCCCTTAAGCCTACTGTCAAAGCACGATTCAGAAAAACCCCACACAAAGGCATTTCCGACGGCTTGGACGTGATCTGCCTCAAGCCTGTAACATCCACTAACACAGGGTATTACGTGAAGTCTCTATGAAGATGTTTCATCAAATGCCTTATCAGAGGGCTTGCTCCAAGGGCCTGACCTAAGTAACATTAAGTGTCAGAAGGGCACTCACGGTTTCAGGAGCAAACGCAGCCCTGGCAGTCATAGCAAAGCAGTGCTGCACATTTTTTACTCACTGTAAAAACAGGCTAACAAATGGTGCTGGTATTTTAATTCTTCCCAGAAATAAATCACAGATGGTATCCAAGGCCACCTGCAGTCCATGCTGAGAGGGATTTTCAAGGCACACACACAGGCACACGCACATAAAGGGAGGCACACACACATAAAGGGCTGTAAGAACACAATTTTTTTACTGCATGGATAGTGCAATTTAACTGAATTTAAACAGCGCCAGATACTGTTGATTTAAGATATATAAAAACCCAGCAGGAAGGTATGTGGAAAAGCTTAAGAGGAAACCTGAATCTCCCTTACAGCATCAGGGCTTTATTTTTAAAGTGGAGTAAGGAGAAAGAGCAGCCTCACTTGTTCCTTTTCTACCCATTGCAGTGATGTTATGAACCAATTTTATTCCCTCAGTGAGGGATACAGATAAGCTATTCACACTGTTTTCTCCTCCATCTAGCCTGTGCTTGAGTACCAAAGATACTTAACCATGATTTCATGATTCTTATTGACGCCACAAACCATCATTCCCACTTTGCATGCTGTGAGCAATGCTTATAAGATGTATTACTTGCAAGCTCTGGAAGAGCCAGACCACACATGTTGCAGCACCAAGTGTTTTCATACCAGTTGCTTTGCCTTTTGGCCCACTCTCTCCCCTCTCTCAAGGCTGAGCAGTGGGACAGCTCCCTGAGCTGCAAAGAAAGCCCAAGGGTTCCTACTTGCTGTCCAGAGGCTCCTGTCTCTGGCAGACACCAGGGAGAACTAAGGTTTCTACGTAGCTGGTCCCCCTTTCTGCTCTGTTTGGTCAGCAATGTTTGGCACCAAAAGTCTAAGGGGAGCTTGTGGCTATGAACCTGTTGATGGATGTGTGCACACACCCAAGGCACACTGCAGAAGTGTGTGCATTCTCAGGAAGACACACACCAGTGCATTTATGTGCATAAACTCACAGCATTATATATATGGTGGACACTCCCTGCAGGACTCTGTACTATCAGGTATTACACTGATGGTAAGGATCGTACATCAAGTTTCCGCACTTACCTCTGCATCCCTTGGGGAAGAGCAGCACCCCAGGGAGCAGCCCTGGGTTACCCCAATGTGCCTAATGCTTGCAGGGCCAGCTTGAGTGTCTCACTCTCTCCCGCCTCCAGTCTTACAGTCTGTGTTTCTTTTTTAGTGGTACTTTTCCTTTCTTTAGTCCCTCAATGCCACTTTATTTCTGTGACTTTCATAAAGAAAAAATCAGTTATGATTCAACCATTTTGTAACTGGCTTCACACAAAGATAACTGTTTCTCTCCCACTATTAACTAAACACAATTCTCTGTGGTCATGTTTTAATTAAGGGCAAATCCAAATGTCCAGAAGAGCAAACATGAATTTTTTGGTGTTGACCTTTTTGCAGACACAGAAATGCGTCTTGGATAGCACAGAACTATTATTAGCATGTTTATTCACCCAACTCCAGGAAGAAGCTCAGCAACCTCCTTCAGCCCCACCTGCTGTTGCTCACATCAATCTGCCATCCACGGCAAACACACCTCTGGCAATAAACATGGAGAGGAATGGTAAGACAGAACTGCTTTGGGAATTAAAATGTTGAAGGAGAGCAATTGTAAGAGGGAAGGTGAATTATTTTTTCCTTCTCCATTGTTAAAAGGAGATTGATTTGATTGATAATGGATGTTTATCAAATGGGTTGTAAGGCTCTGCTGCTTTTCCCTCTCTCCCCTTCACCCCATGTGCATTCCTGAGGAGAGATAAAACAGTCTCAACAGTAATGTCAAGTATACAAGGCTGGGAAGAAGCAGGACAAAAGCTTGGTAACTATCAACAGCAAAAACATCTTCATTAGCACATCAGAGTTGTTCTTCATATTTGTGTGAGGTTGCATGACCTCATATTCTCACTCATAAATGGCAGAGTGGCAAGACAAGTTTTATTTCAGATAAGATCACCACTGTTTGATCTCCAGGGCAGGACTTCTCCAAAATTCCCAGCAGTGCCCTCAAATCTGCAGCAGAGGCAGCAGAATGTTAAGACCAGCTTCCGGAGCAGCTATGGTCAACTCACATCTCAGATGGAGTATTTCTGGCCTTTACTTTCTGCAGGTAAAAAAAACTACAAGAAGGATCTCCTGGGGTCACTACCATATGTCAGGCAAACCAGCGAAGCAGTTTAATGCAGCAGTGTGTTTTTCTTGTTTTACTGTAGGTAAGCTGGAAGGTTTATAACCCACTCTACAGTTGCAGAATGTCAGCTGTTCATCAGGTCTGTTTTATGGGTAACTCATCATGCATCTCTGAAGGGCTTCACTTCCAATCCCCTTTTAGGAACTACACATATAGGAGGCGCTTTACCTACGTAAACAGAATTTTTTTCTTTCATTCTTTCCCATCTCCAATCCAAATGTCATTCTTCACTTTTGCATTTCATTTCAGTTTTCAATTCCCCCTCTCCCGGAAAGCATAACTAGGTTGCACTAATTACCTAAGCCTGGCTAGGTCAGGGTGTTGTGTCACTGGCCCCTTGGCTGGGGTGAGGAATGAGTTTTCTGAGGGGCCACGCGCAATGGCATCAACAGGTGGTTGTTGGGATTGATTGCCAAGTTTGCCTTGGAAACCTGCCCTGCAGTTTCACCGTCAGAGAAAACACATTCTTCCTCCCCACACCACTTATCCACCCTGAAACTAACAGAGATACACCAACATGTGCCAGCAGAGGATCCCACCTGCCTCTGAAAGCAGGAATTGAAGCAAGCAATTAAAGCACTGGGGATCAACTTTCCCGGGATTTAGCAATATAGTTGCTATTATTTCCTTAGGTAGCCTGTGTGCACTTCAAAATCCTTTCCTACAGATATAGCTACAACTTCCCAGGAGTGATGGGTTGCTTTGCTTAACAGCCACATGGCACCCAGCACTTCTGGCAGAGCAGGAGCACAAGGAAGCGCATCCTTAGGCTGGTGGAATGGTAATTGCATGCGGTTCGGTTCAAGCAGCCAGGTGCCAACTGACAAGATCACTTTTGTTTAGCAAACAATTAAACTCATTCACCAGAGACCAAGCAGACCTACATTCTCATTTGGCACAAGCTTTAGAAGCAAGCTGGAAGAGGGGATGAGCCAGCACCCACATGCCTCAGATGGAGCTGGTATGAGGTGATATTGCTCTCCCTTTCCTACCTCCCAGCAGCTCCTGGGTGGCAACAGCCCATGTCCTTATCGACTCCATTTCCTTATTAATTCCCTGTTGATCTGCTCACTGAGGACTAGGCAGATATAATATTTTTATCTTCTGTGCTTCTGATGGTGCTGCCGCTGGAATATAAAGCCTCTTGAGTAGTTTGGGTTTTCGGTAACCTGGGGAGTATGGAACCACCTGGACTCACTTGGAGAGCAGACACTCAGTGAGGGGTACTTGGGGGAAATCATGGAAGCTTGTTGTGCCAATACCTCAGCTGCTGGTCTGCCTGCCTACTACCCGATGAGGAAATTTACAGAGAAGCAATTCAGCTTCCCAAGTCAAGCCAGTGGCCAAAAATACCCTGAACCATCAAAATCTAGTCAGGGTATTACAGCTACTACTTCCTTCTCTCTTATTGTAGAGATTGGTCTACAATCAGAGCACCAATTAAAAGCTGGTGTCTGTGAGGATAGGTAAACAGCTTGGGCATGACAGCTGTTCCCCGTGATCTCTGTCTAGGGTCTTCCACTATATCCATCATCATGCTGCCTATCCCACACCCAGCACCTTCTCCAGCACTTCAACACAGGCACCCAGCAGAGGCTGCAAAGCCCACACACAACCCCAGGCATTTCAGACATGTCTGTCTGAGCAGAAAACACAGAATGGAATTCTCAACAGGAGAACCCGCTACACTTTTTACTTACACTGTTCTATTGCTTTTTACACAGGCCCCAAACAATTTCCCTGTGACAGAGGTGGGAAAAAGGGGTAAGGATGAAGAAACTGTAAGTACAGAGTTACAAGGTGATAGGAACAAGCCGTGCAGCTTCCCAGTGATGGAGCAAGCAGGAGACTCCCAACTCCTGCTTTGCACTATTGGGTGAGAAAGCAAATGTGCCAGGCAGAGGTAGAACTTTGCTTTTCAAAAGTGCCAGCTAATCCTGAAATTACTGAAGCAAGTGAAGCACTAGCACTGGTGTCACTGAGACACTGAGCACCTGGAGAAGAGCACAGTTTGTTCTGTGGGCTCCAAGCCCCAGCCAGGCTTCAGATGCTCCCTAAACAATACCATCAAGCAAAAACCATGCTATGTAATACAGTTGAGAAAATGTTTGCAATCAGTTCTCAAACCAAACTCTTTCATAATTGAAATACTGCAGAGTAGAAAACAGCATTACAATTATAATAAATGGGTGCTGCTGAGTTAGAGAAGAGCAAAATCTTTGGTCGGCAGATCCCGTTTACACAAGCAGAGGAAATGTTGGCAGGAGCAGTTACATTACTCTGTGTACTTGCATGTTCACTGCAGGGATTGGATAATTTGTGTTAGTCTCTCTTTCTTTTTAACTTGCAGTGGGCTTTTCTGGTATCTTGGAGAAAGTTCAGAGACTAGTTAGAGAAGGACTGAAGGACTGCAAAACCTTGCATAACACTGAAAACAGCAGCAGCTATGAGGCAGCAGGTTAAGGGATGTTAAGGGATCGCTCTATGGAAAACAGACTTTTAGTAATGGGATATTCAGTGTGGCATTGAAAGGTGTAAAAAATTTCAATGACTGGAAGCTGGTGTTGCACAAATCAGTCTAAAAATAAAGGAGGACATTTTCAACAGCCAAGGTAATTAACCTTCAGTACAGTTTATTGATGGTTGTGCTGGATTTTCCACTCCTGGAAATGTTGAAAAATAGGAGGTTTTTCTAAAATACTTCCTAAATGCCCAGCATGGTAAAAGAGAACAGGATGCTGCTCAAAAAAGCTAAAAATCACTTTCACCCATGTTCAGGCCCTCTTCAGTGACAATGAACTCCTGTCCCCTCAGCTTAACCTGGGTGGGCTAGCAGCCTTTAGAGAGCTTTTATCACAACCCTGTCATCTGGCCAAAAGACAAACTTGCATGTAATTTCTGGAGCTTTCTGTCACACCATGTGTTGAGAAAGAACATTACTTGCATCTCCTGACATGCCCTATTGGAGCTTCGCTTTGCCCTTGTTGTCTATCAGAGCCACTCCTTACTTTGTCTGCCCTTCCCCAATATGTTTTAATTCCTGCAAACATTATCTGCACACTATTTTGCTTGCTGCCACCACACACTGTTTTCCCTGTACTCATTCCCCAGAGGTGCTTGTCCCTTCTTCCAAGCCCCAAGCAGCAAACGGGAGAGATTTGGGGAACTGTGGTGACCTGCTTGGTGCAGTGAGCACCGCCTGGGCAGCAGGGAGCAGCCAAAGCCCCAGCTGAGCTGCACAAACAGCACTGACAGGAGTGGCAAGTAGAGGGAAGCTGCCCACAGGGAGTGACCCATCTGTGCGTGAAGGAAGGGTCCTTCAGAGATACCACAGGAGGTGTCCCATATTGTTAGTCCAGCCCTGGTCCCTGATTTACCATTCATCTGTAGGCAAGGCAATTCATCTCCCTGCTTCAGATTCCCCCTGTACAGAACCACAACAATGATATTTGCCCTGTGACTGTACAGAAGCATTTTCAGGATCAATTAGTTTAGTGTTCATGCAAAGCTCTGTGGACAGAAGCCTCAATACAAATTTTAAGTACTATTATTGTTACTGCACTTCAGATGGCTACTGCACTGACATTTTCCAGGCATGCACCATTAACAATTTACTAAGATAAATGGCCCAGGAACCTAAAAATGCATTTAGGACAACTACCTCCTGCTTACCAGCATACCTTCAGCTGTGTAAATGATACCTCATTGCTCAGTGTGTAGCTGTGGTAACATTTCTATCTTATATATTGAAATGCACGCACATACACACACACATACACACATGTGGAGCTGGAGGGAAGCCAGGCTACCTCATTTAATAACACACAAACACCGAGCCAGAGAACTTTCCCAGGCTCTGAAAGCCAAGCTGCTCCCCAGAGCGAGGGATGAGGAGCAGGCAACTTGCCCCACGCCTGCCAGGAAAGGGACGGAATAACAGCAGGCTGCACTGCACAGCCAGAGCCCCACCAGGCCCTCAAGGGACTTACTTGAGAGCAGTTTTGTAGTGGTAGATCGCCTCAATGTTCCGGCCCTGGTCTTTCAGAAAATTGGCGTAGTTGTAGTGCACCTTGGCGTTGTGGGGCAGGGTCTTCACTCCTGAGCTGCAGAGAGGAACAGAAGCAGCACAGTGTTAGCAGCCAGGTTACCCCACCTCCCCTTAGGTCCACCTTCTTCTCATCGTCCCTTTTTCTGAAAAGCTCGGTCATAATTTGAGCATCTTGTCACCTCCTGCGCACTTTAGTCAACACAACTCATCTTATAACCCAAAGCTTGTCCCACACGCTGGTACAGCAAGTGCCCTGGGCAGACATAACTACGTGGCAGCAATTCAACTCCTCCCAGCTGCTGTCACCACAGGCACTTCTAGCACCAACTCTGCAACACTCCCTGTGGCCAGATGCTCTTGTATATTAAAATCCGAATTATTAAATTGAAAGACTAAAACAAAACAAAAAAGGCTAATATTCAGAGGGAAAACATGTAGTACTTTCTAATAACAGGGTCCCTGCTAAAACCTGAGTGTCATGAAGCACCTTATGAAAATTTCTATTTAAACCTACCAGCTGCAGATACCAAAAGGAAGGTATCTTTTCCATATGCATCAGCCACTAAAGGGGATGCATGGCATACTCCAGTACTGAGCCAGCATGTATGCACCACTTAGCACTGGGCAGAGCGTGGCCAGGAGGTGAGGACTAATGGGACCCTCTCCCTTAGGTCATAACCCTTAGGTTATAATGACTCTGGCATTATAATGCATGACTGAGGATATCTGGCTGCACAGCCACCCCATCTCTCCCCTTCATCTCCCCCGTCACGTGTAGACTGAACTCAACATTTGGAATTAATAATTAGAGCACAAAGACAAAAGGAGAAGAGCAAGCATAAGCTTATTTACTTAATTGAGAGCACAGAAAGCAAGGTACACCTTGCACAGCCAGAGGAAATGCTGTTTCAAGGTTAAAGAGAGAAAGAAATCACAGGAGCACGTACACCATGGAAACGTTTCCCCTGCAAGAATCCAGAGACGTCAGTACTCTGTTTAAAGGGGGAATCCTTTCCAGCACATAAACAGGGGCTCTCTGAGCTAACAGAAAACAAGAACAGATAAATCTGATCATGTAAAAGCAGACAAAGTGCTGTTTCTTGCTCACAAGCAGATTCCTGCCAGCTGCTCTCTTTTTTACCTTCAGCATCTCTAACCCTGCTTCCTCAAGTAGGAAAAACGAGGATTAGAAAATTCCCAAGTCTTGGTGCTTTGCCTTGTCTGTCTCTCCTGTTTAACTTTGGTGAGCATGGAAGTTAATCATAATGAGACAGGGTTACACACAGCCCCTACACTAGGGTGTACACCCTCTGCCATAGGAAGGATGCATCCAAAGCTGCAGAAACCCTTTGTCAGGGATTTCATTGAAAAACTGTGCTGAGGAATTGCAGTGCCAAATCCTTTTGGTTATCAGCAGCCAGTGGTATCAAGCATCACTAAGGCCTGCTTGGGAGAGCTTGCAAAGCTTCGCCCACAGCTGCCTTACAGAGTTCCGCCCAACACAGCCACGGTTTGCCTGCTGAAATTAAAAATACACCTTGCATTTGGCCTCCTAATCATCACGTATTTCCAAATTACTTACTGGGAGCACTACAGGAATAAGACATTTTGTGACTAATCGCTGAATTAAATCAGTTAATTGACGCTATTCTTAAGAGAATGATTTTCTATATTAGTTTTCACAAAGATATACTGCACCAGCAGCAAGTAATGTGTGACTGCTATGGCTGTGTTAATTTCCATTGGCCTTGGGAGCTATTAACTACACACTTACAACCTCTGGGCATTACTGGAATATTAATTCTTATACCAAGAGGGTTTCATTACATCAGCGCCAGCGTTACAGGCAGAGACATGGCACTCAAAACTGCTGCTCTCTCAGAGCTACCTGAAATGAGTTGCTGGCTCTGCTACAGCCTCTGCTGAAACAGAGCAGACTGAGTTAACAGTGAGGAGTACATTGCATATGCACAAGCACTTCAGTTCTAATGAGATACAGTCCTAACAGCAAGATGCATATGTTTAAATATTTTAATTCTGGACTGTTTCCTTTTAAGTAGAATTCATTATTAATTCTGCTGGTCCCGTTTATTAAAACATCACTAATAAAGCTTCCTTCATCTGGTGTTTCTGCTGGTGGTGGGGGTGACACAAGAGAGGCAGAAGTGGGTTTGGGTTCTTAAGATGCTCTTTCTGCATCACACTGCTCACACTCCCTGACCTATTTATTCTCCTTGCACAGGCAGGAGGAGTGTGTTTTGTTTTGCAAATGCACAAATGACTGAGGCTGCTTGGAGTCTCTGCGCTGTGGGAGGCTGTAGCAAATACAGCACTGGACCCAGAGGGGAATTTTCAGGAGAGTTTAGGCAAACACTCCTGCTAACTGATTCTTGACCAGTTAAGAACTCTGTTTGCTCATTGACAGAGGAAACAATAATGTCCATAGTGAAAGCCAAGAAGGAAAGGGTGGAGTATAAATAACAAAGCAGAACACAATGTTTTTTCCATTTCTGTTTCCCACAAGACCCCACTCTCTCACAATTTCAATCTGATTTTCCAATGTGCTGTTCCAAACTCCCTTATTTCCCTGTTCCCCAGTCTAGCACACACGTGCCCTTCTGAAAACCTATGGCACCGATCTGGCAATCCCACTGAGATTGGACGTCACTGCTCCAGAGGATTTCCTTCCCTTTTGACTTCTACGACAGAAGTAAGTGACGTAAATGGAAAAAAAAAAAAACAATAGGCAAACCTTTTTACGTAACACTTCCTCTCCATGGAAAGGCAAAAACTATTAACCATAAATCAGAGAAATAAAATACCACTGATACTTTCCTACCTCAAATACCAGCACTATCCAAATCCCATTTCAGTTGGGAAAAGTCTCCTGTGAACCCCTCTGATGTTTTCCTAAGTGAATGGGGTACAAACACAAAAGTAGTAACACACTGAGTACACAAGCATCTCCTGGACCAGCATAGAAAAAGCATATTTAACAGAACAGGCCTCAGCCAAGGGAATCAAGACAGATCAGCCCTGAAGAAACACATCCAAACAAATGGAGGAATGAAAAGTAGAGCTGAAGGGGAAAAAAAAACAAAACAAGTGGAGGAAAGAAGCAGTAATTAATTAAGGCAGCAACAGAAAGAGGAATGAACTAGGAATGTGAGAGATTCTCTCAGCACATACGTCTCGGAAAAAAAAAATCAACACACAGAGAAACTACCACGTAGGTTGATTTATGTCTCCTTTCCCACATCTATAGATTTGCTCTGTTTCCTTATTATTTTCCCTCATACTTCTTTACTGTTCTTTATCTCCCCTTCCTGTCCTGTCCATTTAAATTTATTGCTGTTTCATATGCCTCCATCCACTTCTCCCTCGTCTCCTCATCAGCTATATACAACCTCCTCCTTCTGCCCCAAAGAGGAGATCTCGCACTCCTGGGATGACATTATCTTATTGCTATACTATTCTTTTGCATTTCCTTCCAATCAGCAAGAGGGGTCCTACCATATTACAGACTTGCAAGAGATGTATAACACCTACCAAAGAAGATCTTAAAAGGACAGCAAAAAGACCAATATGGGAAAACACCACAGTGAAAAAAAGCTATGAAAAATGAAAAACACCCTATAAAAAGTGAACACACAGCTACAGAATGAAAAAGAAATATGAATCATAATTAGGCAGACCAAAAGAGATTCAAAGAAAAACTTTTTGAATCCATCAAAGCTAATAATAGAATACATAAGACAGAGGAAACCTGTCAAAGATCCCCGAAGGCAAATAGATGATGGAGGTCTAAAAGTAGTGCTTGAAGAAGAAAAGACCACAGCAGAAAAGCTAAATTGATTCTCTGCACAAGTGCTCAGTACAGGGACACCGAAGGAGGTTGCCACACAGAAGCCTTTCCTCACAGGAGCAGGACCCAATCACTGTCTCTAACTCAAGTGGCAGTAAAAGAGGCTTTTAAACAAATCAACACCAAGAACAGTTATAAATCTATTGGGCCTGGTGGTATACATCCAAAGGAAATCAAATGTGGTGCTATTAGCTGCAGTAGGTAGCCTGTAATTTAAATGAGACTGGCACTAGAGGAACAGGAGGTGATGAGCATGACATCATTTGGCTCCAGGGAAGGGATCCTGAGGAGGAAACAGACCAGCAAGTGTGCTTTCTACTTCAGGCTACTTGGGGAAAACCATAATTAAGCCTTGTTCTAGCAAACTTCTGGCTAACTACAGTCCAACAGACAAAAATTAGCCTTGTATATTGGAGAAAAAAGTTAGTTGGGCAGATTTGTTGTTCTTTGATAGGGTCAACAGGTACATGGTACTGAAACTATGGAAAGCTTTTATGAATATCTAAATATATCCCAGTCAATCGAAATCCCATCAATGCTGTGGACTCATATGTTCAAAAGGGGTTTGTTTATAAAATCCCTCACTGAAGACTTCCAATTTCTTCAAGGCATCATGGAGTAAGAGAGAAGGTCCTCTCATGAATCAATACCTAATTGAAAGACAGCAAGCAAAGAGCATGAGTATGAGAACAGTTTTTACAACCGGAGAAGACTGCAAGCAGGGTTCCCCAGAGACATGTGATGGCATCTCAGCTGCTTCTCATGTTCATAAAGGATCTTGAAAAGGGAGCAAACAGGGAGGTGGCATGTTTGCTGATGACATCAATATGAATCATGGTGCAGGAATTAAAGCTAACTACATTTTGTCACAGAAGGAACTCACAGTATGAAATCTGGGCAAGAAGATGGCACATGAAATGCAATTCTGGTAGAGAAGTATCAGAGTCTGTACAAACATACTCTAAATCTGCATAAATTTGCACACAGATTGATATCTATAAATAAGAGATTACCAAACACAACAGATGTCTAAGAGTTGGTGAGGACAGTGCTGTGAAATTATCATCCACTGTTTATGAGAGGTCACAAAAGGCAAGCAAAAGATCAGGAATTAGGAGAAGAGAACAAAACCCAGAAAGTAGTCCTACGTTACTATGCTGCACGTATCTCTTAAAAGGTGATTCTGGTTTCCTTCCCAAAAAGATGGATTAGAGTTTGAAAGGATCCAGTGAAGATTGACAAGAGGGATCAGAAATGCAGAACAGCTCCCACACGAGGACAGTTCAAAACTAGCTGATTCTACTGTGGAAAGGAGACAGCCTTGGGTGAGGGCACGGGGTTTTAAAGGTATGGAAATGCCTTTACCCTAAATAACAAGCTGATAGTTATCCACTACTCATTCAGCACACCAGAACTTGGGGACACCAAACCAGATAATCAGCAGAAGGCTCAAAGCACACGGAAGGGAAATCTTAGTGCGCACACTGTGTAATTTAACAACAGAGCCCAGCGCACAGGATGCTGTAGAAGCCAAGACTATAAATAGATTTGAAAAAGCAGTCAGAAACATTATGGAAGAAAAGTCCATCAGTGGCTGTTAAAAGCAAAAATAGCAAGTAACTCCTGAATCAGAAGTCTTTAAACTGCAGATTACTGCAAACTGGGGAAGAACTGGAGGGAGGCATCATTGTTGCTGGCCCTGTTCTCACATTGCTTTTCTTGGCAGCTGATTGCTCTCAGGGGCAGGCCACAATACACGGTGACACAGCAGGAACACACCTACAGTTTTGCCATCTTCTCAAAACACCAGGGCAGATCTCTCTGTTGCAAGTGTTTCCCAAAAGACTTGAAGAGTGAGCCAGCTCAACCCAAGCCACTGAGCCCTGATACTGCCCTGGGCTACACAAAATCCCTCTCTTGAGGCAAAGTGTATTAGCTCCAACTCAGTGGTGTGCTGAAGCAGTGGCATGGCTTTGGAATCTGAGCTGGATGGTCACCCTGCTTTGAATGGAGGTAGGAAGGACAGAAGTCCATTAACATCCAACTAAGCAGACGTAGTCTTATCCTTCTCTTCTTTGACAGACCTCCTAGAACCCCACATCATCCCAAGATCCTGAGCAGGAGGAAATGCCCTCCTGTCATCGGCTCCACTTTGACTTCATCGTTCTTAAATGTGAGTGACCACAAATGTACACAACACAATACCGTATGATGCCTCCAAGTCAGCATATGGAACTGTTGTATTCCCACTTCCCATTCAGTAAGAGAGTTGTCCAACTTGGAAATAATTCTACTTTCCTCTGAGTGGCCATCATTAGCCAGAAGGTTTGGACTGGAGGTGTATCTCATGTGGATTGCTGTGTGAGCCCAGACTGGTCACCATGGCCACTGTTTGAGCAGCAAACAGTGTTTCAGGGAGACAGGCAATGAATCATAACAGAGGGAAAAAAACCTATTCCAGATTTTTTTTAGAAGTCTCACTCACAGTGCTCCAATGACTTCAGTAGGGTTTCCTGAACACCAAAGGTTACACATTAAAAAAAAATAAAAATCATATTTTTGGTGCTGCATAAATTAAACTTTGCTCTGGCCAATAAGTTAGAAAATAAAGCTAAGGAACCCATGTGCAGATCACCTGCGTTTCTGCAATTACCTCACAATTAGACAACTGCTGAAAGCAGCTGGAGGCAAATGCAATACATTTTCCAGCAAAACACAAAATGAAACAGTCTGTTTCAGTGCAAGAAAATACATAAATGAGGTTGTAAAGAGAGTTGTTTGGCAAAGAGTAATCAAATAAAATGAAATATGGTACATTAAGTTCAGCACTTCATGGCATTTCATTTTTGTCATTAGAACATTGCTAAAGAAAATTCAATATATTCAGTAGCGTTACTATGGCGTTCTGGAGGATTGCAACAAATTTTTGCTATGTCTTTAAAAGGAAAGAGTTACACTATTGTTAAATCTACAGAATCGAAATTATTTAATACCAGCATGTATTGAAAATGTGATTGTCAGAACCGGAGTTTGTGCACAAGCATATGAGGCACTGACATCACTTTTTGTACAGTTACCAAAAAAAATAAAGTAGGTGTTATGATAATAATAATATTAATTATATGGATGCATTAATAGAAGGATTGTGCTAACAAAAAGTATTCCATGTAACAAACTTATTTGAACAATACAAAACCGCAAGTATTCTCCTGTGGTCATTCATACCTGAAAAGGGATTCTCGTGACAGCCAGATTTCGTTCTGTTTCACCGTCTTCCAAGAGAAGAGCAGCAGCAGTAAAGCAAAGAGGGTCAGAACAGTAATTCTCCATTTATTTAACCATGTAGACAGCTTTTTTAGACCGTGGACAAAAAGGATGCAGTACCCCATACTGGGAAAAAAAAAAAATAGGAAAGGGAAAATGTACCAAAAGTTATATTTCAGGAATCTGGTTTATATTCAGGTTCATTCAGTATCGCATTTATTACGCAATTTCAGGGGGGTTTGGACTAATGATATTTTCTGGGCTAACAAACTTCAATTCAACAGCAGTTTTCCTCAAGTCACTACACAATTTCCAAATTAATCTAAATGATAGACCCGGCTGCCAGAAGTAGAGTAGTGTACATAATACCACCTGGCATAATGGCAGCTTACACCAGCCCACGGAAGGCAGCTGCTTTTCTGAACAGCAAGCTAAGAAAGCATCATGTAATAACAGTAATACTGAGCACTACTGGAGCAGCAGGGAAACGAAAAGCATTTTAACACAGGGAAGTCTCTAAACAATCCCAGTGGTGGCAGCTTTTAAGTCCAGTTTACAAATTGCGGAGCTGAGGCAGGGGAGCAAGCATTGCAGTTAATGCCGCAGCAGGAGCAGGTGACAGAGACCATGTTAAAAGGCAGAAGTCCCCGTTTGGGTCTTGCAGTTCTACATCAGGGCCAGCCCATCCCTTCCAGTGCCCACCCCAGAGCAGCTGAGATTCTCTAGCAGAGCTGCCTTGTTGCCCTTCCATGAACCGACACACAGTCTTCTCCAGCACCCAGCCCCCTTTCATGGCTCTCTGTGAATAACTACTGCAGGATTTTTGCAAACCATATTTGGACTGAAGTCTTATTTCTGTATAACTTTAAATAAATTCAGTAATTATTTACTTTAATTCAAGGGTTATGTTAAAATGATGCCTGCTCTGAGTTGGAAATCCAGTACTTTCCATTGCTGTACTTGGTAAGCAGATAATTCTACTTGGCACTTTTTAAAAGTAATTTCAATTTCTATTGCTCAATGAATTCCATTAGCTTATCTACAACTCTTTATGTTACTTAGCACCTGATTTAGTGTTAGACTTTAAAACTATCTTGCTCCAGACAGCTATCCCTGATGAAAAAAGAGAGGCAGAAGGCTTTGGAATAACATTTGGGGACAATCAATATACAGGGCCAAAAGAACATCCCTTCCCAAACACCTTGAACTGCAGTTGAATCCTACACTTGAATGAAGGCAGGCAGGAGCCAGAGATAATTACACCCACCCCCTCTCCAGCCAGAGATCCACAAGCTTTCCTGGGCTGTAGCTACACAACCAAGCAATTTCCCTGTGAGACTGCTACAAGGTAAGACAAAACTAAGAACACAATTCCCCCATCAGAGGTGACCTAGCAAGCAAGCATATGATATGGCGAAAGTCAATGTGAAAATCAGAAAAATGTTCCATATTCGAGGAGCTGTGTGAATGCTTCTCAGAACAGTTTCTCTGCCCTCTAGGAGAGCTGGGTACGTTCTATTGCTTAGTCTTCCTAAGGATGGATAGGGACAGGAATTCTTCCTTTTACTGAAGCGAAAAATGCCTCTGTTGCACGTACTGATTTACACCACTGTGTTGTCTCTGGCACAGTACAGGTGCCTTACAGAACACCGAGAGAAGTATAGACAAAGGGGGCAAGGCAAATCCAGAGACAACATCAGACATGGTGATCGTTCAAAACTTCTTCACAGTTGTTTTTGAGTTCTCCCATTTTTCAGAAGTGGTTATCTATTTATTTTCTTCACTTAACTATGCTTACACTTTTCTGCAAAAGATTTCTGTGGCACTTCCACTGCTTTTTTCCATTAAGGCATTTGCAAATATATGTTTATTGCACCTACATTAACTGCAAGTCTTTAGAGCTACAAACAGAGATGCTGGTGCCAAACATTCCAACCTTTATAGCTATTGAACCCTATTTTAAAACCTCTGAAAAGCTAATCTCTGTAGTAGTCCCTCCCTTTCCAAGAAGAAATGCCTCAAAAGCCTGCAGATGGTTTTCACTCTGTTATTTTGCCTTTTCACAATTTTATCCTTCCCTTGGAATTAATTATCTGACATAAATATTATTTAATTGCTTTAGCACAAGGCCGTTTTCAAAGTAATTTCCCTACACCTTCACATATTCAAGAACAGGCCCTTTATACAGAATCATGAATGCGTCCAGAAAACAAAAAATGCAAACGTCAATGTCTTGGTATTTATGTCAAATCCTGTCCCAGCTGTTGGGAATTTCTGCTTTAGCAGCAGTCTGCTTGTCTGACGCACAGCCAGCATCACGTTACACCTTACCCAGCCACTGGGAGAGGTGCTGCTTCCAGGGGTTGTTCAACATCTGCACTGCATTGCCACAACAGTTACAGAGAAGTAAGAGCTGAGCTCAGACGGCAGGTCCCATCCCAGCTGTGCTGGCAGTGACACAGAGCAGGTACATAGCAGTGCCCAGCTCCACACAGCACTGTGCATCAGGGCCTCCTAAAGCGCTTTGTACAGGGAGTCTGCTGTAATCTTCCTCTTACAGAGGAGGAACCTGAAACATGGCAATAAAGTGATTTGCTCTGCTGACAGGGGACTGGCAAACACAGCAATGAAGCTGCAGTCCAGGACTCTATCCACAACACAGGGAGTACACAGTGGAAACCAAGACATCTTGCTCAACAGAG
The DNA here is from genome assembly GCA_035583185.1 of Anabacerthia variegaticeps. NCBI lineage: Eukaryota > Metazoa > Chordata > Aves > Passeriformes > Furnariidae > Anabacerthia > Anabacerthia variegaticeps. The sequence continues at coordinate 62,144,892 of JAWWEW010000041.1, read as the reverse complement.
CACAGGACTTTCCAAGAGATAGATAGGTAAGTAACCCAAAAGCAGGCTCCATACTCAGCAAGGCAACAAGACTATAGGGTTCAGCAGTAAGTCTGAATACAGAGAGGAATGGATTCCCAAATGACTGCTGGATAGGAATTGCACAGCTCATGAGTCATTACATACCAGCATTCCAAACCACAAAGCTGCCAAGGGTAAGGTTAAAGGGCAGGGTTGAAGCATGATTTACAATTCAATAAAAGAGACATAACTGATGACATTACAACTGAGTTAAGCCTGAATTGTGCCACAATTAGAATCTAACTACCCTACAGTCAATGTGCCCGCACTGTAAAGTGCATGGGAACCCAAAAGAAAGGAGAAGAAGGGAAAGGATCAGACAGCATGAACTAGGTGAGTATTTTTATTTTCAGAACCTGCTGAGTTTGGCTTAAAACTTCAGAGCATTTCCTGCCACAAATCATCAAGGACAGGGTGGGGAGGACACACCCATGTTAGGACCTTTCAGTGCAGATGTCAGGTGGAGCCCCATCTTTTTGCATGGGTTTTAATGACTCGGTCAGTTCAAGCCCATCCCCTAGCTAAGGGCAGATGTTACATTCCTGGCTGCAGGCCTTTTGCAGGCCAAGGACTTCCAGAAGTACAAAAAGCACTCACATGTCCTTTGCTGCCAGGAAATCATGCGCATTCGTGATTCCATGTCACAAATAGTTTGCAAAACAATTCCCTGCAACATCCACAAAGACATTATCCTTAGTAATTTCTGCATCTCTTTTTACATTTCTACCTTAAGGCCAAATAACTATGGTGAAATCAGGGCAAATCCAGACTCCTCCTCCAGATCTTGTGGTCTGCTCTAAACAAAACAAAAGTGTTCCCAGTAGGGTATTAGAGAATCTGTCAAAAAAACCTCCATCATATTACTCTCATTTCCGAGTTCCAAAGCCACATAATCCCTCATACCTTACAAATTGTTTCACACTGAACTCAACAGTCCCAGTGCAGAAACTAGCTTTAGTACAGTGACCATGTAGTTTTGAACCAGTGAAGCACCAAGCTTGTGAAGACGGACCTGATGCAGCAGCAACATGCCCTGACAGTCACTGGACCTGGAGAGCCCCCACCACGCTTCATCCCCAGATACAAATTCATCCCACTTCCCTTGATCCCAACCTCACAAGGCTACAGATAAGCCTTTGGAAGCTCCTCTGAGTTTCACCAAGTCAGCAGCAGCCCAAGCAGTGTTACCCTGGTGGAAAGAGCCATACAGGTGAGGCTGCACTTAGTTGAAGAAGGTAACTTGCCAGGTAAAGTTTCCTATATGGTTAATTCTGCCGCGACCCTGCCATCACCTACACAAACAACACTTCAAATACATTAGGGTTTTTTTCTGCAGAGTGATAGTGACACAACTCCATATCAGACCTTACCATTGGCTCATCAGGAAATCAGTTTTTACTCAACACGTTTACAGGAAAGAAAGGAAAATGTCTCAAAAGGACCTTTCATCAAAGACCTCTTTGCCACTTGAAAAACTTACCCTTAAGTACTACATTCCAGACATCTTTATAGCTATCTGCATATGTATTGAGGCTGCAGGGTTGTGGGTTTGGGGTCTGTTTGGTTTTTGAGTTAACTCCAGCATTTCCTAGGAAGGGAACCATTTGTCCTTGAAGGGCTTTTGTCTTGGCATTGCCATGCAAGCACTTTCCTGAAATACTTTGTAGCAAAACCAAAACAATAGGAAACAAGCAAAATCCCCAACCTACTTTGCTTTTTAAAGTCCATTTTCCACTAGATTTCTGTAAATTTGCTAAGCTTTTTTTTTTTTTTCTTTCTTCCATAGGATAAGCAACAACCTGCTACAGCAACTGTTTCCCACTGGGAAAAGTCCATTGTCCAGCTTGGTCCCCAGGGTCCTGCAACGCTGGACCTGAGGAACAGCGCACCAGGTTAACGTGGTCTTTTTTCTGTGGGCGAGCACACATATTACAGGAGAATCTGTGACTTCAGAAAATCAATGATTCAGCAGAAAAGCTGTGCAAATGGGCCAGCAGGCCAATGGTTTGATGCTTCCTCTCTTTTCAGACTCCTGCAGGACTAAAGTGGTACCTCAGGAATGCCCTGAATTGCAGCAAGGTCAGGGCTGCACCCAGCAGGGAAAGCCTCTGTGCCACTGCCATGTGTTTCTGGCAGATTGCACACAGGGAGCTGTGCAATGACAGATTTTTGTCTGTAATTTCTTTGATTTGTTAATATGGAGGCACAAGCAGATAGGAATGAGGTGGCACACAGACCCCATTTTCCATAGGGCTCTCCATATATTGCCCAATTAAAAATAGAGCCAAAACAGTAGATACTCAGTATTTGCAAACACTTCTTGGGTAATTAGATTACAAATTCCACCTTTCCCTTGGCCATTATGGCTCCTTTGCCAAGGCAAGGCTGTTACTGACAATGCTTATACACAGCTCTGCTCTCCCTCTATCGATCACATTTCTCTCACTTTTTAGTAAATCAGGAACAGTTTTCACTGCATTTGGCTCTTGGTGATGGCATCTAATCCAAGACACGTGTTGCTAGTGCTTCAGCCCAACATTATCAGGATGTTCTGCCTGCATCAGAAACCATTTTACCTCCTCCAGAAATTGCTTGGAGACCTACTGCTGCAGAAGGCTCCTGAAGACCAAGGCATGTTCTAGTCAGGCATTCTACTGTATTTTCCGTGTTGTGACTGCACAGTGAAGGTTCCCACTTCATGGAGGATTGCAAGGGCAGAGCAGGCTGAGAGCTGCAGTTCTGAGGTGCAGCTCCTGCCTTTTCTAACTCACACAGGTAAGGCTGTAAACTCAGGAGCTGAAAAGGGTGGGAGAAACTATACAAAAAAGATGCCTTCCTCACACTTTTTAATATTAATTTTGTGGATGTCAAATCTCTAAAGCAGTTGTTTGGGGTTTCTTTAGAACTGATTTAATCTCAACTACAGGCATGTAAACTTGGAATAAATCCATTGATTTCATCAAAGCAGTTACTGCACATTTCAGAGCTCAGCCCAGATAAGAATCTAGATGCATACATGCATACCTATCAGTCTGGAAAAGAGGTGCCTATAAGCAGCCTGCCAAAGCATGGGAGAAACACGCCCTGTTCAGGGGCTGCTAATGCAACAAAAGGGATTATCTTAAAATTATACTGAGACCAGAAAATGCACTTGGCTTGACATTTCACCCCGGAGGCTCTTTTGGGCTGCAAAACTCCTTCTTGATTTCCAGCACTTATTTAAGATGACTCCCTTTCCTTCCATAAAAACTAACCCTCACTTTCAAGCTGCTCTGAAGCAAGTTTAACCCTTGTGTCCATGACTAAACACCTACCCTGCTGCTGCCCTTCAGAGAGCGAGGAGTGCAGCCTTGAGAAGGACTCTGTCTGCTGCCAGGTCCAAATGCTGAACACAAACATTTCTCTCTGTTTTATAGTTCCCTACAAGCTTCCTAGCCCCAGTCCCATACATATACTACCTGGCACAGCACGCTTTACATGCTCCTAGCCCGAGCCATTCCAGCTCTGCAGCCTGAGCAGAGGAAATACACTGAGAGCAAGAGTCAGCTGAAATGCAGCTTGCAGGCAGGGCTGTTGCTGCAGGGGAAAAGGCAGTTCATCCCTGTTAAACTCATCCGCTCTGCTCACACTTCTCTAATGGAGAGTAATTGATTGCAAAAAGCACGCTTGGCATGCCCTGTGGGCTGCTCCTGCCTCACCACAGCAGTCAAATATGGAAAGGAGCGCTGGCAAAAATAAGCATGGCCAGGGTGGTTCTTTCTGCCCCAAAAAGCACTCTCAAGGCATGCAGCTCCAGCGATGAGCTGTGCTGGCAGAGTAGCAAAGATGCTGTTTTATGAAAAATGTCAAGTCTTTCAAGGCTGGAGCTGCTTGGAACAGGATAAAATCTGGACTTTTTTTAAAAGAAAACATGTTTCCATCTGGAAAAATAGTGTATTTGTGCTTGCTAGCTTGTACTTGAGTCATAAAATCATACAGAACCATTACAGTTGGAAAAGACCTCCAAGATCATAAAGTCCAACCTTGAGTCACACAGAAAAGCCAGAAACTCAGAAGTTGGGGCCTTCCCTGCAAATTGCACCACCTGGGTTCAAAACACTGCCAGCTGAGGCCCAGAGCTGGGGGTGCAGTGCGTGCATGTGTAGGGTTTTGAGTTTGGGGTCCCCATAATTCCCCAGCCATGTGCTGATCTGGAATAACCAGATTCCACTGCTGCAAATGTTTTCCAGAAATTTTGAGACATTTATTTTGCACTTCCAAGCTGAGTGCTGGTTCCAGACTTTCCCTCGCAGCTGGTCCAAAGCTAGCCTGAAGTCAGCAAGTTACAGGCTGACTCACTGGACAAGAATGCAAGCATGGGCTTGGATCAGGTCTAGAACACAGTGCCACCAGAGAGTGATCCAGCAGGTTGTAGATCAGCACTAATGGTCCTGAAGAAATGCTGGTGTATGTGGCAGATGAACCCTGATGACCTAACTCTCAGATGAGTGTGTGCCCCCTCAAAAAGAGGCAAGTCTGGGCCACTCCACTCAACTGTCCATTTCTGCTGTTCCTCTCCTTTTGACTGTAAACTCCACTGAGGGTTGGAGAAGTCTTTTGTTTTCAACCTTTTTATCTAAAGTTTCAGTATAGTCAGCGTACCTTGGCAAAAAGTTTTGGGTTAACTAAAACATCGTATTTTTCATGGGAAAATGTTGTACCAAAACTTTCTCAATCAGATGGTACTACAAGGGAAAAACCTGTTATAACAGTCATGTTTTGGACTAAATGTTCAAAGGCAAGGAGGATGCAGGATGTGTCTCTGTCACATGCAGACAACAAGCAGCATTCACTGGTACTGAGTTTTGGGGACAGTGAGAAAAGCATTGTTTAAATTATCTGTCTTTTGGTAATGATGACATGGAATTGATAAACCTTTTCTTAGTTACTAGAAGTTTTAAAAAACTTCAAGAACACCAGCAAGGTATAATATTTAACATACCAAAAAAATCCCACTGGCAAAACCCCCAGCCTTACAGCTCAGAAATATCAGTGAGACACCAAGGGACTGGCAGCATACTTAACTTACTAGTGAGTCTCATGAATAGAATGTCAAATTTTCACTGCAATTAAGCAGGCTTTTCCTGGAATAGTCTGCAGATTGTAACATGAAGACATAGAGAACCATAACCACTGGCAGAATACATCTAATTTGGAAAGGTACCTTATGAGTTAGTGTTAAGACTTTGTCACCGGCTCTAAATTAAAAGCTATGCAGGCCTGTATTAAAGACACTTAGACATGATCAGCTAAGTCATCAAAATGATTTACCTCCATAAGCAATGTGGTCCTCTAGGCAGAACGTGATGTAATTAGAGAAAATGCAGGAACTCTTTTTTTCCTTATTAGAGAGAAAATATGGCCTAGAAATGAATGATTCCCTTGAATTGCTATTCAACACTTGGACACGTTTCCCTTCCTTTCCTTCCAAAAAGTCACAGGATAAACAATCCCCCTTCATTAGAGTCTTTGAGTCCAAGATTTTCACTTACAGATTTCTATTTACAGGTAATACAGGAATCTTTGAGGTTTTTCACTACTATACAAATCATGGAAAGAAAACATTTTATAAATGCAAGATAAGATATAATTCCACAGGAATTCCACAGAAATTTCTCTAAATCTTATACAGTCTAGTGGGGAAGGGTTTGTATGCTACAGTTTTAATTTTATTATTGTCATAACTTCTGGAATTCTATAGTAGGGACATAATTTCCCATTCAATTCCATTGCAAATCTCCAAAAACTCCACAAAGAGTCATTTCTATTAAATTTCACAAGGCATCTTTTTAAGGCCAATGTATTCCCTTGTAAATAAGAATTCCTCTTTTAAGCAACATGACCAAATAGATTACTTCTACAAGAAATTAGCTTAATTTATTATTTTTAAAACCAATACCTTTACCTATCTCGATAATTTTCAATAGCAGAATAAATGCATTTGAAGGTTTTCCTTTAACTTAATCTATTACAATGAAACCAGAAATCTTTCCAGTATAGCCATTAATGTCCATAACTCCACACAAGTTTAGCTTTCCCTTGAATTGATTGTACCTGTCCAAAATGCAACACGTTGCTCAAAAGAGTGTTTTAAATTTAGTTCAAATAACGCAATACTGCAGTCTAGACCAAATGCTCTATGAGCTAATCTTTTTCAGCTTTCCAGAATAATTTCAGTTTTGTTTCTTTTCTGCCTTTTGCCAAAATATATGGCACTAGCATCTCAGTATGTCTTGCTGGCATTAACAGAGGATGGCTGCTTTGATTTCTCCTTAAGGTGTTTAACAGGGACAGGACAAGCTTTCCAAAGGTAGAAGCAAAGTTCAGATATGCATCTTAAGGTAGCTGCTCACAGCATTTAACCTTCTTTACAAGGAGTTATTTCTCATTAATTAATGAGAACTCTCTCTGCCCCCTTCTGAAGGGCAGAGTGGAGTTATTAGCCCTGTTTCATAGATGGGGAAGCAGAATCATTTGCCTGAGCTGAAGTCCTGACCACCTCACCACCAGCCACAAGCCATTTTCCAGACTGCTGCTCAAATTGACACCCTGGAGCAGGGACAAGCATCCCTCACAGTAAAGAGAGGCTCAGCTGGAGCTGGGGTTTGGTCCACTGCCATCACATAATGCTCTCCCATTTCCCTCCCAATGCCCCCAGGTACACAGCTGAATTACAGGGAATATAATCCAGTTTGCTTCTTTTGAACTGCAGCTGCTCCATGGCCCTCGCAAGAGCAGCAGCAACAGAGTACAGTGATGACATCGTGTTTGTTTTAAGTAAATGGAACAGGTGTAGCTTACATTCCACATACAAATCCCAAATGAATTGTGGATTTAACCTGAAAACTGGCAAAAAGCTTAATTATGTTGCTGGATTGAGATCAGGGAGAAGATAAACGGGCTCCATGGAGCCAATGGGACTTTCACTGCTCACTTCGCTGGGGTCAGCGTTTGACTCCAATTGAGAAGGGAAGCTTCTTCTGTAAATTAGATGATCCCTTACAGGATCTGATCTAATACTGAAAGAATTTTGAAAGGCAAGCACTTGTAGCTTCACATAACAATAAAGATTGGCAAAGAGAAAGCCACTCAGAAAGAGTAAAGGTAACTGAAAATACACCATCACTACATTGCACAACTGGCTTTTAAGAGAATGAAGATAATGTAGAGAACATAACATGCTCCCAGAAAAGAGAAGCAGCAGCAAGTCCTGCCCTCAACTGGCTGCCTTGAAAGCAATGGGGACTTTTGCTCAGGAACTATCAGGTTCATAAAAGCTACAGATGATTACATTGCCCACCAGATTCTTTTTTTTATCTCCAATCACAAAAGTTAATAACGTATATAATTACACTAATTGGGAAAAATGCATTAGCACAAAGAATTCAAAACATGCTCGGTTCAAAGCCAAAAATTCATGATCCTTGCTTTGCTGTGGCAGGGGGAAATCTTTATCATGATGTGTTAAGTTCCTGAAAAATATAAGTGTGCTTTTTTCTGGATGCTGGCTTCCTTGCAGATTTTGAGATAGATGGTGAAGCAAATGCCATCCTGTATATAGTGGTGATCTCATCTTCTAGTATCGACAATTAGGGTTGCAACATCAACTCTTGATATAGTGAGGAGCTGGTAAAAAAAATGACAGCAACCCATAATTGCCTGTGCTAGGAAAGAGTAACTGTGCACTCTGCAACCCACTCACTGCATTATCCACCACAAAAGAGTTGCCATAAAAATGGTGCAGGTACCACTGGATAGCCTATTGCTTTCAGCAAATTGGAAATAAACCATGTAGTGACGTTTTGGTTGTTTTGTTGGTTCCTACGGGGTTGTGAAAACAGTTTAAGTTGTCCAGCTATGATACAGCACCTCAGTCAGGAGGCACCACTTTCAGGGTAGCAGTGAAAGATGAAGAAAACACAGAAATTGCTGTGGTAGGAAGGGTCTGATCCCATGAGGTGAGAGCAACCTTGGCTCTGTTGGTACATCAGAAGGTCCAGCCCAAGAGTTTGCACTGCCTCTCTGTTTCTGCGTGGCGAAGGCCTACACAGAGGAAGAGCTGGTGCTCCTGTGTAAGTGCAGACAAATTGCTCACAACTCAGAAGAGCTGGATGCACAGTTCTTCTGGATTTTCAAACCATTAGGCTGCCTGTGGTGTTCTGAGCAGCATTAGCATCGACATTTTGAAGAGGTAAAACCTGGTTTAAAACTTTCACTGATCCAGCTATTTATTGTGATGCCTCTTTGAAAAACTGTGGCCTTAAGAGTTGTATCCTGTCCACCACTCTCAAGACAAGTATTTCACACCCCTTGCCTTCCTGAAAACAAGTTTTCTGCTTTTACAGGCAAGAAAACAAAAAAAAATTTCCAAGTTAAAAGACACCAAATTGTTTTCAATTAAATTTTTCAGGCTAAAGTAATACTATTATTAAAAAATCCTGATTTAAACAAGTAAGTGCTTGTAACCCTCAAATGAAAAATAAATATAAGAAATATTTTCTCCAAATATTTCTGTTTAGCTAAACCAAATTAAAGAAAACATTCAACCATTTTGACATAGCTTATATGCCTTTTCCTTGAGGCAGGGCTGCATACAGAAGAGAAATTGCTCCAAATATCCATCAGCTCCAGAAGACAAGGCCCAGCCATATAATTAGACATCAAGCAAAAGGTTTATTTCTTGCTTCTTTCTATTTACAATATCTTTTACATAAATTCCTGGGTCCTTACTTAACTTCTATTGAAAAGAAAATGATTGAAATTTTCCCCAGGTAACTACTGAGCAACACTGAACAAGGACTTCAGCCTGCGACACCCAGACAACTGTCACATCCATAATACACAAGTGTCACATCCATAAATATTAATAAAAGGCCATTACTTGAAACAGAGATAGACAAGCACCTTCTAGCCTAAGCCCAAGAACATAAATCACCTAGTTCTCTACATGCGATTGAGGACTTTTGTCTAAATAAAGCTGAATGACAACCTCTGACTTGCTGAGTTTTAGAGATGGAATGGCAAAGGAGAGGAAAACCCCCTTTCAAGATGCAATGTGAGAAAACTGCTAAAGGCTGTTCTAAATAAAGAACACAAGTGCTTCCCAAAGCCATTGTTACTAAACTGACATGTTCCCAAGGGGAAAACAAAACAAAACAAAATCACATTATTTTTGTGCTGCCATAGTCATGAATGTTCACAGAAATCTCCCTCACCACTTATGCCATTTTGCACCTGGAGGATGTAAGAGATGCTCAACTCCCTCCAGATCCTTTGGCCAGAAACTGCCCACCTTTCCCATCCACTGCCAGAGTTTGCCTTCCCTTTTCATGCCACTACCTGCCAGCCTGGGCTAAAAGCAAAAACCAAATACTGCAAAGCAGGACAGGAGTGATTTGAGCAAAGTGTGAGATCCAGGGACTCTGACACAGACTTACTCCAGAGTAACCATTTACTCCTTCTGTCTCAGTTTTCCTAACTGAAGTAAAAAAAAATTGGAGCTATCAATTACCTACTTTGTAGGTCATATATTTGCAAAGCCCTCAGGGAGATGAAAAGCATTATACAAACTATATGCACACATGTTAACGCTGATTAATTTTCTCTGTGCGAACATACCCTTTTTTCTTCTTCATTGCCCCTCCTCTCATTATATCAGCAGTCTCATCTGGAGGAGGACAAGGAACTGCTGACGGCTGAAGTATTTTCCGCAGTTTTTCTTTTGAGATTCAGAAATGCAACCACTCAACACAGCCCTGTGCTCAGCTGACTGTTTCCTTAATAGCCTTGCGCTTTCATGTGTTTCCTCATTTTCTGTTACATGAATTTAAAGCAATCTGATTTCCAAGTTAATTTGAAGTGATGCAAGATCCATTAGTTGAGGGTATCATTTGCAAAATAACTCCAAGGGACAACTTTCACTCACTATACTTTCAGGTATACTCCCTAAAACAAAGGCAGGGCTAGTGATGTGAATAAAGTAAGCAGGATTTGACCTAAAAGCTTGTCAGTATATGGGGGCATAGGGATACAGCCTAACTGCATAAGAAGCTTGTAATAAATGCAACAGCCCCTACACAGCCTACGTTCCAAGACAGCAATGAGCAGCCCTTTTTTGGTACAATTTTTGCAAAAGACTATCTATAAGCATTTTTAGGATGTTTGGATCCACAGTTTCTGAGGAATACAATTTAAACATTTTGTGAAATAAAACTTTTGTTTCAGCTGTCACAAAGTAATCCAGACTGAAACAGAGGACTTGACTTTGTCAAAAGCTCCACAATGGCAGTTCCCATTAGATATAACAGATGCTGACCCTCTGCATCCAGTGGTAGAATTGGGCTTTCTGACTTGCGGCATCCAAGATGCAGAATCCATTTATGCTCATGGATGGAACAAAACACACTGGCAAAGTTGCCCAGACAGGCTGTGGGGTCTCCCTCTTTCGGCATATTGAAAAGCTGTTTGTACATGATCCCAGGCAACTGGCTCTGCTTGTGCAGGGGATTTGTAATAGATCCTGAGGTCCTTTCCAACCTCAACCAGCCTGTGTTTCTGTGAAATGGGCAATCATGTTGCATGAGTGGCCTCTGACTGCCACTGCAGCCTCTGGTCTGGATACTGTGGAGATGCCAGGAGTAACACCTCAAAGCTGCCCTTGAGTAAATGCAATTGGAAGCACCCAGACTGCTAAACTGACAATTGTTAGAGGCTGAAACCTTACAGAAACTTCAGGGCACTGGCTGAGGAATGGAGAAGTGGCTGAATTTTCTTCACTCTGATCAACAATTGCAAATCCTCCACTCTCAGATGTGCAGTCAATAGCTTACATGCAGGAGCTCATGCTCATATTCCACAACTGAAGCCAGCAGCCTTTTAAGCCAGCAGTAGTCTCCTTTGTATTTACTGACCACCTAATATAGTGGGAAAGCTGAACAATACCACAGTAAAAATATCACAGGTTAACTTTTCAGCTGCTGTCCTTAAGTAAAGACATTGAACAATTTAATTTGATAATGCTATCAAGAAAGAGAGCCTTGGAGGACAATCCTCAAAAAACACCACCTCATCTCTCTATTGAGCTGTGACAAGCACACCAAAAAAATCTATGTTTAAAAAAGTAAAAACAAGCATGGATTTTGGGTAGCTTTGCTCCTGCCAAGCAATCTGCTCTCAGCTGCCTGTAAAATCTCTCATGCTATCACACCAAAACTAAAAGGCAGTGTGTTGTTTGAACTATTGAAAAGGGAAGAAGCAATCATGCCTGCTTTTAGAAAATGAGATGGTGGTCTCACTGGAAACAGATTCAATTGCAATAGTTACCTTGGCATGTAAAGGACTCGCTCTGCCACAACAAATCCCACCCTGAAGAAGAGGTTGCTGGCTGGGATGAATGGGAAAACCAGGAACAACAAGCCCACCAAAACTTCTTTGTGTTCCAGTTTCTGCAATAATACAAAATGAAACAAGTATCAACTAAAAAAATCCAACTTAATTCACCACTAACTTTTCCCTTTCGAGAGTCATAAAAAAAGCAACTTAGATTAACATTTCATATGTTTTGCATTTAAAGAAATTATTCCAAGACACTGTTCTTTGATATTTATGCACTGTTTATGCATCTAATATGCCCAGAACTGGCACAAACACTACCCACACTGTCTATTATTACTCTTGGTATCTTTTCCAAGGTCAACTCTATCGTATGCATGGCACAGCTAGTACTTAAGATATAACCCATATCGGTAATACATAAGTATAGAACAGCGTGAATGTATACATTAGCATGTCTATGGCAGCGTGACTGTATGTAAATACACAAATGCATATCACATACACACAGGCTGCTGTGTTCAACCCTAAATATTTATAACAGAGAAAAAACTGTTCAATCAGTCACATTTTGTGTAAAGAAAACTAGCCCCAAATGGCAGATTAATGAAGTAATTTTATCCCTTTTGAGAAAATATCTAAACTTGAAATGATACTTTTGCATACAAGGTCTCCATACCCGTACCGAGCCAGAAATCTGAGACACACTGTATGTTAAAACTAATGTTTTTCACTTGAGCTCAGTTAATGCACTTCACTTGTGCTCACTTTAATGTTAGCTCGCTCTTTGAGGAGAAATCGAATTACTAAATGGAATTCAAAACAACTGTGATCTGTGTGGCCAACCCAAGTGTCTCGGGATGCCGTGACCAGTGGTGGCCACTGATCCTGCCATGGAGAGACCCAAGCCTCCTCGAGCAAGATGAGTTTCAGATTTAGCCCCACGCCAAAGGGGTGAATCAGCTCTTGCTTTCTTCTGATGATCTCAAAGAATGACATCAGGCTAACAGAAGTGTAGCTTTAGGCCTCTTCAATCACCCAGGCAGACATCTGTGCTCTCCTGCCCCGCCATACTGCTCCTCATCAGCCACCGCAGAGCCCTTCTGCAGCCTTCAGGAGAAGCTTTGTCACACTTAAAAACAGATGCAACCAGAATCACTTAATAGTTGAAGCACTTTCTAATTGTTGTGGGCAATTTCTAAGCTTTGGAGAGCAAATTGACTTCTCTGCCGGAGGGAGCTAAATTTAGGAATGTTGAATGAGATTTTTAGTAGAGAAAGGGGCAATGATGCAGGGCCAAGCAGTACAACTTGTCTTGCTTTTGCAAAGCTACAGACTGCAGCACCAGTTACCACTGGTCTAGACAGTGGCTGAAATTCTGAAGTCTTACAATTAAAATATATTCATTCCACTCTATGGGAAAGACAATGAACACTTTCTATGGGTACCAAAAGCATGGGTAGAAATCAGGAGGCCCTGACGTCGCTTTAGAGGAGCTGAACTTTAGGATCACAAAAAAGTGCACTGATTTCCCCTGTCACAAAGAAGAAACATGACACAAAGAGAGGAGTAGAATTCATGTCTCCGGACTTCTTTACCAATACCTGCTTTATCCACTTATTCAGTGTTTTGGAATCACAGTTACAAGTGTCTACAGGCAGTCACAAGAGCACCTAAAGTACATTGTTCTCAGAGCTGAAGCTGACACCAATCTATAAAGTTGATGAACAGAGGTGCCTGGTAATGGTCATTTGGCTTTTAATTACAACAGAAAATTGAATAGGAAAAAAAAAGGATTAAAAATTGTTTCTCAACTCTGAATGCAAATTATCAGTGCTAGCTCAATTCCAACTTCCATCCCACCCAGCTCTGGAAATATACTCCATTTTCTCCTGCCATTTGACACTCCCCACCTTGTCTGACCTACTTATGGTGCCCATTTTCTGCCCCCACTCTACCCCAGAGGTTTAACAAGAAAGACCTGGAGGCACAAGAAGGTATGTTGGGCCATACAGAGTGCTAAAGCGCAAAGTGTTCCCTGTCCCCAAGATATGGGGACTTGCTTTCAAATAAACCAGCTATCAAATATTTCTCCAGTTATTCATTAAATCAATAACTGGGAAAACAACCTCTAGTTAAACATCTCTAGGAAGGACATGGTGTTGCTCAAGGCTGCAGCGTTGCAGATAAGCAAAGGAAACCGAATTCTAGAGAAAGACAAAACTTGTACATCAAATGGGAAAGAGGGAAACGTGGGAATTAGCTAAAGGAGAAAATGGTACTGTGTGCCCTTTCTTCCTCCACAAGTCCCAACTCTAGGTTAATGCCATGGAGGGCTGCCAGCTCAGTCCCCTGGGCAGGGCTCAGAGACAGGAGACCAGCACTCGCAAACCACCCTCACGAAGCAGCAGAACACTCCCGGTGCTGCAGATTTCTGAAACAAAAAATAACTGGCAGTGTCCTCTCTAAAGCATTCCATTGAGGCAGAGGCTTCTGTGAAGAGCTGATCCTTGAAGGCCACGCTGCAGCTGGTTTTGTGCTACAGGCATGGTCCTGCCTGTGAGCCAGCAGGTCAAACTACTGTGGTCATCCCAGAGCTCAGTTCAGGTTTGTCTCCTCTGCTCAGCCATTATCTCTCCAAAATTTTTTCAGGCACTTCAAGAATGACACCTGTGGCTAGGTCCTGCATGGGAGGAAGAGGCTGGGGAGAGCCCCCAGGCAGGGCAGGACAAAAAGGTGTGGTCGCTGGATACGTGAAACTAATCCATGCCCATCAGTGAGACAGTCTGGATGCAGCCTCTGGCTCAAGCAATTTCTAAATAACTGGCTGCCCATAGTTGGAACTCACACTGGAGGACAAAGCTCTGCTCTTCATGGCCAGATGTTCTCTCTCACTGCCCTGAACAGTTTCTACTGACCAATTAGATACTGACAAAACCACCTTTAACCCGAGAGCTGCACGTTCTTCTATCCCAGCCTTGCCAGAGCACAGCAGAGCTGTCTGTCCCTGCATTTTCAGCACAGGGTAGCACCTGCCAAGCTGGGCAGCTCAGAGAAAATAGAAGAAAGGACAGAAACACAAACCCTAACCCTGAGTTGAAAGGATTGTATGTACCACAGATGATACCTGTAGACAGCAGAAAGCTAATAGAACAAGTCTCATAAGATATTCTCCTCTATCCTTTTTCCCTAACAAAATTCACTTAGGATTCACCTTCTATTCCCTTTTTCCCTGGAGGAACTGACAGATTCATAAATAAGTAATCAAGCAGGACAGAATGGCACAAGAACCTCACAAACTGGTACTGTAGGGTTGCAGGAACAGAGGGCAGGAAGATCTCCCATTCAACAGAAGCCATAGGAGATGCCCTTCATGTGTCTTTTAAATAAAACAAACCCAAGTTATGTGTAGTCTGTTACATTTTTCAGGCAAAGAAATAAATGAAACCATTTATTTGGTTTAAGTACTTTGGTTATACGAGCCTATCTGAAATGGCTGAGCTAGAATCAGATCAGAATCAGCATCTTCCAGGTGCCCAGAGTGGTAGTAAAAGCTTTTAAAGAGTAATAGGTGATTTTGTTTGTCTTCCTTTTTCCTTTGAATAGAAAAAGCCAGGACTGGAAATTATAGATCATTTAATTCCTTTTACAGAAAGACAATTTCTTTCTTCTTAAAGGAAGTGGTTTTTTGGAAATACAAAACTTACCTTTCTGTCACAAAGGTCTCTCTCTATGAGGGAAAAAAAATAAATCAGCAAACACCTTTGAATTAACCTTAGAATGACTCGTCTTGTTAATCAAAATAGCCTTTATAATAGTAAATAGTTTGGTGGGAGGGAGGAGTTTTCAAATTCACATCCAACTCATTACAAACAAGCCTTCATCACATCGTAAGAAAAAAAAACCCCAACAATAAACCAACAAATCAAACTAAAAACCAATTAAAAAAAAAAAGAGGTTTTTAACTTACTTTTCACAGACCTATCAAAGAACTAAAAAACACTACTTCTCTCAAGTAAAGTGTAACACTGTCTCAAACAAAATATGAAACAATCACTCCAAGGTCAAACATCAATACAGCAATAAATCTCAAAAATTGCTTCCTTGGCAACTTGGGGGGAAAGGAAGAAACTCTTGAGTTTACAACTGAAAGAGGTCTTTCCATAATACATGTAAGACATATTCCTGAGCCTTAAATAAGTATTTGCTGACCTCTGCTAAATCACAAGACTTCTACAAGCCAGAGCCCTCAAAGTATGAGTGCAGAAGGTGCAGATGACTTCAACATATCCATCCTAACTATGGATCTGCATAAGCCCACAGTAAATTCCTTATTTTTCCCCTTGAGAAAGCATCGTCTGAGGCGCCAGTTACATTAAGTCTACACTGTGATGACAGGACTGATGTTCACATCCCCTGGCACCTCCAAGGGCCGAGGCGTTGGAAAGCAGAGCTGTGAGGACAGCATTCCTCCTGGTTGGACTAAGTTGCACCTCAGGGAAGACAGCAGCTGGGCAAACAAATCCAAGCAAATTCCATTCTGTTCTACCTCTGAATGTTTCCAAAGATGTTTATACATGCTTGCCTGTTTGTTGGGAATGTGGCAATCAAATAGGTTTAAGTTCTTCCTCTGTTTATTTTGAGAATGAAGCAAGTGTCACCTTTCCACCATTTAGAACCAACAGCTCCATGGAGTAAAGACTTCCTTCCTACCAAATGCATCCATCACACTCTGATAGTGAGCTCTGGATGGCCCATTGCAATCAGTGAGATGTTATGCTTGGAACACCTGACTACATGCACAGAAAAGCTGGCATCCAGGAAAGTTGGTATTGCATGGCTGTACGAAAGCAATTATTGCTATGACTCATTTTCAAATGCTTGCAGGCCTAGGAGGTAAGTGCACTATTCATCAAAAGAGACACAGAGATTCAAAGAAGCTCCATGGTGGTCTGCAGACCACAGAGAGAGGATGACACTTTTTCAGTTTATTCCTAACATCCATTTGTGCAAGCCCTTAGTGCAGACAGCACACAAACCTAATTCATGTATTCCCGCCATACTGCTCCCTCATGAAGCTACAACTAGCTCAGCAACATGACTCTTCTGCTACCAGCATCAAACCACTGGCAGCATCTCACCTGGCAAGAGGTCAGGATCTGCAAACATCTACTCTTGCACTTTCCATATATACGGTATTAAAGATAAAAGGGACGGTGTAGAAGCATGTCAAATGCACTCTGCATTCATGCATAAGATGATAAAAAGAAAGCATAAGCTGATCAGGAATCAACCTCAGGGATTCATTCCTTCACAGGAAAAAAAAATCCTGTGGTTGTAAATCTTCCAGAAGCAAGCTCTGGGTGCTCCCAGGTCCCATCTCACTGGTGCGGGCACAGATGGGTCATGGCAGAGCTGCACAATGCTCCATGTACTATCAGCATGGTCTCCTTTAGGTCACCAGCAGAAATCAGGATGGGATATGCACATCTTTATC
This sequence comes from Anabacerthia variegaticeps, assembly GCA_035583185.1. NCBI lineage: Eukaryota > Metazoa > Chordata > Aves > Passeriformes > Furnariidae > Anabacerthia > Anabacerthia variegaticeps. The sequence goes on along the minus strand of JAWWEW010000041.1, from coordinate 62,127,965 downwards.
TTCTGTGACCAAACAGGAGGGCACTGTGGAGCTGTAGCTGTTTCATTCTGCTACCTATGCCACTATTTCCAAGTGAATGATGCCAAAAAGTCAGGTGTCAACAGATGGTCTGAAAAATTCAAACATTTGGTAAGGCAAAGGTAACTTCCCAGCTTCAAATCTGGCTCAGACATCTGGCTTAATCAGCTTGCTCCTACAGAAAGAGCCACAAATTCTGTAATTACTACAATTTATCAGGAGATTTATTCTTTCATCTCATTTAAAAAAAATTAAAAAATCAGCATCTTCAGTAGAACCAGCTGCTTGGATGCCAGGCTTATCAACTCACTGACTTCCTAAAATAACTCAATTTTCCTTGGTGATCATCTAGTTTTGATAGAAATCACCCAGAATCACTTCTGACTAGAATCAAGCACTTTTTATCCTTCACAGATAGTCCAGAGCCATGGAGGTTTGCAATGGTATTTTGACCATCACTTCTGTCTGCCCATTAATCACCTGACACGCTGATACTATTTCAAGTATTTGGTAATAACAAAAACTACTTTCCCATTCACCAGCAGCAGCACCTCCTCAGGAACTGGTTGCACAGGCAAACGTACAACAGCCAGAATCTGAATCAAACCCCTTGAAAGTAGCATTGGCTTCCTAACACAGGATTATCTGAAGAGAAATCCTTGGCACATATCTCAGACCACTCTAACAAGATCTTTCCATTTCCAGAAGGAATCAAGTCCTGATCTGTCCCATTCGGTAAAACCCACATTTTTCAGAAATGCTGAAAGTGCCTAAAAGCTTCACATCAATGGCAACTGTGGAAGCTCAACAGCTCTGGAAATCAGTCTTTCAATTATGGAATAAAAGGGCAAAGTAGTCCTTTCCCACTCCCATAACCCAGAGCAGGGTACAGAAGTATATTCTACCATATTTCACTTTTTACTTTGGTGTCTTATAGTAAAATTTTTATATCTACTATTACTTTTACCCTGTAGACATCAGCTACCCATCCATTCAGCTGTGTGTTTATGGTCTTTCTCACCCAGGTTTCTAAAATTCCCAGAAGATATAAGCTCATTTTCCCAACCCTTAATCTCTGCAACCTCTAATTCCACTTGACAAGCCAATTTGAGCAGGATGAGGGAGCACACACATCTTTGAAAGAGAAGTGAAACATTCCAAAAGAAAATAGGAAAATTGACAAATTGCTCCAGGAATTAGAATAATGCTTTTGACTTTGTGGTTGTTTTTCCCTCTTCCCTTTCATTCTGAGACTGCAGCCTGCTTCACCAGGTGGAGAAAACAAAACGGGTAAAATTTAATGCACATTGCTTGCAGTACATCTTTGCAAAAGCAACTCTGTTCATGGTGAATTTGCTCTTAAGCAGGTAACAAGGAACAAGAGAACTCTAACAAAAATACTGTAATAGTGTTTTACTAAAGCCAAATAGCCACGATGAGCATCATTACCTCCCTCGGCTGTAAATTTCTTGGTCCTCATTTCACCAACCCTCTCCTACTCACCCTATTACTGTGCCACTCCAAACCTTTCAGCTCCAAGTGGGCCTTAAAATATTAACTCAAATCAGAAGAAGAAAATGGTAGAATAAGAAGAGTAATTCAGTGTTAATATAGTGAAAATGGCAAAACTACCTGCCCCTATGAAAATTACCTTCCTAGCGTGACAAACTCCTGCAGGCATTAAGAGCCCCTTTGCTGAGATGCTGAATACAATCATGGTGAGCCAAATCAGAACTCCTTCAGCTATGGTTATAATTACTCAGAGTGTATCACACTCCAAACCTGTTATTTCAAACATCTACTGAGAAAAAGAGCAAGGTATTTTGATAGTTCTTGTGTTTGCTTTTTCAATCCAGAAAAGCAGTCACATAGAGACCCAATGAAGGTTTTTCCTTTCACTTTAGTCTGTCAGCTGCCACAACAAGCACCCTGGGAAGGCTTTCCTGTTTCTTCCAGCCCCACCAGGGACCCGCACGCAGCTGATCCGTTTGCAGCACTCGACAGAGCAGAAATGCAGCCAGCGAGGCACTCGGGGTGCCTGCAAGGGGCTCCCCCCCTTCCTCCAGCTCTCACTAAAAGAGTCTTTCTGGCTTATTAGTCTCTCCCTGCAGCAAATATTAACAACAGAAGCAGCATAGAAAAAACTCGCTGCTAAGGATTAAGAACATCAGTCCTGACCTTCTCTCTCTCTGTGGAAGGAATTCAAGTGGCCCTCAGGAAAATGAAAACAGGATTCATTTTAAATGGACCTTTTATGAAAATGACTGTGGCTTCCAGCTCGTCAGATAGACTCCATCAATAAATAGCCTTATTCACCTTGCTGTGTCTTTGAAGCAGGTATTGTTCTGCAAGTGTTGTGGCATATAAATTTTGCTAGGCATACTTTCTAACTATGCTGGTACTACTGTAGAATATTATAAAAGGCAATTGTTCCCCAGAAAGGTCCATAAGCTGTGATTTATTAATGAAATGCCAACCTGGAAAACTAGGCAAAGGTCTCAGGAGTGCAGGGTAAAGTAAATAGCACGACAGAATACACCTAGTGAGTGCTAGCAAAAACAACAGAAACATGCACTCAAAGAGGAGATACAAATGAATTCCTCTCCTTGATGGTACTGAACATTGTCAGCTAAGGAATTTAGTCTGCAAGTGACTGAAGAATATACTCAGATGACATTCATACATATAATCCAGGAGATAAATGGCAATATGATGCCAATTACAGCCCAAATTAAAGTCATCATAATTTAGTATAAAATACCTTGTCTTGGCTAAGAAGCACTATGCAGTGAAATTTAAAGAGGAAGCATTACCTTTAAAATTAGACTTTAAGTAAAAATCTACCAACTGTACAATATGAAAGGCATGATAATATGTAACTCAGACACATTTAATGAATATAACCTGAAAACCATCACAATTTCCTGTGCCATATGTAGCCACATAACACAGAGCAGCAAAGCGTGTTCTTTAAAAAGGTATATCCTAGAGGACACTAGACATATTTTTTGTTCAGACATGAGCAAACTGCTGCACATCATCATGTGTTCCTACTGAACAAGTAGAAGGTGCTATGAACCACAAAAGTGCTGGTCATGAGTATAAATGCATGAGGGCCAAGCAGTATGAGGCACAACACATTCCCCCGGAGCAATCAGGTACAGGAGCTACTGTTTCAAATTAGTTTTCCAGATCACCTGGCTCTGGATTAGCGCATTGCCCACACATGAGTTTCCCCATTATCAGTTCTCCATGTATCAGATACCATATGGAAAGTGGAATCCGATCCATCATGTGATCTGTACATACACAATTCACAGCTACAACTACAGGACAAGCCACATTTTAATCACACTGCTAATTAAGCAGCAACCTAAAAATGCCATGCAGAGTGGCACGTCAAACATCTGAAGGGTCTTTCTTTCATGCTCATTGAATTATTATGACATGTCAAAGAAATAACTGTCGTCCTGATGATAATGCTGATGCCTAAGGGTTTGGTGTGTATTTTGTAGATCTTTAGAGTTTTAGAAGTGTGGGTTTTCTTGCTCACATATTAAGTGGTGTTGGAAGTTACTAAAGTGATTTTCTCACATATTCTCAGGCTTTCTGA
>JAWWEW010000041.1:62036116-62124234 GCA_035583185.1 Anabacerthia variegaticeps | reverse complement strand
AGGGAATTAGAAATGGTGATTGGTTATAGGTATCAAATATGTTAATTGTTTGGAAGGGTATAAAAACTGTAACCTTATTGAGGGTGGGGTTCTTCTGCATTCTGCTGGGGTTCTTTGGGGACTTCTGGAAGCAGAGATCCTTGTTGAAACAGCGCGCGCTCTGTAGGCCCAGAGGAGGACTGAAGCCTCTGAACTCCCAATAAAGGTACTGTCTATCTTTCTCCATTAACGTTTTGCTGAGTGCCTATTTTCCAGGATTTTAGGCATCAATGCCAAGAATTGTTGCCCTCCCTCCAGTTCACCAGGTGCTCGTCCCTTCTTCCAGGATGGAAAGACAGCATTGTGGGCCCTTGGGTATGCCAGGGGCCATTTGAGGCACCAGATTATTTCTCTGGCTTTGTAACTGGTGTGCTTGACACCCAGTAAAAGAGTGCTTCATCCATTTCCTGGTGCCTTTGTAATCCATCTAGTCCCAAAGCTGGAAGTCAGACCATTTCCATTTCCATTTCTCCTGAGGCTGTCTTTGAAAATGAACAATAAATAAATGTCATCCTCTTTTCCCAGCTCTTAATATCTCTATGGGGTTCAGGTGTTTGCCATAGCATCCCCAGCTTTTGTGACATCCCCAGAACACTACCTGAAGCCTGTGTGAGGAACTTCACTGCAAAGAGCTGAGCAGAACTTGAGGATTTTGAGACACACCAGTGACTTCTGGTGCCTTGGCTAAAACAACTCCAGAGAGGCCAATTCACCGAGCATGTTGAGTATCTGTAGAGTGAAAAATAAAGTCCCCCAAAATTTCAAATAACTGCTTAAGGATGGACTGCAACTTTGCCACATTAGTCACTATGGAAAAATCTTGGCCAGAGATGAGAGCCAGGTCCTTTCCTCCCCGCAGTGGGAGATGCAACAAGGAGCTGGCCTTTCCTCTACTCCTGCCAGACCTCTTGAAGACAGGCATTAATTGTGACATGTGATAGGGATGGCTGCAGCAATGGCTGAGCACCTCAACCCTGTGCAGAGCAACAAGTCCTGCTTGGGGAGTTGCTCATGGGGAGCTCTCTGGCTGATAAGCAAGAAGGATTTGCACTACACAAAAGAAACGACACAGAGAATGGAAATTCTACACAAGACATTAACAAACCAATTTTTGAAGTGATTTCCTCATTAACTAATGAGGAGAACAACAGCGAGAGTGCACAAGGAGGATGGGAAGGGAGGCTTCTCTCTCCAAACAAACCGAAGAGCTGTCTTCTCTGTTTCTGCAGGTTTCAGCATTAAATCCTCATCTAGTAAGACACATCCTCCAAGAAAAGCACCCAAGGGCAGAAATCTTGCACTGTTTCTTCCCCTTCCAAGGTATAACAATGTTGGCTGACAAAAAGAAATCCAACAAGAAAGCTTCATGACTTAAGATGTCCTTTATCAGCACTGCACATATATGCCAACAGAGTTATTACCCTAATCACAAATGTCAACAACAAATTAGCCCTATTTAAAATTCAGTGACAACAAAGGCAGAAATCCAATCCATGCATTCCCTGATTACAGTCCACGTGATATATTCTGCAATTCTCCTGTGAGCCTGTGTTGTGGATGCACACACATCACCTCTTGCCACTGAAAATCAGCTCAGCGTTCACTGGACAAATGTCTTCACTGCTGCCAAAACGATTTCTAGCATTTTCATTCTCCATCCCACAGAAAGGAAACTGATAGTGCCAACGAGAATTAATATGAGGTTTTGTCCTCTCTTACCCCTGCACACCTACGCTCTCAAACAAAAGGCACACAAACTGCATGCTGGCTCATTCTAAAATAATTCCTCAGAAAATTGCAAGCTATCTCTTCCAGGTTAGAGTTTGCAATGAAAAAGGAGAGAAAAATGGCTGCTAAGAGAGTTCTGCGTGCTTGCTTTAAAAGAAAGCAGAACATCTTACACTCTATGAAGTGTGAAAAATCAAGTGATATGTCTCGTGCTGCCTACAAGCTGTAAAATACTGAGAAATAGCCTTTCAGGGGCTTGACTGAAGGATGGTCCTTCTTGGAGGGGAGTAATGCTGTATAAAAGGCCATGGCTGCTCCATCTGGAAAGATGCTTTCTGAAGAGCCTAATATAATGAATTGTGTCTGCAGTTCCTGTGTTCTGAACTTCCCTCTCCCCACTGTAAAAGGGAGCGTTTAAAGCCAAATGGGATAATTTATTTCCAGGAAAAGAGGCACTTCCTCCTGTTTGCTTTCCACAACAATAAATACTACTTTGCACAGTCTTCATACTAGTTAAAGGCAGTATCACACCTGGGTGACTATGTGAGTTGTTAAAAAGAAAAGAAAAAGAAAATAGCTTCAGAAATTTAGAATTTCCTGAGAAGCAAAATATTTCAGCTCCCTCCAATCTTACATCTAATTATACATACACACATATGCTCCGTCCCTGGAAGTGTTCAAGGCCAGGTTGGATGGGGCTTTGAGCAACCTGGTCTAGTGGAAGGTGTCCCTGCCCAGGGCAGGGAGGTTCAAACAACATGATCTTTAAGATCCCAACCAAACTATTCTGTGATTCTATACTAGGGCTGGCATGTCCAAGATGATCCCCAGGAATTGTTACCAGTTCCATGTTCACAGTGGGTTTGTTGGAGGCTGCAACCAGGGACTTGGTACAGCCCTTTGTCAAGATGGTTCTGGTTTTACTGTGTTAGATAGAAAAGCACATCACTTCAGATTCAATTTCTTTACTGTTTGGGGTTTTCAAGGATAAACACAAAGGAATTTTCCAAATTAATTTCAAAGCATCCAGTAAGTAAATGCCCACAGAGTGAAATTCTTGTTGCTTAACACAACATTAACAGCGATCAAGAGTAAAACTGAATTTCTCACAAAAAATTACAAGCTACAGTTTCAAATCCAACAGTGGTATTCATAAATCCAGACTGATTTGTTTCGCTTCTAAGAAAAAAAAAAAGAAATAAAAATATCATAAAATCTAGACATTTAATACACAAAATATTTTGAAGTATTTTGTTTTGCAGTTTGACAGAAGATAATTCCTTTACCCAAAGGAACCCTTTTGGATTATCATTTTACCCAACAATACACATAGTTCAAATTCTGACAACAGGAGAAGAAATAAAAAAAGCAAATGAAACTTCAAAGAACGAGGAATAAGATTTTTCAGAAGCCTTCAGTACTGGGCTAATGAGAATTTTATCATTAACTTTCCTGGGAAGAGGAATACAAACATAATAAGTTCTGAATATCTCTAGCAGTGAGTAATGAAAGCAGGAGGAATACGAGCTGATGTACAACCTGCAGGTAGAGCAAGTGAATACCTAATAGGGTATTTTCCCATATATTCCACACAGCATCTGCCAATGTATTATCTAAACTAATAACTCTGCAGCCTCAAACTGTTTGGTTCATTTTCTATCTCTTATCAGAAGCACAAGGAAGACCGCCAGGGTAGACTGAAGCATGTACATGACCTGCACATTTTAGCATAACATAGGTATTAAAAACCTGTCATTCTTCTACTATGCTTTTCAGCGATACATATATTTAAGGAAGAGAAACTTTTGTACTATTTCCAAAATGAATACCAGCACCTTTCTTAAAGAAGCTTCCACAACACAGCTGAAGGAGGGACAGCTTGTAACTCCCTGTGATCAACAAAAAAACCCCTTTGCAGGTAAGTGCATATCTGATCTCTGACAAGGCTAGTACAACCTCACTTCCATTTCTGCAGTACAATTAATGGTGCCTTGGAGATGCTGAATTGTGAAGTATGGCTTACCAACTACATTATTTATGCTAAAGAACAATTTCCACATCATTTCAGATTTCCCACATTCCATTGCCCTGCTGACAAAAAAAATCTCATCAAGATGAAACCAACATTTAGGTTTTAGAAGCATAGCACAAGTGTGAATACAAGAATCTATTTTATTTTCAAATAGCTCTGCAGATGACAGTTCCCAGTCCCGTTTGAAGTAAAAAGCCTAATGACTATGGGAGAGGCAGAGATGCTTAACAACTTCAGGGGGGTTTGGATCATTAACAGTAATTGAATGTGGGACTCTGGGCCAAGTTTTGCCCTCAAATCAGACCAATTAGAGATTGAGACATTCAACTAGAGAGATATTTTCATCTGTTAAGGTTGCCTGCATCAGTTATTAATGGAATGGGTTTTTTTCACCTCAATCCAATGCATTCCAGAGGAAAACTTGCGCATACCAACCATTTCAACTGAAGATTAGAAAACAAATTATTTTTCTTGTTTTTTAATGTTGTACTGCACATCTTTTGGGGTTACCTTGAATGCAGCAATGCAGTGTAGGCTGAGTAGTGCCATGACCAGCACCAGGAACACCGTGGCTAAGTTCCTTGCATCCCAGATGGACTCAACCAGAGGGATGCTGCCGACCTGCCAGTCATAGCACATGGTGATCGGTGCCAGCAGAAGCCACGCATTGAAGGCCAGAAGGTAGGAATAAGTTAAAAACCTGCAAATGAAAACAGGTAATGTAACACATGAAATGACTGACTGCCAGCACAGGAAACATTTTCCTTTGCCAATTATCATGTACTACATGGGAGGAGAAAAAATCTAAACAACCAACCACCAAGACTTTGCACACACAGACAATACCACACCTCGCTCTCAATAAAGAGATGCTAACATAGGCAAGGGGCACTTCAATTTGTTGTTTAAAGTAATAACATAAGATCAGTAATATTTGCACAGTTTTTATGCACCACCCTTTGAAAAACTGACAGATCTTCATCTGCGATTTTTAATGTTAGACATTTGAAGTGACTTTCTGTCAGCATCAAGGATAAATGAATAGTAAGTAAGCAGGTACACACATGTATTGGACTTTTACACTGTTCACTACATCATTGTTGCAATACAAAATATCCCTCTAGCTGGGTTGGACTTAAAATTTAGGATTTCTTCCAGGTACACAACACTGAGTAATTAAACCAAGACCTTTCTCTCTTTTTGCAAACCATGGCACAGGGAGAAAATACAGAAGAAAGGAGGCTGAACCCATCACAGCTTATTAGAGCTAGGCACAGATTCCATGAGATGTTCCACAGAAATATGAAGAAGTAGGGAGCCTTTCAAATTCTTGCAATCTTCAATAACTGTTTTTCTCAATAGAGAGGAAATGGGGAATGGAAATGGGGAGCAAGCTGTCCTCTGGGAAGTATGTAGGGCTTTAAAAGAACCAGAAGAGCATGTGTGTGACTGGGCTAAAGAAAACAAGAAAAAAAATAAAATCAAACCCACATCCCTATCCCTTCCAGGCTTTTACTTCTTGGCGTTTACTTGCAAAAAAGTACATCTCAAGTTGAAATACTTTTGAGTGCAAGAAACTGGAGATTATTCCAGCAATCGTGAAGTCAACCAAGCAAAATTGCAACAGCCTTTGAACAGACAAACCCTTTCTTGGCTCACAAATGGAAAAATCCACATTGTACATAGCACCAAAAATGGCAACTACTAAAAAAAAAATATTATATTCTATCCTGCATATGATTTCTTCCATCTGAGCCTGCTTTGGCAGTTGTTATCACACCCAGTTGCCATGGTACTTTAGCAGCTTTATTAAAATGATAACAAAGGATGGCAGAGATGTCAAGCCATGTAGACAGAGGATTGTTTCACTTGCCACTTACAAACAGGCCTCTTTGGGGTCAAAATGTAGCCCTTACAACAGCACTTATAACATTATATTGTATTTGTGGCAGAACGGTAAGACACTGGAGCTAAATGAGACTACAGGCAGGCAGGATGGAAGTTCCCAAGTGCGTGTTGGGCCCTAGATTTCTGTGAAAACATTTTAAAATAACTACAAATAGTTAGGATATCAGTTTCTCTTCTCATGTGAAAAACAAATAACTCCAGCAGCACAGTGACACAAAAGCAGGGAGGCTTACAGAGCTGGAACGTTTCACTGCAAACTGTCAAAGAGGCACATTCTTATTTTCCCACAAATCTTTCTAAGCTCCCAATTCTGATGGAAAGTAGGATATTCCCACATTTTTAAGGTCTTCGGCCATTTGGCACAGTCCTCTTCCATGCCCCCTTCTTCCTCACCTTCCCCATCCTGAGGTACTACACAAGGGCAAAGTGAGAAAAAAAAAAATCTATTTTCTCTCCTAACAGAGGCAGTGATTAAAAAGCCAGTTTCTATTTAAGAAAGCACACCTCAAAAACATAATCTAATTTTACTCAAACTCTTCTTACAGTTTTGATTGTTCACTCTTTCTAAAGAAACAACTGGCCCACGTACAGAGAAACACAGCAACACAAAATCTGGTGGGCTTTAATCACACCAAGGCACTCACTCATTATATTCTGTGTGGCCTGACCCACCTCTGCTCAGCCACAATAAAACAAAGGAACACCAGCTCAGAAAAGCCTGACAGCATTTATTTACAGCTACTTACTTAAAAGCCAAACTGATCCATTTCTAGATTTACTTTTAAAAGAAAAAGCATGACCCTTTAGATCAATCTGAATAATGTCACGGCATATGATACTGTTACTACAAGTGTGTATATTAGACAGGATTTTCAGAACCTTTGAGTTAGTTTTGCACTTGATGCTTTAGGAAAGCCCAATTTTTGCAGAGAGTATCCTTTTAAGTCCTGGCATATTAATATTTTCAATAAGCTTGACAATATTCATGAAAGTTTGTATGCAAACCACAGCACACACCAGAAACCCTCCCCTAATTACTCAGACTGGGCTGTGGAGTAGGATGGAACGAGACAACATTTGGGATCTTTGCAAACTGCAGCACTGCAGTTAAAGACAGGCTAGCTGCTTTCCTGCATCTTCAATGATAAGGCAGCAGCTGATAAATCCTTACACAGCACAGAAAAAATAAGCACAGTTTGCTGCCATAACAAATTGAGTCAGTTTAACAATTTATGAAGAATTTGGGGTAGCCAGACCGGTGTGCATTAATGCATTTCTGCTGGAAGGTTAGGACAAACTGCTGTTGAAGATGAGAAGACACGCTTCAGGACACACACTGATCAGGAGAGTTTTGTAAACAAGTGTCTATTTTCAAGTGCTTGTGGGGTTTCAGTCTTCCTTGGGAGTCATGTGCACAACTTGCTGCCAAAGGAGCAAGTTGGTGGGTCCCAAAAGAGATGGACAATTGCTCTGTTCCACTGTGGCAATGATTAATCTTTAAATATGTTCTTCCAACAGCAGTGAAATATTTTAAAGCCTGTGACAGTTGTTACCATCTAGGTACAGTCAAGTGGATCACCTCTCCAGGCACCTTAATGGAGAATCCTTGGCCACACCTCGTTGCCAAGTCTGAGCAGCCTCACTGAACACACACGTGTGTGCTATTAGCAAGATCCATGAGGGCACCACTTGATTTTAGGAGGCATTTGTAAGCTGCAAGAAAGCCTTGAGCAAGCTCTGATTCAAGCAAAAGTTTGGATATGCTTCCCAGCATTGGTAACCTGTCCTTGAACATGATGGATGGCTGTATAAAATAAAGCACTACAAACTATTGCTATTCTGGGTACTAGAACAGAAAAATGACATGATGTTAATAATAGTTACTAACAATTCAGTGCTGCTTTTTATTTATGCAGTTGAAAGGCATGTGATATTCCTTTACATCTATGTAGCTCTCATATCACAAGGCTAACTAGGAAGAAATCTAAACAGGCAAGAAACTTTGGAAAAAACTTCTCACCAAAGCTGACACCTCTAGGAAATAATTTGCAAATTTTGAAAAGACTTGAAGATTCATTAAATCATTCCAGGAGCTAATTACATTTCAGCAGCCTACCTGCAAATGGCAACAAAAGTGTTTTCTTTTACCTAGTTGACTGGGTGAATTACATTTTAAATGAATGATCTTCTCTATATTGCTGCTCGTGTCTGCTGGAATTCCAAGAGAGAGAAATCTCTGCCTGTAACATCTCCTGCTCTCTCAGTTAACCCCATTCAAAACAGAGTATTATCAGTGAGGTGACTGAAGAATCGGCCTCTTATCTGGCAAACAGTTTTCCCCCAGGCTGGGTAGCAGCATTTGCATTGCAGCAAATTTTTTATTTGCAAATTGAACATGGAAATCCAAGTTTGCGCCGGTATCAAGTGTTTCTTTCCACTTCTCACTATCTCTGGCATGCTCAGAAAAGCACAGCTCCTCCTGTAGGTAGCCGGTGTTGTCATGGCAATCCAGTTTGTTTCGTTTTAAATTTTTTAGTTTAAATGTACTGTTGTGTGCTTTGAGATAAATACAGGATGACTCATATCTAGAATCTGTTGCAAAACTATCTGAACTGACTGTTTCTGCTGCAAAAATGAAAGCAAAGGGTACTACTTAAAGCCATAAATGATATGACAGGAAAATACCTGAGGAATTGTCTAACAGACCCTTTGCTGTAATAGAGGCCAATGAGTTGGGAAAAGCCCTGATCTCAGCACTGCCAAACCCAGGCAATCAGATGAAAAAGATTGTGCGACTAGGTAAAAACCCACAAAATATATAGAAATTTATGAGGCATTTCATTTGTGTTCTGATTTTGGAGCATTTAAAGCTTTTTCCCTCCAGTTTCCAAGGACTGAGATTACAGATTTCTTTCCAAAACTGCTACAAAACTGATCACAAAGGCCTGACCATGTCCTATTTTTTAGAGGTGCATACAATAGTGCAACCTACGCCCTACCCAGTTCTGGGACAACCCATCTTACTCCTGACAAACAACACTAACCTCCAAAGACCCAGCAGGGTACCCACCTGCAAGTGGAAGATTTTTGAGCACTGGGGATTTTTATCAAGGCAAAGGCAAAGCACTCTCCTGGTTGTAAAAAAAAATAATAAAAAATGGACCTATCTAGAAAAGAGGTTATAACAGTACACTTAACTAGTATTTGGGAAAAGAAGTGTATGTACAAGGCAGGTGGGGATCTGAAACAGCAGCAGGAAGATAGCTGTTGCCCTTTCCAAAGTCACAGACCTTGGTTATGCTCTTCTGAGAAGACCTTCACGTGCCAGAAACTCTGGGAGGTTTCGGTTCACTATAAGGGCAAGAAGAGCTTTCTTATTAGGGGAAGAGAGCTTCTTGCTTGTATTAACAGCTGAACTGATTTCAGCTCAAGGCTCTCTTCATCCTCTACAAAGCCCTAAAACCAAGTGTGTTTAACAAGTCACTTCACAATAATGTCCTCCTAGGGCACATGTGGCTGCAATTATAACCAGCTGGTGGTATTTAAGGATACTGTCTTAAAATTGTATATATTTGCACTTCCCCTGGGGAACTTTGAGTCCAGTCATGCCTTCCCACGTGAGTTTATTTTCCTGCTTTGTCAGCCTAAACATTTTCTTTTCAGAGCCTTAGAAGAAAAAAATTCCCTCTCTGTCTATCCACCTCTCTTGGTGATGGTAAGACTACACAAAAAAGCAACAGACAGACTATGTCCATTGAGCATCCAAATGAAAGTATAAGCTAGACAGGAAATACTCGTAACTGGGAAAAGTACCTGTGTATTCCCTTTCATCAAAGTTTTTGCATTTAGGGGAAAAAGAGCTGCCAGTCACTAGAGGACAGGAGTAATAAAGACAAAGATAGGGATAAACAGACAGCTGCAGCTTGATAAACAGTAAGGTGGCTCTTCTGGGTGATGGGTCTGTGTGCATCAAGGGCACAGAAAGAAAAGCAGACTATGTTGTCCTCTATAACTACACAGCCTGAAGAGCTTTAATCTGGTGAATGACTCTCTCTCAGTTGTTTCAGCTCTGTGGCTAAGAATCTGAAAAATATCACCTTTTTTTTTCAGAGTAAAGACTTTCAAAGAGCCTGTGAATTTGCAGTGAAACCCAAGCCTGCTGTCAGAGTCTCAATGCTGGAAAACCTGGGACTGATCTCGTATTGCTTTCCCCCCCCAACCTCCATGTGCTGTGGGTGAGGGCATGCCTTGTTATCAAACCTGATCTTCCACTCGTCACTGACAGCAGCACACTCCAGAAGTTACACAGCCCAAACCCCCCAGCCACTGGTGGGCAACTGCTTCAGAAGAGGCTCACTGAGGCAGCAGCAGAAGGAGGGTCCTCTGGACAGCCGCTGAGATACTGGTGGCTGGTCCTCAGGAAAATAAAAGCCAGACCTCATAAACCCACTGTGATAGTCTTTATGGAAATGGACCACTGTATCCCAGGGCGTTACCTACCCTATGCTGGTGAAAACCAAAGGGATGTCTTGGGCATGCTGCTTTACCTCAGAGACTGCTTCAGAGTCTACCCCTTCTGTGTGGAAGCATTTTGGAAGGGAAAATGCATGGCCTAAAGGAGTCAATGGCCTTGGCTTTGGCTGTACCCCCTCTACTCCATATGCTGGCTTTTTGGCAGGAAAGGCTTTTTGCATCACTCGCACTTGCAGCAGCAAGCACCATCACCCATTAAAATGCCTGTCAAACTGATTTCCAGAGCAGCACTACCCATCATGGTCTATTCATCAAGCAAAGAAAATTGAGAGAGATGCTGAAATCTTTCACATGGCTCTGGGAAAGGTGTTTTCTCTGTAGGGTGGTCTTTGCTTTGAAGCACCATCTTCCAGACAGGCTTTCCCCTACCCCCAAGCCCTTCGACGTATTTACACTTAATGTATGGCCTGTCTGGTCCCTGGATAGGCATGAGAGCAATTCTTACCAACATTTTTCTCCCTTTTATCTAGAAGTGATTCCTAAGTGCTGGGTGCCTACAGAGATTACATGGAGGGCTCAAGTTAAGCACCTTTGGACACACAATAGAAAGCACTGGCATAACAGACAGAACTTTATGCCACTCAGGTAGCCTGGCTGATTAAGAGCTGCTATGTCACAGGGGTCTATTTTAATGCCAGTTCCTAGCCTAAGGTCAGTGAAAACCCCATAACAGAGAAGCTGCTATGCTTGACTTCTGTTACCTTGGCAGAACTGGCTGGCACAGGGACCCATTTTTCCAGCACAGGTCCACAGTCTGCCTCTCGGTAGTTCATTCCCTTTGAAGTTACAACTGGGATGATTAAATGCATTGCTCAGAAAACAGTCACAAATCTCTGTGAAAAGGATTATGTGCCAGTTCTTATGTATAAGCACTTCTTCAGCTTTCTGCGGCACTGAATTCTCATTTACCTGATTGAAACAGCTAAGAAATACAGAAAGCCAGCTTATGGAGAGAGCAGTTCAACCATAGCACAATTCTATCTCAAGGCAGTCCTAGTAGAAATGCATTAACTATTTAAGGAAACACCACAAATAACCTGCTTCATGCTCAGAGTGATCAGCCTACAGAGGTCACAAGGCAAATGCCAGCTAAGATTAATATACCTTAACTCCCAGAGATATAGTCTTTTTAAAAACATGCTTTTAGTTTTAAATTACAGGTAAGATTTATTCTGCTTCACACACCTTGAGACATGCTGCACAATGGACTTTCCCCTTGTCACACCACGGTGTTAGTAATACAATCTGTTTATCCAGAGGCCTCCTACTTCTTTCCCCTTAAGAATGGCAGAAGAAAGGAACATTGTGCAAAACGTCTGAAGCATGTCAGCCCACTGCCCAATGCGCTCCTAACTCTCCAGCTGCACTTCAGTACGCTGTTTATCTAAAGCTGGGTAGCCCTCAAAACCTTTCTAATTGCATTCTTCCCCAGCTTCCATCTAATACAAGCAAGAATGCTTGAACAGAGGTTTAGGATTGGTTTTCCTGTTTCAAATATTGCTTACCCATAACAGATTTTCAGATGAAAGTCTGTGTTCTTTAAGGTAAGCCACTGGAGAAGGTACATCCTTCCTGCACTGTACAACAGCCTGTATGGACTGGCTTTAATGGCAGTGCTTATGAATAGCAGTATTTCCAACACCTTCATTTCTGCCTCCACTGGAAAAGGGAATGTTGGACACATCTCATCTTCTCAGACCACCTTTGCCAAGCAACACGCTGAAGGCCATGGAAATGTGGCTTTCATTTATGTCACTAAGTTTTGAGGTATTTGGGACTATCACTTGTAATTTTAAGGACAGCAGTTTAGTGAATGTGCTGGACAGGTGACTTTTTAAAGACTGAAAAACTGTCACTATTTCAGCATATTTAGCCTTTCAATTTTTAAATAAATCATTATCTGTCTACTTCGATTTATACATTAGTGTTGTCCAAGATTGGAGACAGATTACACAGAACATATAGGCATGTTCTAAGGCCAAACTGAGCCACAACAAAGATCTGTCCAGACCAGCATCCTCTCTCCAGCAGTGACCAAAAGTTAGTGCCAAGCAAAATATGTAAGAAGATGGTAATTTTTTCATCCATTTCTAGTAGCATGATATCTCCAAGCTGGATTTGTTTTCTGCACATTCAGTAGTTTCTGCACATACAGATCATTTTTTTCAACTTGGCAAATCTTTGAGCCTGCATAAACTTTCAGCGTGCTCCCAGTGTCCTGCAGGAAGAAGATGACCTGTTGCAAGGTACCTCCTTGGCTTGCTTTGAACCTGTCTCCTCTTAGATTCACTTGATACACCTTAAGTTCTATATGCTCCCCTTCTCCACACAATAACGGATGCACAGAACTCTCTCACACCCACAGCCATGTAATTGGTATTATAAGCAGCCTAAGGGCTGACCAATACTGACCTCATGACTCACTACTTTTTCAAACCCACAACTTACACCTACCCCTAATGTTGATACCAATAACCCTTGCTGGCCTTGGGACACCACACCAGCTGACAAAGAAACCTTGCAAGAGTTAACAATACTCCTTTGGGTTCATCCTGTGTAAGCCAAGACCCCAACTCCACATCTAACTTTATGCATTTCACAAAGACTGCCACACATTTCCAAACTACTGTTTTCCACTGTTATCAGCCTTCCTCCTAGTCCCAAATAACTGGCCAAGTCTTCAATAATTTCCAACTCTGTTGAAAACTGTAACATTTATCCTGATGAGACATGCATAAAAATTACAATTCCAGCTCAGTGCAAATAAAGACAACTCCTTAAAAACAGAAACTCCCATCTGTGATCTGCATGATCTTTGGAGTTAGAAAACAACTTGCCTGCTGCCTGAGCACTAACCCTTGCTTCAACCACAATTACAATGCTTACTAGTAATCACCTCAGCTACCCAAAACTGATCTTCCTTTTAGTTTCATGAGGCTTCTCCCTTCTGGTCTTGGCACCAGACTTGGCTATTCCACTCCCTTCTTCTGAATTCAACACAAATTGCAAGTATCATCCTGTCTTTAGATTCAGTGCTGCATCCTAATTACTGCCTTCAAAACCTCATTAAAAGCTTCCCACAACAGCTCCTCATATGCTGCTGCTACTGTAGGTGTCCACAGTTGAAGAACATACTGCTTAGGAGTTTCTCTGAGGCTGAACTATAAACACCATCCTGCTGGCCAGACATACAGATCACAGAATCATCAAATAGTTTGGGATGGAAGGGACCTATAAAGATCATTCAGTCCAATCCCTCTGCAATAAGCAGGGACATCTCCAACTTGCTTAAAGCCCCATCCAATCTGACCTTGTATGTTTCCAGGGATGTGGCATCTACCACCTCTCTGTGCAACCTGTTCCAGAGTCTCACCACGCTCATTGTAAAGAATTTCTTCCTTAAAGCTACTCTGAATCGATCCTCTTTCAGTTTAAAACCATTATCCTGTGTCCTATTGCAACAGGTCCTGCTAAAAAGTTTGTCTTTCTTTTAAGGTCCCTTTAGGTACTGGAAGGTGCTTGAAGGTCCCCCCAGAGCCTTCTTTTCTCCAGGCTGAGTAAACCCAACCTCCTCAGCCTTTCCTCATAGCAGAGGTTTTCCATCCCATTAATCATTTTCATGGCCCTCCTCTGACTCACTCCAACAGGTTGATGTCTTTCCTGTGCTAAGGACCCCAGAACTGGATGAGGTATGGCAGGAGGGGTTTCACAAGAGCAGAGTAGAGGGGCAGAATCACCTTCCTTGACCTTCCTGGAAACCACAGCTATGCCACTTCAACCTTGCTGGCTCCATCTGACAACCCAGTCCTCCACTTATGATGGCCGGCACAATGTCAGTTCTGCAGCAATAGCTTCAGCTCTGACCATGGCAAGATAAAGTCTCAGGTGTGAGTTATAGTTTGAGTCTGAAAGAGAAGGTGAGGAAGGAAAAGGTTTGTTGCCAAGGTAAGGGCTATGATCAGTGGGTGCATCATGGGCTGTCAGTTCAGAGACAGTCACTGCATCTCTGTCTACCTGCAGGACTGACATTGAGGCCTGCTGAAAGGATGGGGTTCCTGAATGGAAGATACAGGCTTCTGGGTAAACAGGCTAAAATGAGGATTAAGATCAAACTCAGCAGAAGTGGAAGAACTGGGATATCTACAGGGTTTTAGAATCCCTCCAGAACATTAAAGCCATTTTTTACTGGCATGGATTTCCTTAATTAGGTCTGGAACAGGTAGGTGTTGCTGGACTGTAGATGAAGCCAGGGCTGCTGCTGAGGCCAAGGGAGGACCTCAGCCAGCAGCACTCTTGACTTGTTTTTCCTAAGGCTGTTAATAAAATCCACAGTGCCAGCAGTAAAAATAGTCACTGTTTCATACCCCAAGAATGACTTAGCTTTTGGGCTTAAAAAGACCTTCTCCTGTCATTACAAGACGTAAAGAGACAAACATGCAAAAGACATGTGCAGCACAGAATAGATAACCGAAATCAGGCCAGGATCATTTATGACGAGATGACCCCAATCTCGGCATAAATATATGAAAAAGGGACAGCAGCAGACCCTTCATGCTGTGCTGCACAGAGCCTGGTATTAATGACTCCACCAGAAATGCTGCAAACACATCAGAGCTTTCCAAATCAGACAAAGTGCTTCCTGAAAGCACTTTTAGCCTTGATGGTAATAGGAGCTGCTGCCACATTATCATAAAGGTCCCCCAAAAGAGATCCAGCCCAATTATGCAGCAGATGTTGAAAAAGGATTGATCTTAACCTGTGTCTCTGCTGAAATTCCACTGTTTGAATGAGAAGCCAGCAAGGCCAGAAAGTGACACAGAGGAGGACTGCTCCCATTTTCATCTGAGACATCAGGAAATTCCTTCAGAAGGATCCAGTAGCTAACCAGAGGAAACACTTACGGACACAGCCCTTCCATCTTCACTGATATTCCACCAACAGCCATGGTTATTCCTTTTTTTTACAAACCTCAGCTGAAGCCAAAACTCTGAACGCCTGCATCCCATGTCAGAAGCATTCAGTTTTAAGGTTTAGGACTAGGCTTCAGCCACTGGGCAATTGTATTCTTTGAGCTTTGCATAAAAAGAAACACACATTTTGTCAGTAAGAAAGCATCTGTAATATAACTCTACAGGACCAGGAGTGTGCTTTGGGGTTCAGATAATGGTGGTTGCTTTCTATCTAGACAGAGCAATAAGGAGAAGTAATTACAAAAACAAAACAAGCCTTCTCAATTGTCATTTGTAAACCATTTTAGTGCAGTAATAAAATAACATCAAGACTACATTTCTGAAAACTTTTGTTTGATCACTGGCACTGTACCTCGTCAGGAAATATGGCGAGAATGAAGCTGGATTGTCCTGTTCCGAGAACATCGGCATGGATCCTCCCATTATCCAAAGGCGGAAATACAACACGAGAATCACCTTCAAAGAGGAACATCTTAGTTAGCAATGCAAGACTAAGAAGAACAAAGGCCACCAGCAAATAGTTTGTTGTGATAGCTCTCCATATTCTGCAAAGTGAGTCAGCTCAGCAGTTTAGGCGAAATTGAAGTTTGCCCCCCTGTGCAGGGTGACAAACCTGCCAGCCCTCAGCATGGTGATGTTGTGTGTCCCTCTTCCATGTCTGCAGTGCTGACAGCAGCTGGCATATCTCGGCTACCCACCACAAAGTCAGGAATTTGAAGGACAAGTCTGTCATCCTACTGCAGTGTAGACTGCAGTTTTGCTATTGACCTCTACCTAAATACAGAGGGGAAAATCATGGCTGATGTCTTAAAAGCCCTCATCGTTCATTCATGCTGGCACAAGTGTAAGGACAAGCTCCACTGGTGCTTCTCGTGATGTGTAATCCTAATTCCTGGAAGGACTTCTGTGAGCTGGCACTGCTCCACCTTTCCGGTAACCACTTGTCAAATGACATGCAAGGGGATCCAGCTCCTAGAGCAGTACAGGATGTTGCACACCCAGTACACCCCCATGGAGGGACTTTCTTTCTCCCCTGCAATGTCAAGTCCTGCCTGGAGCACATCAAGCAGCAGGTATTTGTGGGAAAAGTTTTTCTTATTACTCTTACCAAGCCCTGCACTGGCATTAATGACACGCCACTGACAAGACAGCCCAGAGCCAGAGAGTCGCATGTATTTAGGGCAGGAAATACGTGCAGATGATTACATGGTTGTAAGGGCAACCACTGTAAATCAAAAGAAATTTTGAGCTGAAAATGCAGTAATATTCTTATTTCTGTCCAGCTGAAGTTTTCTAGACTGATTTCCAAGACTGAACTTGTACTAAGAACTACCATCTGAGCTTTCTGAGTCTTTTGGGATACCCCTACACATTGTTCATTCTCGTCAAATACACAGAAATACATGGCCAAGTCCAGTAATACTTACATAGCTTATCACCAAAGCAGCTCTCTTCAAAAAAGGCCTTGCGGTATACAAGAAATTCTGGTTGTTATTTGCAGTCAGGTAGCTGAAATAAAAGGAAACAAATACTTGTTGAAATACTTTGAAACGATAACTCACTTTTCAAATGGAGAAAAACCTGTTTTAACCACCCTAAAGTAATGATGCAGTAAGGACATCAACGCTTCAAAGAACTTTCCATGTAACAAGTAAAATATTGCAACCAGTTCAAGTAATACACTTATAATACACTATACTATAATACACTGCAGTTTCCCCATCAAAATCTGGTTTTGGTCTGTTTGTTGGTTTGGGTTTTTTAAAAAATCTTCAATTAACTCCTTAATCCTCAGAAAAATCCCACGTGTGTCTCAGCAAGATTGCTGTCTTCAGACTCCCAGAAGACTATACCGAGACACATTTTTAAAAGGTCACCCAAACAGAGCAATTCAATTTTAGACCGTGATTAAAATGCAAAAACTCCTTGTTCCCAGCTCTCTGCTCAGTCCCTAGAGATGAGAATAACTATCTGGGAGAACTGATTTTAAGCATTTTTTGGAGTGTATTCTGCACGCTTAAGTTTCATTACAAGTCTGCTGACAAAATGCTATGATAATTAATTGCACAGAGACAAACACACAGGTGGCTCACTGTTGTAGGAATGTTCATAAAACCCTTCCTGTTTCTCAATGAGTGAAATTAAACCGTATCTGGAGCCAAAACTACACATTTATTTTAATATAGAGTAGAAGCACTTGCCAAAGTCTAAGGAGCTTTCTTAATATAACAAACAGTGCCATACCCATGACATTAATTCCATGATAATTCCATTTCTATTGAACCTCACAGATGCTTTGTCATTGTAATAAAACAATGGCAAAAAGAAATACAGAAGAGACAGCAAGAATATTTTAAGCATATAAGAGTTTGAAAACTATTGAGAAAATGACAGGTTATTTTAAGTTATAAATATCAAGTAAACAAAATAAATTCAGAAGGAAGACATTTGCACATTCTTCTGTGTAACAAACAATCAGTATCAGGATACTCTTTTTAAATGATTTACAAAAACTGCAGCTTGTATTGCAACACCTTCAAGCAAGTTACCTTTCCAAGCATGAAATCATCATATGTTTCTCCCATGAACATCCAGCATATAAAACATATAATTTCCTCTCCAAATTCCTCAAGACTGTGTATCATCTGATTGCTTCCACCCTTCAAGTCTTTGAAAAAAAAAGATTGAAGCACTTCTTGATGCAGCCAAGAGTCTTTAATACCTGGCTTTTTGTTCAAATTTTGTATAGTAGAAGTTTGCAAGCCTGGTCACCATGGTGAGATGAAGAAAAGATTATACTGCAGAAAAAAAAGTGCACCAGGGCAAAGCCAGCAAGAAACAGAGGCAGTATTTAAAAAGAAGAAACAAGTACATCTGGGTGCTCTCTACAAAGTAATTGTTCTTCAGAAAACTTTCCCTAAGTGTCATGCTTAAAACTAAGGTACTAAACCATACAATGTAAAGCAAGCCAGATGACTTACACTCCTTGGTGTCTACTTATTGTCAAATACTGACATTTAAGCACCAAACGTGACTTAAATGTCAGACTAGTCTTCAAGGGCTGAACGCCTCAAAGTGCAAAGTTTCTTGAGCTCCCACTGATTTTAATCAGGCCACGGCAAGTACAAGTGAGATGAAACTAAGCCTTCAGCTTTCTCTCCCCATGAAAGGTCAGGTTGGCCTTCAAGTGTTCACCATGGCCCCGCTCCAAAGCCCACCGGAACCAAAGGGAAAGCCTCTCACTGACTTTAATAGCATTTGGACCAAACCCCAGCCTTTTGTTCCCTACTGGAACCTCTTATGAAACTCAACCCCCTCATGATATGCAGCAGGAACGGAAGTGTTTGGTTGCACTTTGTTTACATTTTTATGTGTGGAGAGAGGAGAGCCCTCTATTTATCACGCTGTCTGACTCTTTTCAAGAACCTGTTTTCACTCGATCATACTTTTATCTCACTGCAACACTGTAGGCAGGAATTTTCCATTACAAATACTTGCTTTAGCTGGAATTATTCTGGGAAAAGATCAACTAGAACAGTTCAACTCATTCTCCAAGGCTTTGATTACAGACAGAGGAGCACTTTTAGCAGTGTCAAGAAGTCTGACAACTTCATCCTTAAGAAAATGTACCAACTTGAACCACTGATCTAGAACTTGTGAGGTGGCTGTCATCCCCAGGCCACATTTGCTCCCCTCCAGAAAAGCCACCCATGGTCAGGCAAGCTTCCAGCTCAAGGGGCAGCACGTGCAAGGAGGTGGGGACAGCCAGACCCCGCTGTTTTGCCATGCCCTGCAGGGATCTGACTTTTATCAGATCAAGTTCACATCAAAGACGTTCCAGCTGGAACAACTGCTAGGGACAACATGCTGTTTGTGAAGACAGCCCTTCATCAAGTACGGTAGACTTCATTTTAGGCTGCTGAGGCTCAGAAAAGTGTGTCTGTGTTTCAGGACCTTGCAAACACTAACACAGGTCTGGAGACCACCACAGAGCATAAAGGAGTCCTCATTATTACCATCTCTCTCTTCTCTTTCAGGCTTGGCCTGAGGAGAAAATTAAGTCAGAAGATGAATGTAAATGGGAGGCACTGGTTGCTTATTCATCCTTTGCAGTACAGTGCAGGAATCCTCATTCTTTAAATGTCTTGATTTTGAGGTTTTTTGTCTGCCTGTGAGGAACTAATGCTGCTCCCATCTCGTACCTTCCTTGCAGCAAGCCTAAGACCATGCAGGCTACCAAGCACAGTCCCAAGGCATGAGTCTGTCACAGAATCATAGAATGGTTTGAGTTGGAGAGAGGGGACCTTAAAGATCATCTAGTTCCAGCCCTCCCTGCCATGGGACACCTTCTACTACAAAGAGGTTGCTCAAAGCCCCATCCAACCTGGCCTCGAACATTTCCAGGGATGAGGCATCCACAACTTCTCTGGGCAGCCTGTTCCAGAGCCTCACCACGCTCACAGTAAAGAATTTCTTCCTAATACCTAATATAAACCTGCCCTCTTTCAGATTAAAGCCATTCCTCCTTGTCCTATCACTACATGCCCTTGTAAAAAGTCCCTCTACAACCTTTTTGTAGACACCCTTTAGGTACTAGAAGGTGCTCTAAGGACTCTCCAGAGTCTTCTGTTCTCCAGGTTGGAGAACCTCAGCTCTCTCAGCCTGTCTTCATAGCAGAGGTGCTCCAGCCCTCTGACCATCCTCATGGCCTTTCTCTGCACTCGCTCTAACAGGTCCACGCCCTTACCTGCAACTCAAAGTTAATTTGAAGTGCTCAATCAGACTGCAGGGTAGTCCTGGCCACTGCAGAGCAGGCCTTCTGAGAGCATTTCAGAAAACTCTGACAGGCCCCTCAGTTTATGCTGTGGAGCAGTAACATCTCCAGGAAAAAAGAAACCCCTGCATTGACACTAACTGCAAATCACCACTCTGTGCCAGAGAGGAGATGGGCAGCAAGCAAGAAGGAACCAGAATGAAAGCCATGGGTAACAGGGAATGGGCAAAGCAAGAGTTCAGAGAGCTCTGAGTGAGCTTTCTGGTCCTTCTTTCAGATGCTTTTGCTATTTTGCAGCTTCAGTTAAGAAATGGGGTTTATTTTCCACAACAGTTCAATTAAGAAGTTAAGCATTTCCATTGTGAGAAAGCTGCTGTCCTGAAGTCTGTCTGGAAACCACAAAAGACAACATGCTCAGTAATCCTGCTCTCCACCCATCAGATTGACCCATGGGAGTGGCATAAATGGACAGGTTATGTTCAGTCCATCAAAGCTCTACAAGAACCACGTGGTTTTCCAGAGCACCTTTCTGGAGTTACTGCTGTGTCAGGGAATGTAACTATTAAAACATCTCACAGCAAAGAACAAGACTCAATTTGTGTATTAAAATAAAATGAACTGCAAATGGGACCTGGATGAGGAAGTTTGCTAAATGTCAGTGACACACAGCATGTAAAATGCAGTAGCAATTTACGTGTAAAACTGCAGCTTGCGAACACATCTAAGGTTACACTGAACTTTGCTCAGACAACCTTGAGATCAGCCAAAGTTCTTAATTTTGCCTTTAGCTAGGAGAAGCAAAGAAATCACTATTTTAACAGTTAAACTGTTTTATGCCCTTTTTAAACAGCTGCCTTGTAAAAAGTCTTTTACAAGTCAGATTTCCACGCATTTGCCAACCTCTCCAGGCTGCCAAACATCCCCCCTGTTGATGGGAACCACTCCCTATCACCTGCTCCACCCCAACCAGCACAGCATGGCTCCCTATGCCGAGACACACACAGGCATTCACTCCCCCATGAGAGCTGGTGGGGGACATAGGTAGGGAAAGTGGTAGCACCACAAGGCAAAATGCTGCCTCCAGAGTAGGTGAGCATTTCAAGGTGTGGTTCTTCAAGATTTTCTTAGGAAAATTATAAAATCAGGAGGAAATCCAGATCGCTGGGTTCATTAAACGAGTGCAAAAAGAGCCCATTTGGGCATAGGTTCCACTTCTGCTTCATGCCAGCTTTCCCACAAAGCAAACCAGCATGTAATTGCCTACTTGCTATCTTTTAAAAGCCTTTCAGGAATACTCCCTGAAGCAACCCAAATCACAACACCAAGAAAAGCTTAATAATGCAGGGACTTCTCTTGAGCAGTTTGAGCGGAGGCCAAGACAGATATTTGGCAGCTCCAGCTTCCTGAAAAGCACAGCTCATCCTGAAATCAGTTACATCATTAGGGCACTCTGAGGTTTATAATTGAAGACAGCAGGGTAGGTGGCCTAGTAAAATTCAATACCGTGCATTTCACAGGAACGTAAACTTTGCCGGTACCAGATGGACTCGGTGTTAATCAAAACAAACTTCTCCAGGAAGCAGGCAGCTTTTTTAATTTGCCTGTACCATTGGAGGCATCCAGAGTTTACAGAACAGTGTGGAGCAGCTCCTCAGCTGTTGTTCATTGCCATGGCTGTGTGAGCTATTGCAGACCACTATGGGCAACAACCCCACGCTGCAGCTGACTCATCTTTGGTATAAAAAGGGAACTTGGTGTTCTGTTTGAAGAAATGAACACTTTCTCAAGGGAAGTGTACAAACAATTAAGATCTATGATGGATGCTCCCAATCAGGAACGCCAAAAAGACCAAGGTAAGTCTGCAGTAGAACAAGCTTTGGTATTTCAAGAGCCTGTTTTGGCCAGGTCTCTGCACTGTGAGCAGATCATTGCTGCCATTTACATTCTTCTCAGGAAATAGATCCAGCTTCCAGCAGCCACCAGAGTTTTGAACCAGCACTTTTGAAACCCTAACACTAAAAGGAGATACTGGAAGGAGGAGTATAGAAGCAAGGCTGTTCACTTATTCTTAATTATTGATAACAGTAAGATACCCCTAATCAAGACATTTTTAAATTAGAAGGGGCTATTTTAAGTGCATGTCAAAGCTTTAGGTCATGGGTAGATGCACACCTAATTCCAAACGAATTTGACAGACTCCCCTGCTGAGAATGAGCAGGTTTTACAGGAGTTGTATTCTGTCTATAGAGACCACCTTATCTTTTCTATGTAAAGATGACTTTCCTATCATCTGTCCAGCCAGCTACATCTTATATTGGAGAAGTATCTCTTCTACCTAGCTCAGCCTATATTCCTCCTTGAGGACAACCACTGAAGGGCAAGCGTGTGTGATATCCCAGGGAGAAAACAGGAGTGCAAATCCATCATATAAAAAAACTGAAGTGAAAAAAAAAAATCATTATATTCCAGACATGCCTGGATATTTAACTTGCTTAAAATACTTGTCAATGCAGGGAAATAAAATACAAGTCATAACTACAGGTTTTGCAAGGAATAAGAAAGGCCCTCCTGCTTCCTTCTTTATAAGTAGTCTTGACATTCCCCACAGCATGTGTGTGGCATCCTTGCTCCTTATCTCCCCAGAGAGCCTTAAACCCCAGCTACCACTACCCACGCAGACCCAGATGCATAAACACACACAAACAGAAGCAGTTTTACAGACTCTTTGGGAAGCCATGGAGAGATTTTATGAAAAGTCACAACTGTTTTAACTCCTTTGCACTGATAATGTCATGTATTCTTTGTGTACATTTTCAGTTGTGATCGTATTTGTAGTTTCTGCTGTTTATTGGACTTTTGGGGAAAGCAAGAACAGGGCATAACTACACTGGCATATACAGCAGAGAAGGGGATCCCACTAATGGCTTTTCCTTATCCTCTTAGGCAATACATACCTCATTCTGTGTGGGATGAAAGCAGAGGAAGAAAACTGGGAGGATCAGGGAAAGGAGGAGAGAGAGGCACAGTAAGGGATCAGGAATGGAAAGAGAAAAAAAGGAAAGTAGCAAAATGCACTTAGCGGATCAAAGATGTGACCAAGAAGATAAAAAAGGGTTTCTCTTCATACCAGACATTCCACTGACGAGACAAGGTGGAGGAGGGCTAACAGGAAAAATAAGACCTCATCAAAGCGTGGCCACCTTCTGCCAGATCTCAGGAAACCAAAGCACTGTGCCTGCAATTTAAAGCTTCCATTGATTTCAGCCATTTTATTTCCCCTGCATCACACACACCTGAGGCACTGAAATCTTCCACTAGGCTTGTTATTCCCTATCCCAGCCCAGTGAAGGATGGATATTTCAAGTAACTGCATTATAATCAGCACTGAGAGCAGCTTTGGCTGCTCCCCACATTCAACTACAAATCCGTATTTTCAGCTGTTTGTGCTTTTGACAACTTTATTCATTGAAGCTGAAAGTTTTCCCTTCCAGGAGCTTGTGTCAAGCTGAAACTTCTTCCTCAAAAGTATCAAGTGAAATAGGATGTTCCTCAAAAGGCAATTAGAGAGATTTGCCCGTATCAATGAAGTTGCACAACCACTTCAGTGGGACAGCTTTGTTGGTTCTATACTTTGGAGGAGGGATTTGATATTTAGAAGAGGCACTGCAGAGATGATGCTGTTGTTGAGTTCAGTGACAAATGACTCTGCTTCTAGGCATGCCTATTTACAACACTCACTAGAGATCTGTAGCGATTCCCCAGGGTCTCCAGCCCTACCAAACACCTTCTAGAAGGAACAGCATCAGACTCCCCTTGCATTGCTCCTGCAAAGCCATTGAGATAGAAGACTCCCTTGCAATGCTTGTATCCGGCCTGGAGAATAACACTTGCTTGGACTTCAGAGGGCTGAAAATTTGCGTCTGAAGAAAAGGCTATGTGAGTATGTGTTACAAGGGGATAAAAAGGGAGAAGAAAGGAAGGTAGGCTCAGAGAGGAAAGGCATGAGGGAAAAGAGAAGCCAAGAGAAAAACAGAGATACATGGAGATATTCAGACCTCTGCTACTGTCACAGATCCAGTGGTAGCATCCAAAAAATCTGCTGCCACTGGAGCTCTGTTCACTGGTGCCCCCCGTGAGCACTCAGGAGCCAGACTGCAGCATGGGAGGCAGGAAAACCCCTGCTTTCCTCAGAGCAGCTCCACTTTCAAAAGCAGCTGTGCTTTTGACAAGCTATCTTAGCACAAGCAGATGGACCCAAACCCAGAGGGGATAGCCAGGACTCCTACTGACTGACTGCTGCCTCTTCAGCTGCACAGAGAAGATCCAGCAGCACTCGAATACAGTCGTCCCCAAGACACAGCACAGCATCCATGGACCACGCTCATTCTGCAAGGCCAGGCTTGGTGAAGGGAGTGCTTGCACAGGCAGGGAGCATGAGGTCTGCGAGGTGTCTAAAATAACACTTCTTAATCACAAAAAACTAGCTTGCTCAGCAGCCTTTATGTGAAGAAGGGAGGAGGTTATCTCCCACTCCTTCACAGGGCTCCATTATCATGACTGTAAATATTGAGGTGTCCCAGGGAACCAAGTGTCCTAGTAAAAATTTACAAACAAGCCATAAAAGATGTGGAGGTGTGCTGCCCTGCCTTGATATTCTCCATAAAGTGTTTCATGCCACTAAATATACACGGATCCAACTAGCCTGCTCATTTACAGAAGGAACCAGAGTGGATTTAAAACTATATATGTGCAATTAGGGAATTAAGACTCTAACTTTTTGCTGTCGTCTTTGACAAGGGCCCAGAAATCATTGTCTGTGAGACCGTCACTATTTTTAGTGACCCTCCTTCCTTCCTCCATGCATCAGCCCTAAAAATGGGATAGGCACTGATGAGAAACATAAGGGTAGGTAAGGGCCAGCTGGTCCCAATCCCATACCTGAAACAACTTTTTAAGGAATTTAAAACATTTTACTGGTACAGAGTTTGACTTGAGGAAAGAGGGGGAGAAAGCAAACTTTTACAGGTGAACCTGTTCTCAATCAGACCAAATGCTCAGTTGTGGGTTCTTGGGGTTTTTTCTTAAATATATTTGCTCAACTGAGTTATATTTTATAAATCATCATTTGGGGCCACCTCAAAAAAACCCCTTTTTGCAATGCTCAAAGAGGCACATAACATTTTAGTTGTGAGCATTTCTGGTAAATCAGGTAGAAATGTTAAGTGAAAGTGTGGTTTCAGAAGGAAACATGGGCACAATTTGCAAAGAAATGCATTTGATAATCGTTGTTCCTCTTCCTCCCCTGGCTTCCTCTGGCTTAAGACAGTGAGGTCTAAGTGGATTAAAGGACCATGTTGGCACAGGCTTTACAAGAACAGGAGAGAGCAAGTAGCGTGAAAAAGGCACTTCTGCAAGAGCAGGTTTGCTTACTGAAGCGTTAATGAAGACGGAAAAGCTTGCATGGTTTCTTCTGAAGATGCTCACTAAAGTAAAGGAGGTTATAAGTTAATCATTCCTAGTAGAATCTTCCCAGATTCACATGATAGGAATGGGAGAGGTCTTGTTTGGATCCAGACTTTCTGTCAGAAGCTACTAAGAGACACTAAATTCAGCTGTATCGTCCTCAAACTGAAGCCTGGTCCCTTTTCCACAAGCTTTTCCTTCTAATCTAATTCCTTCTAATTCCTCCACCTACTTAAAACACAGCTTACTGCATGTTAGTGCTAAATACTTCAGGAAGAAGGTACTTCCTTTCCAGAAAACTCTTAATCTGACATTTGATCTACCATGTCCCTTTGCTTCTGCCAGATTAAATAAAGCAATCTGCAAATATGTCACAGCCATCTCTAAAGACAAAATAAATGGTAAAAAAAACCCAACCTTCTTCACTCTTTTCTCTTAGAAAATGGTCTGTTATTTTTACCAGCCTCAAAAATAGCTTGTTCTTTTTAAATATGAATGACATGAGTCTGTTAGCAATATAGTGAAGAATCAAAATAACATTCTTCAGAGCTGATATCCCTTCAGAGAAACTTTTTGACGTTTGCAATCAAATGCAACTCAGTGCCAAAGTTATACTGCAACACAGAGAGAATCTGAAAGAAAACAATTCAAAAATTGGCAGCAAATTACTTCTTTTGTCAGCAGCCCTGTAAGTAAATTGTGCCTGTGCTATTACTGTTGGCATGAAATACCAAATACTATACTTCCAACAACTTTTATCTCTGTTGCTTTTCCATACAAGAATCTACAAATACTTAAATTCTTCAAATTAAAAATGGACCAGCTCTTTCATCACAGGCACTTGTGGTTCAGTTATGACAGGGTTCATCTATAAAAAATAAAAATTAACATCTGCAATATCCAGTAAAGATTAGTGGCTTACTTTAAATGGATTTCCTCTACAAAGCTATTCTTTATATCTCATCTAAACAGATAATAAATGGTAAAAGCCAAAAGCACATCAATAAAAAAATAATTCTGAAACTTGGCAGAATTAGAGAAAATAATTACATTTTATCCTATTTTGACTACAATTCAGTCTCATCTATTGCCAGTAAAATAAAACCACGAATATTTCAGTCTTCTTTAAGTCACTAAGATATTTGCTTTGAACTGCACTGGCAACTTCCAGAAAATAAGCAGTAGCAAGAAAACATAATTTTTTAGTCTCCATCTCTACAGAAGTAGACTTAAATTCTGATATTTAAAAGTAGAGCAAGCATGAAAGATCCTGCAAAGTTTCTTAGCCAAAAACACAAGCAACTTCTGCCTTGTAGATTTTCCCACAGCCTACAACACACCCCCAAGCACATCAAACTTTTACAGGATGGGGCTGGAACTGACACTACCCACACTGTCCCACCTAACTGAGAGCCTCTCTGCCCCAGGCACCCCATGCTAGAACTATGTCATCCACTTGGCTAGAGGGAAATCCATGAAAATGCATCAGGATGTTTGTTTAAGGCGTTGTTGCCTTCCAATGCATCCACATTCCAAGTCATTCTGGTAGACCATAACCAAGATCACTTTAACAAGGTCTGCTTATTCCCTAGGGATGGTGGTGGCTCTTGCAGGATCACTGCTGCACAGTGGACACAGCCAGGACCTCAAAGGCCACCAGAAGAGTCGTTATGGCACAGCTTCTGCCCCACAGCATGGCAGCAGCCCCATTGCAGCTAAACCAGGAGAACCTTTTCTCCCAAAATCACTTGTAAAGAAGCCCCAGGATATGCAATGCTGCAACAAAAGTGACCTAGGGACTCGTGCATAGATTTACTCACAGGAAACAGGTATTTGCATCAAACTAACAGATTCTTTTTCTTTTCCTGTTGCCCTTTAGTATTTGCACTGCGTGTCTGATCCTGTTATTAAACACAGTAAATAGCCCTTGTTGAATAATCAAAAGTACCAGCCAGCATGGGTAATATTGCCAATCAAGACCGAAGACAGGGAGCTGCATTATTCCTGCATTTGAGTTATTGATTAAATGTAACATCCATAAAGCAGCACTCAGAACTGCTACTCCACAAACATTCCCAGAGAAATAAAGACTTATTCCAAGTGCCAATCACATGCACTCTTGCGGTTAAAACGCAATTAAACAAGTAAAGCATCCAATATACCCACAAGCCAAACAAAAACAAATCACAAGAACCTGAACTGGGGAGCAAAAACAAAGGCAAGATTTTTCAAACATAATTCAAAAATGGGAAGTGTCAATACAGACTGTTGTTTGTAAGTCATTGGAAAAACTTGGAGGTTACATGTATATGTATTATTTATACACAGGCAAAAGGGCCTTTTTCCAAAATATGTCTCAGTAGGAAAAGTCCTGTGAAACAGTAATACTTTACTTATTACAGAATACTGTCTTTCATTTTTTTCTTAAGCTTCCTGGTTTACTTTTGAAGTTTTTTTAAGCGATAAAATGGATGGGAAGAAAAACATTCCTGAATTAACTATGTAAAACTCTTGCCCTCAGACCCTGGAGAAAGAAGGTTATTCTGACAAAAATAAGAGAGTAAGAATAATACCAAACAAATGTACTGATTTAGCAGTCTCTGATTGCCAGAAACTGATACAGAGAGCAATATCCTCACCAAAGGTTGTCAGACTCATCAAAGCAAAAAGCCAGAAGCAGAAGCAATACTAGGGGACACCAGGGACTGCTGCATGGAGATCCCACAGCCCAACCAAGGGAATGGTGACCCCTGAGCACTGCCATGTTCCTCAGAGGGAAGAAGCCAGGGATTTTGGGAGAGTACAGCCTTTCAAATCACACCTACCTTCTGGATCCACAGGGGTAAGAAAGGTGTAACCTCCGAAACAGCAGCACTTGCTATGAAATTTGGCCATGACACCCCTCCCATGGTGCTCAGCACAGGGGGCACCTATGGTACAGACAGCTGCCCTTGCTCAGAGCTTCTCCTCTCTGGTGAGGAGTCTCTAACCTGCCCTGCAAGAGCAGGGGGTTGCTCCAGTGTTTTCTGAGGAGCTGGGAAGTGGTAGAGTGGAGTTTACCTAAGTGGTGTTGCCTGTCAAAGCTTCCTCCACAAAGCATGGGCTCACCCAAGTGCACTTTATTTGAGCAAGGCTATTTTGTCTGCTTCAGTTTTGTTTCCTTGAATTGATAGCTCAGGGCTATGATGGAGGAGACAGAAGTGGGCACTTTTCACAAGGGCCAGAAAGAAATGAATTTTACAAGATGGATGGAGTGAAGCAAGGCAAAGCCTTGATGAACACAATGTACTTCAGGCGACTTAATAAAACTCATATTACAAAAATCACTATAAATCATCTGCATGAGTCTAAATTCTTGACCAAACCATACATGCTGCATTGCCCCATGGGCTGCTCACCTCTGAGAAAAAGACAAATTCTGCCCAATTCACCAGTACCTACTCCAGAGCAGTAACACACTGCTCCCTTTTTTTTTGGTTTTGGGGTTTGTTGGTTTTTTAAGCTCTAATGAGCTTGTTTAAGTGCCCTGAGTAGATCCAGGAGTCCCTCTCTTCGCAAACAGCCACCTGACAGCACACTGGAGCAGCTGTCTCCAGAATTAGGACACAGACATCGAAACACACAGAGGCAAATTGATCTGATCGATCTCTCACAGACTTGAGAAGCAGCCAGCCCTCAGAGACCTTTATTTTTTTCAATCTGCAATGAAAGGGCCTGGAGTAAACTGGAGAGAGCCAGTTTTATAAGCTGGGAGGGAAATGATTATAGAATATTATGGAACTGTAGCAGTTCAGGGATCTTCCAGCTGGTTTAAATGATTTGGCTTCCTTATGAACATATTGAAGGGGGAAGAAAAGGAAAACTGAAGGTCAGCTGTGAGTGCTGTAGGTACCACATGAAGTGGAGTTCCTGATTTACTCCTCAAACATTTAATGTAGAGATGGAAACAGAGGGAGGAAGGAGGAATACAGAGTGGGAACAGAGGTTACTGCATCCATAAACAAATATGGATTAAGGAATATTTTACACAAATAAGCAAAATCAAAAGAGGGACCAGAGAGCAACACATGAGCTCCCTGACCACAGTGGAGGAGCACTCAGGTGTAAATTCAGACTTCCCTAGAAAAGTGCTGAACTGACCCTGCTCTAGCTCAGCTAAAAGAGTGGCTTTTGCTGCTGAGTGAAATACCACTTCCCAAAGAGAACAGGGGCTGATTCTTCACCTCCTTCTTTTGGTTTTCCTGTTTTATTGCACAGGCATAGCTATTATGTGTGCCATACTGATAGTTTCACAGGGAAGCAGTAAAATTTCTAAGATGCTTGGAGAGGAAAGGAGTGTTTGTTTGAGTTGAAACTTTTTTGCTATTTCAAGCCAGATTTGCAAATACCTTTGCCAGACCCACACTGCACTTTTGTAAGCTCCACAAGAAAATTACGTGGAGTTGCATTGACCAGCCTTCAGCAATCCAGGCTGGTGGAGACAAGGAGCAGCATCTTAATAGCCTCCTCTTTCTATTCCACCCCTGGGAAAAGTGTGACTTTTATTGAATGTAGCTCTTTTTCTACATTTCTTATTTCAACAATGGCCAAAATAGAAACAAAACATGTTGTTCACTGAGAAATGCTTTTTTCCTTTTTGATTTTGGGTGGGTTTTTGACACACATGGTTAGGGTTAATAAAAAACAGTTTAACTTAGGCAAAGCTTTTTAGGATGTCCAGGTGGTTTTTTGGTTTGGTTTTGGTTTTTTCATTAGGATGAATCTAATAAACTAATTTTCCCCCCACTGGGAGTCAACAGCAGCTCTTTCTTGTTCCCTCCTTCCTTCAAGGTCAGCAGGCCACACTCTGCTTTGGTTCCCTGCTGGCATAGGCTGCACACTGATTTTGGAAGCTCCTGTGCTGGCTGGAGCACTGCAAACCCGAGGCTGCCCCCACTGGCTGCTCATCTGCCTGGACGGCAGTGGCCACCTCTAGCCCACGTCACAGGACCGCTCCTGCACCTTCCCCTGTGCCCTGGGAACAGAGCAAGGTTTATGGATGACTGTGTGGTTTGGTGTTTCCACTGGTGTTTGTGGAAGCATTTCAAATATGTGATTGGGATCCTGTGTATGACCCTCCGGTAACACCTCCAGAATAAGGACTGTACTATACCATATCCTCACTCAACTGTCCCCCAATTGCACACGAGCTCACTTTAAACATCAAACATGCCAGATACCTCATTTATTTCAATTTCTCTCTTACTCATCTGTCTTTCTGACTCTGCAAGGCCAGATCTGATAAAAATAGTGTCAGTATCCACCAAATTGCAGTGAAGGAAGTCAAAACCCTACAGACTCCATCACACTTTCACTTCTGTCAACAGCTGGCTCTTGCTGACTTCACAGCAGGAATCATAACTTCTTTCCCCTTCTTTATTGCTATTTTTTAGAACAACTTTTGGTAGAGAGCCAGCACTTGATGAAGAATGGGACAATCCCACAGGGTGCTATTCATCAGTGTCCTGTCAGAATTCCTGGTGCTAACCAACCCACTGCTCAGGATTTACAATGCTTGTGCGAGTTCATCACTGCTCAGGATCATCACCCCCCACCCAGGAGGGGATACTTCCCTCTCCTGCCCTCTTTGCTCTGCCTCACACAGCGTGCATCGGGAATCTGACAGATCAATCTACTCTCACTAAACAAAGCATTCCAAGCCACACACTAAAATCTTACTGAAAGCTGTTAGATACTCCTGCAACAACAGTGGCAACAGAGGAGTATTTGGAAAGGGTAACTTTTGTTAAGGGAGATGAGCAACCCATGCACCTTTTCAATCAGCAGTGAATCAAGAGGAGGGGGGGATGCAGAGCCATCTCAGTCACCCTCTGTGGACCCTCTTTCTCTCCATCAGCTACAGAGAGAGCTCACCTCCTGTGGACTCTATTCCCTCAAATCCCACAGTGTACAGACACAGCTCAGGCTCTGACAAAAGTAATTAGAGCTAATAATGGAGGAAAAACAGCTTTAGGGTCTGGTATTTCTTGTGCACAACAGTGCAGGATACTTCCACCTTCTTGGCAACCCTGCCTTTGAGTTTTCAGCACCTGATGCCAGCTTCAATGAAAAAAATATGCTCCTGAGCTTCCAAAGGCATGGGAGTAGCTTTCCTTTTGCTGCTCTATGGTCAATCAAAGAGACAGATTCATAAAAGGAAAAGCTTCTGTCATCTCATAATACCAGCACAGACAAGGCTGCCTCTTGACAGGGGAAAAACTAAAATTACTACAAATAATGTTGATATGGGAACACATGCTTAAAATCAATAATGAGAAGGCCAGAGGAGAGCTTATCCAGAGTCCCAAGTGCCAGGCAGTCTTACAGCACTTTGGCAGAAGCAACCCTGGACAAACAAGGTAGGGATAGTTGCTTTATGGCCTTCAGGTTGTCTGTGTCCATGAGATCATACCTCAGTCATCTGCTTCAGCCAAAACCCAGGGATCAAACTGTTCCCAAGATATTGAACTCAGACAGGCTCTTTGGGACCACACACCTCAGATCTGAGAGGGGAGCATCTGACTGCCCCACAGCTGCTGAATCCCACCGGAGCATCCATCCCTCAATCACTGCCAAGTCAAGCATAAGCCACACTGCTGGGCTTCTCCTCAGAGACATATTTTGGTAACTATCACCTCTGTCTCTTTGTGTGTAAACAAGCTGACCACCCCAGAGCCTACTACAGTACTTATCAAATGCTCTCCAGGAATGTATAGCCCATGGCCACACTTCCCATCAGAAGTTGCAAGGACTTCACCTCCAGAATGGCAGAGTGGGTTAAATCAAACAATCCACAGCAATGCCTAGCACAGAAAAAAACAGCAACATCACCACCACTGGAAATTAAACAGAAGGACAGAGGACACAAAATTCCCTGTGCTCTCAAAAAAAGAAGCTAGTGAGTGTGCTTCGTACAACACATCTTCACCAGCAAGTGAACATTTTGTAACAAACAGCTTTCTATCCCAAATTCTGCATTTTGCAGAAGTCCCAGTTATCCAGACTTCCAGATGTCCTCAAGCTGCTTCATGGCCACTTTTTGAAGCAAGCGTGTAGAAAATGTAGAACTGTTTCCAAAATGAAGCTAACCATTTTACAGGAACTGCAGATGTGACTCCTAACATTCCTAGCATGGGTTTCTATAAGTGTATTTTGCAAGCAGCCACTTAAGCCAACTATGCCAAAAAAATCCCCTTATCGGAATGATATCTTTAACAAAAAAAACTCAACTAAAACAATATTAAAAAACCCAGAAAACCACTCAATCGGTGTTTCTTCAGGACTTCTCTATCTGTACAGTTACAGGGAATTTGTCAGACTGTTTTACAGCTCTGCAGCATCTGCTGCATGCATACCCACCCTACAGCAGCTCCATGCTGCTGGGGCATTGCAGGAGCCTGGGTTGTCAGAGCCTTGGGGCACCACAGCCTTCCTGTAACACACTGCAAACACCATTCTTACATTTGGATCAACACTGAGAAATGCATGATGACTTCACCAGTTTTATCCTGCTGACGATTTACATCTCAGCACTGCAGTAAGAACCTGAAATGGAGACTGCTTCGAAGCATTAATATTGGAGACCGAGAAAGAGGGCTGGTACAGACTGACCTGGCACAGTTCACATAGGACAGGTTCAGGATCTTTATCCCACTATGGACTGACAGCAATCCAGAGGGTTTTGTGGTTTCCATTCCTATAACTGCTTAAAAAAAGGATGCGCTCCACCTTTGTTATGACAAAGCTGACACATTTCAAAGTTTCCTTTTCATTTCTATCATGACAAGTGATAAGATACAGAAGTGCAAAATGAACATTGTTCCTAAGATTTCAACAGAGATGACTCCCAACTCAGGAGGAAAGACACCCCACACCATCTACTAAAAAAACCCCATGGTGCTATGAGACTAAAACCTCAGATTACATGATTTAATAAAAGCAATTTTTTTACCCTACCAAGTTTTTTTAACCTATTTCTAACACTGAAAACCTATTAGATTTCTTTTTCCTAAACTAACTTATACACTTTTCTCCAGGAGACTGAACCACTGCCAAAACCACACAGCTATCCAAGGATCTTAACGTGTTTTGCAAAAACATTAATTAAAACTCACTCAGCAAGAAGAAGGGAGGTAAGGCAGGATCTTTTATTTCACAGCAAGGAAAACACCACCACCAAAAAAAGGACAAAAAGATTTGACAACATCCCAAGCATCTCAGAGAAAGCATGCTGCAGCGAACAGCAGAGGGGATGCTGGGAGAGCAGGGAGGTGGGGGAGGAAGAGCAAAACCCAGCATTTCATCTCTTGGCAGTGCTTGTACTAGACTATGCTCCTATTATGTAATATTAAGTTGGTCGAGATTGAGAATGCAGATTCAAGAGTCAGTTTTTTTAATCCTGGCCCTCCTCCCTTTCCCACCACACCTACACAATTGCCACACAAATCCGAACCCTCTGAAACAAAGCAGTTGCTAATTATCGTCTCTCATTACAAGGATGCCTCATCTGTACTTCTTTTGAGATTTATCACACAGTCATTATTTCTCTCTGCAGCATGATTTCCCACTCAAGTGTGAGGAAATGCAGGCAATAGCTATTTAAATGCAATTTGCAACATGGTCTGTATGTACTAATTTCTTACTGTCTTCTGGGAAGACGCTACCTAATCCATAAATATACATCCACTTGCTTAATGAATTTGTGGACAAAAGTAGAACTAAAGGGACAATTTAATTTCTACTGAATTGTACACATTGATTACTTTATAATACATAAACATCATTCCACCAAAATGAACTAAGGTCAAGAAAACCATTAATACATCCTTACCAATATGGCAGGGCTAGAAAGGCAAATAAAGGCAGCTCATTCACATTAAACGTAGTTTGCTGCTTTTGTAATCGTTATTTCCCTTAAAAATAACAATCAAAAGCAGCTTCTTGGGGACTGGTGAGTGGTCAGTACTCCTGCAGACAGAAAGGACAACCTGAAAAGCTGCAAGTTCAGCAGCAGAACGACGATGCTTTCCCAAAGGCAGCAGGCGAGGGAACATTGCAATTCATCAAACACTGCAGTAGGTCTCTATCCAAAAGGCTGTCACACATCCTAAGCAAAGGTCCTATCCACTTGAGCCATCCAGAGCAAGGACAGCAGGTGGGCAGGCAGGAGGAGTAAAGCAGGTGAAAGTGGGGAGCAGAGCTGTTTAGGCTTAGTTTCTTAACATAGATAGCTCTGTATAATAGATTTTACTGAACCAGAAAACCAGCAGACTAAAGAAGAAATCTGAAACCCCGTATCCTCATATATTTTCAGCTTTTTGGACCCCTGTAGGTAACTGATAGCATGGCTGCTACTCAGAGCAGATAGGGTGGCATCCATTCACAACGTCATCTACTGCCTGACGCCAAAGGCACCTCTTTCAACAGAAACGTTCAGTCATCACATCAGATCTAGGGACTGTAACACACAGTCTATTTTTGTTGTGGGCAAGAGTGGTTTCAGATCAAATTTGTTTCCAAAACAAAGGAATTCACCTCTCAAAGCCTGCCAGGGCTCTGCTCTCAGGAAATGAGTTACCCAACTGCTAGGAGGTGTTAAGAAGAATGAGTCTCTTCCTGATGCCAATACTGAAAGGTGTCAAATGCCTTCATATCACACTGCTGTCAGAGAATGCTGAGGGAGCGGAGCACCACATATCCAAGCTCATAATGAAAGTTTATTTTGTCTCCTCTGAACCAGAAACACTTTAGACCACTACTATATGCAGCTCCAAGTTATTTTCTCTCCAGCTATTTTTTTTTCCTTTAGCTAAAAAAGAGTTAGTACCATTGCTGAGTGATGGGTGTTGCTTAGGGAAGAGCCATTTGCCTGAAGCTGGTGGGACAGGACAACCCAGCCTACAGAGGATTTCCCTCACCCAGCAGCAAGCTAAACTACAATCCATCAAACAGCAGCTACTGTATTGTCTCACGTGTCCATAGAGGCCAGGTGCAACCAAGGGAATACCCCAGTTTCACCTAATGGCTGAAGAAAAGTCAATCAGCCCTGGGGTTGTGCCAGGTGTGGGGATGACCATGTCTACACATCTTCAAAGGGAGACAGAGATTATAGAGGTGCACACCCTTCCCTTGGAGATTCAACATCCCCTTTAGACTGTAGTCAAGAAGGAGCAAATCATTCTTGCCCAGTAAAAGGCAATCTTTCTATGGAACTTTGTGGATGGAAATCCATGGCAAAGATAGCAAAAAAGCCAGATGTCCCTCTGGGACACTGCTAGAAAAGGAGAGACAATCACCCTTTTCTTAAATTATGATTCATATTATCTCTGCTTGCAGGCTAAATGATTTTCACAATCATTCAGATTCTGACATAATGGGCAATAAGCACCCCCGTGGCATGGCAAAGGAAGCCTATCCAGCACACTCTTGAAAAGGGAGCTGGGATCTCCAAAAGGCCTGATAAAATGAGAACTAATGCCTCTGGGAGTCCAGAAGAAAGTAAGAAGCAGCAAGTTTCTTCAATAACATTTTGGGAACGTGTTGATATTTAGATTTTTGGTCCCGTTTTACATTTCAGTTCTCACCCCACTTACCTGTGTTTTGCAGTAGTGTACAATGGGGCGTAAGCACGAACCACTATCCAAAATAGTTCAGCTTCATTTTTCCTGCCTGCACGTTGCCAAGATAAAGTAGGAGGTTCTCTACTGCTTCACTCTTCTATAAAATGACCTTAAACATATCTGGTGGGGACACTGATGGTATTTTTTTATCCCTCACATTTGCAGCTGCTGCTGTTTTTTCATTCCGTGCTTTCTCAAAATGGTTCGAGTCAGAATGAAAAGCTTAAGTTTCTGAAACTACTAGTATTCTCATGGCACTTGACCAAAGGAAATAAATAAAAAT
This sequence comes from Anabacerthia variegaticeps, assembly GCA_035583185.1. Taxonomy (NCBI): domain Eukaryota; kingdom Metazoa; phylum Chordata; class Aves; order Passeriformes; family Furnariidae; genus Anabacerthia; species Anabacerthia variegaticeps. The sequence goes on along the minus strand of JAWWEW010000041.1, from coordinate 62,087,846 downwards.
AAAAACAAGTACTCCAAACACACGCTTCTTCTTGGCAAAAGCAAAGGCAGTTTCTCTGGAGTGTCTCAGCCATTGTCACTACACAAAACCTGCACAGACAACTCCACTAAGAAGGTTAGTATGTTATTTAATAACAACACATGGCAATCCTCTGTCCGCCCTCCCCAGGAACACTTAGGAAATAAAGAGTTGCTGCTGGATTCTCAGACTTTAACCTCAGTTTTGTAACTCACTTGACAGTCTCTTTAGTTTTGTGTGCTCACACATTAACACACAAGCATGAAAAGGGAGGCAGACAAAAGAGCCGCACAAACACAAGGGTTAAGTGGGCCAAAAATGGCCATCGAGGCATTTAGGCAAGGAAAAGAAAGTTTCTCAGGCAAACTTGTCAGACTATAGAGTAGCCTTGGAGACAATCCAATGGGACATAGGCAGCACTGAGCTAGGCTATGAAAGGGATTAGATAACTGGCTGTGCACGACAACAGAGGTTCTACGTCTGATAAGTCCCTTATCATCTGATGTTCCCTTGACAAAAGTGGCCATTTGCAGACTATCTTCTGGATTGTGTTTGTTTCTTTAGGTTTGGGGTTGTTTTCTTTTTACTGAATCAGAGAGTATATCGCTCTACTTGCTAAAGCCACAGCGACACCCATCAGAGAAAGAACCTAAGAAAATAAGCATTAACAGACTGGAAAAGGCCTTTAAAATCAATGATCTAAAATTCCCCCAGCGTAGTTTAAGAAGGCGAGAAGAATCCCACAGGCTGGCTTGGCAAGCTGGTGAGATCTGTGCTGTTAGTCACCCCATTCACCAACCTTGCAGGGGCCCGGGTCTTAACATGAGGATACAGGAGATGTGGAAACCTCCTCTGTGCTGAACAGGAACAGCACTGCAGGGATGGACACCAGCTGTTCGGTGGCAATGACCCAGTAATCATTGTGATTATGTGTCCCACTTACTGGGGGACTCTGCTAGAGGGATTAGCAGATCGTGATCATCACGCTAAACTCTATTCAAAAAAGCATTGAACATGAGGACTAAACATTCAAAATAATTTCCTGCTTAAGTACCTCAATGTTTGGGGAGCTCAAAAGAAGACAATTCCTAATTGGCAGAGAGCATTACCACTGCAAGTGATTGCACTGGGAATCCCCCATCTCCAAACCAGGCCCTGGGAGCACCATCTGGACTCGCCCAAGAGCCCTGCAACGTTATCCAGTTGAAAAGGCTTTAGTAAATCCTTTGATACTGTCTCCCCAGAGCATTCCTCTGGAGAAACTGGCTGCTCGTGGCTTGGACAGGTGCAGTGTTTGCTGGGTAAAAGGCTGGCTGGATGGCTGGCCCAGAGAGTGGTGGGGAATGGAGATCCATCCAGCTGGTGGTCAGACACCAGTGGTGTTCCCCAGGGCTCAGGCTTGGGGCCAGTCCTCTTTAATACCTTTGCTGATGGTCTGAACAAGGGGATGGAGTGCTCCCTCAGTCAGTTCTCAAATGACACCAAGTTGGGTGGGAGTGTTGATCTGCTGGAGGGTAGGAAGGCTCTGCAGAGTGATCTGGACAGGCTGGATCGATAGGGCAAGGCCAGCGGTATGAGGGACAACAAGGCAAAGTGTTGGATCCAGCACTCAGGTCACAACAATCCCTGCAGCACTGAGAGGTTGTACTGAGCTGGGGGTTGATGAGGAAATGGCCTAAAGTTTCAAAAGGTTTAGATTAGATATTAGGAAAAACTTCACTGAAAGTGTGGTCAGGCATTGGAACAGGCTGACCAGGGAAGTGGTACAATCACCAACCCTGGAAGTGTTTGAAAGACGTGTAGTTACAGCACTTGGGGATGTGGTTTAGTGGTGAACAGGGTGGTGCTGGGTTAACACTTGGATTCCACGATCTTGGAGGTTCTTTGCAACCTTAATGATTCTATGAAAACTAAGGTGGTCTTCAAATGTAACTTGGGAGATAACCATACCATACTGAATTCCCAGGACTCCTGTGTCCCCTGAAGCCTCCAAGCCTCCTTCATGTCTTGAACAGAACTACCAGGGAGCAAATAACACACTGAACAATGACATTAAATCAGTGTCAGTAATCCAAAACTCTGGGCCATGGCAGGGAGACATCTTTTGTCAAAACATCTGCCTCGACTGATATGGAAATAGCTCCCTTTTTCACACCCTCACATGTGTTTTCTTCCTTAATAGTTTTTTTAAGAACATATTGGACATAAGATCTGCCACCTATTAAAATATAAGCTTTGAAGGTAGAAAACACTTCCAGAAATTATACTGGGAATCTGACTGAATTTTATCAAATTTGGAGTCATCATTCTTTCTATACAAGTGTGCACTTCATTACTTGGTAATGGAACAATAATTGCTCTTCAGTTATGCAAGATGCACCTCTAATTTGCAAGGGGTTTCTGGAGAGGTAATGACAGATGCTTAAAAAAATCAAATGTGAGAATATGAAAGTTGTTACGTAAAATATAATGGTACCCACGGAGTAGTCTTCCAGCTGGGTCACAGTCTCAGCTGGTATAAAGGCACAACGCTGATGTTCTGTCTTATGTATTCTTAAAACACTGAACCTGAAACCAAATTAATCACATTACTTCGTGCTTTAATCTAACTGAATCTCACAAATGAAGCATCATCAGCGCAGGTCAACACCTGACATCCCTGCTTTCCTGACAGCTTCCTACACACTTGAGGTAAGGCTACTAGCAATTCAGCAGAAGGCATTTCACCCCTCTGAAATCATCCTTCCTGATTATAAAATATATTGAGTGTGAAATAAAGATATCAATCTATATATTTTCTTGTTTCTAAAACTAAATTTAATATAAAACCCGCTAGGAACTATATTGTGAGGGAAAATCCTGAGTTAAAAATGACAATCATTCCAAATTTTCTCCATTCCTTTTTCTCCAACTTTACCACTGTGAACAGTGCAGCATTTCCAAGAACACGTGTTCACTCACAGCCCTTCCAGACAAAATGTCAAACTCCAGACTGTGAGCACTTGTGTTCATTGATGCATGGCACTGCTCGTAAGATCAGGAGCAGCACAGCATCCAAATGTCATCTGTGTTGCAGATGCAACATCAAGTGCACATCCTCATATGACTAATTTTCCAATTAAGACTGAAACTCTGTTGTGCTAGAAACACAACAAGCACATGGGAAGATGTTGTTCTTGCTCCATGGGGATTTACTATCGAAGATACGCTAATTTTACTCTAATCTACTTGTTTTTACTCAGCAAAGCACTGACTTTAACAATGTGTCAATTTTGCACTGCAAAACTTGACTGTATTTTACTGTTTTGAAACATCCAAAGGGAAGAATTAAAAAAAAAAAAAAAAGAAAGAAAGCTTCACCCACTCTGATCTCCATGCCAGTGAAGACATATTACTAGCAGGACCCAACTATCTCAGCTGAGACTTGTTCAGATCCAAATACATAAACTGCATCACAACAGCAACTGCTCAGCAGATGTACCCTGAGGAAGCCCAGCCTTTCAGTCCGGAAGAATGATAAAATGACAATTAGGGACTGCAAAACTTTCAGCAAGGAGAGCCCTGTTTAATCTACTGGAAAAAGACATAATGAGATGCAGTGCTTGGAAGCTGAAATTAGATAAATCAGAGCAGAAATAGGCACATTTTTAACAGTGAGAACAGCATACCGCTGCAACCTTGGGATGTTTCACATACTCCATCACATCAAGTCTTTAAAGTCAGGGCTGCTGACAGACATGCACACAGCTCACAGAGAAATGCAGGCTTCATGAAGTAATTCTTCGACCAGGCTCTGTCTCTTGCACCATGCTCCAGCTCAGATTAGATGACCATAAATGGTCCCTCTTGACCTTAAAAATCTACAAGGGCACTTGAGTAGTGCTAAAAACGTCTTCAGGGAGTTGTAGCTTTGTAGCTCTGCACAACACCAAGAAATCTCAAACACATGACAGTTCCATGCCAATAGCCTGTGTCACTTCTATCCCATACAAACCAGCTGAGGGCCAGCAACAGAGCCAGGCTGGACAGCTGGCAGTCAGGAATCAAATCTCTTTCTGCTGGGTTAGCAGCAGCTGAAAGAACTGTAAAAAAGCTACCCTGTACCTTGATGAAGCAGGTTCCCCACAAAACATCAGCTGCCTGAAGTGTCGGGGACTTCGCAAAGAAAGAAAGGAAGAAAGAAAAACTGGTCTAGTTCACATTTCCCAGCTCAGGGATGCTGCAGTGTGGTCTTTACAAAAATGGCACAGCAAGAACGACAAAAAATTCTCTCTTCTCCAAATAACCAAGGAAATTTAAAAAAGTTAATCCTGGAAACAGTCTCAAAAGATTAGCCATGGTTCAACAAACTTTAACGATGATAATTTTTAATTTAATGTAAAGTTGAACATCCTTGTGTAATAATGGCAGAGATGAAGGACTATTAGGGAATAATCTTGTTTATGGATCAGTGAACTCAGAAAATTGCCAAGGAACTGTGAAACATATTCCTTATTCACACCTCATAATTAACTGAGTGTTCTGCTGCAATATTACAGTCATCTTTGTTATGAGAAAGCTGCTCATTTGGGCTGGGATGCCCCACTGAGGGGGTCTCGTTCAGTTCTGGTATTTCCAAACTCCTGGGAAAAAGCACCTTCAATCCTTAAAAACAGCAGACTCCCAAAGTGTAAGGGAGAGCAGAGAAAGCCTTCAGTCCATGGCAAAAGCATGGCTTATGCAAAGGAAAAAAACCTCCCTCCCTCTTTCCCTAATGCCATCTGGGAGCATTTCTCTTTTAAAGGCAATTTAAAGAAGAAAATACAGTTCTCTTAATTAATTCACATTGAAAGGCGCTTTTGATGAAGTCAAGAGGCCAAATCAGATCAAAGTAAATAATGCAACACACAGTGACATGAAAGCCCTGGGACAGGAGCTATCATGGCTTGTACTGTCTACATCTTTGTACTCAAAAAAACCCCAAATACTGAAGCTTTCAGCTTGTAGGAAAGTGGAGGAGGATAGAGGGGATCTATCCTTCCAGCAAATTTTAAGAAAGAAATTATCAATTTACTGGAAGACTTTTGTTGATGTGTACCTGCTTAAGATTTGGGAAATCCTGGATTAAGTCTCTGCTTTATGTCAGATTTTATGTGTGTGAATTTGGGCAAATGCTCAGACTTTCTGCCCTTTGGTTTATAGAGATAACACTTCTTCCTGACTGACACCGCGTAGGCATGAAATGATCCTGCCCCTCTACTTTGCTCTGGTGAGGCCACATCCAGAGTGCTGTGTCCAGTTTTGGCTCCCCAGGACAAGAGAGACAAGGAACTCCTGGAGTGGATCCAGTGGAGGGCAACAAAGATGATGAGGGGACTGGAGCACCTCTCTTACAAGCAAAGACTGAGCTGGGTCTGTTCACCCTCAAGAAGAGACAACGGAGCGGGGACCTCATCAATGTCTGTCAGTACCTGAAGGGAGGGTGTCAAGAGGACAGAGCCAGGCTCTGTTTGGTGGTGCTCAGTAATAGGGCAAGAGGCAACAGGCAGGAACTGATGCACAGAGTTTCACCTGAACACAAGGAAGAACCTTACTGTGCAGGTGACCAACCACTGGACCAAGCCACCCAGACAGCTATGGAGTCTCCCTTGCTGGAGATATTCAAAAGATGTCTGGACACAATCCTGAGCAATGTGCTCTAGGGGACCCTTCCAGAGCAGGGAGGTTGGACCAGATCACCCACTGAGGTCCCTTCCAGTCTTACCCTTTCTGTGATTCTGTGGCATGCACACCCTGGGACCTGGGCATCTAAGACAGCAGCTGCAGCCCCCTGCACTGTAACTACACCACAGGAGAGAAAAGGAAACTGAGGAAGTCAAGAAAGAGCAATGAAGAGGACTCAGTCTCGTGAGTGGGTGTCTGAGGAAGCCCACGAGCTTTGTCCAAGCCAAAGGTCCTTTGCCCAAGGTTACTTTGAGATATTGCTGATCTCCAAAGAGCAGTTAAGAAGGGGACAATATATTGTAAACCTGTATCTAGGTAACTGAGGCCCAGATATAGCAGCTACAGACTTCAATGGTGTCATCCCTGGCCCCGAAATCATCCAGGTCCATCTTAGCTTAGTTCAGCATCTTGCTCCAGCCTTTTCCCTGTAATGGGAAACAGGTCAGGCAGTTGCAGGATGCTCCTCAGCCAAAGCCAGAATTCAAAAGAGAGTAATACAAGATACTCAGATTTTCCATTCAAATTTTTACTGTATATATTACCTAAACATACTGAAGTTAGAACAAAATAATAAATAACAGAAAAAAAAAGTGTGATGCCATAAATCAGCACTGTAAAAACGCAACTTTTGAATAGCACATTTAGAACAAAAACAACAAGCAATAGTACACTGAATAAAAATCCAAGTTCCAGCATCTGGAGTGCTGCATGTTATTTTGATACCTCCCCTTCCTCTGCCCAATTCCCAAAGGATCAAACAGAGATCAAAGAGGTACAGGAAAGGGTAATAAGGCTCATCAAACACATGGAATGGTGTCTGCATGAGGAGACAGTCAAGGGAACAGGGCTCTCCACCCTGGAAAGCGAGTACACGCAGAAATACTATAAAATTGTAAAGGGCTTGGGGAAGTGAACCAGAGAGATTACTTTCTACTTCTTATCATACAAAGTCAAAGGGCTCCCAATGAAATTATCAGTTTTCAAGCAAAGAAAAAGATTCCTTCATAAGGTATGTAATTAAAATCACAGAACTCATTGCAACAAGATGCCCTCAAAGTCGGAGGAGAGAAGGGTTCTAAAAAGGAAATTAGGCAACTCCACAGAGGACAAGTCCATGGAGAGTCTTAAACACAGTGCTCCAGATAGAGCATTGAGATCCACAGACTAAATCACTGACTGGCACACATTCAGCAGGCACGGTGAGGGGAGATAACCCTGTACTGGCCCTGTTCCCATTCTTTTCTTCTTTGTAAGCATCTAGTAATGACCACAGCCAGAAAACTGATCCCAGAGCTAGATGGACCACTGGTTTGATATGCTGTTCCCACAATGTTCTTCTGTTATATTAAATACACTGATATGAGTTCAATAGACAAATTCTAATTTAAAGTAAAAAGACTTCTTCAGATCTTTTTTTCCTGAAGAAATACCATGCAAAAATTCCTCTATTTATATTAATGCACTAGACTAAATGCATGAACAAATGCCTTCTGGGTGGAAAGCTATCTATTATTTCCAAAAGCTTATACGGGCAATGAATGAAGGAATTTGGTTTTCCATACTGAGTAATTCCATGATAGAGATACCATTCAGGATCAGAAGCAGGGTCATGACAGTGAATCCACAGCATGTCAGCCAAGATCACCAAAGGAATGCTGATTGTAAGAGATTGATTAGAAAGATCAGCATTAGCAGCCATTTAGATCACAGACCAGGTGACATCTTTCTAAAATGAGAATTCCTGATGCTTGTACCAAAAGCATTTGTAGTCTAAGCAGTTCATCTGCTGAAATAAATGTGTGACATAATGAACAGTGGAGAGAACACAGGAGAAGAGGGAGAACAACAACAACAAATGATTTGAAATGATCTGTGTACTACCAGAACACAAAAGAAACATCTCTGGTTCAAACGTTTACAGATAACTCACAGGCACAGCAGCAGTGATACAAACTGCTGTCATGATATTAGGCAGAGATTACAGCAAATGCAATTAAATTCACTCATGTCAAAATATTCCAAGAGAACCCAAGGCCATCATTTTACAGCAGCTTTGTCTTCTACAGAAATTCCTACACCTGGTCTTGTAAGAACAGTATGTGTAACAGTTTTCTGTGATCAGATAAAACTGCACTTTATGGCAGGGAAATAAAGGTAATATTCCCTCTCCCTCCCAGCCCTAACTGATAATTATTCTTTCCCCAAATTTTATTTTGAACAATCAATTAAGTCCTTGCATCCATGGAAAACTTTCTTCTCAAGTTTTTCCAGCTAATTTTCCTCTGCTAAAATGAACACTCAGAGGGTTTGCTGGCATCTTTCACAGATTAAATGAAACTGTATTTTATTCCATACTTTTTGTACTACTAAAACCAAAGTGCAACCATAGATAGTTTCAAAGTACTAATTTTACATTTATTATTTCCGCTACTCTAGAGCTGATTTGCAAAACAAAGGGATTTCACAGGTCACAAAAGGAGAGATTTGAGCAGACTTTCAGCCCCCAGCCTAAACAGAGGACCTGCAGCAAACATGCTGCCAACCAAAGTTTTAAACAGAGGGATCAACTGCATTATCCACACAGCAAAAGAATGATACTTTCTTAAGACAACTAAGCCTAACTTTTAGAAAGGAGGTTAAAAATAAATGAAAATAACAACCACAACATATTTCAATGGGAGATTATCATTTAAGCTGCTCCATGATCAGTTGTGGCAGGTAATGAGAATTCAAAAGGCAGAGCAGAGTATCAGCAGCTGCTGCAAGACCTATCAGACCTGGAAAGCAAACACTCGACAGCAGCATTCCAGCAGCCCAAGCACAAACCTTGTCTTTCATGGCTTACTTTGGACAGCATCTGAATTTCAGCACGGATGTTCGGGAACGTGGAATGCATTTACAAGAGTTCCTTCTGCGCTGCAGTTTCCTGGATATTCACATTCTGGAAACTGCTTAAAAGAACAGAAACAAAAAAATCTGCACTTCAAAGTTCTGCAGTCAGAAGAGAAACGTGTGTTCCAGCATTTCCAAGCCAAGTAGAGGATTAAGGTTTCTAATGCACTAGTTGGAAAAGAATACTGGGATAACTGCATTAGAAATGTGAAAGAGGATTTACTACTCTTCTTTAGATTAAGTTGAAGATTAAGTTTCTAGACAGGGAAGAATCTGTTCATCTTGGAAAGCATACAGGGAAGATGGGAGAAGCATTACACATGCTAGCAGATTTTGTCTTTTTAAACCAAATATTAAATCTCAACAGCTACTTCACATTAAAAAAAATCAAAGTACCACTCATCACACCACTGAAACCATCCACCTAAAGTCTCATTTGATAAGGTTGGTGTCCTCATGGTTTTGAGCAAATGACTGCTTTTATCAGCCTGTGAACACTTGAAGCCATGTAACTTAGTCCTGAGAACCTGCTGTCCTTCACTTAATACATGCTGTGATTGCCAGGTTCACAGTCATTAATGAGGTAGGTAGTTACAGCTGAATCTTCACTCCTGAGAACAGCCTCAAAGTTTCCACTAGATGTCCAAAAATGTGCCTGGAAGTCAAAGTGCAGGAGAGAAATTGTTCAATTAGATTAGCTATCCAGATACCTGCAATAATCTGAGTATCATCTGTCTTTAGGTGTTGTGGTGGTTAGTTTTTTTTTTTATTTCCTGGATGACTGAAATTCTATGTCAAACTAACCTAGATTTACTGCAAGGAAAATGACCTGGCAAGCCATTAGGGTTTTTTCTTGTTTCTCAGCCACTGTTAATTCCTTGACACTGGTTTACAGAGCTTTCAGAGAAAGCCAATGAACACAGGCACACTGCTATTTCAAACACTGGTTTAATGAGACTGCCATGAACTCTGAATAGAAAGGCAGTCCTGTGAAGTAAAGGGAATGAACAGAAACTCCTGTGAGTCAGCTCTGGGACACACAGACTGCACCTACAAATTGGGGATTTCCAATTAGCAACACAGGGAACAGAAGAGGCCGACATACAATGAAGTGACTGCAACTTCAGGGCTTAAACGCAGCTCCCATTAATGAGAGAAAAAGACCCCTTTCCCTCTGCACACGAATGAATAACCCATCAGCATATTTCAGAAGATGGAGGAAAAAAGAAAAAAAAACCAAACCAAAACCAATTGTTAACTTTTCCTCCCCGTTCTGTTTTGCGCAGCATGGTTCTTTGTCCCAAACACAGTTTCCACTTATGAATTCACAAAAAGGAATTTTCATTAACTAAATGAAAGTCTAAAGGATCTTTAAAAGACTGGGGGAAAAAATACAACAAGGAGAGTTAAAACACATTAAGACAACAACAGCTACAAAAAGTAACATCAAACTCAGTCTTGTCCCTTTTTTCTGACATTCAATCTACCTGAACCCAAACTACTTCAGTTTATTTGCTGCCTACCAAAATAAATAGGGCCTCTTGGTACTGTCGCTGTCCAGGGGATATTATTTACTTTCCACTTCCTTCTTGGAAGGAAGAGGGAGAGAGGTGTTTTTCTGTACTGCAAGACAAAAAAACCCACTATACAGAACAGTGGCTGAAGCACAGATCCAACAAAGGGTGTCAAATTTAAAACCGAGCTTCTTCTATGCAAACAAGTGCATGTACAAGTGCCTGCTTTTCCATCCACAAAGAAGCCAAGAGTGAGAGCAACTGTGGCTCCATGCCACCCCAAGCACCAGAGCAGAGCAGGCTCCTGGTTTTTGCCTGGCTCTCCAAGTTCCATCTTCCTCAAACCCAAGTAGCAAGCACAGGGAAAACTCCTGAGTTAGCTATAGGGTGGAGGAGAGCCAAACTCCCAAAGCAGGAGAAATGAAGCCAAAAAGAAACTAGGCAGTCCAAGGAGCAGAAACCCATGCAGGGTGGAAGGAGGAGACAAGCACAGATAGCAAGTGCTCAATAGCTGGAAAAGCCCAAAGGGATTTTGCTCCCTTGCTGGACAAAGCTCCCATGGTAGAAGATTGAACTGGAGAGACAGGAACGGTGGGAAGCACATAAAGGGTGCAATAGGCAGTACAAAGACATAGGTTGGGGCCCTTGAATTGGCTGGGTAAGGACTTAGGGACTAGGAGTATGGGAATTAGACTTTATCATAGTAGCTTTTGAGGAAAGCAGCAGGATACAAAAGGCAAAGCCTGAGGAGCAAAGACTGGAAGCAATTAAATGAGTAAGAAGAAGCATGCAAGGGAAGAGATGAGGGCAGGCTGGAGTAGGTGAGGCAGGAGAACAAACTGGGGAGAAAGGAAGGGACTACCTAATCTCTTAATACTGACTGCTATAGAGCACAATCTGCCACTGCCACCAGCTAGTCTGCTTGCTGAAGTGGCAGATGTCGATGAGGTGGGTCCAAAGGTTTCAATCCAACCGTTAACACCCATATGGCTCCCCCCAGTACAAAATTTCTGGCTATTCACTTTACTCATTCTGAATAGTAAGGAAGTTACACATCCAGAAACTATGCCAAAAGTACTTTAAAAGATTGCAGACTGAAGCAACAAGGAAATAGCAGCACTCAATAGTCTGTACACAGAGAAATTATTGAGAAGTTGTATATCTGTCTCAGAGCAGAACTTGAATAACACAAAGTAAATAGGGCACAGGGCCATGCTTTGAACAAGGAAGAAACAAAATACTGAATAGTCACTCATTAAGTGAGCGCCATCCATTCTGGGCTATGAATCAAGTAGGGAGCATGCAGCAAAAAAATTGCTATCTGATAGCGTAATTAACAACTGTCACAATATAAACACACAGCAAGACCAGAATTAACTCTGGTCCTTACCTGGTGAGCACATAATTCTGCAGCATAATGAGGTCTAAACATGCCTTTTTGTGTGTGCATGCAACGTGGTGTTAGTCATCATCATACCAAAGCAGTGCTGTTTTTAAGTAAACTTTATTCAGCCAGCAATGAGTTCAGTTACTTGTACTGCAACAGCACTTGCAGATTTCAAAGATTAAGACACATAATGCCACAAGTATGCGTAAGAGATAGTCCTTGGATTTGTTTCTTTTTTTTTTTGGGGGGGGGAAGGGGGAGGAGTGGGTGGTGGGTGAGGCAGGAGAGTCTTAAAACAACAACCACATCACACAAATGGAAGTGGAAAAGGAACATGTATTACTATGCCTCATCCTCCAGCATATGCCATGGGAACAGAGGGATGGAATTATTCTTCCAAGATTACACAAGGTTCTCTAGATGACATTTGCAGGCCAGAGCATGTAAATTCTGGGCTGAACCCAAGGCTGTACACACAGGGGCACCCACCTCTCACGTTTCTAGGCTCTAGCAGAGCCTTCTGGTGGCCTTAAGTTTTATCTCTGCATGGCAATAAATATCATCACTGACTACAGGTGAAATCATGGAATTCAGGAAGATTCATTCAGCATTTCTTCGACACAGCACAGCAATAGATAGAGCCATTGCTCAACCGCATTTGTGTTGTCCTATTCTCAGTTCAGTTTTAAATATCAATTAAAAAAAAAAGAAAAGAAAAAGAAATCATCCTACAGCCAGTGACAATTCAGGACTTCCTTTTCTCTCCTTTCACACAGAGGCAATTCAACACCAACCTTTATTCAGAGCGTCACAAACTAGAAGCTTGATCCTTTATTTTCAAAACCTCACATCCCTCAGGAGACTACCAGGGACATAGGGAGGCGAAAGCCTTGGATAGCTCCATTGCTTAATGCTCCAGATTACTCATTTTGCTTTCCTGGAGAAGAAAATAATTTTGACTGCTAGGGTCCCAGGCCTTTTCATCACAGGCTGAATCCCACACTGTCCTGAAATTTCTCCAGCAACTATTGTTGTAGTGTTTGCAAAGACCTTTATCACTTCCTTGCTATTTTGCTGTTGCACAGCAAGGACCTTTTAGGCCAGTAGAAAGTATGCAGACTTTTCTTTCGTATTATTTTTGTCAGGAGCAAACATACAACAAAAATAACAGTTACCTTACTGTTTTCTCAGGGGCACACAGTGCTCTTTACTGCTGTGTTTTGCATATGAACGCATCCACCATTGACCTCCAGAGAGTGTGAGCGTAACTATGAACAACTTACTAAAGTTTAAGAAAGTTGTACCACATTTAACAGAATGCGTCTTCCTTGCACTTCTATAACCCAAGCAGTTTCATATCCTGAGCCACACCTCCCTATAAAACACCCTCTAACAAATTCAAGAAAAGGTGAAGTCTGCACACATGAAATCCCACGCCTGGGAAACTGGTCACACTATTCTGCCTATGGCAATTATGAATCTAGGATGTAACATTACACTGTGTGGCAAGGGAGAGCATTAGAAATGCAGCTGAGATGTCTGCTTTCTGAACAGCAACTTCATGTCAAAGAAGAAATTTACTATACTACCACATTAGTTTAAAAAAAATTAAAGTTAAAGAATCATTGCTATTTTATATATATATATATTATATATCCCAGGGAGGAAAAGCCAAGTCAACACCAGGGAGCTGCTATGTTGTGTGCCAGGGCTTTCCCCCAACTCTTCCTGTGCTCTTCCTTCATTTGAAGAACAGCATCTGTTTCAGCTCAAACACTGACCATGCATGCTGTGCAGGGACTCAGGGAAGATATGTTATGACCTCAACATATTTTTCCTCATAGTCTATCAACATTAGGGCCAGCACAGCCATCCCAGGAATGCACCACGTTCTGCACAGCATTTCCATTTTCTTTCCCTTGCTACTGTAAAAGGAAACAACAGCACTGCCGGTTTAGTCATCAGATAATATTTATCCCTGCTATAGCCTTAAGGACTTCATTGAATTTTGGATCAATGGGATTTTGTGCCTGGATCCCACAGAGCTAACGAGCAGTGAGCTCCCTCACTCTCTTTTGCACGCAGACAGAGATTTAAAGTGATACTGTTGGACACAGCTCCAAGTACACCTGCTTGTTCTGTAACTGAGCAAAAAAAAAAAAAAAATAAAAAAACCCCAACATTAAAACAACCCTGACAAAACTAATGCAACAGAAATGTATGTGTACACAGAAAACATTAAACAACAGTACATTGTCTGTTCTGAGGAAAGAGTCTCCCCAGATAAGTCACCGACAGCCGATGCAATAAAAATGAGCTTCTAGGACGCCAAAGAGAAACAGATTTCAGTTTCAGAAGTAAGCAAGCTACTGTGGAGTCTTGTTTTTCAAGAAGCTTAGACTGTGGGCCCACCACAGGCTCATTTACAAAGCTCAAAATCATCAGAGTGATTAGGTGCTATGAGGGTATTCATAGGCTGGACAGCATTTAGCAATGCTGAGTGCGAGGCATGTATGGCATGATATGACTACAGCTAACTAAAAAAATTAAAAAGGTCAGCAAATAGATCTCAGTTTTCGGTGGGCTCAACAAATCATGAAAAAGAGAATGTGACAACAACAATGGACACAACTCGCACAAGGGACTGTGACAGCTTGTTTTTTATGTATATAGATAATCCTTATTAAATGGGATTGTGGATCTGACAGAGTATTGCTATGGTGAGCGATGATCTATTGGCATCAATACTGCTTTTTTATATGGCCAATATATTTATACTGCACCATCACAGTGAAAGCACTGAGGCCTTATCCCAAACAGAAGCACAAGCATGACATGAAGGTTCTCCTCTGCTCTTCTCCCTTTGTGTCATATGGGAGGCCACATATGGCCACAAGCTTCTTTCAGGTTTTAAAACTCACGGAGATGGATCAAACCCAGAAGAGATTCTAGCTACCTTGTTTCAGTAGCACATGCCAGCATTCCCTAAAACTGCAAGAAATTGTGGTGATAAAACCTACAATTTCATCTAGACTAACCCATTCTTTACTCCAGAAGGCAAGCAGGACTGCAAGCCACTAGACAGATGAAGATAAGAGCAAGTGACAATGAAGAACAAAACTCTCTCTGCACCAAGAATTTACACAACCAGCTCCAGTTACTGCTAATCAGACTGATTCCCTTAACTCCTCCATTACACCTTCCTGCATTTTTCAGTAAGAAGATATATAATAAATTATTATTGAATAGAAACCGAATTGATCACTTTATTAGTACTTAAAAGTATAGATTAATCAGTGCACAACTATTTTATTCTAATTAAGACCTTACAATTAGTAATCTGGTGCACTGAATAAGGTACCTGAAGCTACTTCACTGTACCAAATCGCCCCTCCAGCTCTGAAGCTTTTGAAATATTTAAAACCTTTCCCCCTTCCTTTTGCCATGGAAAAAGACCTGCACAAGTCAGGCAAATATGAATTACAAGGGAAAATTGTGTAATTTATCTTAAAGACTTGAGAGTGATTTCATTATTTTTTCTTTTTTCATTTATACCAAGGGTGCTTCCTACTGCATATCATACAATATGCCAACAGCACTAAAGACAGACTGTGTACAGAAAGTATTTCAACTATTTTCATCTGTCCTGTGAGCAGTCAACAAAGAAGTCAGTAAGAAGACCACAGTCATATGCTCAAGTAGTGGTCCACAGACTCCACGTGGACATCATTTTGAGAGTCAGTGAGCTGCAATACACTTAACCTTGCTCTTCCAAACTACTACAAGCACAGCCCATGTGGTGAGAATTGAGATCACTTGAAATTACAAATGCTGTAGCAGCACATTTATTTTTTTATAGTGACAAGCAAACATTGACATTAGACAAGCAGGCACCAGTCAAATTGCCTGGGCTCTATGAGGCTGTCATTCTATAAGAGTAATCCAGCATTACTCCGTCTTCAAAAGAAGCAGGAATTCAGAGCAAGGGGAAAACTAGCTAACACAGTTGCCAACAGTGTTTTAGGGAAGTTTCTTCCAAAGCAGCACCCATTAACCCATCTCAGGCTCTCTCACAGGGCTCTCAGGCACCACTCACACCCATGTGGCAGCAGGCTTCCCTCTGAGCCACTGGGACCAAGCCAGCTCTACTTTGGGCATCCCACAATAAGCATCACACAAGTTGTTGCAAGTGTGTTGTACACAGTCAGTCACTTGAGAAAAGAAGCTGAGCAGCTTACATCATGAGAGCCCCTTTTTAAAAAGAAAGCAGCTATGTACATGCCAAGCTTGATTTGCCATGTGCAGAAATCCTTCACAACACTTGAAGAGGCAGCTGCCAGAAAATGCCAATTGGCAGTGTGGATGAGTTCTCTCTGAAGCCGTCCCATGTGCACAGTCTCTCCAACACAACTCCTGCAGCCTCTCCTGAAGAGGTTGGAAAACCAGAGGCTTTCCCCTTGGTGTAAGAAAGGGATGTTCCCAAAAGCAGGGGCAGAGGGAGGGTGACTGGAAAAAGTACAAAGCAAAGGAGGAGGGAAAGGAGCAGTAGGAAGAAAGGAAGAAACAGGAGTAAAAGAGACAAGGAACAAGAAGATGAAGCAAGACAGGGGATGGTTTTTATATTGATACCCCCCTCCATTGTGGGTGTCAGTCTATTCTCCCAAATAACAAGCAATAGGACAAGAAGAAATGGTCTCAAGTTGTGCCAGGGAAGTTTTAAATTGCATATTAGGAAAAAATTCTTCAGTGAAAGGGTTGTCAACAACAGGCTGCCCAGGGAAGTGGTGGAGTCGCTATTTAAAAGATGTGTAGATGTCGCACTTGGGAACATGGTTTAGTGGTTGTCTTGGCAATGCTGGTGTAATGGTTAGACTCAATAGCTCTAGAGGTTTTTCCCAACCTAAACAATACTATCACAAAATTCATCAGGAAAAACAGAGACAAATACAAGTATCAAAGAGAAAAAAGTCATTGACAGAAACATGGAGAAAGCAAAGGCCAGGAAAGCAGCTGCATCAGTATTGTGCTTGGGTTACTCTTCCACACCAGGTCCTAAACTTCAGAGGCAAGATGAGGCTTTTGAACAGCCCACTCTGGTCTGGCACGTTAGAAGGCACCAGGGTCACTCACACTTTCAAATTTTGCTACTCATTTGTGGATAGAGCAGAAGAAATGAAGTCAAACAAACAACTTTAAAGCTGTTCCAACAATCCAAAAGAGTCTCTGTGCCAGAGCCGCTACCACTTACCCTCTCCAAAAAGTCTTGACTTCCTTACCATTATTGTGTCACAGATTCCCACAGGGAGAAGCAACACAACCAAGCCCACTCCCTTCCTTGTTAAAAACGAAACCAAAAACCCAACCACCCCCAATCACACTAATCAGGGAAAACACCTGCAGGACAGAAGCTCTCAAGTGGGTTGACCCTCTGAAATATGGGTAGAGGAAACAGACTGATGTGAGAAGTTACAGATCTCAGGTAACGCCTACATGCCATCAGTACTGATGTGGCAACAAGATTACTTAAAACAAAAACAAAACCACCACCAAACTAACAGCTCCTACTGAAATGATTACTGAGGGATGTTACATGGGAATAAAGCAATCCCTCTCCTTTCAGGAGTTCTACATGGGGAGAACTGCAGCAGGTAATTCCTGATATATATATATATAAGGAACAAAACACTTTCTCCAAGAAACAGGCAGTACAGGGCAACACATTATTACAGGTCTCCAAATTACATCACGCCATGAGTGTTTTATAGTTGGAACCAAAAGTAAGCAACAAAGGGCAAGCTGGGCAAGGGAGATTGTACAGAAGTCAAAAAACCACACATAGACACTGACACAGATCCATGGGGTGGCTGCTGAGTCACATCCCCTTAAATGCTCTTACTAAGTTTTGTTCCACAGGAATAAGGGAGTCAAGCACCACTCCCATGCCAGAACACGGCCCTGTGGAGTCCTTCCTTCCCAATGAAGACGCCAAGAACTGCTGGACAGGACTGATGAAAATCCTTGTTACTGCCTGAGCCCGGCTCTCACTGCTACACACACATTGTAGGGCATAAAGCAGAAGCACACATCACCTCTGCTTTCATATATATATGTATATATAAATATGCACACACATCTACATGTATGTGTATACATGCGCAGGAATTATACCTACAAACACACACCTATAGATACACAGCAATATCTCATAATAAGCTACTTGGACTGCACTCAGCTCACTTCAGGCATTATTGTACACATTTCCTTACTCCTCCCTTTCCACATTCAAAATAACATGGCAATATCTGTTTTCTCCATATAGGAGCTGGGAAGAAAAGCACTGCTTGCTAGTACCATATTAGGACAGAGAGTTCCAGGACATGGAAAGTCCTCTGATATTCTCCTCTTTCCTTCTTTAACCTTCCTTCTACCTTCTCTGTCTCCTCTCTCCAGTAGCACAACAAAAATTACAACATATTTCAGGATAAAAATGGCTAAACCAAAGTGAATGGCCTGATATTTTAAGGTAGGGTGAGCTGCAGGCAAACCAGCAGTACCTCCGAATGGCCCACATGGCTTTGCTGGGCACAGAAAGGGCACCGCTCCGCTGCTCCTGAGGCGATGCTGGGTGGCAGGAGCTCCAGGTGCCTCGGTGAGCAAAGCGATGCTTCCCGTTCTCCCGGCTGGCCAGGGGCACCTGCAGCGAGGCAGAGGGAGAAGCCAAGGGCTGCCAAACATGTCTCTGGTGGATCTCTCCATTTCTCCTGGTTACACATGCAGAGAAAAGGGGAAAAGGAAGAGGAAGGAAAAGGATTTAAGGATTTTTCTTTCTCCACTTCTACTTATCAAAAGGTTGAACATTATGAATTCAGCACAACAAGATACCTAACTATAACAGGTGACATTTTCTTTAATCCAAAATACAAAGTCTTTGCATGCTGAGAAGACAGGTTTTATTAATTCCTAAACAGATCTAGAGGAAGAGACTTAACAGCAACAGAAGACGAGCACTCCTGTATCAAACTGTTCTCTGGACCTCTGGTAAGATGGGAAGTACTGTGAGGAAGAATATAGTGCCATTCTTAATTTTTTGCTTCAGAAAAGCATTGATGTTCCACCTCTTTTAAGCAGAAAACAAATCTATACAGGTTAGAGGAAGAAGCAGGAGATGAGTTTCAGCAGCACATAAGAGGCTGTTTGTTTTCTGCTGTCCCTTAAAGTCAAATGCAGAAATAAAGTCCTGAGCACCACAGGCAGATGAGTGCACAATACATGCAGCCAGAGAGATACGAAAAGGCAGCACATCTGGACTACAGAGCTTCATTCCTACAAGCTAAGTAAGTGCCACATCTGGGCAATTGGATGCCACTAAAGCAAAGAAATAACTTGAAGAGGGCACTGGAATGTGAACCTATGGAAAGGGGAAGACTGAGGGAAGGGGAAGGCACAGATTACCACCAATTCATTAACAGTTGTGTTCCCTTTACCCAGGCAGCTCCTGGAACATGCCTGTCAGACTGTAAATGCAAGTGTGGACAAGCGTGTCAGCTGTCAGCCCCCAGAATTTTCCCTGGCTACTTGCCCACCACTAGGAATTACTTATCCAGTCAAAAGAGGAGAAATCCTTTCCTGATCCATCGTACCTGCCCTCTGATTGCTATTGCTGCTAGAGGGGCTGGAGGGAGGGCAGGGGAGCCTAAAACATAGCCTGTCTCTCATTAGGACCCAGAGAAAGGGCTGAAATAGGCGGGAAACCAAATGGTCCTCTAAGAGGAGATTCCCTCTTCTCCTCCCTACATTTGCTGCTCTTTCATTGTGCTAACTCTGGCACTCCCCAAACACCTCTAGGAGCTGATTCAATTCACTGCTGCAGAAACATGAATTCAGTATCCTTTTTTGTAGTGTCCTAGGTTTTTTATAAAGTAGGTACATGAGCTCATGCAGGGGCGTGACAGGTTCCAGAGCTGGTGGGTCAGCATCAGTGGGAACACAAAGACCTCCCATTCTCAGTGGCAGTAAGCTCTTATATCCACTTATTGATGGACCTGCACCAGAGATGTTTTGGGAGAGAAAGAGATAAAAAAACCAGCTTACATAAAACAAAGGACTTCGGACTTTTAACAGAGATAGAGAATAGCATAGTTATTTGTGACACTAAAGTGGGTGAGGGGTACAAATTTCAAAGTATTTAATTTTTCTCCAGTAATTGCTGAGAGCTGATAATTATTCCAACCATTCCAGAACTGGATGGATATTTTCTCCCTTTTTCTGTTCTGCAAAGACAGGAAAGAAAATCAAACCTGATTTTACTATTAATCATCACACGATATTTCAAAACCCGTGACATTGTGATTGAATAATCAAGCAGGCATTGCTAATGGAAGGAGTTAAGCCAGAGAAATTTAAAGATGTTGATGCTTCAGTCAGAACTTCCTCAGAAAAAATAAATGTTAGTCTTGCCAGAGTGAATTGAGCATTTTTGAGTTCAGTTCTTCACATCTGGTCTATTTATCCAGCATAAGTTATTCAGGCAGCAAGAGAGCAACAAACAAAAAAAAAAACAAATATCCTTCCCCTCCTAAAAAACCCCCACAGAATGGGTTTGGAAGCACTCAATGCTTCCAAATTTGCCAAATATGCGTCGTCTTATTCAGCAGGACAAGTCCATCTTCCCCAGCACTATATATAATAATATATATTTTGGACACACAGGTAGAAACAATTGAAAAGCACAGCGAGCACAAGTTACTCACAGTTTGAATCCATTGTAGGAGAGGGAAAAGAAGTCATAAACCAAGCACACACCAAACACGGTGACTCCAGTTTCTTTCACCAGCATTGCACACGTCCCAAGGAATAAACTAAGCAGCAAAAAGAATGGGGAGGCAGTGGGAGGGAAATGTTCCCCAACATAAAGCTGATCCACACTCCTGAAAAAATAGAATTGACATAAAATATCTTCACTTCTCTGTTATTTTCACGTTTACTACATTCACACAAATACTGAGACACTTCCTTAATTTCTTGAGATGCTGACATGAACATGCTAAGACATGAACAATGTACAGTGTTTGCTAATAAATGAGAAAAGGTTTAGACACAGGACAGGGAAGGAAAACACAAATATTGAGAGCTGCTTGAATTCTTAGTGCACAAGAGGGGGTGGAAAAAGCAAGCAGAAAAATAAAGTGGACTTGAAACAGTCAGAGGAACGCGGAGTAAGTACAAAGACAGAGAGAGCAGAAAAACACTTGCTTTCTGTCATCTAGAACACACATGCTTAATTCTCCTTATGTAACAAAAAGCACTATGCAAGCAAAAATTCCTCCATCCCACCCATGGTCCTCTGAATCAAAGATGTGTCCTAATCATTAACAGACTGGGCAGCAAGCCTGTGTCAGAGCGGAGAAAGTAAGAAAGAACAGAAATCAACAGGCAGGTTCCTGCAGGGTCACTACCAGTTTTATACCACTGCAAACTTCTGATGAAAACAGCATTGTGGGTTTGTAGCAAATAGCCCAAGGGGGATGTAGGGATATAAGCAGCTTTTCCCCGTGGCCATGAGGACATGGTGCTATTTCTAAATGCAAACGTTATTTCTAAATGCAAATAATGCAAAAGGCACAGAAACCCCATCCAAGTATGCTATTTCTGTATCTATACTTGTTCAGTCACAGCTTTAGAACACAGACCAGCAAACAGTGCCAAGTTTTCATCTGAAAAGGATGACTAATGGTCCAGACGAAATCCTTAACTCTCACACACCAGGTATTTCAGAGTCCTACAGTTACAGCACATATTTCAAAGGCAGGCATGTGTCTGTCTTTTCTTCACTCTACATACAGATATTTTGTCTTATGTTGAAAACATTTCTTTATAATTTTTAGCTCTACAACCCCTCCACTGGTCTATGATCAGCTGTAATGTCAATGGAAGAGAGAACCATAAATGTTGACTTCTGGTTTTATGTTTCTTTGTTCTCATAAGTATCACTGTGGCTGAAAGCAAGGACCAGGACTCTTCCATGCAACAGTGCTGGGGGAAGTACCTCTGCCAACAACAACCAAAAACATAGAGGTTTCCCTTTGGTCCCCTCCTCAGACTAGAGAATCTTAGGATATTATTACATACCTATTATAGGAGAGAAAAGCCAACAGAAAGAGTAGACAGGCCAGGACATCCGCTCTGCCTACTATACCTGTTACCTGAAAGCAAAAGACACACACAGGTGTAAAAACATGTATATAAAAAGGCATGCACGCTCAGTGACTGCTTCAACAATCCATGCTAACTGCTGTTTCAAGCTTTTTATCTTTCAGTGTTATCCCTCCCTCACTGTAGCAAAATGTTACTTGGATAGTGTAGGACATGCTCAGTTTTGCCTGCTGCATTTCTCACTGGGTAAAACAAATGAGTAAGCCAACAGTTAAGTCATTCCTTACTTTCTTATTAAAATATTAATAAAGTTGCATAGAGAATGTCAATTTCAGGAATCTGTTTTAATTTTGTATAATAAGGCTCAGATGAGAAATGCATTCAACTCCCAGAACTGATATTTGTTAAAGACTACTGGAAAAACAATTCTTTGAAAAAGATTTATTATATAGGAATGAACTAATAAAAAAATATTTGAATGAACTTTATCACCAAAAAGGGATACAATGGTATGTAATTTATTCTCTTTACAAATAATCTGAGTTTATGGAAGTTTTTTTCTATATATTAATTAACCAAACCTTTTTGTAAAAAAGAATACTGAAGAAGAATGAATCAACACTCTTTTTTACAATTATTTCAATATCCTATTTCATAAAGATTTAAAGATCACTCATAAAAAATATAGAAGGCCCTTTGAAACTTCACCCCTTTTGAGATCACATAATTAAGTTATATTCAGCACTCTGGCATTTATTTTAACCTTTTAAAGTTCTGACCCAGACAAAAATAAATCCAAAGAGTGCCTCTTCTAAAACCTCCCTCATAATATAAAGCTGCATTATCAAAAGCAGCCTAGCTGATTAGTTCACACAACACAGCACAGGGAGTAACTGTAAAGCTTGTGGCTTTTTGTTATTAAGGTAATCTCTCCTCAAAAGCTCTCAGTGCAGCAGCCGTTTCCCTCGTTTACAAAGGCTTGTAATGAGAGCATGTGATGTCAGTGGTATCTCAGCTAACAAGTGCATTTCTTTTTTTAAGTGTGGATAGCTGGACACTGCCTTTCCTTCTCACAGACAGCAAGACTCATTTTAGCTACAGAAGTGTCTCCTCATGCTAACAGACTTTAGTTTTAGAATGACTATGCCTGTAAATGTTTCTTTGTAACAACAGAAAAACTTCCACTATGAGCTGTTGCTCTCTGAAGTTATCCAGACGTTCATTAAGCTAAGCTTTTTTTCTGAAGATGATACTCCTGGCTTTTAATTGAAATCAATATAAATTAATCCATGGGTCATATCACCCCTATCTGAGTGAGCACCTCCAGAATACACACTAATGCTCCCTTCACTTTTTCTCCCTTAAATTGATGACTATAGGAGAGGACTGAAGGCATGCAACAATATCCCAGCAGGAGAGCACGGCCTCACTAAGGTCTTTAGTTTCAGAAGGCTCATGACTGTCCATTTATTCCCAGTATTGCTGATTAGGACCATCATTTAGAATTCAGTGCCAGAGCAGAAAGACTGCAAGTATGAATACACATTTTTCTTAATGACTCCTGCAAATCACTTTAAATATAGTACATTCTCACTTTTGCTCCTCCACAGCAAAAATCACAAGTACCATATTCTGCATGACTCAGAGATGTCCTTAAAAAATTAAAATTTTAAAGAATGAATTTATTTTTAGCTTCTGTGCCACATACTTACAGCCTCGGTGTGAATGGGATGCACAGCAAAGAACAGCGCCGTGACAAAAGCAAGTCGACAGTCCTTGAACACAGCTTTGTCACAAGTGTACATCAGCACAAGAGTCACTAGACAGTGTAAAATTACATTCACTGCATGGAAATAGAAGGGGTTCATACCAGCCAGCAATATGTTTAACCTGTAAGGAAACAAAACAGAACCATTACTAGATTGGAAATGTCTTGCAATAGCAGGACATCTTTCAAATACTCTAAATTATGTCTTTTGCCCAATCTGCAGTCTCCTAACAGAAGTGCTGTTTAACTAATTACTGAAAATCGCTCTAAACTTCTGGTTTATCTGATTAAAGAGAAATCACTTCCCCAGTTATTATAATATGTCGTTTCATTTGGCAACCTTCTCGACACAGAGATGGGAGAGGCTTGTGCCCTCCCAGTACAGTTTACTGCAGTGAGACAATGCCTGTGCTTCCTAAGCAGCAAACAACCCCGGCCAACATCACAAGTATGGAACTGGTCCTATTTCCCCCTTGGCACCTTCTGCAGTCCTGTCAGACACATGGCAGCTTTACAATACAGGTAGTTATTTTCTACTATGGAATAGATGTTTTTGCTTGGGAACAGCCAGGACAAGGGCTTGGTAAGGCACTGGAGCATCTGCTTGGCATTACAGGGGCATTTATTCCCATTTAACTTTCAGAATATTTTCACATACTAAAGGTTAAGCATTTATTTAAACACTTTACTGACATCAGGACTACATAAAGAAGCTCGTGTAATAGTTCCCATCATTTTTATAAGGACATTGATAGTAAAGATAAGATAGCTAACATCACCCTAGACTCAATGAGACAATTAGGGTTCATTATTTTTGTCGAAATAAAATGTAACAAGCTGTTATGACATTTGTTTGACAGGGTGTATTAACACATTTTTCTGGTCACTGTTTTTTACAGCCAGCTTGCTTAACAGCTGCTGACAAGCTTTGCCTTACATGCAGTTGAAGATAATTCTCTCAAGTATTAACAGCATCTGTACGTTTGGACAAATATATATATACTCACACATATATACACATGTACATGTGGTGTCTCTGTCTAGGGAAAACTCCATATATGAACAAAGAATTTAGGAAAATGCCTTTTAACTAATGCTAAATGGCATATTTAAAAAAAGAAATTACAAGATACCCAATGAAAAGACAACTCAATCTAAATATTTTAAATGTAGCTGTAGACATGCTATAGGGTCAACAATCCTTCCTGTTGTTACTCAGAGACTCCAGGTCTCCCATGACATACACGATGCAACAGCAAAGCCACTGAGCTGTTGCTACTATGCAAACATCTTAGTTTTTTTGTGAGACAGAGGAGGTGTGGAGAGGTCTGTGAGGGCCAGACAACATATGTTTTTTATAAATAACTCTCTACATTCCTTATTCATAAGCAACAGAGTACTAGCTGTCCTGGGTTGCATTTTCCAGGCCAATCTAATTTTACCAAAACCAGGAGTTTTACTTGTGCATTCCTGCTGTGCTCCCACAGGAGTGTTTGTGGAGGCAACAGCTGAAACTCAGAAAGTTTGGAAAAAAGTGAGATTTTAGAATGACTTGACCTTTCCCTTTGAAGTACGGGTTGATGCAGTTACATTTTGACAAGACATCAGTCTGTGTGATTCAAGAATACATGAAGAGTAAGGGCTTTTTCTTTTTTTATCCCATTTCTCCTGCAAGCCACTTCAGGGCAGCAACATCCATCACTTTCCTTCATTTCTATCAGCACTGACTGACAAACCACAACAAATGGCAGGAACAGACATCCAGCCAGAGTTTCAGCTGCAGCAGCAGGAACCCCCAGGCCCAAACCTTGCTTTCAGCACACAGAGGGGAACAAGGGGCACCACAGTGTCACCCTGGTCCAAAGGAGCCAAAGATCCTGTTCAGAGACACTTGCAGATGTGCACAGTGGCAGGGATCACCTGCAGGACATGTTCTCTGTACAAAGGAATAATTTCTGGCTGTAAATCCGCCATCACTAAATGCCAAAGTGTGCTCTGGCAACCTGATTTGTGGAGTAAGCAGACACAGGCAGGTGACGACAGTGAGGACAAGTGCTCAGGCCATCAGGCGATATGAACCATGCACCAAAATGTGAGAGACTCATTTATCTGTTTGGCCAAGTTGTGAGAACCAATCGCTAAACCCATGACATCTGACAATACTCTGGAAAAAACCTGTCATTAGTCTTCATGGATCACTTCTGATCACTTCCCATCCTGCAAAATGGTTCTACTGGCAGGAGAGGCAGAACCTTACAGGGCAGGAATCCTCCTGCCCCCATCAGGTCCCCTATCCCAAAGGCAGGGTGTGCTCCTCACGCCCCTTCTTAGGGTGAACATTAAGCCAATGAGGCTTGTAAGCTGTGAGTTACCTGATGTAAATTATTGAAAACAGCTCTGTAAAAGCATCAGCCTAGCAGCTTGGCTGTTCCCCCGTGTATTCTTTGTATAAACAAAAAAAAAAGGCAGAACAAAACACAAACACAGTGATACCATGTTATTCAGATAAGCCTTCCATAAAACAGCAAAATCAGACTGCAAGCTTACCTCAGTGTATGTTTTAAATACCATCTTTGGTGGTCCATGAACACTAAACATGAGAGTGTGCAGGTGCTATATTCACACCAGTGTTTTTTTGCTGCTAAAGCTCTTTATCATAAGAAATTAGGCCACATGGCAACAAAGGAAACATTCTTTTGTCCTGAAACAATCCCAGCAGAATGATGTTGAAACGTTAGCAGTGGCTAAATTTATTGTACGTCAAATGGGTGAGCAAATCTGGGTCTCCAAACAGCTCTAATCCAAGTCACAAGAACTCCCCAGCACGCTCTCACTCCCATGGGGGAAAAAGGCAGCCTACTATGGAAAGCCAGATTTGCTCCACTGCAGAGGAACTATGGAGCAATTTCTGGGCAAGGGAGAGCAGGAGAGGATGGGTAAATAAAAAAATTACTTCTCCCTTCTTAAACTTTAATACCCTTGTCTTTGTTTACTGGCAGCAACATGTAGCAATTATACACAGTATACAGTTCAGCAAACAAAGGAAGTAAAACAGAGATATGAATCTCGAAATTAAGGAAGAAGTGGTCTTTCTCCAACATAATGTTCATGAACAGAAGTTCTGGCAAGCAACAACTGTACTCAGTTGGAGGGGGCTGAGGGTGGTGTTGTCCTTGTTTTTCCATATTTAAACTGACCCACAAGTGGGGAAAATTGGATTGTGTAGGCTGGAAGACCTTGGCCACTTCTGCAAGAAGATGCTAACATCTCTGTGAGCTAAAGCAGAACCTGTAAGGTACATGTTACTGCCTTGGTGGAGCACACAGCTAGGAGAGCAGATGCTTTGGGCTGGCCAGGCTTTTTTAACTGTCTGCATGTCAAACCAGAGCTGTGTTTGCAAATAGCATTCTGAAGGTTAGGGGCTCAATACAGCAAGTGGTGATGCTCCTAGGAATAGAGAAATCTGAAAGAGGAGACAAAACAATCTTGGACATGGAGGTCTTTCCTTAAGGAGCCATCCATGAAATACTTGTAGAAGAAGAGTTTTCCACTGCTTCAACACCTCTGCTGGGAGAGCCCCTGGAGTGAGTGCACTAAGCTTCCTGAAAAATGGGAAACGGCAGTTCAAATACAAAGGCCCTAAGGCAAAGGAGGAAAAGAGCACATACACCAAAGAGCAGTCTCTCAATACTAGGTGACATTGACAGGTATCTTCTAAAAGAGCTGATCAGCACCACCCAAGCTACAAACAAAATAAAAACTGATTACAGAAATCTCTGCATCAATCCCATGCCCCACTGAGGAGAGAAGGCTGCACTGAAACATGTATGCAAGCCAAGAGTCTTGTCCTAGTGCTTGTCTTTGTGTTGCAGCATGTGTGGTTCAGCATGTCCCACCCAAGGCAGGGCACTGCCAAAACTACATGCCCAAGCAGTAGGTATACCAAAACAAGAAATACATATCTAACATAGAAGTCCCTTGATTTTGTTAAGGCTAATGGATGTTTTCCAGGAACAGCAGTATAGTTTGCTTTGCCCCCTATAGTAGCTTTTCTGTTCCTTCACCATCTACTCTCGGAAAAGGAATTACACAGCTCCACTCTCAGAAAGAGACTCTCACAGGTACCAGCTGTTGAAGGGTCACTGAGTAGAGCCTGTAAAACAGCTCTCCAGCAGAAAGCAAATCATTCTGGCTCTTAAAAAAAAAAAAAAAAAGCAACATCATCAGCACCCACAGTTAACCACTGGCACAGCCGCCTCAAAGAATGTTATTTGTAGATCCAGGACCAAGCACCATGACACCCTCAAGCCACAGGAATTCATATCTCCTCTAGATAAGTCATCAGACAAGGACACATCTGGGTAAGCAATTGCCTGTAGAGAGGGCCTGGAAACAGAGTGGGACATGGTGACTTTGTCCTCACAGACCCAGAACCAGAGGGGTCTGTGCCACAAGAGCACAGACTCACAGACAAATCCCATAAATATCCAGTTATGGTATACAATCACCAGCACCCCTCGGCTTTAATATAGGGCTTTTCTTCCACTTGTAGACATGAAGACTCATTCAACCCTTTTAAAGGCCTCTTATGATTTAATAATATTGTAAACTATAATTGGCAAGTTTCTCTTTTTATAGAAATTGTTATTATCCCTGGGCAGCTCTTGTTTAGTTTAATCTGTTTTATTATTTTCAAAAGACTAACAGAGAAACACAACATGTTATGAAATAGAAATGCAAAGATAATAATGGTAATTTGTTTTAGCAAGTAACACTTAATGGAAAGTCTCAGAGCATCCTACACCTCATAAAACCCCCACAGTTTTTATACAGGAAGGCTCACATACAGATTTATATAAATTAATCTAACATAAGAATGCATTACGTTTCCTGTGATCTTCTTTTCCTGTTGGAATTGTGTGTTATATATGGCAAACTTTATGCAAGTAATACCCGATTTCAATGTATGGTGGAATCTCCTTATACACTCCACAGATGCACATAATGCGTGCCAGGAAAATGAGCATTTGCACTCCAAAAGAGGTGCAGCTGCATCAGTGGCAATAATGGTTAAAGCTCTATGTGGAAATAGCTTAAAGATTAATGAAAAACCCGTAGCAGTAAACAGAAAATAAGCCCCTTTGCAGAAGTGTTAGTGCCACAGCCAGCACAAGCAGGGCAGAGTTTCCCCCACGGTGCAACAGCACTTTGCGCTGATTTGTGCTGATAATCTTTCCATAGTATAGTACAATGCCTCAAAATTAAATGGACAATAAGGCTTAAATGGTTTGTTACTTGATTTGCTATAATGGCGATGGGTGAGAAGACAGAGGCCGTATCAATTCCCAAGATACAGCAATTCCCTTCGAGCACAAGTCATCACTTACAAGAGCACTAGTTAAGCGTTGGCATTCAAAGCAGGTTGTTGCTTTCCAGCGGGGTTAGGAAAATAAAACAGAAATCACAATTTGACTGGGAAGAAGCAGCACCTTGAAAGCAGCAAATATACCAGGGCAGAAATTTCTAGTGAAGCCCTATATAGTGTGTCATGATGATCATTCCTGTGTTAAGAATAATGAGACCATCATTCACACAAGTTTAGACTTGCCTTCACAAACTTGAAAACTAAAGAAAAAAAAAAATCCAGATGATAGAAAGTTACAAACTGACAAACCAGGTGTCATTTTACTGAGATATTGAACAAAAGGCAGTTTGTCTTCAAAATTGTTCTTGAATAGCATCTCAGCAAGAGCGATACAGTGATGGAAACCAACATCTCATGAAACTCTTGAGCAGCCATCAATCAGGCAGTCCTCTTCCGAATGCAGAGATAAGATGTGATCGAGACCCAAGCTAAGATAGTCACTCATCAAGAGGAGAAAACAACACTAACGGAAATCTAGTATAAAGTTATTAGGCCTAAAGACAGTATTTCAAATGAGGTATGATGGTTTTCCACCAAATTTGAAATAAGTTTGAAATAAGCCGCAGACCATGAAGGAAATGCCATTTTAATTTAAACAGAAGCAAAGAAAAACAAAACAAAAACAAATAAAGTGAGTGAAAAGAGAACAGCCCTTTCTCTTTTCCCTTTCTTTAAATCTGTGAGACGATAAACGAGAAAGGCCAGGAAAGCAGCAAGAAACAGAGGGAGCGAATGCAGAGAAATGCCTTTAGCTAACCAGGAGCAGCCAGAACACTTTATTTTCATGGACTCTAAAGAGTATTGACAAGGATGCTCCTGTGGGTTAGAAGGCTGGTCGAAAGCTGTGCCTTTTAGGTAAAAGATGACCAAAGAAAATTAAGGCTGACATTGGTGCAAGAGGAATAGAATGCCCAGTGAAAGAAAATCCCCAGGAATTGGTAGGTGTTGAATAGAGACAAAACACCCCTGAAGCAAGCAGCAAAAATAAGCACAACCGGATTCACCTCAGACAAGTCATTCAGAAGAATTAGTGAACTGTTCCCCTCATAAAAGGCTTTTAATTCAAGAGACAGGCAAATTTTATTGAGGACTGAGAAAATGTGACTAGGCAGTACTCCTACATGTTTTGTACACACCACTGGGCAGACCCTCACCTCTGGGCTTGGCTGCAAGCAGCATGACAGCACAGACCCCCAGCCAGGTCTGTGCCCCCCATCCCTGTGCAGAGAGCTTCCCCTGACCCTCACCAGCAATCCTGCCCTCCTTCCATGGAGTGCAAGCAACCCTAGAGAAACATAGCCCAAATCTACAACCAAAAGAATCAGACACCTGCTATAAAAATTATATTTGTGTGGGTGACTTCTGTGCACCTGGAAAAACAAAACTAAACCAAAAAAAAAAAACAAGCTTTGAAGCACCAAGCTTTGGTAGAAACCTGAAATGTTACGAAGGCATTCTGCTCTGGGTCAAAAGAAAAGCTTATGTGCTTAGAGATATGTCTGTATATTCCAACTATACCACAACCAGTCTGAAAAAAAGCACCTGCTTCTCTTCACAAACTTCACCTCACCCAGTGTGGCTACAGCAGTACTACATCAATTTCATGGCAGGTATCACAGTATCAGTGTGGAGAGTGATTGCCACAGCTTGGGTAGAAATAGTAGACTATACTGTACAAGAGAAATACTGACACAATCTTAAACACTGTGATGTACAGAGTGAAAAAAATACTTGTGCACTGTGTATTTAACCTGACACATTATAGCTCCACTATATTACCCTGCGATGTCAAACTGTAATATAGCATTAAATCAAGAACAAAGAAAATCTAAGGCCTTTTTGCCTTCCCCAGGTTGTTCTGGTTTTCTTAAGCTCCCTGTCCTTGAAACTCATGCCACTGATACAGCTGAAAAAACAGAAGGATCAGCTGTAAACAACTAGATGGATCAGAAGGCTGGCAGTGAATTATTGATTCAGGTCTCTCTTTGGCTATGTATTTACATCTAACCCAAGCTCACAGTCACTTAAGGCTTTGACCTGAAGCCACTGGTCTTGCATTAGGCTCTCAGTGCCTACTCAGAATACTGAACTCCTGCTGAAGGGTCCCCTTCACTTCCCAGGAAGGTACATACCCAAGTCATCACTGGCTAGTAGCCTTTATGGGCAGACCTGGAGGATTATCCATTCTGCAGTCAGCACCTGAACACAGCCCAGACTTTTTAATTTATCTTCTTCCCCCATTTTTTTTCCAGCTAGAGTACTAATAGGATAGCTCTGTGCATAAATTCTGTGTCTACATCTTTTCTGCTGGGAAAGCTGCATTCCCTTTTGCAACGAATCTCCCCCAGCTCCTCTCCACCAGAGCCACCCAGCAGCAGCTGGAGAGGACACTCTTACACCCTTCTCACAGAGCCAAGCAAATTCCCAGTGAACAGACACTTCCACCTCCTTCTAGGAAGACCAGATATTTGCTGTGCTTCTCTGCCCAGTGCCATCCTTCTAAGTCTTTAACATGGCTACACGTCCTAGACCTGTGACTACCATTTCCTTTTGTTCCTGGTGAGCTGTGACTTGAGGCACCTCCCTCACCAGCATCTGCCTTGGCACCACCAATGAGGCTTTAAGCGGGCAGGGCC
Source organism: Anabacerthia variegaticeps (assembly GCA_035583185.1). NCBI lineage: Eukaryota > Metazoa > Chordata > Aves > Passeriformes > Furnariidae > Anabacerthia > Anabacerthia variegaticeps. The sequence continues at coordinate 62,056,351 of JAWWEW010000041.1, read as the reverse complement.
TTCACTTCTCAACCACCTGCAAACCAGGAGGCTCATTTTTTTACTAAAAGTCTTTAAATCTTGGCATCTGAGGGCTTCAAAAGGCTTTACTCTCACCATTCCCCACCACTGCACACCTTCTGACCAAGTGTGCTATGACTACACCAAATCTTCATCACCTGTTTGTTTCTGGGTTGAAAAATCTAAATGGGGATTTGGCAGACAAAAAGAGAAAGAGGGAGTGAGACAGCACTGAGGATTGCACCTTCTGCTTCAACAGCTGAGAAACATTTTTGCAAAACCACTGGAAGCAAGGAGCAACTTAAGTGCTACCGAGGGAATAAATGATTCAGTGAACTTCTGTTACTGGAGACAAGGTGTAAGACAGAAAGCACCCAGTTTAAATATAAAATCCTGAGTGAATTACAGAACTGACAGTTCTTTTATTTTTTTCTTTTTTTTCCTCCTGCCCTTCATCTTAACATTTTATAAAGAAGACACCAAGAAACAGTATATCCTCAGTCCAAAAAAAGTCACCTTCTTTAAAAAGAAGTATATTGATTTGCTTCTTGGGGAAGAAACCATCTGCAGGTAAACACCTCTGAGTGACAGCAACTGGAGAAGAGAGCATGAAGTAAGTTTTTCCTACAGACTAAGCAAAACCATTGCCTTCCATCTCACCTGCTGTGCAGATGAGGAGTTGTGCTAGACCTGTCACCTAACAGTTACCCATGTGCAATAGGAATGCTTCTGAACCAATTAGTTTCAACATTCCTTTACTTTACAGAAATCAAGAGAAATGGTAAAAGAAGTTCAAAGACACAGAGCAAGAAATATTTAATTCAAGAGTCCATGTGTAGGCTTTTTTTCCCCTTCTGATGTTAACCCACATGGAACAATGCAGCAGTTCTATGAATATTTTAAGTTTGGCTTAATGGTTCCAGTAACAGAGGCCACTCTTATTTTCCTCTGATAATTTATACTGTCAGATCTGGTGTGAATAATGTCAAATACTTGAGCCCTTTTCACTGTTTGGCTCCAGAGTCTTCATCTACTGGAATGAGGACTGTCACTTATGATTTCCAATTCATCAGGGACACTGAACTACTGTTACGCAATTTCAGCAAAGTCTGGTTTAGATTTTTTTGACAGATGGGTGATAAATTTTTTTAACTGAGATCATTTCAGGAATATAGAGCTTATACATAGGATATGTTCAGCCTAATGAAAAGTCCACAGGGCATCATGAGTCCTTCATCTTATTTTCACATTCACAAAAGGCAGAAAAGAGACTGAGACAAAGTTTTCTGTGGATTGATGGATCTGTAGATATAAATTTCAGCCCACCTTTCACATCTGTTCTGTGCATGTGGTTTGGAGATCTCCCAGATTCTTTAATCTTAGTACAGCAAGATGCAAAACAAACCTTTACAGATTAAAGTTTCATGCAAGCAAAGCAGAGCCACTAGGCAGGCAGGAAGATTCATGCTGCTATTAAAATTCCTTGGATTTGACTAAATTAGTACAATGAAATAAACTAAATAAAACAAGCAAATTTAAAAAAAAATAGATACCAAAATACTTTGGTCCCCTCTCCTCTCCTTCAGCAAGATCCTGCAAAGCACATGTCACACGGTTTTCTCAAGTATCCTAAGCGGATGCAGTCAATTCTAACAAAAGTATTTGCAACACTCATTTCCATTCAGCTAGAAGTCAATTTCTGTTGAGCATTTTACAATCATCAGGGTAAAAATCCTTTTTCCTTCTGCAGGAGGACAGAGAGCAGCCAGCAACCTCCTGCTGGGCAAGGCAGGGGTGGATGGCTCAGGCAGGCAGAGCACAGCTCAACCACAGGCTCAGCGCTGCTTGGCAAAAGCTTCCTGAGGCATCTTTGGAAGTGCTAGGTTTGGAGGATCCACTCCACCCAGTTCTTAACATCTTCCTCTGACACCCTACTGGTAGAAATGAAACGGAAGAATGTGGGAACTGGAAAGCTAAAAGGATAATTGGGACGTGGTGGAAATAATCTTCCTCTGCAGCCAGGGAAGACAAACGATTCCTTCCCTATTCCGAATGCAATGCCAAATGGTGAACAAATGACTCTGCCTTTGACCCAATGTCTTTGCTGTATGGCTATTATAAGCACTGAGAATGAAATCTTGCTCACAAAATAAGTCTCACTTCTCTTCTAAAAAGGACTAGACAGAGACAGCACTTCATCCTTTTTTGAGACATGCACACACCTTTAAATAGCAAAGGCAAAACCAGTTCAAATACATACAAATGGGAACTAAAGCATTCCGTTATTAAAGTTGAAGATTCTTCTGCTCATTAGCATAACATAACCTCAATCCTGCAACCTGATCTAGGAAGGCAAGTCCAGCACTAATACCGCACGCAATGTGGTCAGTGGTGATACACACAGGTTCACTCACATCTCACATTACCCCCGGATGTACTGATGGAGGAATGGATTAATTACACAGATCACCAGCTACAACAGTTTGGCTGGACACACGATGGAGAAGGCACTCTAGTGTGCACAAAGACAGCTCTGCCCGTGGCTACCTACACCCCATCGTTCCTTACAGAGACGTGCTGAGACCCCCTTCCGGGAGAAGGCACAAAAACTGTCCTAAACAATCTGATTTACAAGGGTCTGTGCTGTTCAGTTTTGCTTTTATCGGGGATATGCCACCCTGTGCTCATCCAGCCCTGCTTCCCCACGCAGCCGATACCAATAGCTCTTGGCTCCAAGCCCACCTTTACAATAGAAGAGCAGCAAGTGCTCCGTGGGAATTCCAGAGGAATGCCTCATTCCCGGAAACTGCTCTTGCTTCATAAAAACATGCTATTTCCACATAGTTCATGAAATTATGTATCAGATGTTTTAATGAATTACTTAATGAGCAGACTCAACCAGGATCTGGTAACACATTCTCCTGGCATACTGGCCTCTGTCCATACAGTTTATTCCTTATGTCAGCCATAGCTTCTAATGAGCATCTAGAAATCCCCTGCAAACAGTACCAGAGCAATAAACATCACCCAGAGGTGCCAGTTCTTCAGCACAGTTCCCTGCAAACACATGTATCATTTTTAAACACTAAAACGTGCTTAATACTCACTATCATTAATGTTTCGCCAGAATTAATTAAAAAGAGAAAAAGCTTACTAAAGGAATGACAAACTGTACGGATTGCAACTAAGCTGATCTGCAACAAATTCTTCTCAGGGAGAGAGGCAGGCAAAGGTTTTCATTCCACGATTAGCGACGGTGACTGCCACTTTGTTGCTGCTCAGCTTCGCTTTATTCCTACAGAGCCGAAACTCCTCCTCAACTACTCTGCCCGGTACACGGGGAACATCTGAAGCAGCGAGGCTGCCGGGGAACTCCGCGGCTGACACGAGAGGCTGGTGCTGCCAGGAGGGATGGAGGGATGCACAGAACGGCGCGGTACCCGCGAGCTCGAACCCCTCGCTTAGCGGTGGGAAGGAAGGTAGGGACGACTACGGGGCTGCTTCAAAACAGAACCCGGGAAGTTTCTGGCACTATCACTCAATTGCGGAGGAAAAGTAATAGAGATCAAGCAGAGGAGGAACTCACGGGGAATTCACGTGAACACCTTTTTCGGTCAAAAGCGCTTTCCGAAACGCTCGGTTATTCCTTTTATCCCCCGGGCAGCCCGGGGAAGAGGCGACACTTGTTCCCAAACCTCCGGGAAAGAGAGGCATTTGCCGGGAGAGCGGCGTGCTCCCTCGGAGCTCCCTGCATCGCTCCTCATCTCCCGCAAACTTCCGCGGGGCCGAGCCCCAAGCCCCCCCCGCCCCGTCCCGCACCGCTCCGCTCCGCGAAGAAATGCTGAATCACGGACCCAGGGGAGTGGGACCTTTGCCGCGGGGTGCCCCCGAGCCCCGTCCCGGGACCGGCCGCCTCCCCGCGCCGGGAGGGGGTCCGAGAGGAAGGGAAGCCGCCCCGCCGGGCACTCACTTGAAGGTGAGGACGCAGAGGGGCCGGTAGGACTTGTGGCTGGTGTTCTCGGCCATCCGCTTGCCCCAGAAGTCGTTGGCGAAGGCGGCGGACACGGGCGCTGCCGCCCGCACGTCGGGGTTGTTCACGATGGCCCAGACGTCGTCGTGCACGAACTCGCCCCGCAGGGAGTTGCCGTAGCACAGGGCGCACAGCCCCGCCAGCACCGCCGCCGCCGCCGCCCCGCCGCGCCCCGCCGGCGATGGGGATGGGGCCGGGGATGCGGATGGGGCCGGCGCGGCTCGGTCCCGGCTGCGGGAGCCCCGCACCGAGCCCGTCACCATGGCGCGGGGCGCCGCGGGGGCTGCCCCGGCTGCGGCGCCCGCATGGTGCGGGGCGGGCAGGGGGACCGCCGCCGGCCACTCGCGCTCTGCCGAGCCGCAGCCTGCCCGGCTGCAAATAAACAGCGGCCGCCTCCCCGCGCCATCCCTCCTCCTCCTCTTCCTCCTCCTCCTCCCCCCGCACCCCCCTCCCGCACGCATGCTCCTTGCCGCGATGTCACACCGCCGCCACCTCCCCGGCCCGTCGGAGGGATGTGCTCTGCCCCCGCGGCACGCACGGCAGCGCTCAGGGTAGCACCGCACGGCAGCACCCACGGCAGCATCCACACAGCACTCAGGGTAGCACCCACGGCAGCATCCACAGCAGCACCCACGGCAGCACTCAGGGTAGCATCCACAGCAGCACTCAGGGTAGCACCCACGACAGCGCCCACGCTGGGCCGTGCTGCGGAGCGGAGCCCGCTGCGGCAGGTCGCCCCTGTCCACCTTCTTCTCTCCTGGGGCCAGCGCCTCCTCCGACACGCCACGGCAGCTTCCCTGTGGGCCGAACTCACCTGGGTAACGGGAACATCCCAGCCGGCTCCACGGCACCCACGCTGTTCCAACAGCATCCGTGCTGATCCGCTATCGATGCTGCTGCACCGCATCCTCGCTGCTCCACGGCATCGGTGCCGGCCCACACCCTCCACGCTGCAGCGTCAGCTGCGCCGAACAGTCCCACGCTGTGTCCTGCTGGAGGGGAAGGCGTTTTGGTGCCATGGAACTTGTTTTCTCTACTCTGATACATCGCCTATCCCTCTTTCAAAATTGTTTGAGAGCTGCAGTATGTCCATCCCCTCCCATACATGACCTTTCTTGTGTTAGTGAAAACTCCCAATAACTTTCACTTAAGGAAAGACTGGTCAGATCATCTATTCAGCAATGTATAAAAGGGATGTACTCATGGATTTTTCAAGAAACAGAAAAACCAGGACTCTATTAATGAGGTTTTACCATTTAAAGAAAACCTCCTGCTTAAAACCAAACAAAGCAGTGACACTGTTTGGCACGGCAGCTTGGATTCAATTAGGTGAGTGAACATACTGGACATACTTTGAATCTGAGAAAAGATACACCGCGCACAGTTCACCATCAGCCTGTGCCGTTCCAAGCTGCTCTCCGTGTGTGCGTGTGAGTGTCCTTGCCTGCGTGCGGGAAAGGGACGGGAGCGGAAGCCGGGAGGAGTTCATGCAGACTGTCTGGGGCAAGCCCGCTCCAGGAATGCTTTTTCCCCCAGCGTATTTGGCACTTCGAGTGATCTCGTATTTTCCAAGTGTAACAGAGCAGGCTTTTCAGATGCACTTTTGTCATAGCTAAAAATAACAGTTAACTCCAACTAGGACAGTGTGTTTATATCCGGGACAGGAGGAAACTCCACCAGAACCAGAGGCATCAGTTCAAACTTTCCTTTTAAGTTGCTAATGACATTAAGGCAGTCGGCTACCCAGAGCTTTCACTAGCATGAGAGACCATCCATGATGGTGTGTTAGTCTTGATTTTCAGCAAAGTTTCAAAGTTTGGACATTTAAAGCTAGACTTCAATGTCTGGGCATGGGAAAAGAAACAGCCTGGTATCCTGAGGCATTGAAGTACCAAAGCCCACAAGTGCCCAGCAGCTCTGGAAATGAAGTCATTATTTCACATATGCCTAAAGGTGAAATTGGGACTTTTTGTTGACATGAATTAAAATGGTGACAGTTACTGGGGGGTGGGGGTGAGGGAAAGAAGGGACTGTACTGTTGATGAAAGCAAAGACAACGTACAGGATTTAAGTGTTGAAATTGCCTTACAGCAGACTGAAGGTAATATCTGAAATTCTAATTTAGTCCACCAAACGAAACCTGCAATCTGCTGTGGTTCTGAAACGGGCAGCTGAGGGTCCAGCTATTTTCTGGGGCAGATGTGAACAAGCCAGGCAGCCTGACGGAGGGTGAGCAGCACTGCTGGTGTGACCCCAACAAACCCAATACATGCAACAGCCCAGCTGGGCCTTGGTAGGCTGTCCCTCCCAACAAGACCCCCATATCTCTAGTTTACCCCCTCCATGGATTAGGGTCCCCACAGCCTTTCTCACCGTTACCATTCAGCCTCCTGTCCTTCTCCTTCATCACAGGTTGGGGGCAGCCCACCGATAGATAGACTGCTCCTGCCACAAAACAGGGCCTGGGGACACCATCAGGCAACCTGGCATCAGTGCAGGGGACAGGTCTCTCCATTTGTTATCCAGGACTGTGGTACATATTCCTGCTGTGCCACAAGTCCTGCTCTCTAGTCTTGGAGCTTAACTAGTTGTTCACATACAGCTCACAAAAAATGCAGAGTTCTAAAATGGTAAATGATGAAGAGATGATAAAAAATAACTTTCTCATTATGGAATTTCCTGTCAATATTTTATGACTGTATCATACACAGCCATCTAACATGACATAGTACAACAGGCACACTCTATGGAATAAATAACATTGCTTCTTATACAGATCTTTCTCATTGCTTTCATAACCCACCATGCTTGATAACACCAAAAAGAGAGAAATGGCAGTCCTGACCCATTTAGGACTCCTTCCCCTCACTCTGCTTAGGAGGGCACCAACACTGGCTGCTGGCTTTCATCCGGCACAGAAACCTAGAGTTTGCAAAGGAGAAAATCCCTATTTATTTTTAAACTGTTTTCTTATATGCTTATTGAAATTATATACATAAAGTGTACTATTGTATACATTTTACACTTACATTTAATATTTTGTACACGGATTTGCCAAGTTTCTTATACGAGAAGAAAATCTATTCTTGTTTCTCCAAGACAGACCAGATCTTTCCTTTCTTCCCTCAAGCAAACATCTGAAAGAGAAAAAAGAAATACTCCAGCCACCCCTTGAGGAAGACCTCATGTACTTCACACTAGGACCTGCTGATACACAAACACATCATCTTCTACTTTCTCTACAGAGGGAAGCATTGCCTCACCATGCAGTCACCATCACAGACTGAATTCAAGTTGTCATGTTCCTAGAAGTCCTGACTACCTATAAAGAAACTAACAGCAAAAATAATTCAGAGAGCAGAAGAACACAGAGTGAACACCACTGTATATTGAATATCAAGTCTGTATATGCAGGCATATACACAGAAGCAGAGGGAAGAGAGAAAGAGGAGAATACAGCAATGGGATGATTTGCTCCAAAGCCGCTTTGCCACTTCCAAAAATATGTGGTCTAATAAGAAGTATTTCTTCTTTCTCCAAGCCTTGATTCTTTCCCTACCTAAAGTAGCCATGTCATTGCTTCTAAAATGTGAAGTCAAATCACTTCTCAGAAAAGCCTAGCTATGTTCTAGGATAGTGTGTAGTTGAAGCACTGCCTCCCTATTTGAAACACAAGTTTTGTGCCAGCTATATAAAAAAGATTAGCAAGTGGCTGTTAAAACTAGAGACCTTGAAACTAATTATGTGTGATGCTCAAAAAAACCTGGCTCTGCTAATTGAGCAGAGCTTGTTACTTCTGAAGCACGAAAGTTTAGGCTCCACTTGGAGTAAAACATACGGCAGCGTGTACAAGGCAGGAGACACATTTGAGCAGATACACTTCAAAGGGTTGAGCACTGATTGATCTGTTATTATCTGAGATGGCAACTGCTCAAAGGCAGAGAGAAACTGCAAATGTTTTGAGTTTCCAACTTAAATGCCGAGCTCTGAAGTGTTTAGCTTTGCATTGACTGATTAAAGTATAAGAATGAAGTAAATACAATTTAAAAGTTAAATTACCATATGGTCATAGCTAGAGGTAAATTTCAAAAGTAGCACATGTAAATAGTTTCTTGCTGTCTGAACAAATAATTTTACATTTAAACTAAGTCATTTGGTAACTGGTCCAATTGATTTCTGCTTGTAGTCAGTTACTGAATGGTTCTGCAATTAATTTCAGTAGCCCCAGGATGAAACTGTATCTGCCATGCATATAATCTTCAATTGATACAGATTATGTTCATATGGTTAAAAGCAAAATAAATAAAAAAATAAATAAAGGAATGAGCCAGCCACCAGGTTCTGCTAGCTATTAAAGGAAATTGCCATCCTAAATGAAGGAGTGTTACAAACCTGGAACCAAGTTTGGCATCTTTAACCCAATGAGCCATCTGTGCTGGAAGAGCTTTGGAGAGGTAGAGAGCAATCCATGTGGTCCAGAGCCCCTGCAAGCAGTTCAGTGCAGGCATACTTCTGTTTAGTCAAGTAGGATTTGAACTTTAGATTTACTGGGAGCACTGCAACAGCGAAAGACTGTACTAGGCTGGGCTGGAAAAATCCTAATTATGATCCCTTTTCCTTTTTACCAAATTGTTTTTAGGTCTATGCAGGTGACAGAAAGTTTCTCTTTGGTGAATTATTCCTAAAGTCCAGCAAACGTTTCTGTGGCTTTGCTTTCACTTTCAACTGTGGCAAAGAGCCAAAAGTAATATAAGAAGGAGAAGAAAACTTGTTAGTACCCTGGTCCTGTGATCCTTAGGAGACAAAGAAATCCAATATCCTTAGGATGACCTCTCCTTTTCAATAGGGATATAGGATTTGAAGTTCAACCCCAGCCCCCTCATAAGCCTTCTCATTATGGCAGTCACAGTGTGCACTAAATATCAGCCCTGAAAATTCAAACCCCTCAGTTTTTACAAAGTGATATCAACAAGAATATATCACATGGTAAGCATTGCTTGGTGGATCCTCATGGATGCTCATTTCACATCTCTGACACAGATGGCAAGTAACACAGAATCCTCTGTGACCCATTTTCAGATCCATTTGTCACCTGCTTCATATGCTTGCACAAAATGAGAGATTTCAAGCTGAGAAAAAGCTTGCCATAGTTGTTACTGGATTAGAGGGAATCTCTTTTTCAGCTCATGAAACAAATGCATTTTCTGCCTTTGAAGAAACCCAGGTTAAGCCTTAGTCTATCCGCAGGACTGTATGGAGTCTTTGAATCCCCACAGTGGATGGAACATCCACAATCTGACAGAGGAGAGGCATCCAGCAAATAGTACAGAGTGACTTGTGTTTGGTAGTCACTGTTTAAGGGTAAGGGACAATACAAAGGTGGGACAAGCCCCAGTAATGAGAATAATTGAATTCTTCACCTACCAAGCAGACGGTGGCATAGGTGGCTGAGGTTGGCCGCTCCAGAAGACTGACTCATTGCCTGACAAGATCAGTATTTTCCATTTTTGTGTGCATGATTTGAGTGTTCAGAATCCTGTGATGAAATGGTTAATGGAGGAGTGAAAGCATTTTTCTTTCTGTACTAAGCAAGGATCTGCACTTTTTCTCTGCTGGAAGCACTGCAAAAGAAATTTCCCAAAGCCAAAGAAAGTCCTGAGTCTTGCCCTTGCCTGATAGATCTTTTTTATTGCAGCAGAGCAAGAGAGTAGTGCAGGCTGTAGGGCTTGAGTCATAAGAGTTATCACTTGTAACATTCATCTATTTATTGCTGATTAAGTACAAGACAGTTTAAGATGATTTTTTATGCATTTCATGGAAATCAGTTAATGGCTCAGAACCACAAAAATTAAAAAGGGAAAACCCAACTCAAGATAGGCCCACTTCCAGATAAGCAAATGCGGGATTCTGAAATGACCCAACATTTTTTTCACTTAAGTGCATAGCCCTGGATGACATTTTCACTCTACCTGGAATATTGTTTCTGAGTACAAGCAGATCAGAATGGGTTTGAGGCTGGTTAAAGCAGGGACCTTGAAAGAGAGAAGTGGTTTTAAAAGGATAGCTTTCCCAAGAAATGGATATTAGTAACTCAGACACCATATACTTCCTACGGGGCTGTGCAAGGGCACGTGTAAACTGTCATGTGGATGCTGTACAGTTGGATGCTGAGCTGCTGAGGGCACTGGAGTCAAATGCGGGGTAAGAAACTCTGACCAATATTTAGGGGTTGGGATTCATATTGCTCCTATTAGGGAGGCATTGGATTCCAAAGATGAATCTGATTTTGGTGAGATAAAGGAGATATTTTCAGCTCAGACTGTACTGAATCAGTTAATTTGACCCTATACTCAGTCTTCAGACTTGACTGTACATTTTCCAATGCAATTGTCTCTTGGAAGTTCATATGTCAAAAAAACCCAGAGATTAAAGACCTCAAGTCTGTTCCCTATTCAGATTCAGTTGGTTTTGTTTTCTGTAATCTCTAAGCTGAAATGCAGCAGCAATTCTCTCCTAAAAGTAACTGATTTACATATAAGATCTTCTGGCAACCCCAGACTCTATTGAATTGCAGTTCCTGCAAATGGTCTGATAAAATCAGACTCTTGGATAAAATCAGGAAATCTCTACATTTATTCTCTGATTACTGAGCAAGGTCAATTTCATCATAGTGAAGTGGAAGCCAGTGGTTACAATTACCTTTCTTTCTTTTCATCTATTTTTTAATATTTGGGTTTAAGATGGAAAAATTACAAATTAACAAATCTGCATCAAGTCCATTCAAGACTGTCTATGATAATATTATTCATATCTCTATGATTAGCAACAGCTGGAATAAATTTTTAGCAAAAATATTAAAATCTATATTGTAGAATAAGCCATATGGAGTCACTGTAATTTGAGGAGGGTAAAAGTTTCCATAAAAGCTACTGGGAAAGGAATATGACATTATTTTTTTTTCAGGTGACTTCTTTGGATATTATTTTTGCAAGCAGCTACAATTTTATTCTACGATGCTTACCTTTCTAGTGTTTATGTTGAACAATCACTCCAGATAAAACAATGCATCAGTCACTCTGGGCTCTACTTCTTCTCTCTAGTCCTCTTACACCAAGGAGCTCTGGCTGTGTAAGTTCTCAAGCACAATTACAACGCCCTAAGCCAGGTATGCTAGCTGGAAAACCATCACCCCAGTCAGCTTTTGACTGGTTCTCTTTCTGGCCTTTTTCCAAGACAGTTGAGAAATTCACAGACAGCTAATAGATCAATTAAAAATCAAAGCAATAAAACCCTCTACGACTTCTCAGAAGAAACAATTTGAAAGCCTTGTTGAGAAGGGCAGCATCAGGAAGAAGCAGCATGGAGAAGGAGGCAGCTGGGAATGATTGGAGTAGCTTTTCTCTGCTCCCTTTTCCCTCTCCATTGTTTCCACAGACCATGCATGTAAGTGACCCTCAAACTGGTGGTAGGGTAAATCAGACCCTTCCCAGTGATCCTCGCTCTTCAGCACTCATCTGCACTCCTGTGAGTCTGCTGCAGACAGGCAAAATACAATAATCAAGGAATTAATAAAAATATCAAGCCCATTCTGAATGAAAGTGATTAGATGTGGAAGCACCAGAAGGACCAGTAGAAGAAGCACTATGAGAATGGCAGGTGCAGATGGCACCTAGGGCATCAAGATGCCGGCACATCTATGTGCAGCTTATCAGGACCTGCCTCAACTGAAGACAGAGTGAAACAGAGGGAAGCCTATAAACCAAGGCCCTAAAGAAGTGATGAGGGGAAGAAAAGAACAAGGCTTAGAGCTATCGAACACCCAGATAAGGAGAGAAAAATAAATCCTAATCCAGGGATGGAACAGGATGAAGAACACATGAGGGTGTGAGAGCATGTGCAAATCCTGTTTTGTTTTGGCTAAAATCACTTTTCTCTCCTCTTTTAGCACATTGAGATTTGATACATTGTTACTGCAGAGTTCTGGGGCTACAAACCTGGCAATGTAAAGATTTATGAGCCACATGCTCCAGCAATACTTACACACCTTTCATCCAAGTGAACATGAAATTTTGGCTCCCCTGAAATACTCTGGGGAGACATATGTGTGATTTTTTCCCAGTTTTCCCCTAGATGAGTGCACACTTAGGAGCTCAGGGTTTTCAGCTGCTGCTACTAAGAAGGGCCACAGAACTCACTCCTTTCAGTCAGTCTCTCTCCAAGGAGATGAGTCTCCCTTACCTTCTTATGCCCACTCATTCCATGTGTTTCATCTTATTTTTCCTACCTAATTCCACTCCAGCTTTCTTCTCAGTCAATAGGAACTTGTAACCTTTGAATTTCTACTGTTAAACATTTTTTAAAATGTTTAAACATTAAAAAGTTACTGAGCTTTGCCTGGTTTAGCACTTACAGAATTTCCCATGGCTTCAGCCCAAAGCCCAAAGTCATCTGCAGTTCAGCTGAAACACTCCTAGCATCCCTCAATAGCAGTCTGGAAGCTTCCCAGACAGTATTTGGAGCCTGGAAGGCCCAGAAATAAAACAAAAAGTTGCAGTTTGAGAGCAAATCTAGCATACTCACTGTTACTAAACCTGCTTGGCAACATCTCTCTGTAGGGTTTTCTGTCATCTGTAGTAGAGCACTCCCAGCACATGACACCTGTCCCTTTCTTTCATCCTTGGGACATCACATCCAATTCACGGTCCTGGCTCAACGTTCATCTGACCTCACTGCCATATCCTAGGTCCTTCTTAGTTTCTCCTGCAGGCTTTCAGAGATGCTCCATGACCCAGCATATCTTAACTATTATCAAGTTCATGCCAGAGTTCTGTTCCTCAGGTACAAGGCAACCTTTTTCTTTGGTAGATTAGAGGTCACATACACAGAGACAGAGCTTCCCTGAAAGCTGCTTCAAGAATAATGAGTAATTCTCTACAAGACCTGAGGATTTTTGTGACCCTCATCAGTATCATCTTCTCAGTGCAAAAAAGCCAACACCCTCAAGTATAAACAAAAAGGATAATAATAGCAAACAAACCACTCTACCAAACCATAGTAGACCTCTGTACTCTTAATCCTTCCTTGGGAAAAGACAGAGAGAAAAACATTAATTACTTGAGAGTCATTTTTATCACTGCTGCTTAAACAGACCTATTAATAAAAAGGGTAAAAATACACCAAACTGAATGGTTTTATAAGAGAAGGGACTGGAGAGGAGCCTGAAGGAAAACTCAGGCACAGCCCAACTTCAAAGAAGTGCTGCAGAGATCCACACTTTGTAATTTGGGCCTATGTCTAGTTGTCTCTGTACTTATACAGATTGACAATTGTGAAGAAGAGGAAAATCATAAAGATGGGGTTAGTCCTTTTTGGCATGAGGCTGATTTCTCCCATGGGGAATTAATCCATGCTAAGCTGCAGTAAGCCGAGCTGCTGAGTTTGTATTCATGTCACCAAGACCACTTACACTCACCGCTGGTCTATAAACTCTTACTAGTCTGGCCTGACAGTGGATGACATCTTGATGAGAAGAATAGCCTATGGATCACCATCCATTCAATAATGGTTTATAAAAATGATTTTAAATGAGCCATTTTTCCAAAGAACACACACCAAATTTTTTTTTTTGGGGGGAGACAAATAAAGTCATACCAGCGCTTTGTTTTTGACCTTTTTTTTTTTTTTTCTTTTTTTTGAGAAGGGGATTAGAAGATCCCAGAATGCTTTGTCACTGAAACACCACATATGTCAGCTAAATTGGCAGGGCTATTATATTTAGGTTTTAGAAAGGGTTCCTTAGACATTGAGGTCTTGGATACTTCCCAAAAGATTTGCTCTCTGGATAGATGAAGCAAAATAAAACTAGAGGGGAAAAGTAGTTCACAGCCACAGCTAGTGTTTTCTTTTTTTCTGACTATCGCATGGTCTGAGATGTTAATGAGAAAAGATGGACTTATGAGGGGTGACTTGACAGGAATCATATTTTCATTTCCTTCATAAAATTTTGTAAGATTTCTCTCTCCCCAGTGGCCACCTTGCTGTTGTTGCCTTTTGGGAGCCCCATATGATCCTCCATATGAGAAAAAGATATCCCAAGGCATTTCCTTTATTCTTTCACAAGATGCAGACAGAGGACTCCATTAAATTTTTTAATTTGTTTAACTGGCTTCTAATTTTGCAGACTCCTGTCATGCTGTAAAACTGACTGATGAATGACAGGGCCCTGGTAGGTTTAGCTGAGGTGTAATGTGAGCTGCCAGGGCTGGAAACAAGAAAACACAATTTTCTGAGAAATGGGTTTTTGCAAGAAACTGCCAGCTCTGTCTTCACCACACCCTTTCATTTTGTTAGCTCCAGTTCAGCAAGTCACTGCTGCATTTTGTTACATTTTCTGTCATTATGAGCCCTCTATTCACAAAAGTAGGAGAGAATCCCCCTGGTAGCTCAAGGTCATTTCGGAAGATGGTCGATGAGTGCCATGCCGGGGACTTGCCCTGCATGTATGGGAGTCAGTGCATGGGCTGTGGGACAACATGGCCAAGGTTCAAACAGTGCAGTTCACAAGAGAGAATTTCAGATGAATCAAAAGGCAGCCTGTCACCTCCCACACTGACCTTCTTTGGAGCTGCCCTACACTGAAAATTCTCTCTTTCCAGCTACCTATATATTTTCAGAGGACCATGGGTTGAAAAGAACAAAGAAACAAACATTAGAGTTCGTCTTTCAGCTACCATTGTCACATGCTGGTTTTAGAAACTAAGCGACAAGATGTTCATGACACAATTCAGTTCGTTGTCATTAACACAGTGGAGTTGTCCCGGAAGAGAAGCTTCCTCAGAACTCAATATTGCTTCCTTGGCTTTCTATGTAAACCTGATCAGATATGACTCATTCCCGCAGAACTCTTCTACAATCAGGCAAAGACAACAATAAATAATTTTGCCTTGTCAGGCTGCCTGCAAGTAATCTAATCAGGTCTGGAACATTTTAATCCATAATGAATTGGTCCATCTAGCTGAAAGTGTAACTAAGCAACTGAACAGCAAGCCTCCAACTTTGTGGACCACCCTGCCAGCCTGGTCTCCCAGCTGTGCCACCAGCAGCACAGACACCAACCTCTCAACACGACTTAAGAGGCACCTGCACCCTTGTTATAACCAGCCAGGGAGCTGCAAGCCCTCACACCTGTGCAGTGTGTCCCAAACCAGGCAGGGGAACAAGGCAAAGAAACGGTGGAAGAAAGCAAACCTTGGTTTTGTTATTGAAGCAACAGAGATAGAGGAAGGTTAAGAGATGTACCCAAAGCTAGAAAGGATTGCAGGCAGAAAATAACACATCTCCTGATTGCAAGGCCATTTTCTGCCTGAGGGCACACAAGAACTGGGAAGAGAAAGACCTGCATGCAGCACGAAGGCTTCCCACTCCAGATTTCACTGGCTCTTGCATTCTGGCTTGAACTGGAAGAGAGGGAAGAGTAAGGAAACTGGGCATCAGTGTGCTGTTACTTCTGGTAAGAGCTTCAGTAGCAGATGTTGTTACATGTCCCAGGAGTGCCAGCTATTTCTCTGCCCTGGCCAGGCACCACTACAGTGCAAGGAGAGGCTGGAACAAGGCTTTCCCCAGCCTTTCTGAAGTTTTCTTATAGACTTTTTCAGTCTTTGCATTCCAGATTTTGAGATAGGAGTGAGACAGGACTTGCTTGGGAGGCAAAATCCTGAGACATCCCACTAAAATCTTGCAGCCTCCATCTGCCAACCTCAGGACAAGATTAACTGCAAATAAACCCTAGAGCAAAATCCCTAATGGGGAATAGGATGGGATTGTCACTTTTCTGTAGCACCTTGCAGCAGCCTGTGCTTGTGTCAGAGTCTGCAAAGCAGGAATGCATATGCCCTTAGGGTGACAGCATAGGAGATTTTGTTTTGGTTTTGAATATAAGATTGATAGGGCAAAGGCAACTGTGGGGGACAGGTCAAATCCAACTAATGAAAAAAAGTAGCCCCAGTCCTCATCCTGTTCTATTGCTTGCTAATACAGTAGTGTTTAGCAATAGCTTGTGTGTTGTAAGGCTTAAGGTTATCAGCAGAGTGACTGCAGAGAGCTAGTTAGAATTCATCCTGCATCTGTGACTGTAATCTGGTAATTTAAATGAAAACATGTACTCTGCATAGGTGCATGACATAGACTATTACTATCATTAATACAGTAGCAGTCATAATAAATCACATATTGAGTGTCTTTGTTATTCCAAGGAAAACTTAATTATCATTTCCAAGCTGGCAGCATTTGATTTATTTTTGCTATCTCAGAAATTGTATAATTAGTTCCCAAGTTACAATTGCAAAATCTCTGCCTTGTTGAGGGTAGGAGATGTGGAGTTACAGCTGCAGCCATCACTCTGGCAAGAACAGCTTTCCCTGGAGAATATTAATTTTTAACACAGAAATAAAAAAAAATAAAACAGTAAAACTCCCCTACAAAGAGGGAGAACACTCGGAAGGCGCCTCTCAGGAAACCTCCCCTCGCCTTGCTGAGCTGTTTTTGGTAAAAGGAGCTCCCTAGTGTCCAGCTGTAATAGTGCAGTTCGGGAAGAAGATGCTATGATTCTCTTGGGTGCTGCAGTGTGAAAAGTGCTACTTAACATCACTATCGTCCAAATGAATACTGTACTCAAAAGTTTTAAGGCACATCAGAGAAGAGTCCTTCATTCCCACTTATCTCACTCCACCTGTTTCTTAAAGGAACTTCTGATGCATTGTTGAAGTGGCTCCTGCTTAGTCTGTGGCGCAAGGATGTGTGTGCATGTCTGCCAGGATCCAGGCCATGAAAAAAAGGTTTAAATTTTTACTGTGCTCTCCAGGGACAGCAAGGTGCCTGCCACTTGGGGATCTAAGGCCACATGCTCATACTGGCTTGGGGTATTGTATTTGGTATGAGTGAATGCCCAACTGCAACCACTGACTTTTAATTTAAGCACCTCATTACATGAAATTGTCTCATTTCAAACAAAACATGCCCATGATCACTAACTCTATAAAGAAAATTGCAAAAAATATGTGTGGAAAGTAGTGTACAAAGGCAGATCACCCCTCTGTCTTTCTAAAGTGAATACATTAATATTTTAATTGGCAGTTGTGCAGGCCTGAATGCATGCTAGAATAACAATATATTGTCCTCACAGTACTTTTAAGGCTTGTATTTTGTTTTTTCAACACATTAGCGATGAGCTCACTAGTGTTGATAAAAATGAATTAAAAATCTATTTGGTTATCACTGGGTATCACAGATGGAGAATAATGACTTGACAAATTGGCAAAGTGAGATTATCTGCAAATATTATGAGAGGCGCTCAAAGCTCTTATAAAATACACCATCATTTTTAATAGCATTTTGCTATTATGGTACCTCCCTTGTGGATTCTGAGGTTTAATATTGCGAAAAATTATGCCATAGTTGAAGCTTGGCCACTGAAAAACACCATCTTGAGTTTTCTAAGCTCTGCTTCCCACAGAAAGGCTTGTTCTATGGCAGAAAATAAATTAAGATGTAATAATTAACTAAATATGTTTCAAAAGCAAGAAATCCCCCACAGGGCTAAGATGCTCACCTTTAATCACTGCAAACATGATGATGGTGGCTTTCTTGTAAGTCACTGTGAGCCAGATGTTTAAACCTTTTGCCTTTAGATGGGTTTGCAGCAGGTTTTTCTTTTCCTGTTACTGACTTTCTTTTTCTGAGCTCAGCTTACAGAGAAGCCATAGTTCTACT
This sequence comes from Anabacerthia variegaticeps, assembly GCA_035583185.1. Lineage (NCBI taxonomy): Eukaryota > Metazoa > Chordata > Aves > Passeriformes > Furnariidae > Anabacerthia > Anabacerthia variegaticeps. The sequence continues at coordinate 62,038,554 of JAWWEW010000041.1, read as the reverse complement.
AGCTGAAAAACAATTTCAAAAATATAAGCCACAAACAATAAAGAATCCTGCCAGATTCAGGTCAGTCATGACAATAATATTTTTTTCTCCTCTTAGCGTTTCAGCTTGGTATTAAGGTGACCACTCTTGATAAACACAAAATCTATGAGTACATTATTATGTCTAAGCATCCTATGGAATATCTATGATACAGCAGCCCATTTTCCCTTTATTTTTGCAAACCTGCTGACATGGTGGCAATGGTTTTGTCTTTTCGTAGCTTTTTTTTTTCCTCCCCAAAACCCCCATACTGTTGATACTTTCAGGCTAGAAAATTAAAGGGGGTTTGCCTCGTCAGAAAACTCTTTGTAAAAAAAGTCCTCTGATGGTTAATCTCAAAAATGTGGGTCCCTTTTTCATTGAGATTTACGTCATAAGGGGCTGTTAAGATCTTCTTTCTTGAACTCCTGCGTAATGCAGGGTGTGCAGGATTTCAGCAAAGTCCATGACTAATTTCAGTTCTGTTTGCAGAGCAGGGTCCTTGCAACATGCAGAGCTCTTGCTCACCCCCTGATGAGGGGGCTGATATTGAATTCAAGAGAACTGGAGCAGAGCCTTAGAGAAAAGAGCAGTTCCTGGACTCCCATCACCATTTGTCAGGTAGAACCTGGTATCTTATACTCACTCTACCATGTTTGAAAATGATAAACCAGAAGCTACATCAAATGTGTTTTAACAAGAAGAATAAAATCCATAATTCAGGACAGCACAGAAAGCACCTAGTTTTAAGCTTTGTTTCCTTTTTAAAACATAGAAGAGGCTCAGAGAAGCATCTGCTGAGCTTCTGAATGGGTTTGGATCAGCTGCAAGTGCCCGTTCGCCAAACACAAGTCCAACTCAGACACAAAATCAGGCAAATCTCAGTGATGCTGGGTCAGTTTCACATTTGGATCCCAAACCAATAGCAAGTCTGAATTGGTGGCAAATGGATCCGACAAAAAGAAAATAAAAATAAAAAAACCACCACCAACAAAAAAGTAAAACCAGCAGCTTTTCATGTTCTTCACAAAATGAGAGTCCTAAATATCAGACAGCTGATAAAAAGGACGTACTTAACCATTTGGGGGTTCATTTCTGTTTTTCTTTCTCTGTATTGATGGATGCAGATTTATGAACATTTTCACTTGATAAAGATTTCCAAGGGGAGAAGAATATTGTTGTTCCATGAATAGTTTCAATCCAGTAAGGTAAGTATGTAGCTAATGTAAAGCTTCAGACTCTGGGGCACCTACAGCATCTATCCGAGATCACTGAGAAACAGCCTAAGGGCACAACAATTTCAGTGGAAACCCCAAAGAGCAAATCAGAATGCTCAGACTGCCACTGACTGTATAGGAGAAATGTCTTAATTTGGTTGGTCTAGAGGGCCCCTGAAAAAAACCAAACATTACTTGCAGTACAGAAATAACAAAAGTGTTCATCTGGCTCTCAGCATAGCTGTGAGATTTTATTCTCCTCAGGGGGGTGCAGTGTATCGTGGTGAAGGAACAGGCGTGGTATGTGTGAAATCAGTTCTGCTCTGCCACAGACAGCATGGACCAGACAGACCTGGCAAAAGGCAAGTTAAGAGTCGTTCCACAGGGACTAGTAAGTAGACACCCACCTGTAACATCTGCCACACAGACACCACCAGAGTGTGGGCAGGGTCTTGTGCCTCAAATCTGAAGGGAACGACTGCAAGTATAACCATCACAAGCAACAAAAGAAGCATGGGGTGACACTGCTAAATGCAATGCCATAAGTCCATTGAGTCAGAAGTGCACAGGTAGCACAGGGTGCATCTGTGCTGGCACAGGGACAGTGTGACACCTCTAGGGAGGTGGGAACAGCTTAGGTATCAGCTCTAGAAGATCAGCAGAGCCCTGATGCCCTTGAACTCACCATCCCACCTCATCAGGGCTACTTACTGGAGGCACTAAATGGGTGCAACCACGGCTTCATTGCTGGTATGGTCTCTGCTGCTGTGACAGAGTTGTCTTGCAGATCCTTGCAAGGTGTCTCTGCCTAACACTTCTCATGGCTTTTCTTCCCAAGGTGACAAATGTTTGCAGATCCATAACATCTGCCTTTTCCCTAAGTGAAAGTCATGCTTTTGAAACAGAATCTAAGTTCCTTTTAGACTCTCATCCCAATACAGAGTTATGCACACAACACAAACAAAATCAGCAAATCCTAAAACAAGTGCAGTTGCTTTATCATTTTTACCAAATAGGAAGCCACTTCATAGAGCAAGAAAAATGTGAATTGGTGTTATAGTTTCAAACCCCTGGCGGAATTCCTTCCAAAGAAACTTGGAGGCAGTGCATTAGCATAACTGCAGTGGTTAACAAAGGGCTCCATGAATATGCATATTCTGTTAATGATCCAAGCTAGAGCCTTTGTTCTAATCTCTCCCCAGA